>CAWUFW010011325.1:0-623844 GCA_963921515.1 Calotriton arnoldi
AAATAGTCTATATATATTAATTATATTGCAAATTTTAAAAATTTAATTTAGAAAAAAATTTAATTTACGAATTTAATTTTTATGAGTGTAATGTTTAGTTTATATTGTATAAGGGTGTTAGTGTTTTATAAAATAGTGTATATATTTTAATTATATTGCAAAATTTAAATATTTAATTTAGGAAACACATTTTGAAAATAGA
Source organism: Calotriton arnoldi (assembly GCA_963921515.1). Taxonomy (NCBI): domain Eukaryota; kingdom Metazoa; phylum Chordata; class Amphibia; order Caudata; family Salamandridae; genus Calotriton; species Calotriton arnoldi. The sequence continues at coordinate 203 of CAWUFW010011325.1, forward strand.
AAATTTTGTTTGGGGGAGTAAATTGATAATGTTTAGTGTCCATCACCTACTGTTATTTAGTTTATATTGCAGTGGGAATAGTTAATTAATTATGTTTAGTGTCCAGCACCTACCTTAATTTATTTTAGACTGGAGTGGGAACAGTAAATTAATTATGTTTAGTGTCCATCACCTACCCCAATTTATTTTAGACTGGAGTGGGAATAGTAAATTAATTATGTTTAGTGTCCAGCACCTACCCCAATTTATTTTAGACTGGAGTGGGAATAGTAAATTAATTATGTTTAGTGTCCAGCACCTACCCCAAATAATTTTAGACTGGAGTGGGAATAGTTAATTAATTATGTTTAGTGTCCAGCACCTACCTCAATTTATTTTAGACTGGAGTGGGAATAGTAAATTAATTATGTTTAGTGTCCAGCACCTACCCTAATTTATTTTACATTGGAGTGGGAATAGTAAATTAATTATGTTTAGTGTCCAGCACCTAGCCTAATTTATTTTAGAGTGGAGTGGGAATAGTAAATTAATTATGTTTAGTGTCCAGCACCTACCCTAATTTATTTTAGACTGGAGTGGGAATAGTAAATGAATTATGTTTAGTGTTCAGCACCTACCCTAATTTATTTTAGACTGGAGTGGGAATAGTAAATTAATTATGTTTAGTGTCCAGCACCTACCCCAATTTATTTTAGACTGGAGTGGGAATAGTAAATTAATTATGTTTAATGTCCAGCACCTACCCCAATTTATTTTAGACTGGAGTGGGAATAGTAAATTAATTATGTTTAGTGTCCAGCACCTACCACAATTTATTTTATATTGGAGTGGGAACAGTAAATGAAATATGTTTAGTGTACAGCACCTATATTTATTTATAGTAGACTGGAGTGGTAATAGTTTATTAATTAAGTATAGTGTAGGACATAAATAAAGTTTAAGTATAAATTATAATATGTTTATTAATATAGTTAAATTTATTAATGGAAAATAAAATATAACATAGTTTTGTATTTTAAAAATTGTAAATAGTAGGTAATAAATTGAAAATATTTATTTATTATAATATTTGTGAGAAATAAAGTGTACTTTGTATATGTAAAACATAATTAATACTGGAGTGGGAATAGTACATTAATTATGTTTAGTGTCCAGCACCTACCTCAATTTATTTTAGACTGGAGTGGGAATAGTAAATTAATTATGTTTAGTGTCCAGCACCTACCCCAATTTATTTTAGACTGGAGTGGGAATAGTAAATTAATTATGTTTAGTGTCCAGCACCTACCCTAATTTATTTTAGACTGGAGTGGGAATAGTAAATTAATTATGTTTAGTGTTCAGCACCTACCCTAATTTATTTTAGACTGGAGTGGGAATAGTAAATTAATTATGTTTAGTGTCCAGCACCTACCCCAATTTATTTTAGACTGGAGTGGGAATAGTAAATTAATTATGTTTAATGTCCAGCACCTACCCCAATTTATTTTAGACTGGAGTGGGAATAGTAAATTAATTATGTTTAGTGTCCAGCACCTACCACAATTTATTTTATATTGGAGTGGGAATAATAAATTAAATATGTTTAGTGTACAGCACCTATATTTATTTATTGTAGACTGGAGTGGTAATGGTTTATTAATTAAGTATAGTTTAGGACATAAATAAAGTTTAAGTATAAATTATAATATGTTTATTAATATAGTTAAATTTATTAATGGAAAATAAAATATAACATAGTTTTGTATTTTAAAAATTGTAAATAGTAGGTAATAAATTGAAAATATTTATTTATTATAATATTTGTGAGAAATAAAGTGTACTTTGTATATGTAAAACATAATTAATATAAGAAAAAGAAAAATAATTAGAACACCACAACATTTTTATTGTAGAAGTTATAATATATTATTTATTTGTTAATTTGAGTAGGATAATGCAGTAAAATATTTTATAACATTATAATTAAATAGAAACATATTTGTGCATATATTTCAGAAAATATGTTATGTACATTTACAGTAGTTTGTACATTTTTTACTACAGATTAATTATTCACAAAACATAGGGGCCGATTCCGATTCGGGCCGGAAAACATTCCGACCGACTCGGTACGGGAATGTTGTCCGACCGACACGTACCGGCGCTGCCAGATCCGCGTAGTACGATGAAATGCATGTGAATTACGACCGACTTGTATGGAACACAAGCAGAACGACCGAACCGCACGGAAACCAGCTATCCGGACGGAAAACTACGCGAATCGAACTGACCGACACGCACCAGGAATGAACCAGACAGAAACGTACCCGCGAACTCCGAACCGCGCAGTACGATGCAATGCGTGTAAAACCAGACCGAGTCGCACGGAGCCCAAGCCGTATGACCGACACGCATACAAAACCGAGCCGAAGCAACCCAATACTCCGCGACAGATGCGTACGCCGCACATGAAACCCATCAGGAACACAGCTTGAAAGACTCTGAGAAGCCCGCACGAGCCAACTGCAGCGTCCTACTCGGTCAGAAGAACGTCTCCTACATGCCTAAAAAACACAAAGGAAAAAATACAAAAAAAAGGGCCAAACAAGCAATGACAAAGTCAATAAATACAGGGGGGAAAAAACATAGAACAAGGACACACCCCCAACTCCACTCATATAAAGGCCACAAATCCCTACCATGATCCTTTGCAAATTCAACTGACCTGCCAGCACAGAACACCATCAAACAGCAACCACAGACACACTCACAACTCATCCATCTCACAAGCCACACACCATTAGCACCTCCCAAATAGCACCCTCACATACACCCAGCAAAACCTACACTCACCCACCCACCCTCACTAGCACACTCACACACACATCAATCCCCACCACCACCCATCACCATGCCCCCAAAGAAGAATCCAAAGTTCCTAGACAGTGAATTGGAAGTCCTGGTAGATTAAATCCTCAGGGTAGAGCCACAGTTGTTTGGTACATTGGTCCAACAGACCCCCATGTCGCAGAAAACCAAGATGTGGGAGAGGATCGTCGACAGGGTGAACGCACAATCACCATGTTTGCGCACAAAGGAAGACATCCAGAACAGGTGGTATGATGTGCGCAGGAGGGTCAAGGACCTACTCAAGAAGGATTACGCCTTGAGTAATCGCACCGGCAGTGGCCCTCCTGCCAAACCAGTATACCTCAGGCCCTGGGAGGAGAAGGTGCGGGCCATCCTACCACCAGTGAGCGTATATGGACTATCAAACATCCCAGAGCCTGGTGAGTACACAACCAATATACCCAATATTGTGTGACAATACACACACATCACTGTCAAGGGGATAGTCAAACCATGCACCCTTAGCAAATCCACAGCAACCAAAAGATAATCATCCCAAGATGTGTATGTTAGTCAGATAAACACAATACATGCCATCTCATAGTGATATGTAACTGTGTCATGACATGTACAAACCTAACAACAAATAGAGCAAGGCAGTGGCACAAATCTAACCAACAAACACAGGGGCCGATTCCGAACTCGGCCGGTAGTGCTCCGAATCGGATTCGGCTTTACCGGATCCGATTCGGAGCCCTGTTTCCCAACCGATTCGTACGTGCGTCCGGGCGAGCGAGTACGATGCAAAATCTCCGACCGACTCGTTCGCGAGCCCCAACCGCACCGACCGACTCGTTCGCGAAAGCCGACCGCTCCGACCGACTCGCACGGACACGACTCGCACCGCGCAATGGAGACGTTCCCTGGCCGGGTAAGTACGATGCGCGCCTCGAGCAGTCCGACCGACTCGCGCCGTCCGGCTCGAAAGAGCAGTCGGAGCCGCACTTTGGGGGTCCTTGTCGGACCCCCCTGTACGCCTAGCCGCGCGAGTCGCACACAGGGGGGACCCATGGGTCCCCCCTACCTGTGCATGTACGGCGCGACCCGCTTCGACGCGTACCCGCTGTAGGGGGCACCCTTGTTCGCCTCGCAACCATTGAGTCAATGGGAGCCCGCGTACGCGTTGTACGACCGGCTCCCATTGACTTCAATGGGAGTCCGACCGAATCGAGTCCGATAGCATGCGAACGCATCGTACTCGTTCGGTCGGACTGCTAGGGTCCGATTCGGTCGGAAATCTCTCCGGGTCCGGCTCGGTCGGAGATATTTCCGGCCTGAATCGGAATCGGCCCCACAGTCAGATATTTTGCCACCACTAGAACACCACCTCACAGGGAAGCTCACTGAAAGGAAGGAATTCTGTGTATGCTGGTGAAGTGAGTGTAGGCAATAGCATGATGGGAGTTGTAGTCACAGATATTGGTCACCCTCACAATTGTCCCATCAACACCACTCTGAACCATGCTCACATCACAGGGAGTGGAAAAGAACTGACAAGATGGCTGACACTGGGTACTGCTGTGGGGAGCACAATGCCCTGCTGGGAACTGTGCAACAACCAACAGCAGGACACCACTGACTGACATCCTGAAAGCCAACTTGCACTCCCTGCAATGGAAGCACGTTCCATGGTGGGATATCTGGCTGGGTGGGAAGGAGGACTGACAGCTCTGACCATAGTTACCAGCAGCTTTTCTCACACACCCCCTTAACACAAACTCCACACAACTCACCTGTGAGAATGCAATGCCTCACACTCTAATTAAATATCCCACAAAGAACTACCACACTGGGTTATGCTGTGTGAAGCACAGGGACACTTTTGGGACTTGTAGCCAAACAAACGCCAGGACAACACTGTCAGCCATCCTGTCAGCACAGGCACAGTACCCCACAGGGAAGCAGAGTCAAAAGGAAGGAAGTATGGGCATGCTGGGAAGGGGGGTGTAGGCAATAGCATGATGGGAGTGGTAGTCACAGCTCAACATCCCCCACCCACATGGCCCAGCAAGCTCATACTGAAGCATGCACACCTCACAGGGAGTGAAAAGCCACTTCAAAGATGTCTGACACTGGCCTCAGCTGTGGGGAGCACAAGGCTCTGCTGGGAACTGTGCACCAACAAACAACAGGACCACACTGTCAGCCATCTTTCCATTGCTGTCACACTCACACACAGTGAAGTCCACACAAAAGGAAGGAAGTATGGGCATGCTGGGAAGGGGGGTGTAGGCAATAGCATGATGGGAGTTGTAGTCACAGATATTGGTCACCCTCACAATTGGCACATCAACACCACTCTGAACCATGCTCACATCACAGGGAGTGGAAAAGAAATGACAAGATGGCTGACAATGGGTACTGTTGTGGGGAGCACAAGGCCCTGCTGGGAACTGTGCACCAGTAAACAACAGGACCACACTGTCAGCCATCTTGCCATTGCTGTCACACTCACACACAGTGAAGTCGACTCAAAAGGAAGGAAGTATGGGCATGCTGAGAAGGGGGTGTAGGCAATAGCATGATGGGAGTGGTAGTCACAGATATTGGTCACCCTCACAATTGGCCCATCAACACCACTCTGAACCATGCTCACATCACAGGGAGTGGAAAAGAACTGACAAGATGGCTGACACTGGGTACTGCTGTGGGAGCACAAGGCCCTGCTGGGAACTGTGCAACAACCAACAGCAGGACACCACTGACTGACATCCTGAAAGCCAACTTGCACTCCCTGCAATGGAAGCACGTTCCATGGTGGGATATCTGGCTGGGTGGGAAGGAGGACTGACAGCTCTGACCATAGTCACAAGCAGCTTTTCTCACACACCCCTTAACACAAACTCCACACAACTCACCTGGGAGAATGCAATGCCTCACACTCTAATTAAATATCCCACAAAGAACAACCACACTGGGTTATGCTGTGTGAAGCACAGGGACACTTTTGGGACTTGTAGCCAAACAAACGCCAGGACAACACTGTCAGCCATCCTGTCAGCACAGGCACACTACCCCACAGGGAAGCAGAGTCAAAAGGAAGGAAGTATGGGCATGCTGGGAAGGGGGTGTAGGCAATAGCATGATGGGAGTGGTAGTCACAGCTCAACATCCCCCACCCACATGGCCCAGCAAGCTCACACTGAAGCATGCACACCTCACAGGGAGTGAAAAGCCACTTCTAAGATGTCTGACAATGGTGCTCTGTTGTGGGGAGTACCAGGCCCTGCTGGGAACTGGGCACCAACCAACAGCAGGACACCACTGACTGACATCCTGAGAGTTAACCTGCACCCACTGCAAGGGTGGCATGCTTCATGGTTAGATGGCTGGGGGGAGAAGGAGGTCCGGATGTCAACCAAATACCACCAATGCTGGTCATGCACACACCTCAACATCCACATTGAAATGCATCAGGTTGGCAGGACAATGAGCCACACCAATATCAACCTCTGACTGTGACAACTTAGGACAATGCAATGTACAGGGCCGCATCCAGAGGTACAGTCACAACTGTCATGTGTTTGAACCATTGATGCCTGCAGAAACATAACATACATTGTGTGTCTCTTCCAAAAACAGGTGATGATGGGGACACAGCAGCAGATGAGGAGGAGTCCCTGTCCCAAGCTCCGGTGGACCCTGAGCTCTCTGGTGTGGAACAGCCTCTGCCCTCATCGGATGGCGAAGACCAACCTGGCACCTCCGGTGTGAGTCATCATACAGCACCAGCAGGACCACCATCTGCACCCCCTGCACCCATTCCTCCAACATCTGCCAACACACAGACCACCCCCGCCGACACGGACAGACCAAGGACACTGAATGACAAGAGCACAGGGACCCCAGCCCACCGTGAAGCAACAGACAACAACCCCAGTACCAATCCCCAAGGGGGCCTAGGGTCACCTGTGCGTGCCACCGCAGGTCCCGCACGTGTGGCCAGGGGTGGTGGGAGGGGTGGTAGGCAGAGGTCGCTGTTTGCAGAGGGGTCTGGACTGCATGATGACCCACAACTGGCACGCATTGCTGATGCATACCAGAATAGCACCGGAGAGGTCAGCCAGGTAGTGGGGATCCTCAAGGACATTCAACAGCAGCAGGCTGCCCATCATGCCCGCTTGGACTCCCACATGTCCCGTGTGGAGACACATATGTCCCTTGTGGAGACACACATGTCTGGCATGGAGTCCAAGTGGAACACATTGGAAGAACTGACAGCGGTGCAGAGGGACATATTGACATGCCTCCGCCAGATTAGCACCAACATGTCCACACCTCCCTGTGTGCCCACAACATCTGGTGCCGCAACAACTGCAACTGCCACAGGGAGGGAGGATGACTCTGGTGGAGAGTCCTCTGCACCGCAGCGGCCTGCACGTGAGGGTCCCCCAGAAAGAAGAGGGGTCGTCCGAGGAAGGACAACTGAGAGGCCGATGGCCATGTACATCCCCCAGGAACCCAACACCTGTTCTGGAAATTCTCCTTTGTGTGCAAACTGTTCACCCTGTCGAATGCAACCCAACTCTCCCACATGACATGGGGAGTTTAATTTGGACTAATGTATCAGATGACTGTGGACTTTACTCAGGACATTTCTGCTACCAACACTTCCAACTCATCTGGGAACTTTGGATTCCAATCCCAATGTACAGCACCCACCATCCTGCGCACTATCCTCACACATGTATGTAAATAAACTCACTAATACACCATACTTGCCTCTGTTGTGATTCCAACGTTGTATTTGTCATGGAGATGATGATCTGCTAAATGACACTGTGCATGCTAACTGCTACAGCAAGTTCAACACCGTCATGTGAGTCATGGCGACGTGAGACATATGAGGGAGACACACCACTAGGGCTACACAACACATAGACACCAGGGCCATCTGACTCATCGCCTACACTGATGTTGCCAGGAAATACAGTGGAATGCACAGACACCACACCTATTCAGAGTCTGTGTTAACTAGCCCACAGGTGCACAAAGCAAATGTCAGTCAGATGTGTGACCACAGACAACGCACATCCCAAAGTGAAGCACAGGTTTATTACACATTTGCAACATGTTGTTTCCACTACAAATGCAAGGTAATCCCACGTGGCAGTGGCCACACAGTCAACAAGTGTAGAAGAAATAAAGTCCAGGGGTGTGTGGCACATCACCTGTAGGGAAACGACTGCTTCCACCCTGAAAGCTGAATCATGGTGTCGGGGGATCCGAGTTGACCAAACAACTCTGAAAGTACCCTGTGACGGACAGACATGACACACAGTCAAAAGCACTGAAGAACAGGACAGAACTGCAATACTCATGCCCAATACATGTCACAAGATACCTACACAAAACCAAGTTAGCATGTCAACACTGTTGGGGAGTACATACTACCTGTAAGGACACATCGCTGCACGCATCCAGTCAAGTAGCACATGGCCACACTCAAACAGCACCAGAGCACCACCAACACATATCATGCAAACTCACATCATTGACATGACATCTCTGGATACTCACATTCAGCTGAAGAAGTTGGTGATGAGCTGTGTGCGGACATCACCCTCATCATCATCATCATCATTGGCATCGTGGCCCAGGCCAGGATCCTCCACAGGTGGCGGATGTTGGTCATCGTCATCCAGGAGGAGAGGCAACTCCTTCCGCACTGCCAGGTTGTGTAGCATGCAGCAGACGATGACAATCTTGCACACCTTTGCTGGGGCATATGGGAGGGCCCCTCCTGTCTTGTCTAGGCAGCGAAAGCGGCTCTTCAGGAGACCAAATGTCCGCTCAATCACTCTCCTGGTCCGACCATGTGCCTCATTGTAGCGCATCTGGGCTGGTGTCACAGGGTTCCTGAGGGGTGTCAGCAACCACGGCATGTTGGGGTATCCGGAGTCACCTACATACAGACAATTGCACATTAGCTGAGTTGGAAAAGAGGGTGGAATACAACATTGCAGAACACACACAATGGTACAAAGTCAGTACACACCGACAAGCCAGGCACGCTGGTTCTGCATCTGTGACATCATCCTCGGGATGCGACTACTCCTCATCACGTAGGCATCGTGTGCAGAACCGGGGAAACGGGCACACACATGTGAGATGCTCATATCTGCAAGACATACCACCAGAGCATTGATCGAATGGTAATGTTTCCTGTTCCTGTATGCCTGCTCATGTGCCTGTGGTGGTACCAAAGCCACATGTGTCCCATCAATGGAGCCAATGACATGTGGCATCCTCCCCAGGGCATAGAAGTCACTCTTGACGTCAGTGAGTTGTTGACGTTTAGGGAAATAGATGTACTGGTTCAGGTATCTCAACATTGCCTCCAAAACATCGAGTAGCACATGGCTGAACATGGTCTGTGACATCCCACCAGCAGACGCCACAGTGTGTTGAAAGGTACCGGTGGCAAAGAAGTGTAGGGCTGCCATCACCTTCACCTTGGGGGTCTGCGCTGTAGGGTATGGCCGTCCAGGTTGCAAATGTGGGGCCAACCGCACCGCCAATTCCTCAATCAGCGCCCTGTTGAAGCGGTACCGTCGGATGCAGTCACGTTCAACCATGGTTGCAAGGTCAGGGAATGGTCTATGGACAGCTGGTGCCCTGCAGTGCATAGGTGAAGAAAGAAAGATTGTCAGTCACCCCACATATGTGGCATTGATCATACTCAATATCACATGATACATCATTACGAGACACAAGTACCTGATGTGTGTGCCGTTCTGTATGGACATATATGGCACCTACATGGCCAACATCTAACATCACAGTTCAACATGTGTTGACAACAAGTTCCAGGTTGTGCTATGGGAAATCATTAGGCTGTGTCACAGTACCCATGTACTGCTGTCACGTTCCAAACACACACCACAGTGACATGTGAGGACAGATGTGCCACAGGCATCACAGCTCATTGACAGGTAGATTCCCAGGGACCCTGTATTGCCACATGGACACTGGCATGACATGGCGTATCATGTACACGTCAGCAAAACAACCATGACTCCCACAGGTAGTGGCCCCTGTTGCCTCTGCAGTACAGACATGGACATCTATGACACACACACACACAACATCAAAGTCCATGCACAAACAACGTGGATGTGGAGACTGTCTCCCAGTGTGCACATGGAATCAGAGACATCGGAAACACAACATGCACACAGACTGTGGAGGGCCAACACTATTGTGGCAATGGGTCACCCTGTGACGTACATACCTTCCCACATGGGACTCAGGGTGTATGTGACATGACATACACATACACAACCTGGAAATGTGACCATGCCACATGCTCTGAACTGAACAGTTGCACATCACAGTGGTCATGTGCACAACACACAAAGGATTCTGTCCCCATGAACACGTGCACAGCCTGGGAGTGGCTGCCCCCAAGTGCCACCAAAAAAAACACATGTTGACCCCATACACACACAGGTAATGCAGCCTTACATGCCTTAGGATACAGTGTGGACAGGCTGTGGTGTTGTAGGTGTGCCCCTGAGTCCCTGGCAAGTAAATGTGGCTGGCATACGTTCACCAGTGACAACCATGGTGACATATGCGAGTGACTTGTACAGGGACACGTCGTACAGCAATGGACCGATCGGTGCGCACGCATTGGCCATTGCATATGATGTGGACGGATGCGTGTTGTCATCCGAAATACGCGTTGTACAGCAATGGACCGATCGGTGCGCACGCTTTGGCCATTGCATATGATGTGGACGGATGCGTGTTGTCATCCGAAATACGCGTGGTACAGCAATGGACCGATCGGTGCGCACGCTTTGGCCATTGCATATGATGTGGACGGATGCGTGTTGTCATCCGAAATACGCGTTGTACAGCAATGGACCGATCGGTGCGCACGCTTTGGCCATTGCATATGATGTGGACGGATGCGTGTTGTCATCCGAAATACGCGTTGTACAGCAATGGACCGATCGGTGCGCACGCTTTGGCCATTGCATATGATGTGGACGGATGCGTGTTGTCATCCGAAATACGCGTTGTACAGCAATGGACCGATCGGTGCGCACGCATTGGCCATTGCATATGATGTGGACGGATGCGTGTTGTCATCCGAAATACGCGTTGTACAGCAATGGACCGATCGGTGCGCACGCATTGGCCATTGCATATGATGTGGACGGATGCGTGTTGTCATCCAAAATATGCGTTGTACAGCAATGGACCGATTGGTGCGCACGCATTGGCCATTGCATATGATGTGGACGGATGCGTTTTGTCATCCGAAATACGCGTTGTACAGCAATGGATTGATCGGTGCACACGCATTGGCCATTGCATATGATGTGGACGGATGCGTGTTGTCATCCGAAATACGCGTTGTACAGCAATGGACCGATCGGTGCGCACGCTTTGGCCATTGCATATGATGTAGACGGATGCGTGTTGTCATCCGAAATACGCGTTGTACTGCAATGGACCGATCGGTGCGCACGCTTTGGCCATTGCATATGATGTGGACGGATGCGTGTTGTCATCTGAAATACGCGTTGTACAGCAATGGACCGATCGGTGCGCACGCATTGGCCATTGCATATGATGTGAACGGATGCATGTTGCTTTTCGAAATACGCGTTGTACAGCAATGGACCGATCGGTGCGCACGCATTGGCCATTGCATATGATGTGGACGGATGCGTTTTGTCATCCGAAATACGCGTTGTACAGCAATGGACTGATCGGTGCACACGCATTGGCCATTGCATATGATGTGGACGGATGCGTGTTGTCATCCGAAATACGCGTTGTACAGCAATGGACCGATCGGTGCGCACGCTTTGGCCATTGCATATGATGTGGACGGATGCGTGTTGTCATCCGAAATACGCGTGGTACAGCAATGGACCGATCGGTGCGCACGCTTTGGCCATTGCATATGATGTGGACGGATGCGTGTTGTCATCCGAAATACGCGTTGTACAGCAATGGACCGATCGGTGCGCACGCTTTGGCCATTGCATATGATGTGGACGGATGCGTGTTGTCATCTGAAATACGCGTTGTACAGCAATGGACCGATCGGTGCGCACGCTTTGGCCATTGCATATGATGTGGACGGATGCGTGTTGTCATCCGAAATATGCGTTGTACAGCAATGGACCGATCGGTGCGCACGCATTGGCCATTGCATATGATGTGGACGGATGCGTGTTGTCATCCGAAATACGCGTTGTACAGCAATGGACCGATCGGTGCGCACGCATTGGCCATTGCATATGATGTGGACGGATGCGTGTTGTCATCCAAAATACGCGTTGTACAGCAATGGACCGATCGGTGCGCACGCATTGGCCATTGCATATGATGTGGACGGATGCGTTTTGTCATCCGAAATACGCGTTGTACAGCAATGGACTGATCGGTGCACACGCATTGGCCATTGCATATGATGTGGACGGATGCGTGTTGTCATCCGAAATACGCGTTGTACAGCAATGGACCGATCGGTGCGCACGCTGTGGCCATTGCATATGATGTAGACGGATGCGTGTTGTCATCCGAAATACGCGTTGTACAGCAATGGACCGATCGGTGCGCACGCTTTGGCCATTGCATATGATGTGGACGGATGCGTGTTGTCATCTGAAATACGCGTTGTACAGCAATGGACCGATCGGTGCGCACGCATTGGCCATTGCATATGATGTGAACGGATGCATGTTGTTTTTCGAAATACGCGTTGTACAGCAATGGACCGATCGGTGCGCACGCATTGGCCATTGCATATGATGTGAACGGATGCGTGTTGTTTTTCGAAATACGCGTTGTACAGCAATGGACCGATCGGTGCGCACGCATTGGCTATGGCCTGACATGGTAACGGACGCGTTTTCAAGCTTTAACGAGTCGGATGCAGTGAATTCAGTTGGCCACCCACAACAATGTTGCAAATTCATGGGTGTCATGAAGTTGAACTTTTGAAGGATGCTGTGGGCGTGTATAAGTGGTGCAATTCCATGGATTGGCCAGATTCAGAAGATGCAAACGACTTGGACCTATCACTTTGGACACATGGGACAGTATCTGCCTCTGCAGCACACATATAATGCTGGCTGTTCCCCTGAGAGCTCACTTGCCTGCACTACATGCTCCAGGACGACATCTGCCACTACCACTGCTGCTGTCTCTGCATCCTCTGGCTACTGCAATGGCACGTACTGTGGAGAGAGCCCCAGCCTTCAGCACTGAGGAGAACCAGGCCCTGCTGGACAGCCTCCTTCCACAGTACAGCAAGCTGTATGGGAAACCAGGGGAGCAGGTGAGTGTGCTGTCCACTGCCTTACTAATTGTGCATGTTGTCTGACTAGCAAGACGTACAGTGTGTACACCAGTGGCTAGCATGCTCACTGAGTAGTTGTCACCCCCCCAAAGTGTGTAGTCACATGCACTGAACAGGTATAGTGCAGTAACAGTGCATTCCAACAAGGTTTGACTTCCCAGGCAATGATACCATTTAGTAACAGCTGGCAAACTGTTCATAGCCATAGTTGCACTACCTGTGTAGATCATATGCCCCTGTGATTGAGACATGTATATCCAACTGTGTGATGCACGGAAATGTTGCATGTCTAGTAATGGCCTTTTCACTTTGTCATCCTCACAGGTTGATGCCCACCAGAAGCAGGTGATCTGGCTGACCATCGTCCGGGCAGTACGATCTGTGGGGGTCTACAGGCGCAGGATCCGCAACTGCCAGAAGAGGTGGCAGGACCTTCGGGGCTGGACCCGGAGGATCGCAAGGGTCCAGCTGAAGCTGTGGCCTCCTCGCAGGAGGGGCGGACACCGGACCCTGACCCCCCACATGCTCCGGATCCTGGCGGTGGTCTTCCCTCACCTGGATGGGCAGCTGAAGGCCAGACAGCAGCAAGGAGGGGGTAAGTGCTAGCCTCAACTGTGTACTATGACTGACATGCTCTATGCACTCCTTTAGCCTGGTTCCACTTCCACAGTACAACTGTCATGTCGTCCTGGACTCATGTCCCTCACTTGTGTCATGCCCCCTCCTCATCTGATACACAGGTGTGGCCCTTACAGTCTGTGACTTAGGTCACTTGGGTACTGTGTACTTGCAGTTACCTGTGGTTCAAGTTGGGGACAGCATCAGTTACAGTAACTTTGTGGTGGGCTGCATGGGGGGTACAATTGCTCACAATGCCTGTGATCTGACATGTACTCTGGGTATGGCTTTAATATGTGTTCAAATTGCTGCTCTGACTCACCACATGTCTGGGGTATGTGCCAGACACCCATGCTGCTGCAGAGACCAAGGTAGGAGCCTCAGAAGTATGTACATCATGTGTGTGACACATGCATAGCCACCTGCCTAGTGTTCAGGGTAATACCATGTTGCACATGGACCAGGACTGTAATGCCTACTCCGTACATCGAAGGCACTCTGTTCTCCCACTCCCGTGTGTCAGCATACATATTGGGCATTGTGAAGAGTGCACTCAGGTGTATGCCTCTGTGTCACCGTGGTGTGGCCTTGCTATTTGGACTCCTGGAGTGTTTAACAATTTGGGGTGGCCAGCCATCTGAGTTGTGACTATGGGATCTGCACATAGGTTAATGCATAGGTCTCTGATCCCTTGACTGTGCACGATGTTGTATGAAACATTGAGGTGCAGGCAGCTTTGGTTCATTCTCATCAGACGGTGAAGTGCTCATGTGTATGGATTTGTGTTTGCAGTCACTAAAAATGTCTCATTTGATTGACCTGGGATCATCTCAGTCCTCATGATGTGGGTGGCCAGGGGTGCACATGTGCACCTGTCAGCTACAGGGCTTACATTTCAAAAACTTCCATGATTGTGACACAGTGCAGACTGGTGTTGTGTGTATGCACTGCCCCTGTGACAGGAGACAGTTATGACTGACTTGCCAGACAGGCCTGTGCCATGACATTCCAATCGCAAAGGGTGATCCAGCAGTGGTGTGATATGTCCTGCATGCACACCATTGTTGCATTGTCTATCAGGACATGAGGACATCATTGTGTCTGGTGATGGAACCAAAACCCGCATATCAACAGAGACTTTGCCCATCACTTTTCCTGACACATGTACTGAGTCAGTGGCAGGAGATGGCATGTGTTTGGAGTGACACATTTCCATATGTTCTCCTGGATGTCCAACAACTGTGTATGTGGTGCATGTGTGCACATATGATTAGTCGCATACAACAGGCAGCAGACAGATGGGTGCATGGACAGGTAGGATAAGTGTGGCATGACTGACTGTCAGGCAGACAATGGGCTTCTTCAAATCAGTGTCAGCACTAATTGCAATGTCTAGCAAATGATGGCAGGGCTTGCTCTGTGAGTGTGCTGTACTTACTGTGGTGTGTGTGGTCAGTACAGGTGACTAATGTTTATCCTGATTGTTTGCAGATACATCCACGGCCACAGGAGGAGACAGCTCCACGGACCAAGAGGAACGGCAGAGCCAGACTGGGTCCACTGCAGGGGAGACCGAGGGACCCAGTGGCACGGAGGGTGAGGGGAGCCACACTGAGGAGACCTCAGCTACGACCACCTCGGCTGGGGAAAACAGCACCTCCAGTGAGGACTCCCTTGTGGAGGCGGGTGTCAGCAGACCAGAGGCAACGTCAAGCAAGTCTGTCCCTGCCACCACCACCATCTCCACCCTCCCATCTGCTCCCATCCCACATGTCCGTGGAGGCTCCCGTGTAGGGGAGCGTGTCTCCTTCATGCCAGGCACCGCACCCCCTGCCTCTGTCCCCCCTGCTGCCCTGAGTGTGGAGTCTGTGGACTTGCTGAAACAGATCCATGTAGGGCAGACATCAATGCTGAGTGTCCTCCATGCACACACGGGTCTGTTGACACAACTGGTGTCATTCATGGAGGGCATGTCATCTGGCATGTCTGCCCTACATCGGACCAATCAGTCCATGGCCTCCTCACTGACGGCAGCAGTGTCCCTCCTGCAACAGTCCCTCACCCCTCCTACCTCTGCCCCATCCACAATCCCCAGCACCCTACCTGTCCCAAGCACACACACACCGGCACCGGCATGCACCAGCACAGACACAAGCAGCACACAGACACACATGCCAAAATCCAGACACACACGCACGCACAGTCAGGGTACTGATACCTCACTCACAGGGGATGGGGCCCAGACACACACACACGCATCCACGAGCACTCCGCAGTCCTCAGATACCTCTCCCTCCAAAACCCCTTCCCTTGCCTCACCTGCAACCCCCTCCCAGAAGCTCTTCCTCTGTGAGCTTGGCCTCTTCCCCACAGATCCATCTGAGCACGAACGTCCAGGCGGAAGAGGCGACCACCACACACAGAGGGGAGTGCCCCTCACACCCGGACACCCTCCCCCAGGCACAGGCAGACTGAGGACCCCATTCGAAAGTCCCCCGGACCAGGAAGGGCAAGACCCCACCACCACCACCACGCAGCTCCACCACACAGTCTCTCTCCTCCATCCCCCAGGCCACCACTCCACAGGTTCCACCGCCACACCCTGCCCCAGGTTCCCCCACACACCGATACCGCATCCCCAAACTGCTTAGGCCCTCCCCCCCTACCACTTGCTCTTCCACCCCCAAACCAGACGCTCTGCCTGTTTGTGCCACTGGTGTGGAGACCGGGTCCCCCCCTCTGTCCTGCCCACCTCATCTGCCCCCCCCTTCCACTCCCTTGGAGTCATGCACTGCAGTGGAGTCCACAACCACCCCGTCTGACTCGGGCACTGCAGTGGGGACCCAGTCCACTCCATCTGACCGGCCCAATGCAGTGGTTGCAGCACCCACACCATCTGACTTGTGCCCCACAGTGGTGCCGGCCCCCACTGAGTCAGACACCTCCACTGCAGTTGCCGGTGACACTCCTGCACCCACCACCCCTTCACTGCCTCCTTCTGGCATCCCCTGATCCTGTCCCTGCGGTGCCTGGCCTGCCCCTTGTATGCCCCTCCGAGGGGGATGTCCCCTGTCCGTACCAGTGCAGGCAAGCAATGGGTGACAAGTTGTGACATATCACCCTGTTGGGACTGTGTATTTGGACTGGCCATTGGCCTTAGTTTCTTTTGGACTTAAAATTTTAGTTTAACATTTGCTGAATAAAGCCTCTTTTTGTTTACTTGTGGTTTTTCTTTTGATGTACATGATGTAGATGAGTATCATCATGCATTTGCAGTTGTAATAGTGTTCAGATCAGGAAAATGAAGTGTTGCTGTGATGGACTCCATGTGGTCCATGGGATATGTGTCCTAATGTAGTCTGGATCTATAGCATCCTTTGCTGCAGTCTGAGGGTGTAATGTTCAGCATTTGACACAGGGATGTACGTTTTGCATTTGTAAATTAACATCTTTGGCTTACACTGATGCACATCTGGTGGGCTTACCACTGTTCAATGTTTCTATTTCCCTGACTGTGTGCCCATCTCCACTGGAGATGCAGTTTAGCACATCAATGTTGAAGGACTCATCTGTGTATACAGTGCAACTTGCTTGACACGTATTTTGGGTGTATGCAGATGACTGACGTGACACTCCCGTACCCAGGCTGATGTGAGCAGAGCCTTCAGTGTGTTGTAGTTGTTGACTCACTGACCGAGTGTTCTGCTGACATGTTTGAGTCGTGCACAGACAAGGTTTGGCCCAGCGGACCTTCCACAGGAGTGGAGTGCCCTCATGGCAGTGTGTAATCCCGTGACATTGCCTGGGCCCGTGTTGTGTGTTGTGTGAGCATGTCTGTGTGTGTTCCCTTCCCTTTTCCTACACAGGCTGTGTCCCTAGGGATGTTCCTGTTTGTGATGCTTGCTGAGTTGTCCTGTGTTCATCCAGCATCTTGGACCTGGTTTCTCCGGGATGTGGATGCATGGCAAACTAATGTTCATCAGGTTGTCATCCCTAGTTGTCTTTTTTGTCAGGGCTGGGGATGTGGGCAAACGCAGATGGGACACAGTCAGGATTCCCCTTGGCACTTGTTGGTTACACAAGTCATGTAATTTACAGTTTGTGGTAGCATTCAGTGATTGTGACACGTTGTGTGTGTGACTGCTGCCACTCCTCAGGGTCAGAGCTGCAATGTTGGAAGTTGTCTATGTGTGTTCTTTGTGGGTCACCTTGGCTTCTTCATTGGTGTGTGACTGTGGCCGGGATCCCATTGATTGGGGTGGATTTCACGTCATGCCCATGTACGGCGTACTGTGCAGTGTGTCAGACATTCACGAGTCTTGTTGACTGGCCATGTGTGATGGGTTTCGCACCTTAGTTCCCACCACCACCCCTGGGATTGTCATGGGTGCATGTGCAATGTCACCAGTCCATGTGAGCTTCACTGCTGCACATTGGTGGAGATCAAGGTGTGTGGTGTTGAGTGTGTGCAAATGTGAGTTGTTGCACGGCTAGACCCCTACCTCCATATTGGCCTTGGCTGACAGGCCGTGCTGATTGATTTGTGCTTGTGTAGGTGTGATGGTAGTTAGTTGCTCAGGACACATGGCTGTGGTTCACAGTGTGAACGACATCTACCTTTGTCATCACAGTGGGATTATCATGCAGGCTAGTGTCACCACAATGTGGGGTCCCTGGGGGCTAGTGCTGTGGTGGGTCTGTCTCTTGCTGTGTTAGTTGCTGTTCCTACAAGCTTGTGTGACATGTGTAATTTGGGCTCCCTCCCATCTAACAATGCCTGATTGCCCACATAGGGGAATCCGATCCATGAGTTACTTTTGTGTGGCACTGTATACACATCTGTGTAATTGGGATTCAGGCCTCCTCATGTGTTGTGTGGTTGCCTGGGGACACTGGCACACCCCCCATCACCTGTTGTGTTTGATATGCAGTGTGAGGCTGCCTGTTTGTGTTTGTGCATCTGCACCACTGCATTGGCATATCTTTAGTGTGCCATTGGCTGTATGTTGTTTGGTGGATTTCCCCTGCTGTCCCTGGGACTCCTAGGTCATCAGTCAGCACAATAATCATGGTTTGTATGTCCCATTGCTGCCATGGTATGGTATTTGTTCACCTCACATCTACAGTCTCCACAGGATATCTACATTTGTGTGTCCATTGGTGCAGATATGTGGGTCTGCATTATGATGGTCACTTCTGTCATTGTGTAATTGATAAATGTTGACAATGTCAGCCCCCTAGGGTGATGTTTGTCTGCACATGGCCAAAGGTATGTCTTATTTGCACTGCACTGTTTGCCTCACCCAAGCTATGTTGCTATGGGACACAAGCACTACTTTGCCACTGATGTGTTTGTTGTTGTGTGACCAGGAATCATCCATGTTGTTTGGCAGTTGCAGCTTTTTCCATGACAACACTTACCTTTAGGTCACTGTGATGATGGGGGTTTAGACCCCATTGCCACAATGTTCAAAATGTGCTTCAGCTATGGACCCCACACTTACCTTTTGGTCACTGTGATGATGGGGGTTTAGACCCCATTGCCACAATGTTCAATTGGGCTTCAGCTATGCACCCCACACTTACCTTTTGGTCACTGTGATGATGGGGGTTTAGACCCCATTGCCACAATGTTCAATTGGGCTTCAGCTATGGACCCCACACTTACATTTTGGTCACTGTGATGATGGGGGTTTAGACCCCATTGCCACAGTGGTCATGGTCTGCTTGCATTGTGGAGGCCACACACATTTATGTGTGACACATGTGATAGGGGGTCACATTGTATGTTCAATGTCATGTTCAGTGTTGTAGGCATTTGACACAGACTACACACGCTTGTCATGATGTTGGGGTGATGTCTTTTTCTGACATTCCTTATGTTGGAGTATGCTGGTTGTGTCATGCATTACCCGTCCTATGAGTGGGGATGGTAGTAGTGGTAGGCATCCAGGCCCACATGAGTAGGGGTGGTGGTAGTGGTAGGCATCCAGGCCCCCATGAGTAGGGGTGGTGTTAGTGGTAGGCATCCAGGCCCCCATGAGTAGGGGTGGTGTTAGTGGTAGGCATCCATCCCCCTATGAGTGGGGATGGTGTAGTGACAGGCATCCATCCCCCTATGAGTGGGGATGGTAGTAGTGACAGGCATCCAGGCCAACATGGGTAGGGGTGGTGGTAGTGGTAGGCATCCATCCCCCTATGAGTGGGGATGGTAGTAGTGACAGGCATCCAGGCCCACATGAGTAGGGGTGGTGGTAGTGGTAGGCATCCATCCCCCTATGAGTGGGGATGGTAGTAGTGACAGGCATCCATCCCCCTATGAGTGGGGATGGTAGTAGTGACAGGCATCCAGGCCCCCATGAGTAGGGGTGGTGGTAGTGGTAGGCATCCAGGCCCCCATGAGTAGGGGTGGTGGTAGTGGTAGGCATCCATCCCCCTATGAGTGGGGATGGTAGTAGTGACAGGCATCCATCCCCCTATGAGTGGGGATGTAGTAGTGACAGGCATCCATCCCCCTATGAGTGGGGATGGTAGTAGTGACAGGCATCCAGGCCCCCATGAGTAGGGGTGGTGGTAGTGGTAGGCATCCAGGCCCCCATGAGTAGGGGTGGTGGTAGTGGTAGGCATCCATCCCCCTATGAGTGGGTATGGTAGTAGTGACAGGCATCCAGGCCCCCATGAGTAGGGGTGGTGTTAGTGGTAGGCATCCAGGCCCCCATGACTACAGGCGGTGGTAGTGGTAGGCATCCATCCCCCTATGAGTGGGGATGGTAGTAGTGACAGGCATCCAGGCCCCCATGAGTAGGGGTGGTGTTAGTGGTAGGCATCCATCCCCCTATGAGTGGGGATGGTAGTAGTGACAGGCATCCATCCCCCTATGAGTGGTTATGGTAGTAGTGACAGGCATCCAGGCCCCCATGAATAGGGGTGGTGGTAGTGGTAGGCATCCAGGCCCCCATGAGTAGGGGTGGTGGTAGTGGTAGGCATCCATCCCCCTATGAGTGGGGATGGTAGTAGTGACAGGCATCCATCCCCCTATGAGTGGGGATGGTAGTAGTGACAGTCATCCAGGCCCCCATGAGTAGGGGTGGTGGTAGTGGTAGGCATCCAGGCCCCCATGAGTAGGGGTGGTGGTAGTGGTAGGCATCCAGGCCCCATGAGTAGGGGTGGTGGTAGTGGTAGGCATCCATCCCCCTATGAGTGGGGATGGTAGTAGTGACAGGCATCCAGGCCCCCATGAGTAGGGGTGGTGTTAGTGGTAGGCATCCATCCCCCTATGAGTGGGGATGGTAGTAGTGACAGGCATCCAGGCCCACATGAGTTTGTGTGGTGGTAGTGGTAGGCATCCATGCCCCCTTGAGTAGGGGTGGTGGTAGTGGTAGGCATCCAGGCCCCCCTGAGTAGGGGTGGTGGTAGTGGTAGGCATCCAGGCCCCCATGAGTAGGGGTGGTGTTAGTGGTAGGCATCCATCCCCCTATGAGTGGGGATGGTAGTAGTGACAGGCATCCATCTCCCTATGAGTGGGGATAGTAGTAGTGACAGGCATCCAGGCCCCCATGAGTAGGGGTGGTGGAAGTGGTAGGCATCCAGGCCCACATGAGTAGGGGTGGTGGTAGTGGTAGGCATCCAGGCCCCCATGAGTAGGGGTGGTGTTAGTGGTAGGCATCCATCCCCCTATGAGTGGGGATGGTAGTAGTGACAGGCATCCATCCCCCTATGAGTGGGGATGGTAGTAGTGACAGGCATCCAGGCCCACATGAGTAGGGGTGGTGTTAGTGGTAGGCATCCATCCCCCTATGAGTGGGGATGGTAGTAGTGACAGGCATCCAGGCCCACATGAGTAGGGGTGGTGGTAGTGGTAGGCATCCATCCCCCTATGAGTGGGGATGGTAGTAGTGACAGGCATCCAGGCCCACATGAGTAGGGGTGGTGGTAGTGGTAGGCATCCAGGCCCCCTGAGTAGGGGTGGTGGTAGTGGTAGGCATCCAGGCCCCCATGAGTAGGGGTGGTGGTAGTGGTAGGCATCCATCCCCCTATGAGTGGGGATGGTAGTAGTGACAGGCATCCAGGCCCCCATGAGTAGGGGTGGTGTTAGTGGTAGGCATCCATCCCCCTATGAGTGGGGATGGTAGTAGTGACAGGCATCCAGGCCCACATGAGTAGGGGTGGTGGTAGTGGTAGGCATCCAGGCCCCCCTGAGTAGGGGTGGTGGTAGTGGTAGGCATCCAGGCCCCCATGAGTAGGGGTGGTGTTAGTGGTGGGCATCCATCCCCCTATGAGTGGGGATGGTAGTAGTGACAGGCATCCATCCCCCTATGAGTGGGGATGGTAGTAGTGACAGGCATCCAGGCCCCCATGAGTAGGAGTGGTGGTAGTGGTAGGCATCCAGGCCCCCCTGAGTAGGGGTGGTGGTAGTGGTAGCATTCAGGCCCCTATGGGTGTGTATGGCATTGGTGATAGCCATCCCGCCCCTATGGTTCTGCTGTTGCTGGTGTACGTCATTTCTGCATCCCTATGTGTGTGTGACATATGTCGGGTACGTGCCGTTTGTTTGTGTTGTGGGTGTTTGACTTACCGTCTGCGCCGTACGCGTCCGTACCGGTTCCGGTAATAGATGTAGAGTATTGGTAGGACCTGCGCGATGGGATTCATGGTTGGGTCGTCTCGTTTGTGTTTCTCATGGCTTCGACTCGTACTCGTCGCTGTCTTGTTCGTCTCGTAGCCGTGGATCGTCTTGTGGCGCGAATCGGAGCTTATGTGCAGCTCTCCCGGATGCTCTGACGTGCCGGACGTAGCGACGGGTTCGGCGCGTACGGAAGGCGCATCGTACTACCGGAAGGTGCTGTATATTTGCTTCCGTGCGACTCGAATCGGCGTTTACTGATCCGGCTCGGGCGGGGAACAGGAGCTGGAATGGGTACGTACGGCTGGGTCGGGATCTGAGCAGTTATGCGCATCGTACTTGCTCGTTCGGACGACTGTTCGAATCGGTCGGGAAACACGCGTTCGGCTTGGTTTTTTTCCAGACGAATAGTGTTAGGTGCGCCTCCGGCCGAGATCGGAATCGACCCCTTTATTTTTGGGTACAAATTATATTTATACAAATATTTATACAAAGAAAGTTTAAACAGTTTTTATATAATATAAATGTTAACATTTTTATATTTTGTTACATACATATGAGAATGTTTTATTAATAATATTAATATTAAAAATATTAATATTAATAATTATTAATTTTTTGTAATTAATACAATTTTTAAACAAACATTTATTTACATAATATATGGGAAACATTTATAACAATTTTCTATACATTGTTTTTTCATATTTATTATTTTATGAAATTATAACAATAAATATTATATATATTATAATATTTATTTTTATAATTTTACAATTCTGGAAAATAATGTAACAATTTCTAATAAAATAGATGATATTTGTAGTATTTTAGTTAAATAGTTGTATAATTTTTATATGTTAAATAACATTTTACTACATTAAGGTGTCCATTACGATACCGGGCGGTAAAAAATCCGCCATCCACCATAGCGGTAAAAATCCGCCCGCCTACACCGTCTGAATACCGACCGAGCAATTACGATGCCGCGAAGCGAACACCGCCCGCGGCGGAAAAAACCCCAAAAATACCGCCCGATCATGTCCGATTCTAAGTCCACCCGTCCGCCACGGACGCAAATACGCACGACAACCAAAAACCGCCCGCCCTGACGATCGAGACACCGCCCGTGAAATTAGGATCGCTCCGACATGAGCGCGGTAAATACACAAATACACCGCCCGCCATCGTAAACAACAGTGATGGAAATGGACACGGCGGAAGCCCTGGCGGCCACGTCCCTGCACAGAAACCATCCACGGACCCAAACAAACACACACGACATGGCCAACAAGTCCACACAGCAAGCCACGCACAAATACACAGACACAGTACACATCCCGAAAACACCCCCCCCGGACAAACAAATAAACTACTAATCCCAGAACACCAGCCACAACACACCTGAAAACAACAGACCATCATGACACACCCACATAGGTAAGCACAAAAGCAGCCCCTTCACAGACCACAATCCCTTGCAACACTACAAAGCCAAGAAGAGAGGAGAGAGCACAGCGACACAGCAAGGACAGCAGCACACCACAGATACGCACCCATCACACCCACCAGCACCAGCACCAGCACCAGCACCACCACCACCACCAAACACCGGCACCACAAACGACCTGCACATCACACACCACACACACACACCGCACCAGCACCACAAACACCAAACCACACACCATGGCAGCACACAGAATGCCAAAGTTCACTTCAACTGAGCTGACGGTCATGGTCGACGAGATCATCAAGGTGCACCCACAAATCTTTGGCAACCAGGTCCAACAGACAACAGTAGCCACCAGAAATCGGATGTGGAGCAGGATCGTAGACCAGGTCAATGCAGTAGG
Source organism: Calotriton arnoldi (assembly GCA_963921515.1). Lineage (NCBI taxonomy): Eukaryota > Metazoa > Chordata > Amphibia > Caudata > Salamandridae > Calotriton > Calotriton arnoldi. The sequence continues at coordinate 24,519 of CAWUFW010011325.1, forward strand.
GAACGTTCCACGCAACCGAGGCGAAATCACCAAGAGGTGGCACGATATGAAAAGGGAGGTCAAGAAGAAGGAGGCCAAGAATCGGCAGCTGGCTGACAGGACTGGCGGAGGTAATCCCGCGCTTTCAAGACCTTCAAGGCGTGGGAGGAGAAGGTGCGAGGCATCATACATCCGGAGAGTCTCACCGGAATACCAGGGGGAGTGGAGGCTGGTAAGTACAAACAAATGTATACCAGCACACCGCTATGTACTCACATGCACTACCACTATGCCATAGCTCCGAGGGACAAACACCCCCATGTCCAGTACACAATACACAAGACATCACTCACACATGCAACAGACACTCCCACACACTCAGCCCAAACCGACCAACTAACAAAACCATGGAGGCATGTGTACAGTCAGCCAGCACCGCAACTCCCACCAGGTCCCCTTGTACTCCAAAAGTGCCAGAAGGAGCACTCACCACACCCACACCCATGTGTCAGCCATAGCTGCAGTAACCGACAAGTAACAGGTAAGTAGCCGGAACACAAAGTCAGTGGGTGGGAGGGGGACAGCTGAAGTACAACACACACCAGGCCCCTAGTCCTACAGCGCAGCAAGGTGGAGCACACCCCACACCCATGTGTCAGCCACTGCAGTGCACACCTTCAGCCGACAGGTAGATATCTCACCCTACATGGAGGGGTTTCTGTGGGTGGTAAGCCAGCACCACAACTCACAACACCGCCCCCACTCCCACAGACCAGCAACATGGAGCACCCCTCCCTCCCATAACCATGTGGCCTCCATTGCATTGCGCACTCAAAAACAACCTGTAGGTGGAAAACTGTACAGGGCGGGGTGTCTGTAGGCATGAGGACTGTATTACGACTAACACATGGGACATGTCACGTAGCAGAGGAACACGCAGCACTGCTCCCTGTCACAATCATGTGACCAATGTGCACACGGACATGTATTACAGAGTCATACCCCACATGACCCATCACAAACACAGCAACACCTAAGGAGCCACGTCTGCATGCACAAGTCCCACTGGAGCACAGACCCACACGGAGGGCACTGTGCCACTCATCACACACATCAGCAACACCATCGAAGTCTTGCCCATGTAGTTCTTACTGCCTGTCACCCACACATCGTACAACAACGCCCATGTAAGTCCAACCTGCCTAGAAGTAACAGCGTGGGACCACAATAATGCACATACACACCACTGGACCCATGAAACACACAGGCACACAATGCACATTCAACATATCATCCATCTCATCTGTCAGCCCCTGTGTCATGAAAGGTATGTCATCCGAACAGCTGGCCCTCATACAGTAGTTATGCAAAGATACCTGCCCATGACAAATAATGTGCCTGCAGTGGCTGAAGCGCACGTCACACTGTGATTAACAACATACATAATATAGTCAACACCCCAAGAGCACTGCATTGATGCACATGGCCGAGGGTAGCACGCACACCAAGGAATTGGCCCATCTGCAATACGTCGTGTGCACACAACCATCACTCACTCACAACAATGCTTCCAATGTAATGTCCATAAATGATACCAGTCAGCAGATATGCCGGGTATGTTAGACATACACACACCTTTGTCTCTGCACTGTCATGTTGCCAAAACACATGTCCCGTTCTGCACCCATATGTCACAGTATGTACCCCAAAACCATATGTCACCTCAAAAGCGTTGAGGGGGCTGTACCCCTTTGCCATCTGCGTTTCTAAGCGTTCCATTTGAACCCCAAAACCATATGTCACCTCAAAAGCGTTGAGGGGGCTGTACCCCCTTTTGCCATCTGCGTTTCTAAGCGTTCCATTTGAACCCCTAAACCATATTTCACCTCAAAAGCATTGAGGGGGCTGTACCCCCTTTTGCCATCTGCGTTTCTAAGCGTTCCATCTGTACCCCAAAACCATATTTCACCTCAAAAGCGTTGAGGGGGCTGTACCCCCTTTTGCCATCTGCGTTTCTAAGCATTCCATCTGTACCCCAAAACCATATTTCACCTAAAAAGCGTTGAGGGGGCTGTACCCCCTTTTGCCATCTGCGTTTCTAAGCGTTCCATGTGAACCCCAAAACAATATTTCACCTCAATATCGTCGATGGGTCTGGAGCCCGCATACACCCGAGCCACAAAATGTAGGAGTATAGCAACACACACCCATCGGCATTGCTAATCCGTCCCATGCCACATGTTCACATCACACAGTTCCATTGCCTTGCCCACGCATACACACATCGTACATCCACACACACGCCTCTGGGAAACCTGTGCACGACAGTGCACGAACTGTGAATGTCAGACAACCAATACATACTTTGTTAGGTGCAACACATTAACCTATCTCATTCTCCCCACAGGTGCCGAACTGCTGGATGCTGGAGAGGGAGACAGCAGCCAGCACAGCCAGTCCGCAAGCCCCCGACTCGGACTCACGGATGTAGAGGAGCTGGACACCTCCTCGGACGAGGACCACCCAGCAGGACCATCTGGTGTGGCAGGGCACAACCGCTCCCCAGGGCCCCTCCTACCCACCAACCCATCACCCCTGCTGCCACGGTCGTTGCGGCCACCACCACCGCCGCAACCACCACCACCGCCGCAACCACCACCACCGCCGCAACCACCACCACCACGTCATCCCTGGCCACAGCCCCAGCGCAAGGGGTGGCCCGGCCGTCGGGGTCCACCCTGGGAGCCAGACCGAGGACCGTGGTGAGCAATGTGGCTAGTGGGCAGGTCGGTGGCAGCAGTACTGGTAGGAGGAGCAGGGTCAGGCCAACGCCATCTGTGCCTGGGAGCCAAGCCCTGCCGCAAATCGACAGAGTCCTTGGGGCCTATGAAGAGGCCCAAGGAGAATGGGCCAGGTTGGCTAGCGACACGCGGGAGGTCCTTGTGGTGTTGAGGTCCATGGACGCCCATATGGACCAACTCGTGGACCTAATGGGCCAGCTGGTGGTGGTGGTGAAGGCACAAGCAAGGCCAGCAACACCACCTCCGCCACCACCTGCTGTGGCGCAGGGTCGTGCAGCATCGCGTTCCCCTGCGTCCACAGCGAGTGAGCACTCCTCAGCCACCACCAGCAGCACACCAACACACCCCCCCCTACCAAACGTGGAAGGGGCCGTCCGAAGAGGAAACAGGTGTCCAGAGAGGACTTCGCACGCACCAAACGCCAGTGAGTCAGCCAGCCACCTTGACCACCTACTACATTGACTTGTAATACGATCCTACCCCACACTGCCATGTGAATGGCATGTGTCTGTTGGACTGTGGACATAGAACTAAATGGGTACACCTTGAGCATCACGCAGCCATGACCGTCAACTCATAGTCACTGCACGCACCACTTATGTCAACACCTTGCACACAATAACATGTCACCGCTGAAAATAAATACACCTTGATCACAATCTGCTGTCTGTGCCCTGTGTTTATTCAACGATGTGCAACCGCCACCATGAGCAGAAATTCATCTGCTGTGTGGTATGTCGATGGGACAGGAGAGGCTGTAGGGACCTAGGGGTGAAAAACAGAACAAAAGTACATTCAATGAGTGTGTCACACACTCATCACACAGTACTTGTCACCAACTACAAGCAATGTACACACATCTCACAGAGCAACAGGGCACAATGCGACAGCCACTGTCAGTGGCATACTAACCTGGACATGGACCATTGACACACAGCACTCAGTGAACAAAAGGCCTCCGTGACAGAGCACACATACACCTGCACAACTACAGCTACTTCAGCCGTCGTAAATGGACACTCACCGTCAAGTGAAGTAGCGGGCGATGAGCTGCTGACGCACATTCACAGCTTCCTCCTCTCCACTGTCCTCGTCACTGGACCCGTCCTGGTCTGCAGGCTGGGGCCCTGGATGATCACCGTCATCCACTATTAGGGGGATCTGCTTGCGAATAGCCAGATTGTGCAGCATGCAGCAAGCCACTACTATCTGGCACACCTTCTGTGGGGAGTACGCCAGTGCGCCCTCGGTGCGGTCCAGGCATCTGAACCTGGACTTGAGGAGGCCAAAGGTCCGCTCCACCACACGTCTGGTCCTCCCATGTGCCTCATTGTAGCGGTCATCAGCTGGGGTCCGAGGATGTCGTAATGGGCTGAGCAGCCAGGGCCCATTCGGGTAAGCAGAGTCACCTGGGTGTGAGGGACACAGAGAATCGTTGCAATTCCAACTGGACACAAGACAGCATCGCACACCCCGCACGCTACACGACTCCACATACTCACCAACAATCCAAGCACGGTCCGGTTGCAGATTGGTCATCAGACATGGTAGGATGCTGTTGCGCATGATGTGCGAGTCATGGGCCGATCCTGGAAACTTCGCACACACGTGTGAAATGACCATGTCCGCAAGGCACACCACTTGCACATTCAGGGAGTGGAAGTGCTTCCGATTCCTATATATGTGCTCCATGGCCTGTGGTGCTACAAGGCCAACATTGGTGCAATCGATTGCACCAACAACGTGGGGGATCCGTCCAAGGGCATAGAAATCACCCTTCACTGCCGCCAATTCACGAGCCCTGGGGAATCTGATGTACCGGTTCCTGTACAGCATCATAGCTGACAGTACATCACGTAGCACCATGCTGAACATGGGCTGGGACATCCCACTTCCACTGCCCACTGTGTGTTGGAATGACCCAGTGGCGAAGAAATGCAGTGCAGCCATCACCTTAGCCGTGGGGGTAAATGCAGTTGGATACACCCTGCGAGGACGGAGGTGGGGTTCCAACAAGGCACATAGGCGATGCAGGGTGGGTCGGTCCAGACGGAATCTCCGGATTACCTCCACATCCTCCATGTCTGACAGTAATTGGTAGGGGCGATGTATGTTTGGTCTCCTAGGAAAGATGGAAGTGGACACATGTCAAAGCAACACGCCACAGGGCATTTCCACATACACAAAACAAAAATGACTGACTAAGCAATTGAATCACAGAACAGCTGACAAGTAGGGACAGCACAGCCACAATACACCTACACAGGTCCCCTACCAATAGCAATGGGCAGTGACACACACCATTGCTATGAGCATGCACATGGGGATTTAGGCCTTAATAACTTGTAAGGCATGCTGATGGTATCAGACTGCATATTTGGCAAGCGGCAATACCACGGCAACATAACTAGCTGCTGTGCATGACACTGCTTCCGAGGCTGGGTGAGTATGGCACACACCAACAACGCTTGGACACAGGCTGAGCGGCCAAAACAAGTGGGACCTGTAGCACGAGGGGATATGAGACAGTCATTGATGTCCCTACTGCACCCTAGGTACAGCACTGTACGGATCACACCTCCAGAAACATTGACAGGTGTACACATTGACAGCTCCATGCCAACACGGCTGTGTGATTGCCAATACACATCACAAGTGACACGTAACGTTGCACGTGCCAAGTGGCAGATGTACATAGTGAAAGATGGCATGTGTGTGCATATGCATATCCCATGCTCCCATGCCAATGTGTACATGATGATATGCTAACAGACATGTGGAGGCTGGGCACTGGCCGTCACTGCCTATGCACACAGCATGTTGTGGCCCTGTCCATTGTGGACCTGCTCCCACACACAAATCATGGCCACACCTGCAGATGCATTGCGCACATTATACTGTGTGGTGCACATGGCATCAGCGGACTGTACCCGCCATGGGCCAGGCCCTTGCGGCCAACTCCAATGACCCTCGCGGTTGCACCCTGCGTGTTCCACTATGGAGGTAAGCGTCCCAGGCCAGCTGGGAGCAGGCCATCGTCTGCAATTGAAGCTGGCAGACATGGTACACAAATTGCAGCAGCTTGGACCCACTGAACCTGCCCCAGGGGGCTATATGAGTGTGGGAGTGAGACCGGCATTACCACAGCTACCTGGGACTGCAGCCTGGCATCCCTCAACAACACCTGCTGCTGCCACCTGTCCACCTTCACGTCGATGACGCTGAGGATATGTCCAGGTCCACTCACCAGCGAGGAGCTGGAGATCCTGGATTCCGAGCTCCACGCACACTGCACATGGCTATTCCATGCGAAAGTTGCATGTGAGAGACAACTGCAGTGTGTGTGGGAGTGCATGTGGGGGACACACATGTCGTTGATCCGCAGCACTATGAGTCAGAGCCTGTGGGGTTCAAACATGCACTGATCACCATGCTGACTGCAGGTGGCAGGGGTATGTGAGCTCTCGGGCGCTTTGACATGTCTGTCCCTCCCGAGTGGTGGTACATGGCAACTTCATGTCAGACATCCAGTGACACAGACAATTGGCAATGCAGGTCTCAGTGCACTTTTTGCTCGTGTGAATGTCAGGCTGGGGCCATGCTGCCCTTCTCAGTCCCAGCAGGCCTGGCCTGCACATTGACTGCACAATGCCAGTAGGTGACAACACAGACTGCCTAGTGGGTTACATGTGTCTCCTGTTCAGGACCCTCCGGATAAGCGCAAACTCAGCCCTGTCGATTGGACACACCATGCCTCGTGATAGGGATGTGTGTGTGAGATAGTGGCACTGAATGTGACCTCCGTTGCGGGGTGGGCCATGCACAGGGCGAGTACGTTGATTGTTGCGCAGTGTTGGTCACAGTGGGTACACCCACACAGATGTGTTGTCTTGTGATCTTTTGCTAGGTCCGCCTGACAATGGACAGTAGATGTGGGCAGACTACACATTGCTCGATGTGCTGTCTATATGCATGTGCCTTCACACCAGGCACAGCTGCCCCTGCACATGTGACCCCTGCTGCCCTCAGTGCTGGGTCTGTTGAGCTGATGCTCCATCTGTGCGTGGGGCAGACAGCTCTCCTCACTTCCGTCATTGCCCATGACATCACTTTGCCGCAGGTGACATGGATCATGGAGGGCCCACATGTACGCGTGGGTGGACTACACAAGACTGTCCGATGGTTGTCACACCCAGTCAGTGCTTCGAATGGGAAGGATGTGGTGCTGGTACTCATTTTAATGTGTCGAGTGGGCGGGTCTAGGTGCGGGGCTACATGCAAGACATGGGAAGTTCATCGGCTTATCTACTAGTTGCAATACACACGAGACACGTCTTTTTATGACCACATCAGGGTCATTCCTTAAACTAACTGGAAGTCAAACAGTCATATTTTACCCTGTCCTCATGGCCTCCCCTCGCTCACCCAAATATGCGTTTGCACCTGAGAAGCCAGCGCATGCACAAGCAGCTCCAAGCTCGCCCCAGAGAGGCCAAGGAGTGTATGTGTGGGTCCAGTTGAACAAGTGGTCTGTCTCGCGGTATAATAAGTGGCGGGACGCCGTACACCTGCGTGGTGCCCCGACTCGAGACCCGGGCAACATTGACAATGCATGACAGGCTCCGCAGTCCGGATACACCACCTGCAACACACAGAGGCTGTAGCTGCCCTAGCGGCCCAGGCCGCGTCCAACTGGAGCTCATGGACCCACACATTCACTCTTTGGCCTCTCTGGGGCGAGCTTGGAGCTGCTTGTGCACGCGCTGGCTTCTCTGTTGCAATGGCATGTAACGTGTGTGGGAAAATAGGCAATGAGTGAGATGGTGCGAGCCACCTTCCGTGACGTCACTCCTGCTCGTGATGTGTGCGTCACCCCACTACTTCCATTTGACTTGTGCCATACTACATATTGAGGATGTGTTGCCTGCGTGATGTGACCAGGAGGAGCGCGCCATGACCTCTCACCCACCATGCTCCACTGCCATCCCGTGCCCTGGATTGCCTGTGCAGGTGGACAATGTTGGGGATACACCTGGTCGACAGGGGATGTGAGTGCCTTGGCAAGGGCCTGGCGGACGCACAGCAGTATCCAGCATGTCCACAGAGGGTGGCCTGACGTCTACACCTGATGCAGCATTGATTGTGTGCCCGCCTGTTGTGCACACACGAGTTCACATTCATCCCCAGACAGGTGGTCTTTACAAATTCCCAGGAGAGCGGTAATGTACTGCTCCGGAATCCTCCCAACACATCGTGTTTCAACATTGCATGTGCGCACCTACCCGTCACACCCATCCACCTGAGCCAAGCGTAAGTCCCGCTTCACATGACACATGTGTGTCTTCCACAGTTGTGCTACTCTCTCAGGGGCGGACCTGCAACTGTCCCGTAGCGCACACACACAGCACCGAGTCGTACTGGCATCCGGTTAGATTGGTAGGCACACTAACACATCTCCTTCTGAGACAGTGGTGGCTGTGATGGATATTGTGACTGCCATGGCGGTGTTGGCTGGCCATGGCAGGGCACACTGACACACATTGCATCCGCAGCACTTCGTGTCACTACTCGGCACATCGAACTGGGCACTGTCCCTGGGGTTGATGAGTAATGGCGCCAGTCGATGTGAACTGTGACTGTATGCTGTTGCTCCTGTAGTCGGTTGTATCTGTGTAGTTGATGATTGGAGTTGTTGCAGTGTGTGGTTGGTTAAGTGGGGCAGATGCCGTGTATGTGACCTCAGCAATTGCAATGTCCGGTCTCACATTCTAATGTGTTGTACACGTGGCAGGGACTTCACTTCACTCAGACCCTGCTACTTGTGAGTGTGATGTATCTGCTTTCCGGTGCAACGTATTGACTGCATGTGATTGGTGTTATTCCTGTGTTCATGTATCCGTGTCATGTTTGCGTGCATGCATTGCACAGGGTTTGAGTGTAGCCACAGGTGGACTGGCAGCATGCGCGGAGTATGCGGGCATGTGTGAGCTCACTTGCTGTGTGGCCAGCAGTGTAGGTGTATGTTAGTCATGTGATGTGCATTGTGGCTGGGCACATGGCTTACTTTCAATGTGTGCATTTGGGAGGTGGTGGTGTGTGGTGTGTGATTGTGGTAGCGTTGGTGTGTATGTGTGTGTCGTGTCCATGTCGACTGCACACATATGTCACCCCGGGACATGGTGGATGTTTGTAACCGTGTTGAGGTCTTTGAATATGATGAGATGTGTGTGTTGTATGTTGCACAGTATGCGGTGTGTGGGTGTGTCCTTGCAGTTCAGGCTGACTCCTACTTGTTATGGTTCAGACGTTGTGTGTGTGCAGGGTGTGTGACTGTCAAGATTGTGTCTAGTCCAATTGTGCATGTCAGCATTTCAGCAGTTCTTACTCACTGTGCAGTGCTGCCCACCCACACTGATGTCGTGTGTGTGTTTTGTCAGGCATTGCTGTGGCATGCTTTAGCGTGGCTCCCACTTTTGGTTGCTGAGTGTGTGGTCAGACTGTGTGGGTCATTGTAGACATGTGTAGGACTGTGCTTTGTAGTGAGCAGGCCGTCAGTGTTGATGTGATGATCTTTCGGGCAACTTCAGAGTGTGAGAAGTCCTGCTCCACGAGCTGTGGTATTTCCCTGTGGCCACTGTTGCGGCTACTCATTTGCGTTGACATCCAATGACAGTGGACTACATGGTCATCTCACGACTGCCGTGTACTTCACACACTCTCATCCTCTCTCATTCGTACTTGTGGAATGAATAAGCAGAGACACATATTTACTTCAAGCCATGTATTAGGACTTATGTCCTCTGTGATGCAGTATAGTGGACACTACTGGCAGCGAAATGCATGTGGAGGATATACTCAGCATGATTACACATAGCATAGGGTGTAGGGGTACATGTGATTAGTTGTTGACTGTGGGATATGGGCTTCAGAGTTACAACTGCTTAGCCGTTGCTGTGCTAATGTACATTTGCTAATTACTGTGGAGCTGCTGACTTTGACACAGACAGTATACATTTTGCCTACCAGACCGCTTGACATCATGGGCACAGTACATCTCAGTTCCATGTTACAGGTTTGCTGCTATAGTTACTCATACACACGTGCGTGAGGGGTGACATCATGGCATGGGCCTACGTGCATGCAACGGCGTCCCACTTGTTGTTGCAATGTGGTGGCTACTGGACATGACACAGTCACTGGGGTCATGTTGTTGGGGGATGCACTTGTTGTCCATGCAAAAGTCCTGGCACGGAAGTTCAGAGGGAGGTGAGGTGACAGCTCTCACATACTACAGCTGACCGATTACTGTCCACTGACCGGTGCATATGTTCATGGGCGCAGGATACATATTATGGCATAGTTGTATGTGCAGTGATGTCCATGTGGTTGCCATACACAAATCCCATGCCTCTGCCTCCCCCTGTTCATGCAGAGTTACTGGATGTGATGAGGAACAGAGTGCATGTCCCGAAAATATCCGATATCATGGCAGTGTAGTAAATGGTGTGGCGTTAGTGGCAGGTTGTATGGTATAGTTGTTGTACTGGTAACTGCTCAGTCCGTGCGGAGCCAAGCATGGGTACGGTGTAGGACATCATTGTTCAATTGGGGGTATTGCGTCGGGGTCCGACGAATTGACAGGTTGTCAGGTATGCGATACCTTCCAGCAGGGCTTCCATGGCATTGGTGGTATACATGGATGCCATCCAATGAAGCGGATGGTGGCTGTCAAGGTGTTGGTCGTAAGTTGTCCCTTGTAGGAGCCTGATGGGACATGTTGGATGACATTCGATGAAACTGTGATCCAGAATACGTCGTGTGGAGGCACAGTGGTCCCATTGCAGTGTGGGTCCGATTGCAGCCACATACGCCATGCCCCCATAGGCTGAACAGATCCTGTCGTGGACGTCCAGGGGGTTGAACAGTTGTACCAGGTCCGCCATTGGACATGCCGGGTTGGAGAGACATAAATCCACAGGACAGTGGAAGGGACACCTCCGACAGTAGAAGACGGGGATGACGCAGCTGAACAATGCGATGCGGTAAGTTAGTCGGTAACTTACGTTCAGCAGAGCCAGATTTTCACATCCCAATATCTGTATCAGGTTATGTTTGTACACCTTCATCTGTCCGGCGTAGTTGGGTAGGTGTGGTGCAAGTGCCATTTTGCTGCAGGGCGATGTGATGGCGTGCTCCGGCTGTCTGTGCAGTCTGCAGAGTGCAACCTCCGACGTTGCTGGGAATTCTGTAATGGTCATAGGGAGGCAGGACTTGGGTTATAGTAGCTTGTGCGGAGGACACGGGCCCTCATCCCACATGCTTCTATGAATGGTCAAGGTCAGTGGTGTCTGACTCCTTCCAGATAACTTGCATGTGAACCACATGGGGGAGTGGTATTATTTCTTTTTTCCGTTCGAAATGTTCTTTCGTGTTATGCGCTATCTGCCCAGTGGACGGTTCCCTCTGCATGCCTGTGTTGGGCTTTTTTTGGGGATAATGACTGTATTGTCCTGCTTGAATAGTTGAGCTGTGGTTTCGGTGTGGGTATGGAAGGCCATTCAGTGCTATCTCCTCTCCCGTGTGTGGGCGGCACGCTGCGTTTCCGCTCTACGTTGTGCCTTGTGTGTGGGTGTTATAATTGGAGCCACCTGTTGTCGGTCCCCGGGATCTTTGATGTTACGTATTGCATGTCTTGGTATTGGGTGCAGGGTGGTATCGGGGTTTCTGTGTGGTACTGGCGTACCTTTTGCTGACGGGGTCCATATTCTGCTGGGTGATATTGCCGCCGCTGTGTGCTTCGCCATGTTTTGCACACAGGGGTGTGTCCTAATTTGGCGTGACATCACTGACATGTTCGGGTCAGTTGTGTGACGTCAGGTTGGCAACAGTGAATTGCCGGTTGGGGACATGACTGTGGCAGGACTGTCACGTGACATGTGCGTTCAGGGTGGGGCTTGTGTGTGGTGTTTGTTGTGCCCTGTGTTGTTTGTGTGCGGCGCATACATGGCGCTGCCGTTGGGCTCTGCGTTGTGCGCATGTGTGGCTGCGTCTTTGCCGCTGCGCTGCGGGGCCGTGACGAGGACGTTAGTTCCTGGTCCCAGGTAGTGTGTGCCCGGTTGTTACGAGTTGTTTCAATTTGCCCGGTGTGACATTTGTGGGTGCAGTGGTGGATGTGTCGTGTACACGCAGGGGTGTCTGGGGGGGCCATGTACAGTTCTTCCGCCCTTGCACTGTGTGCGGTGTTTGCGTGCCCTTGTTGTGTGTCTGCCTACCTGCGTCTCCGCGGTGCGTTGACTCCTAGGTTCTGCATCAGGTAGAGCATGGGGAGGGCCTGCAGTGCTGGATTCATGCTCGGGGGGTCCGCCTCTTTGGTGTCCGTACTCAGCGATCGAGTTTCCGCCTTGGTTTCTCGTGCGGTGTCTCTTAGCCGTGGGAGCTGTTTGTTTGCGGCATCGTAATTTGTACGCCGGGCGGTACGTGATTTCGTCGGACGGTGTGTGTCCATTGGGCCGCGCCGCTACGGGAACGGGCGCACTTTGATGGCGGACGGCGTTGCTGGCTTACGGGCGGTGTTTGGCTGAATTTTCACATCCTAATTGGGCGGGCGTGTGGGCCGCGGCGGGCGGACGGTAACTGGTGGTTTTTACATCCGACAGCACGGCGGTGGTGCTACCGCCCGACATCCTAATGGGCCCCCAAATGTGTTAAATTCTCTATGGCTAAACTTTGTATTTGTTTTTGGGCCTTGTATTTTGTAACCGCTTAATGTTGTTTTGTGTGATTTGGTTGAAGAGAAGCTCGCGGTTGGGAGCCACTTCACATCGCTAAAGGTACGGTTTGTTTTCTTTGTTTTAAATAAGTTTTAAATGTATTTTGAACCTAGTTAGATAGTGTTTAGTGTGTTTAGATATTTATTAGCAATATTCGGAACTGTAATATGTTATAGTTACGTGTTGTGTTTTTAACGTTATGGAGGCCTGTTTAGAGAGTTAGAAAAACAGTGTTTAATGTGTCTTTTTTTCAAAATTAAAGTTAGTAGTAATGTTAGTAAGTGTTTATGTGTTGTTTTATGTGGGTGGGAGTGTATGTGCTTTTGTTTTGAAAGTTTGTATTTTCAGAAGTTACCGGTGTCGGAAGGAGTCGTTTTTATTTTTTAAAGAAGTGTATGTTAGTTTTATTGACTAATATATTTCTTACACTTCTTTAAATTTTTTCGGCTTTCCTGGAGCGTTTTTTGATATTTTCTACATTTTCGGGTTTTTTATGGTTTTCCTATGGACGTTCTCTACATGGAGTATTCAATTTTTGCTACAGTTGTATTTTTCCATTTTGTTTGGGAAATTTTTGTGGATTATTTTATCCTTATTTAATTGGATTGTATCAGAAGAAAATGGATTTTACAGCAATTGGAAGAAACTTGGTAAGTTTATTAATTATTTTTTATTGTGGGAGGGAAATACATTTCTTTATTATTGTTGTTGTGTTTTATTTTATTACAAATATCATTAATGTGTGTTAATATATTTTATTTCAAAATTAAAAATATGTTACACACAGTAATTATATTTGTGATAAAATTAATACATTTTTGTTGTATGCTATGTTTAAAAGATGAGTATTTTGTATTTTATTTGTATTGATCTTTTAAAGTAGAGTTTTTGCTATCATGTCTAGATACTCCAGGCCTTTTGTACTAGGGTACAGTTTTACTTGTTGTTCTAGGTATTTGTGCATTTGTTTAGTCTGTTTTGATGTTTTCGGTGTTAGTTGAGTTACAGATTGTTCCATTCGGAACTCTTGATAACTCTATTCTTTTTGTAGGCATGATATACATTTTTCTAGTGTTGGTTTGACTCTACCTGTTGATTGAAGGGAGGCGTTATGCCATCCTTCTACTGCGTTATTAGTTTTGGCTTCCCCATTTAATGTGCTTCTGTATACGTTCCACCAGGGAATTAGAAATTTAGGGTTTCTTCTGTGGCCAGATCTATGTAATCTGCCGACCCATGTGTCCTCAAAATAGTCCAATAGTGGACTTAGGGGCACATTACGACGCCCGCCACCGTAGCGGTGAATGGGACCGTCCGCCATAGGAGCGGCGGTCCCGCCGCGAGTATTAGGATGCCACCGCCACGGTGGCGGTGGCATCTCTATTCCCAACATTGTGGCGGGCGGTGCTCACAGCACCGCCCGCCACAATGCTGGGAATGGCATGTCGTGCATTGCCATGCACAAGGTGACAGGCACCGCGCGGTGCCTGCCACCTTGTCCATGCCAATGCAGTGTGTACCCCCCACCCCCTCAACACTGTGGGGGCCCGCAACGGGCCCCCAATAGCTAAGACCGTATGCCTTTCAATGGCGGCGCCGCCATGGAAAGGCTGCTCTCCGCATCCATCATAATATGGATGGCGGTGTCTTGCATACACCGGGGCCGATTCCGATCTGGGTCGGAAAGCTCTCCGACCGATCCGGATCCGGATTGTTTTCCGACCGAGCCGGACCCCTGCAGTCCGACCGAGCGAGTACGATGCTGCCGTATGCTGCCGGACTCGGTTCGGTCGGACTCCCATTGAAGTCAATGGGAGCCGGTCGTACGACGTGTACATGGGCTCCCATTGACTCTATGGGTACGTTGCGCACAAGGGGGCTCCCTGTAGTGGGTACGCGTTGGTGCCATCCGCACCGTACACGCATGTATAGGGGGGACCCATGGGTCCCCCCTGTGTCCGACTCGTACGGCTACGGGTGAAGGGGGTCCGGCACGGACCCCCGAAGTCCGCTTCCGAGAGCTTTTTCGTGTCGGAGGCTCCGACTCGATCCGGCTGTCCGGATCGTGCATCGTACTGGCTCAGTCGTAAAACGTCTCCATTGCGCGGTACGAATCGAGTGCGACCGAGTCGGACGGAGCGGTTCGGACCCGGAAACGAGTCGGTCGGTGATTTCACGTTCAATCGCATCGTACTTGCTCGCTCGGACGACTGTACGAATCGGTCGGGTAAACCGCGTTCGGCTCGTATTTTTTCCGGACGAATCGGATTCGGTGCGCTTCCGGCCAAGATCGGAATCGGCCCCACCGCCACCATATTACTGCCCTTTTCCGCCCGGTCACCTGTGTAACCGGCGGAAAACCGGCAGACGGTCTTTCCGTCCGCCGGGCTCCCCCCCGCCATAGTAATGTGGCGGGGGGAAATGGCATGCGGGCGGAGGGGAATGGCGGGCGGATCACCACCGCCATACGGGCGGTGGCGATCCACCAGTCATCGTAATGACCCCCAAAGTTTTTGTTCATGTTGCTTGTAAAAGGTGCTGTCTATTAATATATTGTAATGTTCTGCGACATCTGTGTCAGGCACATAAGCTAGTGCTGTTAATTTTTTTATTTGAAATGCAAAAGAAGAATTAGTTGCATATTCAATGCTTAGTGCTGATTTTTGCATGTGCCTCCATAAGCATTGGTTAAAATGATAGTAATAGCCTTGTATGCAGGTATGGGGGTATGTCTTTAATATTGCGTTAATCATTGACTGCTCAAAATCTATGATGATTTTTTGTGGGTAATAATCATTAGTTTGTTGTTTTATTGTATTTAATACTTCTACATATGTTGAGTTGTGTTTGTTTGGTAATAATGCATAAATGAATGGAATATTGCAATTGTGATGTAGCCCATGTATTGTGTACAGTTAGAAAAAGGGCTTGGGACATGTTGTAAAAGTCCCATCCATCATCCAGTATTGACATTGTTGCAGTTTTACTAGATTAGTTGCAGTTCCAAATATTATTAATCTTTTTTCACTGCTTTTATCATCAAAAATGACAAATGGTTCTTTATTTAAAGTTATAGATTGTTCGGGGCTAATTATAACTTCGTTAAATGTTTTGGGAATTGGGGTGGAAGTAGTAGTAGCCCTTTTAGTACGTGCTATAGTTCTGTTCAATGAAGCTAGAGATGGCATTTGTGAAGTAGCTTCTTTTGGAATTTTGGGAAGCTGCTCTTTTAAAATTACACTTGTTGGTTTTTGGGAACTTGTGCTAGCGTCTTTTATTGTTTCCAATGCATCTCTGACTTCTATTTCTGTAATGTTTGGTGGGTGGTTATGTTCTCTGGTGTAAAGTACTGTAGTTTCCCTTGTTGTAGCACGGCCGTAACATTTATTGGAATAGTAGTTGCAGCATTTCCAGTTAACTTTTAATCCAAATTGTTTTTCCTGCGTATAAACGTATCCCATATAGCACAATAACATTTTTCCTTTCTGGCTTGTAATAAACTGTGCTCCTTCAGTCATTTTGATGCAGGAAAATCTATGATAAATGTATATTATAATGATTAAATATGTTGTTATATGTATTTGAATGTTTAAAAAAAAACATTTTCTTAAAATATACTTACAAAGTTGGGGGGTCATTACGATGGCGGTCGGAAAAGCAAGCCGACCGCCATGGTAGCGGGAAATCACCGCCCGCCTCAACCACGGGAAAACCGACGGCCAGATTAGGATCCACGGCGGTAGAAATCCTACCGCTGCGGAAATGTTCCCCGAGAAACCGCCGTTCGCCTGCGGAGAAGGCCCAAACCCGTCCGCGGCGGTCGGTTTCACAGCGGAAACAGCCCAAACGACCGCAACCACAGCGGAGACACCACCATCGAAATTATGATATTCCCGACATCGCCGCGGTGCAGTGCGCTGTTTCCGACCGCCGCGGTCGACAACATTGATGAATGAGTGAGACGGCGGAAGCGCCGTAGCCGAGCCACCGCTGCGGACGCTCTGTGAAAAAAATGGCGGTCGCGAGAAAAACACACAACATGGCCACAAAGTGCACCAACCAAACAAGGCATGCACCCAAAAATACCTAACACAGCCCAAAGACACACCCCCATGGGAAACTCCAAAACTACAAATCCCAGGACCACACACACACCACACCTGCTACCAATACCCCATCCTGACACACCCACAGAGACCAGTATAAATCCAGCCCCCTAACAGACCACAATCCTTTGCAAAACTCCACAACTGAAGGGACATTCACCACAGCTGACAGGAGAGGCAAATCTGCACAACACACACACATCACCACCACCACCACCACTTCCACACCTGCACCTCTAACACCTTTGCACAGCACACACCATACACATCACAACCACCACTACCACTTCCAAACCTGCACCTCAAACACCTTGGCACTTCACACACCATGTCACCACAGAGAATGCCCAAATTCACTGAGAGTGAGTTGAGGGTCATGGTTGATGAGATAATCAGGGTAGAACCACAATTGTTTGGTAACCAGGTCCAACAGACACCACTAGCCACAAGAACGCAAATGTGGAGAAGGATAGTAGAGAAGGTAAATGCAGTAGGGACCGTGCCACGCAATAGAGATGAAATCGTGAAGAGGTGGCACTCAAAACATTCACTGAATGGGAGGAGAAGGTGCTTGGCATTCTACATCCAGAGAGTCTCTCAGGAATACCCGGGGAGTGGAGGCTGGTAAGTACAAACAAATGCCTAACATCACACAAATGTACTGTCTTGCACTACTACAAATTAATACCTCCTAGGTTCAAATTTATTCATGTGCACAACACTCCCCCCAACACATCTCTCACAGATTCAACAGACACTCTCCCTGAAGCCCCCCAAAGGTAGCTAGCAACATCACCATGGGTACATGTGTACATGCTGCCAGCACTACAACTCCCAGCAGGCCCCCTTGTACTACAGCTGCGCAAGATGGAGCCCTCCACCCCAACCCATGTGCCACCCATAGCATTGCTCACCTTAACCTAACAGGTAGGTAGCCACCCTTACAGGGAGGTGGGTGGGTGGTTGGGAAGCCTGCACTACAATTCCCACCAGGGCCCCTTGTCCTACAGCTGCGCAAGATGGAGCCCTCCACCCCAACCCATGTGCCACCCATAGCATTGCTCACCTTAACCTAACAGGTAGGTAGCCACCCTTACAGGGAGGTGGGTGGGTGGTTGGGAAGCCTGCACTACAACTCCCACCAGGGCCCCTTGTCCTACAGCTGCGCAAGATGGAGCCCTCCACCCCAACCCATGTGCCACCCATAGCATTGCTCACCTCAACCTAACAGGTAGGTAGCCATCCCTTCAGGGAGGTGGGTGGGTGGTTGGGAAGCCTGCACTACAACTCCCACCAGGGTCCCTTGTCCTACAGCTGCGCAAGATGGAGCCCTCCACCCCAAACCATGTGCCACCCATAGCATTGCTCACCTCGACCTAACAGGTAGGTAGCCATCCCTACAGGGAGGTGGGTGGGTGGTTGGGAAGCCTGCACTACAACTCCCACCAGGGCCCCTTGTCCTACATCTGCACAAGATGGAGCCCTCCACCCCAACCCATGTGCCACCCATAGCATTGCTCACCTTAACCTAACAGGTAGGTAGCCATCCCTACAGGGAGGTGGGTGGGTGGTTGGGAAGCCTGCACTACAACTCCCACCAGGGCCCCATGTCCTAAAGCTGCGCAAGATGGAGCCCTCCACCCCAACCCATGTGCCACCCATAGCATTGCTCACCTTAACCTAACAGGTAGGTAGCCATCCCTACAGGGAGGTGGGTGGGTGGTTGGGAAGCCTACACTACAACTCCTACCAGGGCCCCTTGTCCTACAGCTGCGCAAGATGGAGCCCTCCACCCCAACCCATGTGCCACCCATAGCATTGCTCACCTTAACCTAACAGGTAGGTAGCCATCCCTACAGGGAGGTGGGTGGGTGGTTGGGAAGCCTGCACTACAACTCCCACCAGGGCCCCTTGTCCTACAGCTGCGCAAGATGGAGCCCTCTACCCCAACCCACGTGCCACCCATAGCATTGCTCACCTTAACCTAACAGGTAGGTAGCCATCCCTACAGGGAGGTGGGTGGGTGGTTGGGAAGCCTGCACTACAACTCCCACCAGGGCCCCTTGTCCTACAGCTGCACAAGATGGAGCACTCCCCACAGCCACAAGCATGTGGCAGATATTGAATGTCACTCATCAAACTTACGGGTAGGTAACCATTTCAACCGGGAGTGTTGTTTTTAATTGGTGACACAGCAGCACAACTCACAGCAGGCCCCCTACTCCCACAGCTCAGCATGATGGAGCACCTGTCCCACTCATAGTCATGTGACCTCTGTGCAGCCGCACATGACACCATGCCACTTAGTCCACAGTCACCTACACAAATCATGCAAAACAGTTGTGTTGTAGTCACCATGCACAAGTCTCTGTTCAAAAATGACCCACATTGTGTACACTGTGCCAGGCATCACACACTGCAACACTAAGAACGATCATGCTGCCCTGTAGCAGTGTCTGGCCGGTTGGTTGACAAAGTGCAAATCACCCATGTCATACCACAGTGTTGCAATGTAAACAGTGGAAGTGCAGTGTACCCAAAAACTACACTGCAGCTGGGACTCACAATGCTAAACTAAGCACATCCAAAATGTCCTGCAACACACCCAGCTACCACAGTGCTGCATTGAATTGCAGAACAGCACCTTGTCTGACTAAAATTGTCAAAGGTGTCTTGTTCGGACCACCAATGTGTGTATGCATTGACAATGTTCACATCTCACACTGTCTGTCTGAACAGTGCTGGTATAGTCTGGCCCCAAAAGCACACATTGTCTGCACATGGCTGAGTACATCTCACACACACACCACTGTTGACCACAACATGTCAGTGTATGGATGCCCTGGAACAACTGCTTCACCAGTACTGTGCTCATGTTCTCAGGTCCACAAATACCATGAAACCATGACAGTGTGGAAATGTATGCTGGGTGAGATGTTCACCCTGCTGTATGTCACCACTGTGCTAGGAGACTATACCCCTTGCCCTATTGTGCCTTCAAATGTTGGGGGAGTGAACCCCACAGCCAGATAGGTGGGACAACAGTGATGGGGGCTATACCCCATGCCCTATTGTGCCTTCAAATGTTGGGGGAGTGAACCCCACAGCCAGATAGGTGGGACAACAGTGATGGGGGCTATACCCCATGACCAAATGTAATCTGAAATCAATGGGTACAAAAAGCCACTCACACCTTCTGCTCACCACACGCACATTCCATCCAAAAATTACTACCAAGTCACATAGCCATGTCATTGCTCACCTTCACCTCAAACGGTAGTTAGCCATCTTCACAGTGAGACGGTGTAGTGTGTTTGGCTATTCATCCCACAAAACACAACATGCATGCTGTTCCACCCCTATGGAGGATGGGACACTACACCCCCAATAAGAATCATGTGGCAGGCAATGTATGCTACCCACTCAACTCACAGGTAGGTAACCGCATCTCACAGGTCGGGGTGTGTGGGGGTGGGAAGCTTGCACAACAACTCACACGGGCCCACCTGGCCGCCAGCACACAAGACCCATTACTTCCTGGCACCAACATGCATGTGTCAGTTATTGCAATGTACACTTCAAAAGAACTGGCATGTAGACATATCATGCTGACTTGTCCCACACTGGACCAAGATGGAAGCCATCATCATACACACACAGAGAGGTCTCACAAATACAAGCAAAAAACAGCAAACACAACATATCAACAGCCACAACATGCAGCCAGATATGCATTTAAAAAACATGGTGGCATAGGACACCAGGCCTCTCAATGCACAACTGCACACCCAGATAGCATTGGCAACTATAGTGTGCACACACCTAAGAAAATGAAACTGTGACAGCAACCAAAGTGTGAAAGTCTGAAACACATGTAGATGGAACTCAGAGCACAACCATGCACACCACTACATGCCATCTGACAGTAGCAGTGGTCCAGACCACCTAGATCTAATTAAAGCAAACTTAAGCATGTCTGGAATTGCAAATACAGATATGTACACCACATTGAAAAGGTATGCATGAAACTACAATGTTCACTCAATGTGCAGAGTAAACCGCTGCAAGGGCTCAACAAGTGACACATACGCGTAAATGGATGACATATGATTGATCAATAACTGGATGCCAACATGAGCCTGTCAATGTAAAAAAATTTAATTGTGCATGTCATGTCTTGACAACTGAATACACAAAAGTGGGCTGCCCCTTGAATCAATTCCTATGTTTATCTACAGAGTTCTATAGAAATGCACTACCAGGGGGGCATCTCATAAAAAGTTACGGACTGGCCTCACACACCGCCCGGTGTCATGCTTCATCATCGGCTGCCCTCGCCCTCTAAAAACTTGGTTTGATAGAGGGCGGGCATACACCTGGAGACAGGGATGCACTTCTAAATCTAAGTGATGGCCGTGGGGGAGTGATAAGTGATTTAAAAACCATTACATTAGTCCATGTGCTATGCTTTATTCAAATGGTAAATGTATGGTGGTTAAAAACTAAGTGAACGGTGATATGGGATATTATTCTCCCTTCACCGTATGAAATGCGGTCGACATGTTTCTGCTGAGGTGTCCCCGAAGGGTACGTAGCATTCTTCAGGACCTAAAAAAAGGGGTGGAAAAAGGGGGGGGGGGGTTATATACCCTATGTGTTCACTTCCTTTTAACTAGTGAAAAATGGAAGGAAAATCCTGTCGCTAGATCAGGGGAGGGGTTAAAAAAACACTATGTAGGTGGATACTAGTCACAGCTCTTTAGTATAAAAACACTCTGAATCTCACCATTTACCATCAGCGGGGAGACAGAGAGGACGCCTCCGGGAAGAACGGCTGGAAGCACTGAAACTAGACAGTAAGAGTATGCCTGAAGGAATGCTGGTGTGAACTTGAATGAATAGGTGGTCCATTAGTTCTGGATTTCACCTTGTTATGTTTGCTTTAACTAGGAACCTTGGTCCTGGTTCTTTCTGAATACTGGTGACTAACCCTTAACTACCAGTAGTGATTTTATGTGTCTTTTCCCTACAGAAAGTCTAAGTAGGTCCTTCCACCTCAGCCATCCCATGGAGCGTTTAGGGTAGAAATACAGGGTAAGAGTTGGTTTACAACCACTTTTTAACGGTGTGAGTAAACGTTGCACCTGCCACGTGTCTCATAAAGACCACTTCACACCACCACGCGCGCTATAGGTATGACGCGGGATGGATGATGTTTATAAACTATTTGTTTACATACTCACACGGTTTGGTTTGTATGTTTTGTTTTTGTTTTTCCTTTCTCTACAGAGTTACTCTCAGTGGTACTATACCAAGAGGGAAGTATCCACCTACATAGTGTTTTTTAATCCCTCCCTGATCTAGCGACAGGATTTTCCTTCCATTTTTCACAAGTTAAAAGGAAGTGAACACATAGGGTATATAACCCCCCTTTCCCCCCCTTTTAGGTCCTGAAGAATGCTACGTACCCTTCGGGGACACCTCAGCAGAAACATGTCGACCGCATTTCATACGGTGAAGGGAGAATAATATCCCATATCACCGTTCACTTAGTTTTTAACCACCATACATTTACCATTTGAATAAAGCATAGCACATGGACTAATGTAATGGTTTTTAAATCACTTATCACTCCCCCAAGGCCATCACTTAGATTTAGAAGTGCATCCCTGTCTCCAGGTGTATGCCCGCCCTCTATCAAACCAAGTTTTTAGAGGGCGAGGACAGCCGATGATGAAGCATGACACCGGGCGGTGTGTGAGGCCAGTCCGTAACTTTTTATGAGATGCCCCCACTGGTAGTGCATTTCTATAGAACTCTGTAGATAAACATAGGAATTGATTCAAGGGGCAGCCCACTTTTGTGTATTCATGAGATAGTGGAGGCTGGCTCGCCCTTTGGCCCCGTGCCTCTGGTTCCCACCCTCAGCAACATTGCTGGGGTTAGTGTGTGTGGAATGTCTTGACAACTCCCAATATGGACAAGTAATGCATGTACCACAGCAGCTTGTAATGCATCACTGGATGTCGGTCACTGCAAATTTGTACAGTGAACAACTGCTGGATGTACAAACAGTTGATGTAACACTTCTAACACAAACTTTGCTGGGTGCAACACAATGACCATTTCTCATCTGACCCACAGGTGACCAAGAACTCACTGCAGAGAATGACACCAACCTGCAGAGCCAGTCCCCCCCCCGGAACAGAGACAACTGGATGAAGACTCCCTGGATTCCTTGGATGAGGAGCTCCAAGCTGGCCCATCTGGTGTGGCAGCCCGCAACCAGTCCCAGGTTCCCATTGTCCCCACAACCACATCAGCTGCAGCCCATGACCATCCTCAGACAGCTGCTGTCACGGCCTGTGTGTCAACCACTACCACCACCACCACCACCACAGCTGGCCGCAACACCCTCCCTGCCCCAGGGGTTGAGCAGCCCACTACATCGACTGCGGAGGCCAGGGAGAGGATGCAGCGGGCCAATGTGAGGACCGAACAGGACCGTGGCAGCAGTGCAGGTGGGAGGGACAGGGTCATGCAGAGGGGAACTGATCCTGGGACGGAAGCCCTGGCCCACATCGACAGAGTCCTTGGGGCCTACCAACAGACCCAGGGACGAATGGGCCGGTTAGAGGAAGAATCTCGGGAGCACCTCCTGCTGCTGAGGTCCATGGACACACGCATGGGACAGATTGTGGACCTCTTGGGGCAGCTAGTGGCGGTTCTGAGGGACAGGCCAGCGCAACATTCTACCCCTCCGCCTCACCCTGATGGACAGCAGGATGACACTTCATCATCCTCCCCTGCGTCCACAGAGGGGGGTGAGTCCTCAGACACCACTGTCCCTGCAGCAATGGCCCCTCCAGTCAAGCGCAAAAGGGGCTGTCCAAGGAAAGGCCAGGGGGCCTCACGTGCCAAAGCACCTGCCAAACGCTAGTCCCCGAGCCAGCTATGATGGCAGACCACTGCACCACTGCATTGACCTTTTGGACTATCCTTCACCACACTGCCATGTGAATGGCATCTATCTGTTGGACTGGGTCTCCACATCATTGTGGGGACTACTCAAGTATCTCATCTACCATGACTGTCAACTCACTTCTTCAATTCCCCCCTTCACATGTTCTCCACCCTCGCATGTCACAATTGTAAATAAATACACCTTACACACATGTTGTTGTGTCTGCTCCGTCTCTAATACAGGATGTGCAACCTTCAACGTGTAGGACATGGTCCAGGGGAATGGAATGTAGGTAGGCAGTGAGATGCTGAAGGGACCTAGGGAAAACTGCAGAACAAGAGTCACTTGTATGGGTGTGGCATCGCACACATCACACAACACTTGTCAACAAGGTACTCAGATCTCCAAACTTTACACAGAGCAACAGTCACCATAGAGACATTCTGTATCACACTAACCAATCACACATACATTGGCAGGCAGCAATGAGTCAACACAAAGCTGCAGTCAGCAAGCTCACAAACACCCACACAGCAACTGCAACACCATCAGACCATTTTGTCCCTTCTACATCGTCACTCACCTTCAAGTGAAGTAGCGGGTGATGAGCTGTCGACGCATGTCGACCCCTTCCTCCTCTCCACTGCCCTCGTCACTGGATCCGGGTTGATTTGCAGGCGGGGGCCTTGGCTGCTCATCATCGTCATCCAGGATCAGGGGTATTGCCTTGCGAATGGCCAGGTTGTGGAGCATGCAGCATGCCACCACTATCTGACACACCTTCCCTGGCGAGTACATAAGGGCACCTCCAGTACGGTCCAGGCACCTAAATCTTGATTTTAGGAGACCAAATGTCCGTTCTATCACACGCCGTGTCCTCCCATGGGCATCATTGTATCGCACATCAGCTGGGGTGACCGGATTCCGCAATGGGCTCAGCAACCACGGGCGGTTCGGATATGCCGAGTCACCTGGGTGTGAGAAACACAGGTTAACCTTGCAGTCCCACAATGCCACACGACAGCATGTCACACACACCCCACTCTAATCCACTATGCATACTCACCCACAAGCCATGCACGCTCCGGAAGCAGATTGGCCATCAGCTGAGGAACGATGCTGCTGCGCAAGATGTGGGCATCATGGGCTG
This sequence comes from Calotriton arnoldi, assembly GCA_963921515.1. Lineage (NCBI taxonomy): Eukaryota > Metazoa > Chordata > Amphibia > Caudata > Salamandridae > Calotriton > Calotriton arnoldi. The sequence goes on from CAWUFW010011325.1 coordinate 49,289, forward strand.
AGCCGGGAAACTTGGCACACACGTGTGAGATGATCATGTCCGCCAGGCACACCACTTGAACATTTACCGAGTGTGAATGCTTCCTATTGCGGTAAACCTGTTCACGTGCCTGTGGTGGCACAAGCCCAACATGTGTGCAATCAATTGCACCAATGACATGGGGGATATGTCCAAGGGCATAGAAATCGCCCTTCACAGCCACCAACTCAGGCCCCCTGGGGAAATGGATATATCTGTCTTTGTAGAGCATCATGGCCGACAGTACATCCCTCAGCACCATGCTGAACATCGGCTGTGACATCCCGCCTGCACTTGCGACTGTGTGCTGGAATGAGCCTGTTGCAAAGAAATGCAGGCATGCCATCACCTTAGATGTTGCGGTGAAAGCTGTTGGATATGTCCGACGTGGCTGCAGGTGGGGCTCCAACATGGCACATAGGTTCTGCAGGGTTTGTTGGTCCAGCCTGAATTTGCGGATTATATCCTCATTCTCCATGTCTGCCAGGACTGTGAACGGACGATGGATATTGGGCCTCCTCCTCCTAGGACAGATCAAAATGCACAGATGTCAATGCAAAAGACCATGAAATGTGCATTACATCAATTTTTTCAACAGACACATTCCCAAGTTTTACACCATGCACCATTAACCGACAGAGCACTTCACAAGTAGGTACACATCAGGCACACTACTCGTACACCTGTCCCCTTACCAGCAGCAATTATCTGTGCACCCCTCCGGCTCATTCGCATGCACAGTGTGATATACTAACAGATATGTGTGCACACCTGTGAGTATGACCCCCAGCATATGTTACTAATTGCAATACTACCCTAACACACCATGTTGCTGGCCCTGATACACCTCCCAACACAGGTTGCACATGGCACAATGCGACTACACACTGACCACCGGCTGAGCGTGGGGGACACGTGTGTGCATGTGCATTACACAATGTGACAGTTGCTGATGCCCCTAGTTCAGTAAATCAGACGACATTGTGCGTTACATTGCACACACAGACATTGACCATTATCTACATATGCTATGCAACACATTAACTGGACAGTCTACATTTCATTAAACAGCACATGTGACATGTGCGAGTGTATGTGCCCATGCAATGTATTGGCGACCCATATATGGTATGTGTTTGTGACGTGGAGTGACATGTTCCTTTTGTGCATTTGCCCTCATGAGGACCCTTCAATTGTTGAGACACTGGGCACTGTACATGTTGGCATATGCATAGAGCTGGAGGACACGTTAGGTGCAGCAAAGCTACTCCACAACTCCATTAACGCTCACTCCAGGCACTGTCTGGCACCCATATGGTGGTGCCTACCACTTGACCCCTGCGGACTGGCACCACCCATACCCCAGGCACGATCGCGGTAGACACAGCCAGATATGTATGTGACAATGGCGGTCACTATGCACCGCTACCCAAATCACGGTCACTCCAGGCACTGTCTGGCAAACATATGGCGGTGCCTACCGCTTGACACCTGCAGACTGGCACCGCCCATACCCCAGGCCCGATCGCGGTAGACACCGCCAGATATGTATGTGACAATGGCGGTCACTATGCACCGCTACCCAAATCACGGTCACTCCAGGCACTGTCTGGCAAACATATGGCGGTGCCTACCGCTTGACACCTGTGGACTGGCACCGCCCATACCCCAGGCCCGATCGCGGTAGACACCGCCAGATATGTATGTGACAATGGCGGTCACTATGCACCGCTACCCAAATCACGGTCACTCCAGGCACTGTCTGGCACACAATTGGCGGTGCCTACCGCCTGGCCCCTGTGGTGTGTCACCGCCATGGACCATGCCCTTGCAGCCAATGGGAAGCACCCTCGCGGTAGCCTGATGCGGATTTGAAAATCGCGGTAGGTGTGCACCGCCACCGCGGAGGCGGTCACTGGAAGCATTCAAAAGATGCACCACCGCGGTAGCGCGTGCCTGGCCCCTACGGTGTGTCACCGCCATGGACCATGCCCTTGCAGCCAATGGGAAGCACCCTCGCGGTAGCCTGATGCGGATTTGAAAATCGCGGTAGGCGTGCACCGCCACCGCGGTGGCGGTCACTGGAAGCATTCAAAAGATGCACCACCGCGGTAGCGCGCGCCTGGCCCCTATGGTGTGTCACCGCCATGGACCATGCCCTTGCAGCCAATGGGAAGCACCCTCGCTGTCGCCTGATGCGAATTTGAAAATCGCGGTAGGCGTGCACCGCCACCGCGGAGGCGGACATTGGATGTTTTTGAATGAGGCAGACCTGCTACACCAATTGCAGCACCCTGGGACCACTGACACAGCCCCAGGGGCCTATATATGTGTGGGAGGGTGCCCCACATTCCCACAGCTACCCGGGACTGCTGAATGACAACCCTCACCTGCTGCTGCTGCCTCAAGGGACTGCTGGCTGCCACCCTCCACCTGCTGCTGCTGCCTCCAGGGACTGCTGGCTGCCACCCTCCACCTGCTGCTGCTGCCTCAAGGGACTGCTGGCTGCCACCCTCCACCTGCTGCTGCTGCCTCCAGGTACTGCTGGCTGCCACCCTCAACGTGCTGCTGCTGCCACATGTCCATTGTGATGTCGAGGACTCAGAAGATCCGTGCCAGTCCCTTCACCAGCGAGGAGCTTGAGGTCCTGGTAGACGGGGTGCTTGCACAGTACCCAAGGCTTTATGGTGGCCCTAATGTCGTGGTAAGTCTCCAAGACTGTGAGTGAGAGTGCAGGGTGGGCACACGTGAGGTGGAGGTGCTTCTGTATGTGTCAGTGGTTGTGGGGCTCTGACATGCACTGCCTAGCATGCTTACTACAGCGGGAAGGGTTTGGTGGGCTCTTTCACACGTTACCCTGCATGCCCATCCTGAGTAGAGGGACATGTTTTGTAGTGTCAGCCATACAGTGCAGCTGCATTTTGGTGATGCAGGAGTCAGGCCAGTTATCGTTTGTGTGAATGGCTGTGTTGCTCCCAATTTACCCACTCAGTGTCAGTCCACCTGCCCTGCACAGTCCCCGCCGAATGCCACATGTCCACATCACTGCATGTACAGTGTGTTCCATGTGTGTTTGGTTCATGCCTCTTCATCTAAGTACCATCTCTGCCCTGTAGATTGCACAGGAGCAGCCGTGTGAGAAGGGTGTGTGTATGACAGTTGTTATCACTCTATGTGAGTTCCAGGACTTAGTGAGGCTTTCACAGGGCTAGGACACCTAGGTCTGCGCAGTGTTGGACACAGTGAGTCCAACAACAAGACACATGTTTTGCTATCTTCTCCATGTGTAGTTGTAGGTAACTGCAGACAGTAGCTGCGGGCAGACTACACGTCGCTTGCTGTGTTGGTATCCTGCATGTGAATGGGATGTGGAGGTACTGTGTCCACCATCGAACATGCATGCATGTACGTCTGATTGACCAATGACATTGTACCATGTTCACAGCAATTGTTGGCTCTGTTACAGTTGTAGCTGGAGTTTTGGATGAGTCACTGTCGTGCTACTGCATTTTCTTTGTGTTGTCATTGTACAATGTGTCACTGGAACCTCACCCCTCTTGTCTCCCATGCCTGCAGCTGAAGGTCCACCAGCGTAAAGCCGTGTGGAGGGCCATTGCCTCCAGAGTGCGAGATCTGGGTGTGTCAAACCGAAGGCGCACCCACTGTCATAAAAGGTGGGACGACATCTGCCGGCTGAGCAAGAACGTGGCCTTGATGACGCTGGGGCTGCTCCCTCGGACTGGCAGGTTGGCTAGGCGCAGCATGACACCACTAATGGTCCGCATCCTGGCTGTCACACAACCTGAGCTGGACAGACAACTGAAGGAGCATCAGCAGCAAGCTAGGGGTGAGTATGTGTTGCAGGCTGCCTTTGGCTGGGAGTGGGTGCATGTGTCTACAGAGTGTGCAAATTGTCAGCTGTGTGACGTTGGTTGTGTGGTGCAATGTTTTGTGAGTGGCCTCTGTGCTGGGTGTATGTGCCATGCATTTGCCCAACCTGTGCTTCATGAAGTCAGTTTTAGCACTGTGCATCTCTCTTACATTTGGAGTTGTGGCCTTCAGGTACCTTCTGCTGTGGGGTAGTGTGTGAATTCAGATGGATGGGAATGCCAGTGTGCCAACTGTGAGTGCGTTTCAATGAATGCGTACAATTACAGACCTCAGATGTCTGCCAGTCAGACATCTGAGGCCAATGTGCAACAGTAGATGTGCCCATGAACTCGATATGGTGGATGGCATGTGTGCAGGGTCATTGTGGGCTGGTATGTTGTGGTCTGTGTGGTCCCCTACTGCTCCATCCATGTAGGTGATGTGCACCATGTTGTGGTGTTCATCCTTGCCACCATCGGGACAGTGTGTGTGCACAGGCCATTTTGTGGCTGTGTCTGATGTGAGCCAACAGCAGGATGGTGTGCTGTGTGAGTCACCTGGGGCACTTATGGCAGGATGTGTGTTGGACATGCACCGTTGGCTTGATATTTTGGGTGGCAAGATATATGTGTGCACAGGGTGGCATGCGATGTGCTGCACACCTCTTCTAGGATGCAGATGTATTGGCACGTGTTAGTTCTGTTGATGCCACTCATCTCACAGTACTTCTCTCTCCTATGCAGCATCTCCCGTATGTGCAGAGGGACAGGGGACGGACACCAGTGGTGAGGCATCCAGTGCAACAGCCGCACCGGAGCAGACTGACACAGATGTGACCAGCGCCGAGGAGGGGGACAGGAGTCTGCTAGAGGATTCACAGCCGGAGACACAAAGCTCTACGTCATCTGACGCCAGCGGTGACGCATCCATGTTGGGGGGTACAGGGAACGGGGACTCTGCCTCCTCTTCCGCCACACAGCGTCCAGTGCCCAGCCTCCCTTCAACCTCCACTGGTGCTGCCCGTGTCCGCACGAGTAGGAAGGGAAGAGTCACCTTCACCCCAGGCACTGCTGCCCCAGCCCATGTCAGCCCTGCTGCCCTCAGTGCTGAAGCAGTCGAGCTATTGCGCCAGCTGTGTGTGGGGCAGACAGCACTTCTCAATGCCTTCCAAGAGCACGACAAAAAGTTGGGGCAGGTTATAGCTTTCATGGAGGGCATACATTCCGACGTAGGTGGGCTACACCGGACTGTGCAGTCCTTGTCATCAACTGTGACAGAAGCCCTGCAACAGGCCCCGTGTCACTGTGCACCTCTGACGACAGTGACAATGCTCAACGGACCCCAAAGTCCCGATACAGAACCCGCAGGACACAGGAGCAGCAGCAGCCCAAGCGTACTTGGGCGCAGACACCATCCCCACATAAAAGTAAGGCCACCCCAGAGCGCAGAGAGATAAGCCCATCAGGCGACAGCAAGGGCCACAAAGCAAAGAAACAGGCATCAGGGTCACAGGCCTCACCTTCCTCCCCCGCCAAATACTCCCCTGTCCCAAAGACGTCTCGCAGAGGCAAAATGACAGTTTCCACACCCACTGAGAAGGTGTTGCCTGCAAACATTACACAGGATGAGGGCCCCATGGATAATCCATCCTTGACCTCCACTCCCATCCCAACCCCTGTGAAGCCAGCATGGGAGGACACTGTAGGGGGCAAACCTGGTGGACAGAGGGAGGCAGGGCGGTGGCAAACACCAGGCAAGCGCACAGCGGGATCCAGCATGTCCCCAGAGGGAGGGTCACCATCCACACCAGAATCAGCTTTGGTAGTGGGGTCACCTGTTGTGTCCGCCCCAGTTCACCTCAATCCCCAGGCAGGGAAGCCTTTCAGGATCCCCAAGAAGTGGAGAGGCACCCCTCCACAATCTCCGGCACACACTGTGTCTCACCAGGGCATGAGTCCACCTCCCCGTGCCTCCACCCCACCTGGTCCAAGCAGCCCCCCAGCTCCCACAAGCACTGTTGGCTCTTCCACAGTTGTTACTCCCACTGCCCAGGGCAGCCCTCCAACTGACCCCAACACACAGTCAGCTCCAAGTCCGACAGACAGCTCCATCTGAGTGGTGGTCACCCTCACACACCTGTCTGTCCACAGCGGTGCGTGTGATGCCCATTGTCAGCCCCATTACTCTGTGGCTGGGCATGGCATGGTAGAGTTGCATACATTCCCTGTGTAGCTTCTGATGTCACTACTCTGCACAAAGTCTTGGCCTTTTTGTTCACTGCTGTTTGCCCCCTGCCTGTGCAGCTTCTGATGTCCCCACTCTGCACATTGTACTGGCCACTGGCCTTGTTGTTCACTGCTATTTGCCCCATGCCTGTGCAGCTTCTGATGTCCCTACTCTGCACATTGTACTGGCCACTGGCCTTGTTGTTCACTGCTATTTGCTCCCTGGCTGTGCAGCTTCTCATGGACTTCATCTGCACATTGTACTGTCCACTGGCCTTGTTGTTCACTGCTATTTGCTCCCTGGCTGTGCAGCTTCTCATGGACTTCATCTGCACATTGGACTGGCCACTGGCCTTTTTGTTCACTGCTGTTTGCTCCCTGGCTGTGCAGCTTCTCATGGACTTCATCTGCACATTGTACTGGCCACTTGCCTTGTTGTTCACTGCTATTTGCCCCCCTGCCTGTGCAGCTTCTGGTGTCCCTACTCTGCACATTGTACTGGCCACTGGCCTTGTTGTTCACTGCTATTTGCTCCCTGCCTGTGCAGCTTCTCATGGACTTCATCTGCACATTGGACTGGCCACTGGCCTTGTTGTTCACTGCTATTTGCCCCCTGCCTGTGCAGCTTCTGATGTCCCTACTCTGCACATTGTACTGGCCACTGGCCTTGTTGTTCACTGCTATTTGCTCCCTGGCTGTGCAGCTTCTCATGGACTTCATCTGCACATTGTACTGGCCACTGGCCTTGTTGTTCACTGCTATTTGTCCCATGCCTGTGCAGCTTCTGATGTCCCTACTCTGCACATTGTACTGGCCACTGGCCTTGTTGTTCACTGCTATTTGCTCCCTGGCTGTGCAGCTTCTCATGGACTTCATCTGCACATTGTACTGGCCACTGGCCTTGTTGTTCACTGCTATTTGCCCCCTGCCTGTGCAGCTTCTGGTGTCCCTACTCTGCACATTGTACTGGCCACTGGCCTTGTTGTTCACTGCTATTTGCTCCCTGCCTGTGCAGCTTCTGGTGTCCCTACTCTGCACATTGTACTGGCCACTGGCCTTGTTGTTCACTGCTATTTGCTCCCTGCCTGTGCAGCTTCTCATGGACTTCATCTGCACATTGGACTGGCCACTGGCCTTGTTGTTCACTGCTATTTGCCCCCTGCCTGTGCAGCTTCTGGTGTCCCTACTCTGCACATTGTACTGGCCACTGGCCTTGTTGTTCACTGCTATTTGCTCCCTGGCTGTGCAGCTTCTCATGGACTTCATCTGCACATTGTACTGGCCACTGGCCTTGTTGTTCACTGCTATTTGCCCCCTGCCTGTGCAGCTTCTGGTGTCCCTACTCTGCACATTGTACTGGCCACTGGCCTTGTTGTTCACTGCTATTTGCTCCCTGCCTGTGCAGCTTCTCATGGACTTCATCTGCACATTGGACTGGCCACTGGCCTTGTTGTTCACTGCTATTTGCCCCCTGCCTGTGCAGCTTCTGATGTCCCTACTCTGCACATTGTACTGGCCACTGGCCTTGTTGTTCACTGCTATTTGCTCCCTGGCTGTGCAGCTTCTCATGGACTTCATCTGCACATTGTACTGGCCACTGGCCTTGTTGTTCACTGCTATTTGCCCCCTGCCTGTGCAGCTTCTCATGGACTTCATCTGCACATTGGACTGGCCACTGGCCTTTTTGTTCACTGCTGTTTGCTCCCTGGCTGTGCAGCTTCTCATGGACTTCATCTGCACATTGTACTGGCCACTGGCCTTGTTGTTCACTGCTATTTGCCCCCTGCCTGTGCAGCTTCTGATGTCCCTACTTTCCACATTGGACTGGCCACTGGCCTTATTGCTCACTGCTGTTTGCTCCCTGCCTGTGCAGCTTCTCATGTAAATACTGTGCATATTGAAATGCCCACTGGCCTTGCTGTTGCCCAAATTTGTTGTCTCACTATGCAAATTGTGAATAAACACAGTTGGTCCTGCTGTGAGTTGTGTCAGTGTCCTTCCTGAATAAAGTTGTTTCTGTGTGTGCATGGTTTACTGTGTCACATGCTCAGTATGCCACTTCAACATTGCCAATAGGTTGTCTCACATTTCATTTTTTTTGCAGGGGTGGGAGGCACTTCATTTCTACCTGACTGTGATACTTATGGGTGCAGTGCAGGTGGTTGGCAATGAATTCTTGTTGTCATCATCCTTCTTTGCTCATGTTATCTATGGTGGACACATGTCAGGTTTGTGGGCAATGGCAGCACAGGGTGGGAGTTTGGGCACAGGCTTACAGGCAGGCAGGCCAGGGTCATGGGGTCTGTGTGAGCTTCCTTTCTGTGTGCCAATCAGTGTAGGTGTATGGACATCTTGTGGTGATGAGTTATCCAGGTCCCATGGCTTACTTCCAATGTGTGCACTTGGGTGGTGGAGAAGTGTATGGTGTGAAGGGGGTGACTTTGTTGTGACTGTGGATGTATGTGCACCTGCATTGTCAACTACTGCCATGTGTCACCCTGGAGTGGTGTGCCTGTATGTGTACTTGTTGAGGACAAAATATAGGGAGCAACCCCACTTGCCAAGAGACAGGGTACCACAGGTAAAGAAGAAGAAGGAACTCTCTTGGATCACCACATACACACAAAGAAATATATCACTCCAAATATGTCGTTGAATCACTCAACCATATACATCCGTTAAAAAGAGGCCGTAAGTCTGAACCCAAAAAGCAACCGCGGAATTTCTAAATTCTTAATGAATTATAATAAATGTTGAATTTACCTTTGAAGTGTGAGCTCTTTATCTCTGTGTAATACGCGGTTGCTTTTTGGGTTCAGACTTACGGCCTCTTTTTAACGGATGTATATGGTTGAGTGATTCAACGACATATTTGGAGCGATATATTTCTTTGTGTGTATGTGGTGATCCAAGAGAGTTCCTTCTTCTTCTTTACCTGTGTACTTGTTGAGCCCTGTTGTTGTGTTTTGTGCACATGGCAGTATTGTGTGGTGCTGTTGTGAGAGGAGGTATGTGTGACATATCCTACTTGTGCTTGGCTGTCATGTAGTGTGTCACTGGGCCCTGTGTGTTGTGCAGCAGACATTCTCTTGTCCAGTATTTGGATGCCTATGTGTGGCTGGTCAGTGTTTGAGTTCAGGGCCTTCCTTACATCCCTGTGCCTATACATGGGTGTCCTTGCTGTCTCCAGGAGTTGTTGCATTGAGGTGACCGTGGTTTGTGTTGACTGACTGTGTCAGCCATGTGTGCTGTGATGGGCTGTGTGTGTTCTCACATGTGTCTTGTCTTGCATAAGCATCACACATGCTTGATGGTTGTGTCACTGCCCTTCCATTTGTGGGCACCTCACTTTGGCTTTCCTATATGTTGTCCTCCATTACTGCTGGCATGTGGTGTGTGTATGTGGCTGTGAGTCAGGGTGGTGTGTGTGTGTGTGACTTGTCAGGTAGTGTGTGCAGTGAAGTGTTTGGTCCTCATCTGTGTGTGTGTACATTTTGTGCCTGGCCTCAGTGTTCTTGGCTTGTGTGTGATGTTGTTGTGGTGTGTGTGTTGGCTGGGGCCTGGGCTTCTGTGCTATGTGTTCCAGTGCAAAGGGTGCTGCTGTGGCTGTATATGCAGTTGTTGGGACGTGGGGCATGGTGTGGCTTTAGTTGTGTGGTTGTTGTGCAGGAGTGGCACTTGGGAGGCACATGTTGTGTCCCTTCAGGGAGGTAGCTAGTGTGTTGTGGGTGGAGTTGTGGCTCTGTGCTATTTGTACGGTGCCCTTGGCAGGCGCTGGCCCTGGGCTCTGCGTTGTGTGCATGGTTTCCTGCACACTGACCGCGGCGGTGACGTGACCGGGACATTTGTTCATGATGGCGGAACATGGGTGGGCAGTATGTGGCGAGGTCTGTTTGTCACAGGTGGGACATGTGTGTGTGCAGTGATGGCTGTGTGCCTGTCCCCACAGGGGTGTGTGGTGTTTCCATGCGACGTTTTTCCACCCTGGAGCTGTGTATTGTGTTACTTGCACTGTTGTGTCTGTACGTACCTGCGGAGGCGTCCGCGGCGGACGATGGCTTGCAGGTGGTGTATCATGTACAGCACCGGGATGGCGTGTAGGGCAGGATCCATCGCGGTGTGTACCCGGTGTCTCTTTTCTGTCTCCGCTGTGGTGTCTCCGCCGTCTGTCGCTGTGCGGTTTCTCCGTCGCGGTGCGCTGCCATGTTTCCGGCATCGTGATATCTTCGGCGTACGGGACGTCATTCCGCACGGCGGTGTGTGGTGATTGGCTCACTCCGCCGCGGTGGCGGGTGCACTTTGATGGCAGTCGGCGTCGCACCGCGGCGGACGGGAAATGGGCAATGTGTGGCCATCCTAATATGGCGGGCGTGAAGACCGCTGGCGGCGTGCGGTAAATGGGTGTTACCGCCACCGCCGGCACCGCGGTCGTGTCTCCGTCCGCCATCGTAATAAGCCCCTTGGTCTTTATGTATTTGAATCTGATGATGTTTATTCTTTAGTTGTGGAATGTTCTTTCTGTATTTACAAAAGTAAATTCATTTTATTATTTGTTTCTACATATTTTATATGGGGTGGGTCGGGTGTTTGGGATGGGTTTTGAGTTTGGGTGGGTGTTTTATCTATTTATTTAATATAGTTTGGAAAATACTTACTTTGTTAGTTGTAACTTTTTTTGATGTTTTCTGTAGTTTGTTAGTTTTCTTCAGAGTTGTCTGTAGTGGAAATATAACATACAATGAAGACATTAATTAATTTTTAGCTTGTGTATATTATTGTTTAAAGCTTTTTACTTTTAGTATTATTGACTATAATTTAGTTTACTTACTTTTGATAGAGTTTCTTCTTTTTTATATGTTGATCTTCTTATGGCTTTAGTTGAATTTCTGTAGAGTTTCTCCTTCTTCAGCTTTCTTTATTTCAGGTGTGAAATAGGAATGAAGTTTAATTGTTTATATAGTGTGTTGGATGTTGTTATTTTCATTGTATTGGTCAGTTTGAATTTTGAGTGTTTCTATTGGTTAATTTGTATTTTTTTAAAGTTGTTTTGGTAGTTAGTTTCCAAATAAGGAAAACTCTAATTAGTTGTAAGTTGTGTATAATTTTGTATATATATTTAAATCGTTTTTGATATATGTTATATTATATAATTAAATTATAATAAAAATATTTTATATTATTAAAGTTTAATGTAATAATGTTGTTAATAATGTTTTCGTATTTTCTTGTTGTGTTAATATATTTTTTATTTGTAAAAAAATGTTCTTTAATTTAATTAATTTTGTAATGTGTTTTTAGTCATTTATTTATATTTATGTCGTTTTAATTTGATGTTTTCTATACTTTTATATAGTCGATATATTTAAAAATATGATATTAGTGTTGTCGATATAATTGTGGTCGATATTTTGTATCTACTTAATGTATTTTAATGAAGTTCGATATTTTTAAACTTCGATAAGTATGTTAGCGATATTTGTGATGTCGATATTTATGTATTTCGATATTGTATCTTCGATATTTTAGTAATGTTTTAATTAAGTATATAATGTCGATATTTATGTCATCGATAATTTTGTGTCGATATAATTGTAGCTCGATATTCTGTCTGTCGACATTATGTCAGTGATTCATATAAAACTTCTTTTTGACAGAATTGCAATTTTGCAGGTGACACTGTATGCCCACTTACTGCCAAATGGTTCAGTAGAGCAATTGTATCTGTCACACATGCTTCCCTTGTCTTTGATGCAACAAGCAAATTGTCAACGTATTGCACCAAAACTGGGTCTTTTGGCATTACCAATGACTCTAAACACTTTTTTCAAAATTTGATTAAAAATTGAGGGACTCTCTGTATGCCCTTGAGGAACACGGCACCATGCCAAAACACGGTCTCCGAACCAGGACGCAAACAAATATTGGCTATCTGGATGTAAGGTTATCGAGAAGAATGCTTGGCACAAATCAATCACGGTAAACCACTCCGCGTCACAAGGTATTTGGTAAAGAATCACTGCTGGGTTTGGCACTATTGGGCAACAAGGTATCACTATCTTTTTAATTTTCCTCAGGTCTTGCACTATTCTGTACTTACCACTCGGTTTCTTGATTCCCATATAGGTGAATTACAAGGACTCCCTAGTACCTCTCAAGATACCTTGTTCAATCATTAATTCAATTACAGGTGTTACTCCTGCAATGGTCTCAGGCCTCATTTTATATTGAGGTGTTTTGGGAAATTCTGCACCTTGTTTGACTGAAATATGAATAGGATCAACTCCTTTCATCAATCCAATGTCTTTCCCTGAAAAATCCCACACATCAGTCATCACTGTCTCTCTCAGTTCAACAAGCAAATCCTTCGCTGTAAATAAAGGATATAAATCATTCACTTCTTTCCCTTGCCTCGCCATCATCATCTTAAAGACCACATCTTCATCCTGTGTATGAAATGCTACACCATCTGGTGTGCAATTGATGGTGCAATTCATCTTGCAAAGCAAATCTCTACCTAACAGGTTATCTGGACTTGTATCACATACCACAAAACGATGCAAGTCTTCAAAATCTGCAATGTGTACCTTCATTGGTTTGGTCACTGGGGTTCTGATCGATTTATTTGAAACATCCAACAACTTGGATAGTATCTCCCAAGAGGGGTAGGTTAGGGATTTCCACAGTTCTCACAGTGGAATGGGTAGCACCAGTGTCTACAAGGAATGTAATTACATTTTGTAGTATCTTCCTGTTGTGGTTATAATGTTCCCTGTTACCTGGTTCCTAGATGCTCAGCCAGTGTGAGTGTTCTGTATGGAATGTTGGTGTGATGGACATGAGTGGAATGCTTGGATGCCTGGTGTGAGTGTTGACAGTTGGAAGATGGGTTGAGCACCAGTCAGGCTGCTCCTGGTGGGGCTGCTACCACTGATGTTATGGACTTAATAAATAACTTACAAAGACACTACTCGGCTACCTCTACTTCATCACCTCTACGCATGGAACTTCACCACTATATTTTGGTGACGATCTGGAGACTAACTCTCGCTCTACCCTAAAGAAGTTAAAGATGAAGTGTCAAACAAGTCTTGATGTTGGAAGGTACCTACAGAAACTACAAGCGCAAACAGCACACAGAACTGTTTTGAGAGACAGTGGTTCACGAATGACCATACGGACAGCACTTGTACACTTCCAGGAGGAAGTGTTGAAACAAAAGAAACAAGAAACACAAGAAACTGGAAAAGCACGCCTCGCAGCCCAACCAGTGTCCTTCACATCGGACAGCCCCAGCCTTGGCGTGCTGTGCTCACTATTCATCTCGTGGACAACAAACATTCATGTCAAGCTACACCGGTCTGGAGTACGCTTCTTACAACATGATTTGGTAGCTACTACAAGCTCTACAAGTGCAGCGTGTGCCTCACATGCTTTGTTTTTCTGTGCTTTGAAGACATGTCTGCTGGCACAACACTGTGCAGTTATGGACTCGTGTTTTCACAAGACAAGAAGCGTGGTGAAATGTGTGGCTTTACTTCTACAAGCAAGTACACGTTTTCCTTCTCAACTTTCAAGTGAGGCAAAAATTACTTTACAGTCATCTATAGTTGTGTTCACATTTGGGATCGGCTACAAAACACACTATGTTACAAGCTCATTGTTTCTGTCTCCTCTGGGTATGAGTTTTTTTAGCCACTGACCGTGTGGTCTATGCCTGCATGGTATCCTTGTTTTTTTTACTTCGCAATTCTACATCTGCATTTGCAATGCGTGAAAGCTACAGTTTTGTGTATGAACACCTTGGTCAGATTTGGACTTGGTATTGGCGCATGGATGTTGTTTTTTAGTCTTGATTCTCAGCAGCACAAACTGTGGTGAGTTTCACTTTATTTATTTTTTATTTTTTTCCTCATCTATTACAACTGCTTAAAAGAGGGTGGCCGGTTAAACCGCTAGTCTGCTGTTTGAATTTTGAAACGCAATGCGTGCAGCTTACCTGGTCAATGGATTCGCGCGTGCATTTCCATTCCAGCACTGTTACGTCTCTGCCTCTACGCAACACTGCAAGCTGCTTTGGGAAGCTTTCTAGCATGCCGCATCTGTCAGCCACCCGGCACTCTCGTAATTACGTGCCTCCATCTTGGTTAAGGTGGCATTTTCCAAGCACCGACTATACGTCGTTTTGACCATCCTCCTTCGGAGTGAGCCTTCATCTGCTCTTCTGGTTTTCCCTCTTCTGAAATCAGAACCTCCACAGAGCTCTCTGCAGCCGCTAATATATCTTCGAACTGGATTTGAAGTGGTATGTCATCTTGTATGTCCTGCCTTTCGGAGCTCTTTCAAAGTGTTGCGGGGGCATTTTTCAAAATGCTGAGGACAATTTATACCTACAAGTGGTAACGGTAATGTTTCTGTGATCTGCCTTCTGTTCTTATTTTGAAAGACATTGAGAATTATCTTAGGAAGTGCCTTATAATAACTTGGTGGTTCTACAGCACATTAAGGGTTTCTATCCTTAGTCCACGTCCGTCAATGTTTTGACTTGCAAGCTATTCGTGTGAGTATTCGCTCACAGGTGTTCTCGTCTGTCAAAGTTAGGCATGAACCAGTTGATGCAGGACACTTTTCTTTGTTTGTTTTTTTTGCAGGCCGCAATACTGTTCATTTCTGTTAACATTGTGGAGGTTAGTCCCATATTCATGGTTCATGTTTTAAAGCCTTACATTTGTAATGTTAGAGTGGGTGCTAGTCCCATTTCTACTGTTTGCGTTGTCTTGTGCATAAGTCACCTTGTGCTGCTCATGGGCTTTGGCCTGTTTTTCATGTCAGTATCCCGTTCTTGAGGGATGGGTATGGGTCTTAGTCCCACTCCCATGTTCTAGCCACTTTTCCCTTACATGAGGGGTGGTTTTAGGGGTGTCTCTCCCTTTTTCTCTATTTATGGGTGTCTGTCCCATTTAACGCATGTTGTCATGTTCCTAATGTGTGTAAGTCACCTTGTGCTTCACGTTGGTCATTGTAGTGTGTATAAGTCACCTTGTGCTTCACACTTTGTTTGTTGTAGTGGGTGTTAGTCCTATCTACGCAGTTTGTAATCGGTGTTAGTCTCTTCTACATAGTTTGCATTATGGGTCACTGTCCCATTTGTGCACTCCACAGTTTCCTGACGTTGTAATGGGTTGAGTCCCTTCTACACAGTTTACGTTATGGGTTACAGTCCCATTTTTCCATTTATGGTCCCTTACATGAGGGGTGGCAAGTTGGGTTTTAGTCCCTTCTCCACATCTTATATGGTTTTGTTCCTTCATGAGGAGTATATACATGGGTGTTGTCCACCCACAGTGTTAGAGTTCTGGGGGTGCGTCACTCCCATGTTTCTCTTCACAGCGTTAGTTCTCGGAGTGTGTTTCTACCGTGTTTCTCTTCATAGTGCCTCACATGTCTTTTCATGTGGTGTTATCTCACTTTGTGTCTGTGAGCTTAACGTTCTCTAAACTTTCCTTTTGTTTCAATATTAAAGGAGGAGGATGTGTGATATTTCGTGTGTATCTTTTCACTTTTCTTTCCTCCTTTGTTTAGTCTTTGTGCCCTCTCGTGATGTGGTTTTTACCATCCATCCCTGGGTTATGGACTTTTGACTTCATTTGTACATTGGTGTGTATAGTTGTTTTCTCTCTAGTATGGTTCATTTAGTTTTCAATTTTCAATTTTAAGGGGAGAAGATAATGTAGTATCTTCATGTTGTGGTTATAATGTTCCCTGTTACCTGGTTCCTAGATGCTCAGCCAGTGTGAGTGTTCTGTATGGAATGTTGGTGTGATGGACATGAGTAGAATGCTTGGGTGCCTGGTGTGAGTGTTGACAGTTGGAAGCGGGCTTCCTGCAGCATATATTGAAAGAAGATGTCCTGCTCTCACCGCAGTTGATGCTATTAGGGGTAAATGAACGAAATGGGAAAATCGGGGAGGAGCTCACTTTTATAGCAATGGCAGTGCTCAGACTCTGTGTCGCGTCAGCCTGGCTAGATTCCTCTCCTCCGACCTTTCAGCAGTGGAAAGGTCGCTTCCTACACATATTTAATCTGGAAAAAGCACTCTATGATCGGAGAGGTAGAAAAAGTAGGATTAAAGGTAAGAGGATCTGGGGGCCATTAACCACATGGATGACTCAACTTGCCCCTGTAGAATGAACACCGAGGCAATGTTTAAATAGGGTCCTGTTTTCCTTTTTGTCTGTATTTTAAAAAAATTGTGACGAGTTTGTATGAATTTTGATGACACAGGTGTATATACTGCATCATCATTTATGATACCCTTGTTATTTTCATGGTACCCTGTGTTCTATAATTACCGAAAACGGAGAGACCTTAGTAGCTTATTTGTAGGATTGTTTAACTTCATGTCTATATAAGAAGTGTTTGTCTACTCTTCTTTTTTGAATTAATTGTTATTAATTTCATAGTTATGATTGACGTAAGGGAAATATGGTATCTCTGAATTGTATTTATTTGCTTTTTTTTTGTTCTTTGCTGCATTTGCATCTCATTTCTGCGTTATGTTTTTGATTTACGTAAAAATGAAGAAAAAAAAAAAGGAAGATGGGCTGAGGAGCAGTCAGGCTGCTCCTGGTGGGGCTGCTACCACTGATGTTATGGACTTAATAAATAACTTACAAAGACACTACTCGGCTACGTCTACTTCATCACCTCTACTCATGGAACTTCACCACTACACATTTCCCGTCGACTTCTCCATCCACAAAGGGACCACACTGATCTACCTCTAGAGATGCACAAAGCACGCCCTCTTCCTCCCCCTTCAGGCACCGTCATTGAGATGTATCTGAATCACTCTCCAGGCACTGCAACCAGTATTGTGAAATCATTTGCACATTTTGATTATTATTAGTTTGTTCACCTGTATGAAAATCCACATTCGCACTGTATCTTTGTACCTTAGCATTTCCATTTTCATTTGGCATCGGGGCCTGTGGTATTTGTACTTGTGTAACCACCTGTTGTGGTTGTATTTGATTTCTGTTCATCTCAACTTCCATTTAATTATTGAAATCCTGATAAATTTCATTATTCCCTAAGAAAACCTTACACTCGCGTTTCCAATGTCTCAACTTGCCGCAAGCATAATACGGAAATTTCCTTTTCATCTCTTTTTTGTTACCTCTACCCCTACCTCGTCCTTGAGTAGAAACACCACCATTCACTATGACACCTCCCATGTTAGAAATTTGACCATTCTGAGTATTCTGATTCTTTTCATGGAAACTTGTTTGAGAATAATCTACAAAATTACCACCTTTCTGTGCCGCCTTCATCTGTACCCACATTAATTTCTCTTTCAACTTCTTATGTCTCGAATCAATATCATCACTACAGTATTTTGCATACCGTAATATCTCGCCTACACTTTTATTCTGGTAACAAATCAAATGTTGCTGAATCATGTTACTAATCTCCGGTTTCAATTCAAACACAAACTTATACACAAAATGTCCCATATCCTTATCAGTTATGCTCTCAAATCCACTATACTGTTTAAATAAATGTAGAAGCCTCTCATAATAAGCATGTACTTTTTCTTTCGTCTCCTGAGTTGTTCTATCAATCTTTACCCAATCAGTTTCTTTTGGTGAAATCTTTCCCTTCAAATAGGTAATGACTTGATTATATTTTTTCATCACTTCATCTGATGGTGCTCCAGTTTTCCCATCTCGTGTATATTCTTCTTTTGCCCAATCTACTGCAATCTTACACTCAACCCATAAATCAGCTGGAACCACAATATCAAACAAACCATCTAAATCTTTCAACAAAATGTTTGAAACCTTTACAAATCTTTCTACTTGTTTGTACCACTCAACTGGTTTTTCTCTCAATCTTGGAAACTCATTTGTAAAAGACAGTATATCCTGCCTTGACCATGGAACGTGAACATATCCACCTCCTGGTACCTCTCTCATTGGATATATCATTTCAATCACTGTTGTCTCTTTCCCTGTTTCTCTCACTGGAAACATAGATGAAGCTCCTTGATTTGCAAACATTTCTTCTTTCTTTTTAGCCCATCTGCCTTTCCAACGTTCCAATTCACCCCATCGTCTCAATGTATTAATCAACTCTTTAAATTGCAATCGCTTTCCAGAAGCATTCAAACTCTCCAAATCTTTATCACTAAAATCCAATCTATATGTCTTGTGCAAAGCCTTTGATTTCTCTATGTCAACTCCATAAGTTTGTGAAACTTTAGCAAATCTTTCATGATGATTCTTCGCTCTCATTGTAATATTCTTACACAAAAACAATAATTCTTCTTCCTGATATTTACTCAATCTTTCAGGACTAATCGTACCTAGAATCATTTCCTCCAAATCCTCTTTTAATCTACTCACATCCATGCTCGTATCAACTTTATTAGACACCATTCCTCTAATCCATTCATCCAACTCTTCTGGTGATGGCCCTATTGAACCTCCTGATGTAGGTGTTACCTCTCTCACATTCTGCACTAATCTTCTTGGCTCTATTTGCACATTTCGCTCTAGGGTTTCTACTGGTCTTTCCAAAATATCAATCAATGTTCCTGTCTCACTTATTCCAGCACCACTACTAATCCTATTATCATTAACAGGTACTGTCAATGCATGCACTTGTGAAATATTCCGACCTTCACTATACAATGGAACTATTGGACCAAAAGTCACGGGAACTGATAAAGCTTCTGCATTCAAATTTAATTGGGTAATCTTTTGTGTCAAAACATCTTTCACCTGACTGGCTACATTTGCATTTCTCACTTGAGAAGGCTGAGGAACTTCTACTTGAATCAATGGAGCACTCGGGGTAATTCTTTCTTGATCTTCCTGATATGGAGGAGGTCTATTCAGTAATAATTCATCCAACAACTCATCATCTGTCTCATTTGGATCTGGATCTGAATACTCAACATTTTTCTTTTTCTCTTTACACTTTCCTTCCTCCTGATCCTCTGCTATAATAAGCGGATATAAACCTTCACCAGCTGCAATCACATCTCTTCTCCACCTCTTCATTTGGGCATCCCATTTTGCCTCTGAGTATCTACTCACAGTATTTCTGTATTTATTCTCATACCTGTCTCTATATCTATTATATGCCTTATGTTCCCATTCCTCAAGCGCTTCGTACTGCATAGGTCTAGGATTTGGTCTCAATTGATTCATTTGATATTTCAAATTTTCTAAAATCCTTACATTAAAAGTACCATACTCTGGAAACGCCAAATTCCCATCTCCTTCTGTATATTTCACCCAATTCTTCAGCCATGTGCACGAGTGATATCCTTGCTCCAAAGACATAAAAGAAGCAGGCGTACCATCAGGTGGTATAGGAATTCCCTCTCTAATAGGTATAGGCTCATCTTTTCTAAACAAAGTCTTCATCATTTTCAATAACTTCATTTTATTTGGGTCGCTACTCTTGAAATCCAAGCAAAACAGAGAGAAACTCCTCTGTATTTTAACAATCGCTATTCGTTCACACTGACCAATACCATCGTGACTCACACTAACCAACCAATAACAGCACAGCACTCTTTCGTGACGATTCACACTAGCTGACCAATGCCAGCGCGGCTCTCTGTGATGTCAGTATAACTCCTGCGACTGACCCTCCCTTTACAAAAATAATTGGCAGTAAATAACAAACTTTTCTTAAAGGAAAACAAGATTAGAAACAACATATAATAAACCTGCTTGTCTGCTCCACTAAAAGAAACAGATAGATTCAATCAGTCAAAGAATTTGTTCGCTACTAGCAGAATATCGACCAGTGTTACTCCACCCTCAATCAAGTGAAAATTCTCGGGACTTCTTCAGCTGCACTTTCTAAAGGTACCCAAATAAATCTTCACTATACTAACTTCAAAGTTCCCTATGCAATATTAACAACCCAGCTGTTGCTTAATACCGCATCAGCAGACAACGCAATACTACTTAGTGTATGCCACACTAAGACCTGCCCATTAGGCGTATATCATCATCCCGGGATCTTAGGCCACTTCAGTCCCGTCTCTCTTAAGGTCAACGACGGACCACAACATGTAACAATGATACGAAATATTAATAACCAAAATTATTAATTCTATCCTAAACAATCACCAATTTAATCAATAAAACCATCAAGTCTGCTACCAAAAACTGATGCAGCAGAAGGGGCTTTTGCCAATTTTACCATCTGGACCCAATTTAATACCTACCAGTCCCTTTCACGCTGCATGAGTTTAAACCAATGTTACCAATTTCTATTGTCTATATTGGTCTTCTCTCCTCTGCGATGAATCTTTGATAGTTGTTAGGGATTGGCAAAGGATTGATATAATTTTAACAATAAGGACCTAAATAAAGAAATAGTCATTCATTATAACCTTTTGACATTAATAAAGACAGACTCTGATTACTTATCAATATGCCTTTATCTAAATTAATGTGAATGCTCATCAAGTACAATACAGCTCGAATCATAGATCACCATAGAAGAGAAATAACAAAATAGTAATTCATAAACACATCCCAATTATCCGTGTCATGAGAGAGTGGATAGGTGAAGAGACAAAATAACAAAGTCATTTGCAAATAAGATTAATGCAAATTCAGAATATCATACGAGCCTATTAGCACAAAATGCTAGAAGTCTGAAAAACTACTCTCCGGCCGAGAGAATAGCTGGGGCACCCTCAAGGAGAATGAGGAGCAAAGTCAAAGAGTCAGGATCAGCAGAACAACAGCCAGCCAATTAAGTTAGGAAACAGCAACACGGCTCTCTCCTCTCGCAAAGAAAATCTCGCAGGCCTCTCTCCCTACAAACATTTCAGTACTAATAGTTATACCCTAATTCACAAAGGATCCAACCCCCCATGTATCATCACACAGAAAATCCTTTAACCCCATTGGTCAAAACCAGGGGGTGTCTGGTCACTCCACTTTTGGGATGCCTAATTTTTCAACAGTTCCTTTGTCTTTAAAAAACTTCCGTCATCGACCTTCGGCAGAGGAAACCCAGATAATCTCTTCCGCGGCTTGCACATTTCTCCATCTCACTAATGTATCAAACTTGTAGTGCAAATGTCCACATACTCCGCTCGGCAAGGAAATCCCATTCATAATGTTTATTACTGCCTCCACACAGCCTTGGCCATCATCAGGAACTCACAAAGGACAAAAGACAGTTTTCTACAGCCTACGTTTTAACAAGCAAAATAAACCTAAAAAGACTTTAGAGGCCTTTTCTGCATAACAGTAAAAAGTGCTCAAGGAAAAACAAATACACATGTGATTATCGTTGTCATTTTACAAAACTCCATTATTAATGCTTCTTTGCAACACATCATATATATTTTCAGACAATTAGTAAAAATAAAAATTTTATGTCTCTTTTAAATTTATTTGCTTCTATAATTATTATTATTCTTTGGCTGTTATTTCTGCATTATTCATTTACATTTGCGGCCTACTACAAAGGCTCTGGAAACGCTAGTTTCTTTCCAGCAGCACCCATTTGCGCAGTTTTCATCCTCCCCTTTTTAGTTTTACACTGTTAATTTTCACACCATTTTGTTAATAATGCACACAATGAGGAGTTTAATCCGAGCAGGTTTTTATTTCGCAAAACCCTGCTCCATCATCTGCATTATGTGATGACTTGTTTGATAAGTGGCCGCCATGGACTGTATGGTCATATTGGAAACAGGGTGAATTAAAACTTTTGCAGCATGTAAAATAGATTTCACCATTGTGGCCACTCATTTGATTAGTGCTGGGGACTACATGGTCATTTCAGATCTCTAAACAGTAGTGAGTTAATACTTTTGAGGAGTGTAAAACAAATTTCACCATTGTGGGCAGTAGGTTTTACACTCCCTCATATAGAGACTCTGCAGTGAGACCACTTAACCTCCTTGGAACAATCCACGCAAACATGCTTTGGGTCGATTTTCAGTGTTGGGTCTAATTTTCAATGTTTACCAGTTACTACAAAAAATAACCCATACCTGAAGTGGAAATACTACGAAGGGTTTGGAGGAAATGCTGAATATGTCTAAAACTGAGGAAGAGAGGTTTCTTTGTGGGGGACGTTCCCAAATCTTTATGAAGTTTGTACTACAAAGAAGCAAGACATAAAAGAGTGTCTCAGTGGCATGCGGCCCATGTCAGTCATGTTCTAGAAATTACTTACAATTTACTTTCTACTGAAGTGTCATGAACAAAAGAGCATGTACCGACAGTAACAATTGGCGGGTGCAACTGGAATGGGACAAGGGAGAACAGCTGGTGCGTGGTGTCCTGCAGTCACTTACAAACGTGTTGGTCTTTTCAAAGATTTCATCTCATAACTCTTTGAGCGAAAACTCACACTAGAATATTTGATCATGATTTCTAGGGAAGCTCATGAAATCAAAACTTCGTGTTACCAAAGGATACCCGTGTAACTTGTATCTCTCTCTTTGCTATTTTTCTTGGTAATTAAGTGTAGTGTTACTCAGAAGCCTGCAAGAGCACAGACTTCAAGGCAATAAGTAGAATACCAGTCAATGGAAGTAGCTTAGAAATATTGATGTCTTTTCCCATTAGCACTAAAACTTATTTCTATAGGAACACAAACAACAATAACATATATGAGTTACTTCCCTCAAGTAACGCAGCAGTTAAAATGCGTAAGTCTTTGTAAATAACAGTCTCTTCAGAATCCTACATCACATTATAATGCACGATATTGCAATGATAATGAGCAACTGCAGTATCATTTCAAGATCTAGTTCAACAACTCTCCAAGGAAAAGGTTTAAAAAACAACAAAGGGCCTTTAAATATAGTCCAAAATCCAGGCACAAAGGGGGGTATACTGATACTCTTCTTCCAAATCGAAAGGGTCTTCACAAAGCGTAGCCAAGGATAATGAACCCCTCGACAAAGTCCTCCAACTGCTGCCACAAAACAAGAACTCCAAGGCTCCACTATGCAAGTTTGAAAAGCGATTTCAAAGATGCTGCTTCCCCTTTTTATAGTGAGGACCAAGATAGCTGATGCAGGCAAAATCCTGCGAGATGTGAATCCCCAAGTCTTGAAGTAGCTTGCTTTAATTTGACTTTGCAGCATCCTGATGTGCTCCATCTTTTTAAACCCACTACTTGCTTTCACGACCTCTAAAGGAAACTCGTTAAGGAATTTATTGGTACAGTATATGAATTTCTCCATTTCACCTTCATGCACCCTATCAGACTCCCTCTGATTTGGGTTCTTAATGAATCTATAATCGTGACACTGTCCTCCCACTTAGCATTTTCCCTGCAGTCTTGGATAACTACAAGTGAAGGTGTGGGGAAAGGAGCTAATTGATTCTCATTTGGTGGTCAAACTCTGTGTTACAACATTATGGAAGCAGGTTCTGGGTCATGTCAATAAGGTCCTAGGATTCCTTGCCCAGGAAGACCCAGCTATTGTTTTAGGTTTTCATGATCCTCAGCTGGAGGACTTGGGTTGGACAGATTTGGGCCAACTATCTTAGATGATGGGTGCAACCAGAATTCTTATTACATTATATAGAAAGAGAAAGGAGGCCTCTAGCATTGTTCAGTATTTAATAAATTGTATCAACACCTGGCGATTCAGAAACGAACGCATGCCATAATGCACACTTATCATAAGCTTACAGCTAAGTGCTCTTGTTTTGCGGGCTTATTGCATGAAATTGGAGAACCTACCACTTTACCATACAAGATTGTGGGCTTTGCAATTTTTCAGATGTTGCCCAAGATTAATAAATCCCAACAAGCACTTTACCATCTGTCTTTGATATAAATGTGTCGTTTTTCCTCCTGTTTTAGCTGATATGCTTCTCAGGTCACTAATATATGTGAGGACTTCCGGTGGAGATATTTTGGGGGATTATTTGGGTTTACTTTGGTCACTGACATAATGCTTTTTATATGTAAAATCTGTTACCAAATGTCAATCAAAAGAATTCAGGGGGAAAAAAGAAAATAGTTCAGTCTGAAAACACAGTTTAAGAAGAACAAGCATTGGCATAGCCAATAGGTCTCGCTTTTGGGACCTTATAAGTATTTAGTTATGCAGCACAATATCCTTGGTGCAACAACATCAACTGTTGCATGGCTAAACACTTATAAGGTCCCAAAGGCGAGACCTATTGGCTATGCCAATGCTTGTAATGGTATGTAGAGAGAGATAACGTTGTTTTATAATTTGGTGTCCTCATACATACTAATTTGCATTTAAGCGAATTTTCAAAATGGCCCAAATTCCAGAATTGCTTGTCTTTCTCTAATTTTCCTTATATACATGCGAGTTTACCACACGGCTGCTGCAAAAAAATGTTGAAAAGTTGACTTGCTAATGCTGTGCGTGTTTCGCCGCATCTCTTGTCTGAGTTTGTATTATTATAATTAGTATGCTTTAAACCGGTATTGATTGAAAGACTCAATTGGGAAATGGGGTTAGAACACAGCGTTCCGCAGTAATCACCGGAGTCAGTGGGAAGACAAGAAAACTGTATTGTAAGAAATTGCGTATATTTGTTTTGTGTATCAGCATAGATTATCGCCGTCAAAATAATAGCGGCCATTTTGTGTTATATGCGTTAATGGCCTGCAACATACCCCCACCCTTGTGATATATATATTTGTTTCCCGTGTCCGTTTGGTTTGGGGGGCTCGCCAGTGTGTGTGTGTAGGGGGCGGTACGTAGGTGTGAGACTGCGGAGGTTTGCCTCTTTAATGTGATTGAAGCTGTGGATTGCATGATCTATTGTATCCCTTCCCTGCCACAAACTCTTGCCAGCCCACAACATTCAATGTCTTTGAAACTTGAGTCTAGCTTCTGCTTTTCGTTGCATGGCCATTATGGGGAGAGGAAGATGGAAAATATACACGCCCGAGCCTATAGGACTTCCCGCGGTGCCGATTAATCCTTTATGGATCATTTGAGACGTTTTTCGTTTATTTCAGCTTTTCTGCTTGCATCAGAGTGTTCCTGCGAAAGAGGAACGAATGAGCGCGTGATCATGCCTTGAATTTTTAAAAACGATCTCACTTTAAAGCGAAAAGCACTTTTATGTTCCATTAGTTTTGAATTTGCCCAAACACTCGTATGGCATTAAAACAAGCCTTACTGGTTGTATAAATGTGTTGTTTCAAAAGACGGACTTGAACTTTAAAAAACATAATAACTCAACCGCATAGTCTGTTTCATGCCTTTACATAATTAAGGCTCGGAATTTATTTCCCTTGCACTATGTTAACGCAACCCAACCCTCGTTCTCTCTCTCCCCAGTCTTTCTACAAACGTTAATTTGCTTTCTTTATACTAAAGCAACAGCTGCAGAATTGCCTTTTGTTGAGGCTGTAAATTGGCAAATGGTACGTTGTTCGGTCTTTTGCGTAAAGATTTGTATTAATTAGACGCAAATGAAGTAAATAACTCAATAGGAACAGACACTGAACCTGCCAAATCCTGATAATTAACAGTAACAAGCACGGAGGAGCGGGGCGAGCGAGCGCGGCAGCCTGCAAAGCAGTCCCAAAAACGCTCGTGCGTCGTGGCTGGCCTTTGGATGAGTACGCGCGGCAGACATGTGTTTCCACTTATCGCGCCCGCGTCTGGGCACGATAATTGGAAACACATGTTTGCCGCGCGTACCCATCTCAAAAAGGCCAGCCACGACGCACAAGCGTTTCTTGGACTGCTTTGAAAACTCACTTACATTAAGTCTTCGCCTCTAAGCAGCGCTTGCGCGCTACTCGAGGCTCGACCTAAAAAGGGCATATCAATCATGTGGAAGAATTCCACTGAAACAGAGAGCTTTCCTGACAGACCAGATGGGGACACTGGCTATTTGACACAGGTTATCAGTGTCCACAAGGCTTTATAGGCCCTTCTGAATATTTCTCAGACATCTGAATTTATTGAAGTTCAGACTCCTGGCAATCATACAAATAAACGTGACCAGGCACACATATTAGGTCTCCAGATGAATTAGATAAAGACCTATAAAGATGATAATCTGGATCTCCCACTTTTAGGCATGTATAATATTATATAAGTCTAGGAATATTGGATTTCATATTTTACAGAGATGAAGTGATAGAATAAAGCTTTCTTCCCCATTTTGGAAGCACTGCCAGAATGTTATGCCCATTGGTGCACACGAAAGCAAGCCTGAGCAATATTCAAGAATAAAACATGCTGGGATAAAGTGTCTGTTCCCTGCCACATACTACTATGGACTGAGGCTCAGGTGCAACAACAGTATCCCATTAAACCACACATGTACATAAGATAATGCTTGCCACTCTAGTGTGAATACTCTAATGTACTCAGTTGTCGAGCTTGTTTGTATGTATGTTTTGGCATTTGTAAAGTACAAACCTAGCTAGTTTGCAATGAAGCTCACTAGAGGAGGCAAACCCCAGTGAGGACATATAGGTGTGTAGGCTGAGGCTTGCTTTCTTGTTTTCTCATTCCTGTAGTGTTTGGTCTCTAATCTGGTGATGTCGGAGCTACTTGTGTGGCACTGACTTCCCACTCATTGTTAGTTGGAGCCATATAATCAGGGTTTTTTATTTTGATGACCTTGCAAGTGATGCAGCTGACTTTGAAGATGATCCCAGCTTTCAGAGGGAGCAATCTTTTTTTAAACAGTTTTAATGGCAACAATATATAGTGTATTCCACATACAGATGTGTAAAGACAGGAATGCTCTATTACTTACCGGTAATCTTCATTACTCCAGGTCCCGTTGTCCTCGTCCCATTCATCAACATATTGGAGATAACCATCTCCCGACAGAAAAAAAGAGCAGAGGCATGCTGGGACCCTAATACTGCCCCTCCCACCGGGAGTACATAAGCAGTACTTACCCAGCATCCCGTCTGTACAACCAAGCCCAGACAGGAAGGCCGCCCGCCCGGGAGGGAGGGAGGGGCGTATGAATGGGACGAGGACAACGGGACCTGGAGTAATGAAGATTACCGGTAAGTAATAGAGCATTACCCCCAGGTCCCTTATGTCCTCGTCCCATTCATCAACATATTGGAGAATACCAAAGCAGAAAACCGGCCTTCCGAACCCACAAGCGCACCCAGGAAACCACACCAAACGCAGCAACCCAAGAGAGCACCGAGAAGGAGGGAAGGGGGGACAGCAGGAAGCCACCGGCCAGTAACCCAGAAGAGGACAAAAGGGTCAAACAAGGACCGGAGACAACCAAGAAAAAAACAGAAGGCCAGAGCCACAAAAAGGAGGCCACCAACCAGAGAAACAGGGCAACCAGGCCAAAAGGACACGGCCAAGGGACCCACCGGACAAACCCGCGCAGCCCAGAAACCCCAGGAAGGCACACAGGACCTGGCAGCCGCATAGACACCGAGCAAACCTTGACCGCCCCGGAGAAGGACAAAGAAAGAAGCCTAGCCCAGGCAACAGGGCGCAGGCCCAAGCACCCAGACCAACAAGAAAGGAGGAAGGCACAGGCCAGAAACCGGCCCACCCCACCAAACCGAAAGACCCGGACCCCAGAGCACAGAAGGGAAAGTCAACGAAACCCCGCAGAGGAGGCCAGGACCGGGAAGGAAAACCAGCACCACCAGGGCCACCAAAGGACAACCACCAAGCACCCAGCCCAGAGGGAGGAGCCGCAGCAAGAGCCCGGGAGCAGAACAGGAGCAAGACCCCAACCAAACCGAAAAGGACAGGGAAGGAGACAAAGACCCGAAACCCCAGGAAGCCAAAAGCCCCACAGGGAAGAAGACTGCCAACCGAACAGGGCGGCCAAAAAACCCAGAACAGGCAGGGCAGAGGAGGGAACCCGGAACCGAACAGGCACCGCAACACAGAGGGCAGACAACAACAGAAGCCAACAAGGCGGAGGACTGCCCAGGCACCCAACACCCAGGCCAAGCACTCAGCAAGGGCCGGAGCAACGGAAAAGGCCCCAGGGCGCACAGCACCCAGACCAGAAAAACCACCAGGCCCAATCCCAGCCAATGCCGAAGAGGAGCCAAGAGATAGCAAAAAACCAGGGCAACAAACGCCCAAGGAACCAGGAAGCCAGGACCGGAGCCAAGCAACCCACCGAGGCAGGAGGACCCACAGGCCCAAGGAGCCCACGCAGAGCCCAAGGAAAAGGAATGGGCAGGGAGGCCAACAGAGACCCCCAGCACACCACCGCCGGACCAAACAGAAGGCCGGAAGAAAAACAAACACAGAACCGCCAAAACGGAAACCGGAGGAAGCAAAGAAGGCAGAGGGCCAAGCAGCAGCAGAACCCGGACAACCTGCAGCCAGGAGGGAGGACCCCACAGGGAAGAGGAACCCCACAGAACCGCACCCCAACCAGAGAGGGGGGGCACCAAAACAGAGACACCAGGAACAGAGCCCGGGGAAGCAAGGGAAAAACAGGAGCGAGCCAGGACAACGGAACCAGGAAGAGCCAGGAATGCCCAGCAAAACACACCCCGGAGCCCAGCAAGACAAGGAAGCCCAGCCAGAGGACATGCCGAACCAGCAGGAAGCTGGCAGACCAGGAGCACAGGAGGCAACCCAGGACACGGCAACCCAGAAGCACCCAACACCAGGACCCCACACAGGACCGGACAAGGGAACCAGAGGCGAACCAAGCCCGTGAAGAGAACCGCCGGCAGGAGTAGGCCCAGAAGGACCCACCAGGACACGGCCGGAAACCAAGAGAGCGCCCCGCCAGGACCCACAGAGAGAGCCCAGGCAAGGACGCAAGAACGAAAAAAAGGGCAACCAACAGACGCCCAAAACCAGCAGAAGCCGGAAAACCC
Organism: Calotriton arnoldi; assembly: GCA_963921515.1. Taxonomy (NCBI): domain Eukaryota; kingdom Metazoa; phylum Chordata; class Amphibia; order Caudata; family Salamandridae; genus Calotriton; species Calotriton arnoldi. The sequence continues at coordinate 78,254 of CAWUFW010011325.1, forward strand.
CAGCAGACCAAAAGAGGGGAAAAAAAAACAGGCGCCAAGCCAAGGACACGGCAGCAGCGAAAGAGAGCCAGGCCCAACCAGCAGAGGCACGAACCCCAGGGACCCAGAACGCGAACCACCACTGGAACACATCCGGGGGGACGCAAAGGAAAGGGAGAGCAAGGCCCAACCCCACCAGTCCGAGAAGCCGACAGCCACAGGCACCCCCAACCAGGAACAAACCAGGCCCGACCAAGGGCAACCACAGAGACCAGGCGAGAGCAGGCCCGCCGGCGGAAGAAGGAGGGGCGACCAGGACCCACCGAAAGAAGCCAAAGGCAAGCCCAGGAAACAGAGCAGGGGCGCCGCAGAAGCAGGGGAACACAAGGCCATACCAAGGAAACCCCAGAAGCCAGGAACAGCCAGCGCCATAGCCAGGAGCAACCAAAGACAACAGCACCCAGAGCGGAAGAGGCAAGAAGCAGAAGACAGCACACAGCCATCTCCCCACAAAGCAACCCAAGCACACAGGAGGGCTCGGAACACACACCGGAAGCTCCAGACAGGTGCAAGGAGAACACAACAGCCGCAAGGGAGGCAGCAACAGGGAAATAAGCCCCTCAGCAAACGCCAGGCCAGACCCCAGCAAGGAGGGGGACACCGCACTCCAACAGACAGAAGGAGCAACCCCGAAGAGAGGCCGCAGAAGCCAGGAAGCGGAGGCACCCAAAGAGAGCCGAACCGCCCAACGGGGAGCGGAAGAAAGAAGAGAACCCAAGGCACAGCCAAGCAGGGCAAACAACCCAGCCGAACCGGACGCCAGCAGAGGAACAGAGCCTGCAGCACAGGAAAGGACCCCCGGGAAGGGAGAGCCGACCCAGGGACCCAGCACACTCCAGGCCAGACCACAGCACCTGCACCTACAACACCCCGAGAAGCAGGACTGCGCAGGAACAACAGAAAGCAGGCAGACCCTGGCAGGACCAGGAACCCAAGAGAGGGCAAGCATAAGCGAGCCCACGGCCAAGAGGACCACGAACCCCAGCCACACCACCCAGGGAGGCCACGCACCGCAGAGGCAATGCGGCGACGAGCCACAAAGCCCACAGGCACCCAGCTGTGCACAACACAGGAGCCCAGGAGGGAAAAAGCGCCGAGCGGACAAGCCGGCACAGACCCGCTGCAAGCGGCAGCGGAGGTGCGGCGCCAGCCCCGGCCGCCCGAAAGCAGCCCGGGAGCAGGAGGCCGCCGAAGCAGAGAGCCAGGCCGGAGACCAGTCCCCCGCACGGGAGACAAGCCCAAAACAAAAAACAGCACACACGGCGAACCAAAACACCGGCAGCACTGCACACCCCAGCACGCCAGCACAGCCACCCGGAACACCCAGGAGGGCAGGACCCAAGGACGAGGAACAGCCCAAACAGGCAAGAACCCCAGCCCCGCTGACCAACACACGAGGGCAGAAGCGGGGATGCAGCGGAGCGGCAGAATGCAAGCAGCGCAAGCAGGAGGCCCCAGGCACAATCCCCGGCAACCCCGAGTCACCGCCGCCCAAAATGGCCACGGACAACCCGCCAAAAATGCCAGGAACCAGGACCGAGCCACACACCACCGGGCACCCGGCTCCCCCCCAGCCCAGCAGGCGAGAGGGGGCCGGGAAGCAAGCGAGAGGAGCACAGGGGAGAAAGGAGCAGACAGCAGCGTGGGAAGAGCAGAAAGCGTCCAAAAGACGGCCAGCAGCCAACAGCCAAGAGGCAGCGGCAGAACGCACGCCCCACACGCAGGAGGCACAAAAAAACCACCACCAGGAGGCACAGGAGCCCTGCAGCAGAAGGCCAGCAACAGCAATCAAGGACCGCTGGTGGCAGACATGGGGAGAAGAAGCGAACCGTCCAGAAGCACCGGACGCAGAGCGCCGTAGCTGAGACACGAATCATGTACCCCAGCCGCACGGGCGACCGCACAAGCCGGAAGGCTACACCGTCACCCAGGAACGACAGAAACACAAGAAGAACCGCCGTCAATCAGCAAGCCCAGAGGAAGACAGCCTCACGCTCCAAGAACGAGAAAGTGAAGCAGCCCCGTCGTCCTACAAAAGAACGGGACCGCACAGCATTCCCAGTGCACACACAAACAAAGACTCACATGTACACCCCGGGAACGGAACTCCACCACACACCGGGGCCAGCACAGAGCGTGGCGGACACAGTGAAAAGGCAGGAAGCAACCAACCCTCGCAGCACCCAGAGGCAGCAGCCAGAAGCAGCGTCCCACTGCCGTAGGCGAGACACCCAGCAGCCGCGGAGGGATACAGACATCCAGCGTCCAACAGCGGGCCGAAAGAGAAGCCAGGAGCAGCGCTACACCAAAAGCAACATGCGGGCATCCCAGACGAAAAAACTGATTCGGTGCAGTGTCACTTGATAGACCTGTCGAGTCGAATCAATTAATAGACGCTTTCTAGACGCCCTGAGTAGCGTAGAAAGTACCTCCAGACCGATGGCACCAGCTTGAAATCACCTGAAACAGCTGCAAGAAATCAAAAACCGCTATGCGGGACTCACCCGGGGCAGGGGCCGGACACCACCAGCAGCAAGGCCCCCACCCAAACAGCAGGAAGGCACGGCACCCAGCAAACGCGGCACGTCTCCCAACCAGCCCAGCCGCAGGAAGACGTGCACGCGACCCGGAAGTACCCAGGAGGCGCACCAGCCGCAAGGGCCCGCCGGCCAGGCAGCACGCCGGCCATCACCGTCATGACCCCAAGCAAGCCCGGCAGGCCAGGGGACAGACCAGGAAACCCCCCGCCCACACAGCCAGGCAGCCGGGCGGGGGAGGAAGAAAGAATGCCACACCAGCCCAGCAGGAGCAGCGAAACAGCACACCACGTCCATTCTGTCGACAGACAGAAAAAAGAACAGACGGGATGCTGGGTAAGTACTGCTTATGTACTCCCGGTGGGAGGGGCAGTATTAGGGTCCCAGCATGCCTCTGCTCTTTTTTTCTGTCGGGAGATGGTTATCTCCAATATGTTGATGAATGGGACGAGGACATAAGGGACCTGGGGGTAATAGTCAGTACAGAGCAAACACCGGACAGTATCCTATTGCAAAAGACCCCATCTCTCGGAGGCCGATATTCACTGACATCGCTCCAAATGGAGCAAGTATAATCCTTTATCATGATGGTGATGTGGTTGGATGTCTTCAGCCTTTTGGTGACCCGTGCTGCTGCGAGAAGTATGCCTTTTAGGGGAGTCAGTGTGGTCTGTGGGATGCCGTTGGGAGGGGCTTGCCTTCATCTAGTTAGGAGAGGACATGGGCTTGAACTTTCGTTCTCATGGAAGAAAGGTTTTCACTTTTTTCAGTAGGCAGAATTGGAACCAGTTTGTTTTACTTTTCTTGGTAGTGTTTTTCTTTGAGTGAGCGCCAGAGGTTAAAGATGATAATGAATCTGTGGGATATTGCCTTTTCTGTCAGTTGGGTTGTGAAGCCTGTTAGGTTTAAGTTGGAGAGCTATGACTAAATCTGAGAATGTTCGAGCTTGTTGGTAAACAGCAGGAATTCAGTTTTCATGGATTTAGCATCAAGTAGTTTGTTGACATCCAAGGTTGGTTGTGTTTGAGGCAAATTTTGAGTCTCTGTTGTTGGTTGAGAAGATTTTGAGTATGAGTTGGGTGTTGTCAAAATAATGGCGGACCTTCATTTGGCGATCTGGAAGGATGGCTCCCAAGGGTTGCATATAAAGGTTGAAAATGATATGTGACAGGATGGGCCCCTGTTAACTCCACAGATGACTGGGAGAGTCCAGGATATGGTAGTTCTTATCTGAATCAGATGCTGACAGTTGGTGAGGTAGGATGTGAACTATTGTAGGATTGTGCCAATGAAGCTTCTGCAAGCATTCATGGTGTGAATCAATGGTGGATGGTCAATGTTTGAAATGCAGAAATGTGGAGCAGGACGATGAGGCAAGGGATGTTTTTGCCATTGAATTAGAGGGCACTGTCAACTACTTGGAGTGTAGCTGTCTTGCTGATGTGCCCCTATAGCTGGGTGGCAACTGCCTTCTGGATGATTTTTCCAAGAAATAGGAAGTGGATTATTGGATGGGAGTTGGCATTGTCAGTTGAATCTAGTGTAGGCTTCTTCAATAGATGAAGGTTCTGTCCAGTCTTCATGCTGTCAGGGAAGGTGCCTTGGGTTAACTAATAATGTGGAAAAGGGGTGTGAGAGCTTCTCTCTGCAGAACCTTGATGATGAAGGAGGAAAACACATCATCTTTATAGGAGATGTCTCAGTGCACGATGTTTCCAAATGCTGTGTGTGAAATAATGTTTAAGGATGACCAGGTAGTGGGGTGCAGCTGGGTATAAGTGCCATTGCATGTAGTGGTGACAAATAGGAGATGTTACATCTGATTTTGTTAATTTTCTCCATGACCAATAGGTTGATAGGGTTTGCACACTGTTTGACAGCCTTAAAGATAGCTTTGCTTCTGTTGATTGCTCCTTTGATTGTGGTCTTTTAGAAGGTTTCTTTAGCTCTGGTGATGATGGAATAACTGTTGGAGCACAGTGCTTTCAGAAGGGCAAGGCCCTCTTGACATTTTTATCTTCTCCATTTCTTCTCCTGTCTTCATATGGAATGCTTGTTTTCTGTACATTTTTGGGTGTACCAGGGTGCTGACAGCTTCAGCTTGGAGGTGTGAGTTTTCAGGGGAGAAAAGTGTACTATGTAATTCTTCAGACAGGTGTTGTAGATGTTGAGAAGGGTGTTGACATCTGTTGAGAGCTGAAAGCGACCTGGTAGGTTAATTGGTTCTTCTTGGAATTCTTATTGATGGATTTTCTTGGAGGTGCAAAAATGTTAACTTTCTCCTTTTTCTGCTGTCCTTCATGTGGGGTAGTGGCATGTGTGATGGTAAAGGGACACCAAGATGACCATCCCAGTCCAAGAGTATGATTGGCTGTGAATGTTGGGGGATGCAGATAGTAAGAGGTCCAGTATGTTGCCTTTGGAGTGAGTTGGGTTGGTGATGTGGTGTATTATCTCTATGGTGTTGTGTAGAGAGTTGAGAACTTCCTTCATGGTTTTGGTCTGGAGTCACAAGGCAGATTGAAACCTCTGAGGAAAGTGGGCTGGGAGTCTTGGATGTAGGCAGAGGCAATGAGGTCTGGTATTTCTGCTATGAAGCACTTGTGGGTTCTGGGTGGCCTATAGATAAGAAGAAAAGAGGCTCCTTTGCAGGCTGAGTAAGGAAACTGGTAGTACAAGATCTCAAAAGATTTGGTTGTGGTCATTGTGACGATGGTTTCGGCCACATTGACTTGTGTATGGCTGTAAGCCCCCCTTCACTTTGGTATGTGTGGTGTATTTGTTGGATGCTGTATCCAGAGGGGAAGAGGGTGTCAAGAAAAAGTATGGAGGAGTGTGCGAACTAGGTTTCTGTGATGAAAAGTACATCGGTGTAGTGAAGCGGGATGATGTTGAAGCAGGTTCTGATTATCAAAAAGGAGAACATTGGCAATGTCGGAGCCCTGAATAATTGATGAATATGTGTTGATGATCATGAGTTGAATCTGGTGGGATGTGGGTGGTGTATGCAGTCTAATGAGTGGTATGTGGATGAGGTCATCCCTTTATGGAACAAATCTTTTTATTGGTTTAGTCGGGAGGTGCTGTTACACCTGAACACAGCTATTTGCCTACAACCACAGGGGCCGGCAGCTAAAGAACAATGCAATATAAATATGTCTCGCGTCACTGCTTGCAGTCCAACATTGGTAGGCAGGCGGTATTCAAGGTGAGGCAATGCAGGCCGGGAAAGCTGTACTTTCAAACAGTATAGGCTTTAGCGTGCTGTCCCGCCATAATAAGCAAACAGTAGATAAGAAACACCCACCCTCCCTCCCACCCCCGCAAGAACACATAAAAGAAAAGGAGAAAAAGGAAGGGGGACCGTACCACATACACTATAGGAAAGTGCGCCATCTCGCAGAGCCCGTTGAAAACCACCCAAGTCATACTACACCCTCATGTAGGGTGTCGCTAAGTCCGGAGGGGAGGAATGAGTCGTAGCACCTGTAGGAGTTTGGGGCAGGTGACCTCGCATACGTCCTTCGAAAGTATTGTTATAAAGGGGGCCCAGAGCTCTGCATATTTCTGGTATTCGTGATCGTGACTCATCGTTAGCCGTTCCATGGCCAGGGTCGGTCCAAAGCCTATGCAACCAGGCCGTGTGGTCCGGCACCGTAACGGTACCCCAGTGGATTAGGATCGCCTGGCGCGCCGCAAGCAAGGCTAGTGCCATCTGTCTGCCCCTAAGGGACCGTAGTGGAAAAGTGATTGGGTTAGACAGTCCTAGCAAAGTGTAAGCCGGGAAGCGGGGAATCTCGGTGTCAAATGCAACGTCAATGTCGTTAAGTACCTGGTCCCAATACCTCTCCAGCCATGGGCAGTGCCATAGAAGGTGTGAAAGGGAGCCAGTCATGCCACAACCCTGCCAGCATTCTTCAGTGTGGTTCTTGTCCCATTGGTGTATCCTTGCTGGCGTGAGATACCAGTAGGACGCCACCTTGAAGGCAGATTCAGTCCCTGCAGTGTTGTAAGCCGTGTGGTGCGCCCTATAGAAAATGTTGTCCCACTCCTTATCTGTAAAGACCCGTCCCAGTTCTGCTTCCCATCTAGCCTGTCCGCGGGAGCGCCCCTGCCGCGCGTGGAGCAAGGAAGGTATAGAGTTCTGTGATGAGATGCTTATCATCTGCCTTGTGCGCTATCCAGTTCTCGAAGGGGGTGAGCTTACGAGAGACGTAGGGAAGGAGGGCCGGGAAGTAACCCAATGCCGGAGCTGAAGGTAGAAGAACTCATCTGTCTGGGGTAGGGAAAGGTCCCGACGAACCCGGTCAAAGGGGATAATACCCTCAAGGTCAAACAGGTGGCCTGCGCGTTTACATCCAGCCTCTCTCCAGCGTTGAGCAACAACGCTCTTACATCCTGGAGGGAAATCTGGGTTATCTACCAGCGGCGTCATGGGAGAGGGAAAGGTCGTGAGGCCTCTCGTCAACGCCGTCGCATCCCACACTTTCATTGTTGCTGCCGTAACTGGAGAAGAATAAAGGCCCCAAGAGCGGGCGCGCCGGGAAAGCCATATTTCACGCCAGACGTTCACCCCAGCCACGGTCTGGTCCATGAAGGTCCAGTGCTTCTCCGAAAGGGGTCGATTCCACTCCAACACATAGCGTATATGGGCAGCCTGGAGGTATCTGAGGACCATCGGCAGCTTCACCCCTCCATCATTTTTGTGACGTGATAATTGTGCTATAGATAGCCGTGCCTTCTTATTACCCCATATGAACTTGTTTAGAGCAAGCTGAATGTTGCGTAGAGTTTTAGGCGGCGGCGTCAACGGGAGGGTCTGAAAGAGGTAGAGAATGCGCGGTAAAATTGTCATTTTGACCGCCGCTATGCGCCCAAACCACGACAGGTTATGCTTAGTCCACCTATCCAGATCCCTCCTTGTCTGTGACACCAAGAGCGAGTAGTTTAGTTCTAATATGCGTGGAATCGAGGGGGTCAGAAGTATGCCTAAATAAGGCACAGTGTCGCTGGTCCAATGTAAAGGGAGGGACTGCCTAAGGGCTTCCGCCTGGGCTCTCGGTAGAGACAGATTAAGGACCTGGGACTTGCCCAGGTTAACCTTAAAGCCCGAGATCCGCCCAAATAATTCGAGTTCGTCAACGAGGGCGGGAAGCGAGGTAGGGGGCTGGGCAAGGGAAAGGATGATATCGTCCGCATAGAGGCTGATTTTATGGACCTCGCCTCCAAACCTGATGCCTAGGATGTTAGGGTGATCGCAAATTTTCTGTGCGAGGGGTTCCAGATACAGTGCAAATAAAAGAGGCGAGAGTGGACACCCTTGCCTCGTTCCCCGGGCTATTGCAAAGGAAGAGGAGGAAGTTCCGTTAACCCGAACAAAAGCCCGGGAGCCCGGTACACGCACTCCACCCATTGGATAAAGCGGGGCCAAAACCGAAGCCGCGCAGGACGTCGAAGAGATATGTCCAGCATACTCTGTCGAACGCCTTTTCGGCATCGACCGCAAGAGTATTGCTGCTTTTTGGGAGCGATGGACACTATCAATGAGATGGAGGAGGCGCTTGGTGTTGTCGCTGCCTTGGCACGTAGGGATGAATCCCGCCTGGTCTGGGTCTATCAGACCGGCCATCAGGGGGTTCAAACGAGTTGCGAGTATTCCCGTAAAAAGGTTCACGTCCACATTGAGCAGCGAGATCGGGCGATAGGAGCTGCATTGCCCAGGGTCTTTATTAGGCTTGAGAATAACGGAAATCACCGCCTCCGACATAGAATCCGTCACCGCCCCATATTCTAAGAGATAATTGTATAGGCGGGTTAAGAGGGGTGCTACTTCATGACAAAATGTTTTATAAAACAGGGCAGGGAAGCCGTCGGGGCCCGGCGATTTGTCAGGTTTCAGCCGGGAGATAGCAGAAATCACTTCGTCCAGCCTAATGGGGTCCTCCAGCTGCTCTGCCTGCACTGAAGGGAGGCGAGTGAAGTTGCTGGATTCCAGGTAGGCCTGTGCATCAGGGGGATTGTAAGACTCTGCGCTGTAGAGTGCCTGATAGAAGTGGCAAAACTCTTCTGCAATCTGGGAGTCCAAGTGGACCTCCTCCCCATTGGACCGTGTCAGGTAGGAGATATTCCCTGCCACCGCCCTGGCACGTAGTTTGCGGGCTAACATTTTCCCACACCTATCACTTCCCAGGTAGAATCTATGTCGGAGGCGCAGCAACGCAAACTCCGCTCTATCAAAGTCCAGTCGCTTGAGAAGCAATCGCTTCTTTTCAAGTGAGCGCCATACCCTCTGCGCCCCTGTGCGCTTATGTATCGCTTCCAGCGCCGCTACTTCCTTCTCAAGGTCGGAACGGACCTCACGACGTCTCCGATTATCCGCAGCAGAGATGGCAAGGAATTCCCCGCGAATCACCGCCTTGAGAGTTTCCCAAACGGTAACCAAAGATGTCTCCCCATTGTCGTTGTGTTGGAGATATTCTAAAAGCTTAGTGCGCACGCCCTGTACTACGTGGGGGAATGCAAAGGCCTACGCGCAGTCGCCAGCGGGTAGGGATACGCTCAACCCCTGCAGGACTCAGGGAGATAGAGATGTGTGCATGGTCGGATAGAGAGCGTGGAGCTATTATGGAGGAGTGCAGGAGAGACCCAAAACATATCTAAGCGTGCATATGATTTATGTGCTGCCGAATAGTATGTGTAATCACGGAGGCCTGTGTGTTGGACGCGCCATACATCATGAAGGCCGTTATCTGCCATCCATTGTTTGCCTTCTGGAGAGAGAGCTCCTACCTGAGAGTACCGTTGGCCGGAGCGGTCCCAATCACTATCCATGACCAAATTGAGATCCCCGCCTATCACTAAAGCAGCGTCTGGGGAGTGAGAGACCCTCAGACACCTGGCGGCGGAGGAAAGCCTCCTGGTGGGCATTAGGTGCATAAATGTTGAGGAGTGTAAAAATAGTAGACCCCCATTGAATCCGCAGCGCCAGGACTCTACCTTTGAGCTCATACAGAGTGGACAGTACCTTACCCTCAAATTTAGACCCAAGCAAGATAGCTACCCCATTCTTCTTTGATGAGTCAGAGGACCAATACTGCCGGGGGAAGCGCCGGAAGCGCATGCGGGGAGTGTCTTTAGCAAGCAAATGGGTCTCCTGGAGGAGACCTATGTCTCCGTCTGACTGTTCCAATAGGGAGAGAATCGCTGTTCGTTTTGTAGGGTGATTAAGGCCTCTCACATTGAGGCTGACTATCTTTAGGTGTCTAGGCATAGTGGGTGGAAATTAGCATGCAAGGGCCCATCGTGGATGCTGGCGCACAGCCCGGTGTATGGGCGGGAGGTAGTGCAGGCCCATATGTGGGGGATGGGAGTGCAGAGACTGGTAAGGGGGATCCCTAAAAAAGGCAATAGGTACATGTAAAAAACAACCCACAAAAATGCAACCCCAAGAAGAAACAATAGACAACAGTTCGTCTGGCAGGCATAGCCTAACGGGAACATGGTCCTGAGGAAGACCGTAGTGTAGGATACCTGGAAAACCAAGAGCTGCAGAGAGGCACCTAGTTGGATCAGGAGAGGTGGTCATCTCATGTGCCCCTCCGGCTGTGCTTTGCGACATCCATCCCCATGGTCTATACTGGAGTGGTCAAGTGAAACACTAGAGTTCTTGGGACTGTGAGAGGGAAGAGAGCACCGCCTCTCGTTCTTTCGCCACTGCTTCCGGATCTGGTTTCAGCAAAGTCGTGGTCTGCCCGACAGTCTGCCAACGGGGTGCTCGCCGCAGGGACCGGGCCCCGGGGTCACCACCCTTTATCGGGTCATCAGCGTGGTCTAGTCCCAGCAGATCCAGAGCCTCCCGCAGTGAGCGCATTTGTCGCAGCTTCCCCTGGTGTTTAAAAATTATGCGGAAGGGGTGGCCCCAGGAATAGGGAATGCCGTTGTCACGCAGATAGGAGGTGACCACTCGGAACTCCCGTCGCTTGGCCAAAGTGGAGGCTGCGAGGTCCTGAAAGAGGGCCGGAGAGCGTCCTTGGAACTGAAGCGGCTGCATCATTCGGGCTTTGCGTAGAATCTGCTCTTTAAGCTGGAAATCGTGCACACACACAAGAATATCCGGCGGGTGCCTTCTCTCCTCTAGGAAGGCCCACACGGTGAACGCGATCCATCTGGATCTCCTGGTGGCTGTCCTCTCCTAGCACATGTTCAAAGAGGGCCCGGACGTATGCTCGCAAGTCTTCTCCTTCCGCCTTCCAGGGCACCGCTCGGATGCGAATATTATTCCTCCGTGAGCGGTTTTCAAGAAGCTCTGTGTGTGCCTGTAGATCTAGATTTTGATCCCGCAGCCTCAGCATTTCTTGCTGTAGTTGATGAAGATCTTCCTCCCGCGTGAGTTCACGTTCCTCAAGAGCAGCCACCCTCTCGCCCACTTCGTCAACATCCCGCCGGACTTCTTTGAGATCTGCCGTGATCTGCCCTTTAAGGTCTAGGATGTCCTCCTTGATGGCGGCAAACAGCTCCATCATAAAGGCCTTTGTAGCTGGTTCATTCGCACCTTCAATCAATGCGGGATGGCCCGGGGCCTGGGCTCCCGCCTGGGCTGCATCGGAGGTGCCAGACTGCTTCGGCAGGAGGTCTTTGAGGATCTTATCCCTTTTCGCCCGGGCCGTCGCCATGTCTCGTCAGTAGGGCCGGGCGGATGCCAGGGGAGGGTAGCCGGTCGGGGCCTCACAGGTGCACCGTGCACAGTACCGCCCCGGTTCCCAGTCCAAAGCGGCAGCCCTCTCACCCGAGCCAGGAGACCCACTCACTATCCCGCTGGAGCCGGTAGATGCAGGGGGGTAGCCCTCAGGCTGGTCTCTTCGCTAGTACTAGCCGCAGTAGAGGTCAGGCCAGCCACCAGGATATTGCGTCGTCTTCTCCACCCTGTGGGTCTTAGCTGTTAGTCCATCGGGAGGACTAAGCTTGCGTGCCAGTGGGGCAGCCTGTCTAGGGATGCCCAGAGGTCTTGCTGACCTCTCCCCAGTGAGGAGAGATGCCCGCTCACGAGGCCCTCAGAGAGCTGCGCGCGGCCTGCGCTGGTTAAGCTGCGGTGAGAGGGCCAGATGATCCTTTCCCCGGTGGGCACGAGGGTGCCAGTCCTAGAGCAGGGACGACCGACGCCCCGCCAGCAGAACACCAGGGCGGAGTCTGAGGCCCGGAGGAGAGGAGCGGTCCGCCAAGACCCCGGATCCACCACCGCGCCTTCCAACTACCGCCCCTCAGGCTCCTGCAAGGCTGTGCGCGGCCACTTCTATCGGGGGGGGGGTGAGCTGGCCGAGTCGTGGCCAGGAAGTATAGGCCCCTTTGCAAGATGGCGGCTGAAGTGTAGACTCGCTCCAGGAGGGTATAACGCTCTCCACAAGGATAGTGCCTGCCCCCGTGCCAGGCAGGAGGATCCCCCGCTTCTGCCCCCTGGTGTGATGGATGGGGCCACAGGCTGCAGAACAGGCCGCCGACCCGGGGGGGGGCGCCGGCCGGCCGGGCCAACACGCAAAATGGCGGGCGCACCACGTACCTCCTACGGGTCCGTGACCCCAGTCACACGGCCCCACTGCCGCCGAGCCCCAGACAACACACCGGCTGGTCCCGGGGCTGTTTGCAATATCGGCACGTAGCTGCAACACCGCTGTAGCTCCGGTGTCGGCCCCCTCAGCAGCGCCGCCACATCCGCCGTACCTCCTCCCCGAGCTCCGGCGCAGCTCCAGGGATCACTCCGTCGGAAGCACCAACGCGGCTCCGAATCAGCTCCTCGGCTGCAGCGGAGGGTCTTCCAGCTATGCCTTGTTCGTGTTCGCCACACGAAGACCAGGGGATGGGGCTGAGACAATGCTAAAGAACGGCGGTGCCGGAGGGACAGAACAACACGTCCTACCGAGCCGCCATCTTGGCCACGCCCCCCGAGGTCATCCCTTTAAATCAATTAATGTCCCCAGCTTTTGGAGAAAACAAATTTGTCAGATAATCATAAACATCTAGGACTTGCAAACTGCCAAAGTTTAAAACTTTACAAAGCAGGCAAAAAAGGATGGACAACCATTACATAAACTTCCACATATTTTCTGTAGCTGTAGAACAATTTACATCAGACAAAATATATTAACAGCAGTACAGACTGCTGCGATAAAGGAACAGGGCACTGCGCAAGGGAAACTAATGTACCTGTACCATAGTAAATCCTGTATCCTCTTTGGAAGTTGTGACCAAGGGTAGCATATCAAATGCTATTGCCCTACATGTAAGATTGGTTCAGTGTACAGTTTAGGTCTGATTATGAACTTAGGGCTCAGGAGTTCCTACAGGACCAGCTGGTGATTCCTGACACACAAGATGATCTCGTCCAAAGGGAAGAGAGAGGAAAAACAGATTGAAATTTGGATGCGTCACTGCTTCATCTGTCTAAGGGATAGCTGGTATCATCAGAAACACAGTAATGGTTTGAACTTGATGGGGATATCCAGTTTCATCCAGTTCATAAGTTTTTTGCTACGAAGGAAAAAGCTTCAGTGGGCATGAAGAAATGTTGCATCATGGAGCCCTAACAGGATATAGCATTCAGCCTTGCTCCACTGGAGGTTTTTGAACCCCCAAAAATGACTTAAGTCCAAAAGTAAAAGTTGGAACTGGGACAAAGCAGCAAAAGTACCCTACCTGCGAGGTGACCACTGTGGTTACTGAATTCAGTTTAGTCCCAACTCAGTGCTTTTTCCACCAAAAGAAAAGATACTCTGAGCCTCATTAAGAGTTTGGATGGAACTGAAAACTCCCCAAAGTTTGTAGGAAACTGTACATACAGATCAGGATTGAATGGCTGAATTTCTTAAACATTGTTTTCCTGATGGTGGGAAAAATCCATCCAGGGGATTCTACTCCAAGTTTTCAATTTTATCCAGAAATTGGAGGAGTTTCCACCAAGCTCTAAATGAGGTACAACTTTGACCCGTGTGTCCCACTAAGCTTACCGGACGCCCACTCAAAGGCCGTCAGAATTCATGTCTAGGTCCCAGTCAACTATTGCCAATGACTTGTATTGTGGCTTTTTCATTTAAAACATTGAAAATTCTTATCTCTGGTTACCACAATATGATTTTGACCACTTTCTTTATTAACATTTTCTCTTAACTACTAAATTGGTTTGGGAATTGTATGTTTTTTTCTGACTTGAATACAGCTGTGGTTGACCTTAAATACTTAAAATACATTTCAGTGGGGAAAAGCCTTTTGTTTTTGGCTCAGGGTAAAGCTGGGATTTTCTAGTTGAAACTGTATTTTGACCTAGCAAGATATTATTATTAAGATGTTCGGCTATCTCCTTCCAAATAATCCAAAATCTTATATTGGTGGTCAGTATCTGGGGTTTATTGGACCTTTATCTGAGGAGTCACCTTGCAATTTTATGAGTCCGAAATTAATAATTCCTTATTAGAGTTTTAGATATGTTCTTGATTTTAAAGTGCAAAAATATTTTTTCCATTCTTTACTTGATCATTTGTAGGTTTTGATTCAAGTCTATTTAATCACTTTTTTTATATTTATGAGGCATAGAGGTGGATTTGTGCAATTTGGCAACCCTGTCAGTCATGGAGGTGAAGGCAATGCGCCAGTAAAGGGGTTTAAGTTGAGCCACAAAGCAAAAAATGCAGCCTTTGAGAAAGACCTCAGAGACTTCGAGGGGACAATGCTAGCATGCATCACATAAGAAGAGAAGGAAGGACCAAAGCCAGGGGAGGTAGGGGAAGACTTCACAAAGGAAGCTACATAAGCTACACCACCCTAGGCAGTGAGCAGTGTGTCAGCTCATAGCCTGATCCTGTCAGAGCTGGAAGCTCACTGTTTGGAATACGAGACCATGAAAGCTGAAAGGAAGCTGGTGTTGGAACTAGCAACCCTGGTTATGACGTAGAAGTTTGCTGCTTGATAAAGCCATGAACGAGAAGATATTGCCATGAACGAGAAGAAGGCCATACTGACTCATCTCGAAAGCTAGAGGAAGATGGACCTGGTGAGTAGGTGGGCTACAGAATCTAGAGAGGATGGTGGCAGCCAAAGGGTGGTGAAAGTGGCACCATTGGTGGGAAGGCAAACCCCAGCTTGCCAAACGATATTGTACGTGTCATTGTGGTTGGTGATGGCATAGAAAAGTTGTTTTTTTGTTTTGAGCTCGAATCAGATTTCATGAGTTAGTATGGAAACACTGGGATACCATCTTATTGGGATGGTTGCCTCTGTATTGGAGGGGTGCAGTTCTTCCCCTATATCAGCCAGAGTGAAATTGAGAGTAGTGAGAAGTATCTCAGGAAGTTCAGGGCCACCTGCAGTCATAGGAGGATTTTATGGATGCGACATTGAAATCATTGTAGGACAGATTGAAGGGCAGCAAAGTGACAACATATGTTTGGATGTATCATTTAATTATAAAGGAGCTTCGCTTTATTTCTATGGAGAATAGACGTGCTGCTGTTATGGTCCTTTTTGAGTCTTGAATTTATTATTGCAATAGCATAATCTTATAATTATTCATTAATCAGCCACCTTCAGACTATTTAAAAGCAAGCTTCACATATGGTCGTGGATGCTCTTTGGTTTAGCCAGAATACTCCTATTTTTTATAGCTCTCCGTTGGCTCACCATCAGGCTGAAATCACCTTTAACATGCTTTGTATTGTACATAAGTCATTTTGTGGAAAGGTTCCAAGGTTTATATCCAACCGCTTTACTACACACAGTCCTGCAAGATCACTTTATGGGGGCCATCACTATCTTTTACACACTTCAAGATTAAATTGGGCTCACCTTGGTGGACCTCCTTTTTTGTAATGGCCCCTACTTTGTGTAATGCGCTGCTAAATTGCTGCTAGTATTGCTAGTTGTGTTACTTAACAATTAGCATAGTTTCAGCTGATATTCTGCTCTATGATCACGTTTCAGTGCCAAGAGACCCTTCGGTGATAGTGTGTATAATCACTTATTGAGTAATTGCATTACAAAGTTGTTTCAGAATCAAATGGACCCTAGGTTTACTAACCAGGGACATTGGAAGAGAAGCAGGCATCTGGTTAAGCAGCAGTGGCTTAAGAAGGCACCAGCTGGGACTCCAAGAAAGGTGGGTCGTGTCTCCCATGTGGAAAACAAAACGAGGCGAAGCAATGTTTAAGGGGGCAGTCTCAATCCACTTCTGGTGTGGTTATAAGGGAAAGAACTCTGACAATCTCTCTCTGAAAGGGGTGCTGCTTTGATTACAAACAGGCACAGTACCTGAGCGGGAAGACGTTTGCTCTGGGAGACAAACCTGAGGTCACTGAGTTGCAAGCTGCTGAAGACACAGGCAGGCTGACATGTGCAAGGTTCAGGAAGAGTGCCCTACTCCTTCTAGAACGTGTCAGCTCCAGGCTGAGGCACAAGAAAAACAGAAGGCCGGTGGATTATTTAGAATTTAATTAGAGGATGGGGTCCCCCAAAGTAAGCCAAAACATCCAGAACCTGAGGCTGATACATTAGTTATGCCAGAGTGCTACAGGTCATTCCTACAGGAGTTGACTTTTAACATAGAATTAGCTAGGCATTTGGGTGTCACCAACTTTAATGAAGGCTGTTGAGCCATTTCTACAGTTCTTAGATGGGAGCCAGAGTGAGTGAGTTCTGACGATCCTGTGTCACCTCTGAAGCCATTGGAAACTTTGGAGGACAGTAAAAGCTTGCACCCCTTAATCCACTGCCAATGGTGGTGGTGGCATTGATAGTGTAGGGGTGGATATTGTTGGGCCCCTGGACCGTATACAGCCTCGGGGAACACATTCATTCTAGTGGTTGTGGACCATGTCACCAGATGTCTTGAAGCCATACCTCTGAGGATGGTAACTTGGCCCTGCTGGGTATCTTTTCTTAAGTAGGGTTCCCCAAGAAGGTTGTTTCTGAAGGGGCAAAAAGCATATATGAAGTGTCTGTCGGATGAATCCGGGTCACTGACAAGTTTTCCCTGCTTTATCTCTCCCAGTCCAATAGGTTTGTTGCGAGATGCAGCATGACCTAAGCAGTATAAATAATTATGGGGTTAAAAGAACTCCTCAGGTTGAAATGGGACATACTTTTACTGTGATTTTAGAGTAATCTGGTTTACTGTGCACTCTCATGCATCTAGAAAAAACATTCTTATGTAATTTTCATATGGCTTACTTGTTATACTTCTTCAGCAAAATATAAGACAATAAAACATTTTTGGGCGTTCAAAAGATTTGCATTTAAATGCTTTTTCTATAATACGGAATAAAAGTAGAATACCAGGTTCACAGATATGAGACTCTAGGACCCTCGAGGTAGTGCTTCAGGTACTGGTTAGAGTCTTTGACACTCGCAGGGTAAAACTTGAAGCATGTGTTGGATTTTCTGGCAGTCCCAAGGTTTCACTCGAAACATGGGTTGGAGTATCTGGCTCTACCATGTTTACATTCAAAACATGGGTTGGAGCTTCTGGCACTCTCAAGGTTACATTCGAAAACATGAGTTGGAGTTACTGGAACTCCCAAGGTATACTAGGAACACAGATTGAAGTATTACACTCCCAAGGTAAAACTAGGCACACAGGTTGGGGTATGACACTCCTAAGGTATACTAGGAACATAGGTTGGAGTATGACACTCCCAAGGTATACTAAGAACACGGATTGGAGTATGACACTTTCAAGGTATACAGGGGACATTGATATTGGTACAAGGATCACACATGAATCAAACACTCAAAGGAGAATTCTCTAGGCACTACTGTTTATCAGAGAAACACAGAGCGAAGTCTCTAGTCCTTGTATAAACACAGTTCAAAGGCCAAGGTTACAGGACGGGTTCGGAGCAAGTACAATCAAGGTGAACTGGAGGGAAGTCACTGAGAGGAAACTGAAGACAAGTCTATAGTCTTGAGGACGCTGATACTCCAGCCTGCTTAGTACTATAAAAGAATAGTGCGCACTAACCTGATATCAAGTACTTAGCCTAGTACTTTAACTTGTCCTAAGTTTGAAGGAGGTTCAAGGTCTTTACTCAGGAAGTCGCCAAGGAATTGCAGTAGATGAGCAGGAGGTGGAGACAAAGGATGTGTCAGGGGAGCTGGAGCCAAGGGAATCACTGGAAGAACTTGAACTGCAGCCGGAAAGAGCTCTGTCCTGGTCTGGTCGATTCTTCAGGTGAGTGGGTAGGCAGGAAGCTTGTTCCACTGGAAGGGTAGGCCAAGCAAGGAACTCAGTGTTTGGATGTGGTTTATATACAGGCTCAGGGTCCAATGGATACAGCGAGATCACGTGTGGCATGTGGGGCACGTGGCAATCTGGAAGGTTCTCCAAGACTTCTGAAGGAAAACGTGTTAGTACAGTGGCTTAACCTTACAGGAAGAGCATGTGCAAACTAACGGATGGAATCATTGAACAGGTAACAAATGTTTAGTTTTGTCTAAACATGCTCATTGGAAAACACTCCACGACCCTAGCAACAGCGGGAATAAAGCAAGCCATTGGTTCGGGTGTTCAGGGAATGCTTGCGAGCTCAGGCATAGTGAAATCGAGGTGTGAGAGGAAACTCGGGCATAGAATCATAGCGTGCCATAAGGCACCACTAGGATAATACTACACAGAGTCAAGGATTAGGGACACTTTTGGTTTGGGGAATAACACTACACTGAATCAATGTTAATGAAATCAGTGGTCTAGGGGAGACTCAGGCAAGTTATCATAGCGCGCCATAAGGCGCCACAGGGGTAATGCAACACAAGCCCTGCGCACTAGGCCAACTACACAGAGGGTGCATGAGGGGGGTTGTGACAGTTACAGGTCAAGACAAAAGAATACCATAATTTGGTGCAGTCAATCCTCGGAAACAAATCTGATACATTCAACTCCCAGAAATATATTATGGGTTGATATTTGTTTGCTTGCCAAGTATTCGCATACTCACGTTGTACCGAAATCCTCCTGTGGCTGACCCTTGTTCTGGCAACGGTGTGCCTTTAGGAAATGTGAGGTTCTTAATTCTATAACATGCTGTCCACATTTAGGTGGGGACTCAACCATCACAAAAAACAAAAATACTGTGTGGAAGTGATCTGTCGGTTGACTCTGAAAGCATCCTGTAGGGATTCGAGACACAGCTACCAATATGTTCTCTGTGTGCTATAGAAATTATTAAAAAATATTTTTTTTAAATGTTAAAGAATATTAATAGGTATTCAAGAATATTTTTTTTTTAAAAGGTGCCCGTGTTTGTCTTGTTAGTGCCCCACATGGATTTGGACAGCATATTATATGTATATAGTAATTAAGAAGCTCTCATTTCCTAAGGTGACACCTGTGGCAAAACATGAGCCAAGATAACTCTCCAAACATAACTTTGAGGGCTTTTTGTCAGAGCACTAGACCACTGCACCCTTAACCACAAGAAACAATAAATAAATAAAAACAAGCATTAAAAGGATAAGTTGGTACACACATAAGGACATCAATCAACGACCTTTTATGATGTGTGTTGTTCATCTACAGGGAAGTTCCGCAGAATGAAGTAGGCCTCATCCCCTTAGAATTTCTGTTTGGACACCTTATTGGAGTTCTCTTTGGTCTTATGAGAGAAGAGAGGCAAAACCTTTCAAGAGGAAATCCACACAATACGTTGTGGACTGTGTGCTCGGGCTAATATTCAGGGTGCCTGGGCATTCCAAGATGAGTAGACTGAACCCTACACTTTGCTGGAAATGAAAAGCGAGCTGACATACCTTGTGAATTTTGCCACCCCAAAAGACACCCTGAGGATTTTGCATATTAACTATCTCAAACACCACTAGAATATGACTTACAGGACCATGTTGATGGTTAAAGATGGAGGAGAGTGAGCTATTCAATGAGCATCTATCCTTCAATGAAAAAGATGTCTTAGTGGAGGTAGTGGTACTCTCTGCCATCCTGACAGAAGATGCAGGAATGTCACCGGTTACTGGATCAGTTCTCTGGGCTGTTCTCATTGACACCCCAGTTCATTAACTGGTGCAGCCATGATACTGACAGAGGTATCAACATGTCTATTAAAAATTAAATATATAGACTGTCAGATGAAGTAAGGGCTAACTTCAAGGATGAAGCCTCTAATAGCGTGTGCGTTGGGGTGACTGAACCCTCTGTTGTTGTTTTTTCCAGTGCAAAGGCTCCTTGTTAGGGGGACAACAGAAATGAAGTTCTGTTAAGCCTACAATAGACTGATGACTACCAACACTAGGAGCAGGTGATCTGATCAACAGATTAGGGGCTGTCAAGTTCTCAAATACTTTTTTTAACATTAAGATGCTGGCCGCTTGTCCTAACAAAGGGTGCAAGGGCAAATTCATCAGTTTTTTATGCCAGAGGGCCACTTTCAATTTAAAGTCATGCCATTTGGCTTGAAAAATGACCTTGCCCATTTTCAGATTCTGGTCGAACAGATCCTCTCTCGGCTAGAAAACACTGGTGTTGTCTACGTGGATTATTTTATGGTTTGTAGCTCCTTTTGGGAAAACCACTTGACCCATCTCAGGGAGGTGCTTCAGACCGTGCAGCACGCTGGCCTGATTATCAAGGTGAATAAGTGCCATCATGCCCTGGGAGGCTCCCAAGCCCCATACCCTTTAAGCCCTGACTGGTTGCTCCTGCAGATTTGCAAAGGGTTTTAGGAGCATAGTTGCTCCCTTGACTGATTTGACTGAGGAGTGTCAGAAGGGATTTGAAACCCTGAAAGAGGCATTGTGTACTGCACGAGGGCTCAAAGCACCTGATGTAAGCAAGGAATTTCTTGTACAGATGCCAGTAAACATGGCATGGGGCAATGCTTTCCCCTCAGTTAAATTATGAAGGGTATGACCAGTGTTCATCAACATATAGCTTCTACCCAGAGAACAGCAGTTGAGTGCATTGAGAGGGAGGCCTTTGCTGTGTATGGTCTAAAGAAACTGCAAGAATATCGCTTGGGTCTCATTGCAGGGTTCAAACTGACCAGACTGCTGTGGTGGCTGATGGGATGTGGGTGAGAGAATCCCAAACTCTTTATTTCTTCCCTCTTCCTAGAAGGAATAGGCTTTAAGGTTGAATATCGACCTGGGGCTGACAAATACAAAGATGCCAGATTGTCTGTCAATGGCAATGCAATCTCCCAGGGGAATGGTTAGCTTCTCCTCAGCCTAGAGTGAACCCCTGTAAGTGTATTTTTTAAAGGTCTGCCCCTCAACACCAATTTTGGTGTAGCTTTGGCTGTCATTTTGTCTTTGGACACTGTGATACTGCCAGTACATGCGTTCTCACACCTAAACATGGTTTAAAATTCCCTTACCCCAGCTAATTTGTTTAACTTTTAAGTAAAGCCACAGTAATGTGGCCTTGCAAATACACCAGTATCTTAAAAGTTAAACGTCACGACAGGGCTGCAGTGTACTTTTCTATCAACCACCTGTTAGACTGAAAAAACATTGTTTCAGACCTCAGTTATAGCCTGTCAGACTCCTTACCCAACCCATGTTCTATCACAGTTGGCTGGAAATGAGTACCTAGGTCTCGATTAACCACAGTAATGACTTGTATAGGCACTGATTGTTTTCTATTTTTATAAATTGTATTAGCATTGAAATAAACAGGACAGCTAAATAATGGAAGTATTCATCAGGCAGATCAACATCAAGGTCAATGAAAAGATACTCCCTCACAAAGGTGACGGATATCCCGTCCGCTGAAATATAAATCCCATTGGATATAATGGAACTTATATTTCGGCAGACAGTATATCCGTCACCGTTGTGAGGGATAAGCCAACCGCCAAGATCTTTAATCAGGCCCTTAGTCAGGTAGTATGAATATTGCAAACAAGTACAAGAGATCCATCTTCCTCCTGATGGCAACTTCAGATACCTTATTCCAAGTCAAATTGATTCTGCCACAATTCTCAGCCCTTGCTGTGCTCCTGTGATCATTCCCATGGCTTATGAATAGGTTTTGGAAGGAACAAGCACTTATACTTGCCTTCCAACCATCCACATAGACTTGGGGTGTCCGCAGCCCTTCAATGTTGGGTGATAATGTGTTGATCCAGAAACAAGCGCAAATCGAGAAGAGTCTTCATGTAACGGTTTGCATCAAGGTCATCAAAAGTATGTAGCAGAACCAGTTTTGGGACGTGCAGAACAGGCCAGCACAGTACTTGCAATAAGGTATCAAAAACTTTCCCCTAAAAATCCTGTACAGCTACAGCTAGGAAATCCCAGGTGGTTGGCAAGTATGTGCCAGTCCATGCATAACAGACCTTATGAAGGTACTTCAAATGGAGAAGACAGTACCAGGCAGAAATAGCTCAGTTCACAGGGGGACATAAGAGCATCTCGCATGCCATCCTTGGAGAAGTCTCCTATGTCTTCCTGCCGACAAGAACCCATTCAGAAAATCGTTAGAGGGAGGAAACCTGAGCTAATGGCATCCTCAACTAAACTGGAGTCTCTACAGTCAATGTGTCTTCCCATCGGATTGCTTGAAGCACATCTCACCGGAGACTAAAGACTAGTTTTGTAACTGGATGGAGGTTAGAAGTGAGTTGGCACCCATTCAGGTAATGCAGCAGTGAGCAATCCCCTAATGCTTATCTCTTTGGCATGTTGAGGCAACCAGCAAATGTGAGACACATTAGCAATAAAGAATGTTCATCATGCTGTGGGCCCCCGACAGGGGCTTGTAACATTTCTCCAGAGACACATGTGGGGCCCGACCCATCCTGTAGAAAGCTTGCAAGAAACGCACTGAGTTGATAAAAGAAGGGTGGGTAGCTATAGAGCCCTCATTGCAGCTTTTGTGATTAATAAAATTATAGAGATAGCAACTCGTCCCATTAGAGCTTGTGGAAGAGGGGAACAGTGATTCAAGTCCCTCTGAAGAGAATCTAGAAGAAGGTCAGAGTTACCAGTCTCACATTGAAAAGCTGAACACGTACACTCAGATATTTGATGGCAGACACTTCTGTCTTAAACTCGAGATCCCACAGGACCTCCTCAGTGGACCACTTGATCAAGAATATCAATTTGGACCACATGACTCTTAGGTTGGAATCCATCCAAAGCACATGAGAAGCTGTGTCACCTGTGGGTCCATGGTGAGGGGTTGGCTAAGGTAAACAAGGAAGACCGGATCTTCAGTGAATACTGTCCAGCAGAAATATGAAGAATCACATCAACTCTCAGCATAAATGTCAAATGGTGAGAGCAAATGAAAAGTGAGAGAGGGCACCTCTGTCAGCTTCCCCTTTTAATGGGAAAGAGGATGGACAAGAATCTGTTGACCTGAACCCTGGATGTCATTTGCATACATAGTAACTGAACAAAGGACATAAACCAGGGTCTGATACCCATGTCAGCCAGAACTGTCAAAGGGTAGTCCCACCCAAAAACGAATCACAGGCCTTTGCAAAATCAGCCAATAAGAGCTCTAGTGGGCCTCGTAAACAAGAAGAGAGTGCAATTGCATTGTAGAGGCATGTGATGTTGTGGCGGGTGGAACTACCTGACACAAAGCCACTCTGGTCTTCATGAACTAGGAAGTGAAAGCATGCCAGTAAAAAAATAAACAGTATCTCCACCAGAAATGTAGCTTTAGGTTAACCATGGATGTAGTGTCCGGACCTTAAAGACGGCATTATGACTTTATGCCTGATGGTTGCCTTGTGGGAAAGTGTAAGCTCAATACAGCATATTTGATTTGGTTATGATGACAAGCCAATAATAACAGCTGTAGGCCTGATTGGTTCACTAGGTAAAGGTATTTCAGAAACCACAGGTACGATATGTTTATTATGAAAGGTAACAAAAAAGGTAGTAGGTTTGATTAATTTACTATGTAATACGTATGTTAAAGCCAATATGTCTTCAAGGGTGGATTGTTTTCACACTATGTGAAAGCCTGCAGTCAAGTATTTTGTTACATGGTGTATGGGGCACTAGAAAGCCCGGCTGCAAGAAGGCCGTCACGTGGCGAGGCTCTGCCAGCTAGGAACCATTATCCGGCAATTATCCTACTTTCCAAGGGACATCGACACTTCATCGATAAACGCCAGTGTCCCTGATGGCGTACAGACTGGATTGGGTCCTGTTCTCTGAGAGGGTGAGGTGGGGAGACCCGAATTATGCCCTGACCCGGGCGTGGCCTACTTGATTTGCAATGCGACCTCGTGCCTGGCGCATTCGCCAACCACTTACGCCCGTCATTTAGTGGCAGGCAAGCCTGGGACGTTCGGCGCTGACACCTGAGGAGAGGTGCCTGCCCCCTGTGCGGGCTGCCTGTGGGAGTGCTACGGGCGGCTTGGTCTGGCCCCAGTGTGGCCTGACAGGTGAGGCAGGGGCCATGGAGAGGGCCACAGCCCGTGGTTTGGATTGGGTGGGTCTGTTGCCTCCTGTGGCTTTCATGCTGGAAGACTGCTATGTAGGGGCTGATCTCGCCCTGGCTGGGAGACCCAGGCCTGCTCGTGCCCCCCAGATAGGGGCCTCTGGGGTGTGGTAGGACCTGGCGGGAGGATTGGAGCCGAGCGGTGCACTGACTGTTGCATTTGGGCCCCCCCCTGCAAGTGAAACACTGGAAGACGCCCCTGCTGGGCTGTTACCCTGGTTCATCTTGGAACATTCTAGCGACACATTGCAGTGGGGTCTCTTGTGCCCCCCCTTACTGAGGACACCTGGGGAATGGCAGGATCCGGTATACTGTGTGATCTACCCTTGCTGGCGATAACCCTTTTGTGAAGCTTACGCGATTGGAGACATTGACTACACCATCTACCTGCAAGATGGGTAATACTGACAACAAGCAAACAAAGCTCTCATTTGAGTCCTGCCGACTCACACACAATACTGAGCTGGATCCTGAGGATCATGATGGTCTGGTCTACCACTAAGGTTGTACCAAGCACGCAATCATCCTTTCCCGCTCAGTCACCATTACTGTAACAGGTCTGAACTGTAATCCTCATCTGCTTGCATCATAGAACACTGTTGAGACATACCCTGATTCACAAAAGGGTTGCTATTTGTAGTGGAGACCTGATTCGGATTAAATCTGGAAGCATTAGCATTCAGTTGTGGCATTGGGGCTTGTGCAACCTGTATTACCTAAGCTTGTGGAACCTGAAAGTTTTGCGCCCTTTGCCTCTGTACATGCTGTGTCTGAATGGGGTTATTATTTTGGGGTTGCATAAATCCATTATTGTGAGCCTGATTCCCAACATTAAGAGGACATTACCGTTTCCAATGGCCCAACTTGCCGCAAACGTGACAAGGATTCCATTTTTTCAAAGTTGCCACATCAATCCCTGTACTGGACTCAATTGGAATACCACGACATCTACCCTATTGTTGAAGCCGCTTACCACTTTGCATTGTCGGAACTCCCTGTTGATACACTCTCTGCGTAGAACCAACATTCCCAACAAACCCTGAATTCTGACTTCATTGTGCGGCTTTCATCTGTGCCACCATCAACTTCTCTTTTCATTTCTTCTGCTGCATCTACAATTCATCACTACAATATTTTGACTACCTCAAGATTTCATCAATTGACTCTCCAGCAAATTAAATGTTGCTGAATCATCATGCTGATTTCAGATCTCAATCAATGTACAAACCTGAGCACAAAAAGTCCCATACATTTGGTCTCAATAATCTCCGTCTCACTATATTACTTAAATGCCTGTAGCAGTCTCTCATAATAGGAGTGTATTGACTGTTTGGATTCTTGGGTCGTTCTATCAATCTTGACCCAATCAATGTCTTTAGAGATACCTTCGATTTCAAAAATGAAATCATCTAATGTTATTTTCTCATCACCACTGGTGACGGACTGTTAGACGTGGCGTGGTCTCCTTTAACCTTTTTGGCTGCCGATTTCATGTTTTAACCTTGTTTTGCTGGCTTAGGACTTTTAGCGTGTTTGACAGTGCTGTACAGTGTCAAAGCGCTGTGCTCGTCAAATACATACTGGTGATTGGTGTATACATGATTGGCTCATTCGACTTAGCTCTAAGTTCCTTGTCAAGGGGTAAGACCAATACCCGGGGCATGTATCTCGAATGAACCTCTGTGGGCCTGCCGCACTGGCTGTGCCATCCACAAAGGTAGTTCATCGATTGTGCCACAGGTTTGCCCTGGTGGTGTCTGTGTGCACGGGTTACTGTTACTCGACTTGATGTTAAAAAAGCTGCATGCCAAGGCTCTTCATGTCTCTTGCTATATCGGAGTTCTCCCTGGTGACGGTGTGATGTTGGGAAGAGGTTGGGCATGTAAGTGTATGTGTTACCTGCAAGGGTTGTGAATGGCACCGGCTGGTGTGTTCGGTACGATGGGTCCTGCTTCTTACATTGGATTAGCATGACAGGGTGTAGGGAAAGGCTATTGAGCAGTATTTCCTATGAGCAGAATAGTAGTAGTATAGTGTTTGGAATTGATGAGTTTGTAATGGCGAATCCTCTCCGGTAATGTCAGAGGGTTCGGCATTATGGCGATGGAAATGTCACTTTGGGAAAGTGGGCATTTCGATGCTCGTAGCTCTGTGTGCCTGTCGGACGGTCTCCTAATTCACAACTGGGTGCTAGGGGGACAGCCACATCTGTGCATTCCTGATAGAAGGCCATAAACTAGGGGCTCAAGGAAAACTGCGGACCTCTGACTGGCATTCTGGGGCAGATACGTGGAGATGGAATTTGCACCTGCATTCCAAGAGGCAGGGTCCTGGCCCCACTAAAGATTGTGATCAAACATCCCGGGGTAGGGTGGCAGACAAGACAAAATTTAGAGAGGGCCTGCGCATTTCAAAGGTGGCTTTTTGAACTGATCATTACTTCAAAGGCCATTGTGGGTATAACTACTGGGGCTCTAGCCTCCGAAAGTAGAGACGCTTCTGGATTTGGAACCATATTTCGCTGGTTCGATGCTGGGACATCGACATGAAGAATTATTAGGGCAGGAGGGACTGCAATCATTAGGGCACGAGGGACTGCAACTGGACTACCTGCAGACTTGTGGTGGCCTGGAGCTTGTCGCGTCCCAGGAAGGGGACTATCACTTGGTGGATTTGGCTTGGACGTTGCTGGCCTGCAGCTAAGTCCCAACTGTCATGATCTGGGTCCCGAAGTACTCTCCAAACACCGCTTAGCTGGCCTCCTGTCCATGAGACCCCAGGGACAAAGAGGATCTAACTGCCTCCATGAGACTGTAAAGACCACACAGGTGCGGCGGAGGCAGGTGGAAGTGATCGTGGTTGTGACAAGGACAGTCCTGACGTACACCCTCATCACGTTGTGCAGAGGAGTGTGTGCGTAAAGATCAGCAGCCACCTGAAGTGCCGAGACATGAGGAGTTCGAGAAGTATTGGGGAAGCTTGAAAAGTGTGAGGGACTCTTGCTTGCAATCAGGGTACCTGTGATAGCTTACGCTCCAGAGAGTGTGTTGTCTGAGGGGTGTTGGAGGAACTTGAGCAGTAAGCTGAGACTATCTTTGGCCTTCAGATCAGGAGGACGACAGTGCCTGAAATCACTGCCTCTGTCCGAGTTCACTGGCTCCCTCTCCCTGGACCCACGCCACAAGATGCTTTGCTGTGGAGAACACTATGATGGGGCCCGAGGGGTTTCATGTGCCTTGTGGGCACCAACAGCTGACTGTCGGGGGCTACGGCAAGTCACACCTCTGCTTGAGGGGAAAACATTTCTCCCGACTTGGAAGCACTCCAGCTTCCTGAGTCACAACCTTTTGTCTACACGGGGTGCCGCCAGACGCCTGGAGGTCTAAACCACATGAATAAAACAAAGTAACTGTTTCTTTCCGTGTTAGGTGGTTCCGACTGTCTAGTCAATGGTGCGCCAGCAGAGGAAACGTGTATAGTTGGCTGGTGGATTTTAAGGACTGAGGGGCAGGGTCACAAGGCGTAGTCAAAGACCTGTGACTGTTTGACCTTTCTGATAATAGGAAAGTCTGACAATTGCATATAACTGTAAAGTATATATTCAATGTGTGTTTCATTTTGATTTCAATAGAGAGGTTTGACAATTGCGTATAACTTAGAGTGTATATACAATGTGTATCTCATTTTGATTTCAGTGTGTGTGTAGTACAAAGACAAGTGTTTTATACATACGGTGTGGAGTCTTTTTTGTGGCATACGCAGTGTCCTGCAAGTGTGGTGTTGTGCCAATACTTCACACTCGAGCCCTGAGCATAAGCCTGACTGCTCTTTGCCAAGCTACCAGAGGGTGAGCACAGGTTATCGGACAAGTCTATCGTACTCATCCTATCTGGAACGGTGGATTCTGACTGGCTTTGATGCGTCCCAGCCATCCCGAAACCGCTGGGTATAACATTTGGTGATCAGCGGTGTGTATAAGCCGTGAGTTGGCACAAACCCTAGCAACCCATGGTTCGCTATGACTCCGGTGTACAATATCGTTTTCTTACCTTGTTTTATTTTCTGTGTGGCCATTCTAGTTTGGAAACATTTCTGTGTTCACAACAGTCATGTGTAAGTTGGGAGAGCCTGTTGAGGTACCTGCAGTAGTGGAGTTTGAGAAGGATATGTTGGAGACCTATGTGGTATGAATGATAGTGACTTTTTAGCCGTTTGATGAGAGAGACACAGGTACGATTTCTCACCGAGATTGGACACACGCAAACACAGGTGGATATTGATAGTTTTTGACTTATGTCGCCACAACACTTGATTCAACCACCGAGCTGTGTGTGGTAAAAGTATATAATACTGAACACGCATATTAGCGGATATGAAATGTGATATGTTCTCAGCACCCTGCAGTTCAGATAACATGGGTGCACATTGGAGCACATCACAGTTGGGAAAGTTTGAAGTGTACTGACAAAACACGGTGCACTATGATTTTCTTTCTCTTTTTTCTGTTTTACAGATGGAGTGAACACTAAACATAGATAAATTATCTATTAGTAGGCAGTTTAGGAGCAGCTAGCTGCCCTAAAAATAAAAGTAGGGTAGGGACTTCCCCTCTCTTTCTTTGTCCAGGGAGAATTATTATATTCTCAGCCCTGAAGAAAGTCCCGGACCAATTTGGCCAATAAGGACTGAAACATGTTGGCACTAGGGTCGTAGGATCATAAATCTCCTGTTTGACCCGCTTAAACCTTTGTGTTTTTTTAATATCCCCGTCAGATCCACGAATAAAGGGATACTGGGATCTGGCGGCGGGTTTTTAATCTTTAACTCCCCCTGGCCACATCTATTCAAGAGCTCCCTGAAATATGGTCGAGCCCACCCTGACTTTTAGGCGTCAGGGCGACCCTATGATGAAGCATGACACCACTAGGGTGTGTGAGGGTAACTAAAACAAAAGGATGTGTGTCCTTCCCCACTCTCTAGTGGATATCAGCTCATCGTTTTGAAAAGATCTTTCCCATCCCTTACCAGCCAGGGTTACTCTCAGAGGGCAGCGAACACTGGTCATAAAAGTGTGGAGTACTTTTTGTGAAGTAGACCTATGCGGTAGCCCAGCTCAAAATGTTCTGCAGAGACCTGAAATGCTCTTTTAAAGGTCTCAGTAGAAAGGAGGAGCTGCAAAAGGCATTGAGGGCCTGGCTGGAGGCCAGAGGTACAGATGGGGAGGGTGAGGTAGTGGATACTGAGGAGCAGGAACTGCAGGAGAGGAGCACAGTACCCTCCAGGTCTGGCAGTAGTGGCTCCTCTAGGAGTCTGTCCCGAGAAGTGCTGGAGGACAGGTGGTAGGAAAGGAAGCTCAAGTTGGAGCTGATCAAACTTAGATGGGAAAGTGAGAAGGCCAAGGTGGCGATGAAGGAAAAGAAAGTCATGTTGGCTCAACAGTGGAGCATGAGAGAGCTGGACGTAAGAGCCAGGAAGGCTTAGTCCAGTCCAGGTGGTGGCAGCATTTTATCTGTGTCTCCGTATAAAATGATTCACAAACCTAAGGGGCTGGTGCCTGACTATGGAGTGGGGCACAACATAGACTGGTGATTTGGGGCCTATGAGATAGCTTAAAAATGCACAGGATCCCTGATGGGGATTGGGGGCAAGTTGATGGACGCCTAGTCCCCCAGAGGGAAAGGACACCTTGTTGGCCCTTGCAGAGGGTGACCATGTGAAGTGTTCCGCTCTGAAGGAGGCCTTGGTTAGGAAATGAGCCCTGACCCCTGAGAAGTACAGGCAGAATTTTAGGGATAGTGTGAAACTGACTCCCCAGACACAGGTAGATTGTGTGGATACGTTTTGCAAGGCGTTGGATGGTTGGGTGTTAGGGCAGTAAGGTGGTGGACTACAAGGGGCTGTACAATTTATTGTGCAAGAGCACATGCTTAGCCTTTGTTCTACCGAGTTGGGCCAGCATTTGATTAATAAAAAGCTTTCTGATCCTAGAGAGC
Source organism: Calotriton arnoldi (assembly GCA_963921515.1). Classification (NCBI taxonomy): domain Eukaryota; kingdom Metazoa; phylum Chordata; class Amphibia; order Caudata; family Salamandridae; genus Calotriton; species Calotriton arnoldi. The sequence goes on from CAWUFW010011325.1 coordinate 108,271, forward strand.
TTGCTGAGGATGCAGACCGCTGGCTTAACACCTGGGTCCACAAAAAGGTGTCTGGGGGGATCCCGCCAAAGGTGGGCCGGGTCCCCTGCAGAAAAAGGAGAGGGCAGGAATAAAAGTAAGGAGGTCTCTCCAGGCCCGCAGACTAAGTCCCTGGGTAAGGATTCCCAACCCCCTGGTGATAAGAAGAATCGGTTCTCTACAGATAAGCCTGCAGGTAAGGGACCCCCCAGTGCTAAGCCTGTCAGCAAGAAGGGCACTATTGGAAGGATCCCAAGTGTCCTAAGAGGGCTCCGTCCCCTGCGGTGTGCAGATAATGGGGTGGCGAAAGTTGCGCTTGGTGAAAAAAATTGATCACGGTTGATAGTGGGGAGCCTTCGGGGATAACCCTAGTGTCTTTTGCCATCAATAAAGTGGTCCAGAGAACCCTTGTGCCTGATAATACTAGGACGTACAGGCAGGGGGTGAACATTAATGGGCATAGGGTGCAAGCTCTGCGAGACACCGGGGCTAGTAAGATGACATCTGGTGTCTGAAGAGCACGTTGTTTCTAACGTGGTTCACCAATTGGTTGCAGCCGACAACAGTGAGAGCCACAGTCTAGTGGCACAGGTTCCCTTTGAGTGGGGGGGCATTTTCAGTTGCTTGAGGGTACCTGTGAGCCCAGCGATGCCTGTGGACTGTATGCTCTGCAACGACTTGGAGCATACCGCCTGGAGGGAGGTGGAGCTCTGCTCGCACTCGGGGGATGTTGGGACTGCCTGAGTGGGCGTGCCTGACCACACGGTCAAGGGTGGCATGGGAGGATGGTCAAAAGGACCCTGACCCCAAAATAATGCCCCAGGTCCTTGCTGGGAAGAGAAAGGGCAAGGGGCATGGGAATCCCGCTCCTGAGATTCCCGCGGTCCAGGAGGAGGCTGATTCTGAGTGGGAGGCTCCGGTACCTACAGTGGAAGATGTGGCCGAACTGGGGAACCTGCCTGAGCTGACCAATTGGCAGCATGATGGAGGTCCCTCCAGAGAGGAGTTCTGCGTGGCACAGAAAGAGTGCCCTACTCTCTTGGGCCTTCGGCGGCAGGCTGAGGCCCAGGCTGCTGGTGACACCTCTGGAGCTCACTGAATTTATTGGGAGAATGGTCTCCTGTATAATGAGCCTAAGGTTGCTGAACCGGGGTCCGCCTGTGTGTTGGTGGTACCCCAGTGTTTCAGAGCCTTTCTATTAAGTTTGGCTCACCATGTGGCGCTGGCAGGTCATATGGGGCAGGGCAAGACTTTTGACAGGCTTGCCGCCCACTTCTATTGGCCCCAGATCAGGAGGAGGACAGTGCCTGACATCACGACCTCTGTCCTAGGTCATTGGCTCCCTCTCCCTAGACCCTCTGCTTGAGGGGAAAACATTTCGCCAGACTTGAAAGCGCACCAGCTTCCAGGTTCACAACCTTTTGTCTATGGGGGGATAGCGATCACACACTCATGCAAGCGCAGCAGGGCGCCTGGAGGTCTAATCCAGATGACGAAACTAAGTAACTGTTTTTTTTCCATGTTAAGTGGTTCTGACTGTCTAGTCAACAGGGCGCCAGCCGGGGCAACATGTATCGTTGGCTGGTGGAGTTGAAGGACAGAGGGGCTGAGTCACGAGGCGTAGTCAAAGACCTGTGACTGTTTGATTTATCTGCTAATAGGAAAGTCTGACAAGTGCATATAACTGTAAAGTGTATATACAATTTGTGTTTCATTTTGATTTCAATAGAGACGTTTGACAAATGCATACAACTGAAGAGTGTAAATACAATGTGTAGATCATTTTGATTTCAGTGTGTGTATGTAATACAAAGACAAGTGCATTATACATACAGTGTAGAGTCTTTCTGTGGCATACACAGTGTGTTGCGAGGATGTTCTTTTTTTTTTTTTTTTTGTAAGTCCTCATTGCCCAGGTACACAGGAGTTTACTCCTTGATCACTTCAAAAATGGCGCCTCTAGTGATCTTATAGAGTCCTGGTGTGGTACACTCTACACCTTGCCATCTGTACTCAACCATCGGTGCCTATTCCGCCCTGTCATCCGTCGACAACCGCCAGAGTATTTTAGCAGTATGGTATAGAGGCCTAATCATTGGACTCATACATTGATGCCTGTGCCCAATTCTCATAGGGAAGCCAAAAGGGATTACGCTTGCATTTATGTAGTCTATCCAATATATTAGTATACTTTATTGAGGCCCACCATTCTAGTTTACTAGGGGGAGTGACTTTGACCCATTTTTTACAGATTTCCCTGAGAGCAAGTAGTATTAGGTAAAATATCAGTTTTTTAGTATTTTTTAACAGAGATTCATAATTATTTGGGAGCCCAAAAAAAACCCAACGATACGCTTACCTGGAGCGCTTCACCAAGTATTGAGAACATTGTATTACTCACATCAGACCAAAAACCTTGAATCACCAGACAATCTATAAATATGTGAGTATCATCGCCTTTCTCCTTATCACATTTGGGACATCTTGGCACTGCTCCATTCCCCAGCTTAGATAATTTATATGGGGCCTGATTCACAGAACTAACTTACGTCAAAACGTAAACGTAAACGTAAAGTTAGTACTTTTTAGGTATTCACAGAATACACTTACTCATTTTGGTATTCACAGAATAGTACTAACTTTACGTTTACGTTTATGTTTACGTTTTTGACGTAAGTTAGTTCTGTGAATCAGGCCCACCTGATTCACAGAACTAACTTACGTCAAAAACGTAAACGTAAACGTAAAGTTAGTACTATTCTGTGAATACCAAAATGAGTAAGTGTATTCTGTGAATACCTAAAAAGTACTAACTTTACGTTTACGTTTACGTTTTTGACGTAAGTTAGTTCTGTGAATCAGGCCCATGGAGTCCAATATACCCTATGGAGACAAAAGAGGTGGTTCCGCCTTAAATTTGCGGGTCGTACTGTGGAGTATAACATGTCGCAAGATATTTGCCATAAATCTTGGATCTGCTCTCCTGGCAAGCTCTTCTCCCCAGCACCGATGGCAAGTTGAAATCCCCATCCGCCATCTCCAATAGCAACCAATATCCGTTCGCCACCTCTTTATTATAAGTTACGCCAGCTACCAGGCTTTCTTCCAGTTTATTAGGCAGTCCTGCTCCAAGGCCATCTGGGAGACTCCAACTCATCATTTGTAGATACTTAAATCTCGACAGTAGGCCATTAAACAGTATTTGGCACTCATCCCAGGGTACTAAGGCTCCGTACATTATCAATTGACTCCAGATAGTAATTCCTGCGTCTTTTAGTGGACGCGCCAGACAGTCCTTCGACCATTCCGGAGATCCAGGAGAGTCAAAGATTGGTGCCATCCCACTATAGTAGTTAATTTTTAACTCTCTCCTGACTTTGTACCATGTTATTGCTAAGCTCTGTAGGGTTTTCAGACGTATTTTTTTTTAAAACGCGGGTCTCCATATTTATAAATAAAACCATACTCTCCCCCTTTTACACCTTTTAGCATTGCTATATACATCTTTCCTATTTCTGAGTCATCTGGCACCTTGAACAATCCTTTCCCTCCTTTTAATAGAAAGACCCAGGCATAATAAGATAGGTCTGGCAGCCTTAAGCCCCCTTTCTCATATTGCCGTCTCAATTTTTTCCACGAAATACGCACTCCTTTAGAGGCCCAAATAAAACTGGTTATTTTAGACTGAGTTTTTTAAGCCACTCATCCTTAAATGCCATTGGAATATTCTGGAGTAGGAAGGTAATTTTTGGGAGAATTGTCATTTTGATGAAATTGACTCTCCCATAGATAGATAATGGCAAGTGAGACCACCCCAACAGCAATTTCCCAATTTCCTTATTGGTCTTCTGAAAATTGGTTTCGGGAATTTGTTCTATATTCTCAGTGATTTTGATGCCCAGATACCTCATTTCCTTCTTAACATAACTCTCTTGTGTAATGATATTCCAAACCATTATGACCGTTTTGCCTTGATTTATTTCATAGCCTGAAATCTTCCCAAAACCTGCTGCCAGCTCATAAACTATTGGTAGTGCTCGGCTGAGATTTGATGTATACACCACCAAATCATCCGCATACAGTCCCAATTTCTTTTGCCAACCCCTGGCTTGAAAAGGAAGTATCTCCCCATGTTTCCTAATTTTTTCTGCCAAGGGTTCAATGTAGAGATTAAAAAGTAGTGGGGACAGTGGGCACCCCTGTCTCGTCCCTCTTAAGATGTTAAACTTTTCAGATAACCTCCCATTTATTAGTATTTTTGCCGTGGGGTTTTTATATATCTGCTTTATTGCCCTACAAAAATTTCCTCCCAAGTTTGATAGTCTCAATACTTCTAGTAAATAAGACCAGTTTACTCGGTCAAACGCTTTAGTCGCGTCAACTGTGATGACGGCTAATGGCTCCTTGTCTACAGAGGCTAGGTCAATAGCACCAATAAGGCTGTAAGTGAGATCCTTAATACTCCTTCCGCGCACAAACCCTTTTTGATCTTCATGAAGGAGTGCTCCCACCACCCCATTCAACCTGTCTGCTAATATCTTCGAATAGATCTTAGAATCCGAATTTAGCAGAGAGATAGGTCTGTATGAATCGCAGCAGTCTGGTTGTTTATCGGGTTTAAGAATCAGGGTCACGATAGCTTCATTCCATGAAGGAGGAATCTCTTCTCCATTTTCGAAGGTAGCTGTGAATAGCATACTGATATCTGGCATTAAATATTTACCCAACTTCTTATAAACCTCCATTGGAAGACCATCGGGGCCTGCTGCCTTACCAGATTTCCCAGCTTTAATGGCATTTTCTATTTCTTGCTCAGTTATTGTGCTATTAATGACGACCTTATGGAGTTCGGATACTTTACGAGGTGATTCTTGATCTAACCAATCTAAAACTTCCTTCCTTGTCGTACCTAAGTCCTCTGTATATACTTCCTCATAATATTTTAACAAAGTATCCTCTATGCTAGCCCCCACTGTAGTTAGACATCCAGCATTACCATAATTAAGTTCTTTTATAAAACTCCTGGCCTGATCACTCTTTATCTTCCATGCAAGTAACTTGCCACAACCTTCCCCATAGTTAAAGTGGGCCAATTTGCTAGCTTGCCATCTTTCTTGCAACCGCCTTTCTACTACCGCCAACAAATCCGTCTTAAGAGTTTGAATCGATAATTGCCCCACTGTAAAACAGGAAGGCAATCGACGAATGGAATAACCTTAAGTATTGCCCGGCGATGTCGCCTCTATTCCCCAAAATATGAATCAATGAAGAGGCAGGCGCTGGAGACTGGAAGGCAGGAAACAAAGGTTTATTCTCTCCGGAGGAGAACACGTCAGATCAGACCAACAGGGAATCTTCACGAGGTGCTCTACTGCATCTCTGAGGCCTGGCCTCTTATACACGCATTTATGGCAGGAAGACATTCTTTATTACAGTAAAGATACTTTGAAGTATGAAAGACATCCCTGGGATCTTCCGCTTCAGACCCGTTCCCACGCACCCTTACAGTGAGAATCCCTCCCCATTCACCATACAGAATCGTCATCAGACGGCAGGATCAGCAGGGCATTCCGCCGGTTCCCGGAATGCATGTGGTGTGACGGATCTCATGGGGTGGGGGCCTTGATCTACTGTAACTCCTTTGAAGAGGGCGATTCCTTACAGTCGGGGCCATAAACTGTATCCGCAGGGCTAGGTGATAGCCTGGGACCGGCCTGGACAATCGGATACGGAGGAAGAGGGGTGTCAGAGGGTGTGATAGTGTATAGGAGGAAAGGGAGGTGTCGGGCAGGCCCGGGGTGAGATTCCCAGGGAAGTGCAGCGCAGTTGGAGGGGGTTAATGGCCCGTGCATGAGAGAGAGAGAGAGAGGGTGACCAGTGCGGGGGGGCTTGCGAGGATGTGGAGCCGCGCTGGGGATTAGTGGTGTGCAGAGAGTGGGTCTGATCAAGGTAGCTAAAATGGCCGCCGCGGACGACGAAAGTGTGGCATTGGGAAAAAGGGCAAGATGGCGCAGACAATGTTTATCGATACAAATTAATTTTCCACAGTCCTCCCTTTTAACATTTCTCGCCAACTTGTTAATTCGGGTCGATCCCCATAATGCCACGTATTTCTGTCTCATACAAAGTTTTCATGTGTTCAGCCTGTAAGTCCAAAGTCTTTGGGCAAATGCAATTTGAAAATAATGAACACAGAGGAGGCAGACATTGGATACTTAAGCAACACCCGCATAGCACCACAATCGGAATCAGAATGAATGTGAACAACCTCCACCCCCAGGCTTTCAGTAAGTCCCAGAACCAGCTCCCAAGCGACCATCCTTCTTGCTCCTGGTGTACTTCAGAGGACAGTCTATGGAGGTGTTCGATGGCTTTGTAAACAGAAGGTGAATTGTCTGGCACGTAGGTGCAACAGCTGGACCCAATGATGCGGCATGCTCCTCCTCGGTCTGCCAGAACCACGTCTAGAACAAGGCGGTTCTGCAGAGCCACCAGGCGGACTGCCTGAAGCTCTGCGGTGTTATTGGTCAAGATGCCAGCTGTGATGTTCATGGTGGTTTCAACTGCCTGGGTCAAGTGTCGGATGGCGCGGCTGTTCGTCATCGGACCCCAGAATGGCACAAGTCCTTTCGCGGCATCCAAGAACTGTGCTCCTGTCGAGTCGGCCTGGTCGATGTCCCTTGCACGCTTTTGCCGGTGATGGCTTGCTGGGGCCACATACGTAGGTGGGAGGATGAAGGCAATGTAGCATGTGCCCCCCAACCTTTGGGGAGCCAGGTGTATGCTTTGGTGCCACAAACAAAGTACATATTTGGAGAAGCAACAAAGGAGGGAGGGTCGGATGAATCCAGTGTTCTGGTGATGACGCAGGCGCTGCGGCCCACCAGTTGCGTCCCCAGGCCTTCGATGCACACAAGGCCCGAGACGTTGACAACAGACAAGGCCACTGTCAGAGTGGTGGCTGTTCGTTTCCGGAGGTAGGAGAAAGTGGGTCTGGCTGGGTTATGGAAAACTTGCATTTCCACTCGTTCTTTGGCAGGGATGTCCATGTGAATAGAGGTACCAGAGGTCAGAGGGTAAAAGGAGTAGCGGTTCGCCCAGTCTTATTCAGCCATGCCTCGTAGTAGAAATGCGAAACAGTTCTTTCTGATGTGGCATTGTCTTTAAAGCTTTCTTGCAGAAGAATCAGCCAGGCAAGACAGGAGCCGTGGATGGAAAAGGGCGAAGGAATGAACGGGATGGAGTGTCCGGCTGCATGGGGCAGCAGCCCGCAGATCCAGCAATTAGTGGCATTAGCGGCAAGGTTGTGTTGGTGCAGCAGTTGCACAAAAGAGTTATTCCAGAACTCCCTGCGTCTCTCTCGGAGCGGTGGAGAAAGGGCAATCAGGAAGTGTTCCTTGGTAGTTATCGGCAGTTCAGTGGGGAGCAATGTTTTGTGAGCGGGTGTGCTTTCTTCGATGATCCAGAAGGTTGTCATGAGGAGGAGGCAAAAGAGAAGGGTAATGAAAACGGCTATAGTCTTTGAGCTGTGCAGTTTGTTAGTCTTTGGGTTTCGGTATGTCCTCTTCGGATATCCAGTTGCTTCCATCATTGGGGAGTCGGGCGCTTCCATCATCTTCAGAGTGCTCGGTAGCGGGCAGAACCACCGACTTTCTCTGACTTCTCTTCGGGCAACCTTGAGTGTGTTAGGCTACCGTTCTGAGATTTTACCCAGTCAGTGGTCTGCTTTGCCGAAGCTCCTCCCTTTACGTAGGTTGTACCCTTCCCTGGACGGTACGGTGGGATCGGGAAACTCTGCCAGTTCGAGCGTTTCTGTGTCGGTGTGACAGCTCAACGATGGTTTGTCTTTTGTCAGGAGCTCTTCCTGAGTCGCGATGTCTTCTTCCGTCGTCAGAGTTGGGGGACGCGTTTACAATGGTGCGCATGCACCCAGTGACGCTTGCCTTCCACTCGAAGGGCCGTCCGTGTAGTGATCAGGACTTGCCAGGGGCCCGTCCACCGAGGTTCCAAGCTTTTGGCACGCTGGAAGTTGCGGATCAAGACGTGATCCCCTGGGTGAATGTCGTGTCCTGGGCCCCTGGAAGCGTCTGGGATGGCTTGTAGCACCTGTTGATGGATGACAGTTAAGGTTTTAGTGAGGGTGCACAGATAGTCAGACATTAGGACGTCTGGGACGTCGTGGATCGAGGTTGGCCTAGGCGCGGCCCAAATATTCATTGGCCGCCCGAATACTACTTCGTAAGGGGTCAAGTGGTGCTTAGTGGGGGTGGAGCGCATTGATAGCAATGCCAATGGGAGGGCATCAGGCCACTTCAGTCCAGTGGAGGCAACAATCTTAGAGATTTTTAGCTTGAGTGTGGCGTTGTGTCGCTCGACCAGGCCTGCAGATTGGGGGTGGAAGACTGCGTGAAATTTCTGTTTTACACCCAATCCCTTTAAGATAAGTTGGATGACTTCAGCTATGAAGTGGGGGCCGTTGTCACTCCATAAAATCCGACAAAGGCCATATCGGGGGAAAAACTCTTTTAACAGGACTTTGGCAGTGGTCATGGCAGTGTTGTCGCGTGTGGGATAGGCCTCCACCCATTTGCTGAAGGCGCACACGACAACAAGGACGTACTTCAAACCCAGGCAACGGTCTAGCTGAATGTAATCCATCTGTAGGACTTCAAAGGGATGGTCGGGGACCCCGAACCCACCCCGAGGGACAACAGTTCCTTTCCCTGGGTTGTGTTGCAAGCAGATTAAGCATTGTTGAACTAGGCGTCTAGCAGAGTCGGGAATCTTGTCGTTGTGCCAGACTCGGGTGATGAGTTCAATCATGGGGGCAGATCCTATGTGTGCTGGGGAGTGTGCCATAGTCAGTATGGGGATCAAGTAGGAATTGGGTAGCAGCCATTTGTTCGTGTCTTTTGTCAACCAGCAGCCTTCATCATCTTTCAGTCCCACCCGTGCCCATTCAGTCAGTTCTTGGGGGAGCAGGCCATTTGTATGTCTCTAATGTGCTCTCTAGCGTCCTTCCATTTTTCCGTCTGTGACCTAGTCACGTACATGCGTGTCGTCGTCCTATTCTCAGCTGTGGTTCGAGCAGTGATGTCGGCTAGTGCATTTCCTTGTCCAATGATGTCTGTCACTTTCTTGTGTGCCTGGCATTTGATGACTGCAAGTCGTTCGGGGAGGAGGACTGCTTCGGTCAAGGCAGAGACTAGATCTCCGTGAAGGATGGGTGTGCCATGCGAAGTCAGGAATCCCCTTTCCTTCCATAAGAGCCCAAAATGATGAACCACCCCGAAGGCATACTGGCTGTCGGTGTAGATGTTTGCGACTTTGCCTGTTGCTAGGACGCATGCACGTGTGAGGGCAATTAGTTCTGCCGCTTGTGCGGACCGTTGGGTGATGCGGGCCGTCTCAACTACCGTCCGGGCTGTGGTGACTGCATAGGCAGCCGAGGTCGTGCCGTCGGGGAGTTTAATGCACGAGCCGTCTACCCATAGCTCTCCATCAGGGTCTGGGATGGCAGTGTCACGGAGGTCAGCTCTACTTCTAGTTTGCTCGTCCGTGAGGGTCACACAGTCATGCATAGGGGACACATTGGGGTCGTCATCGGGGAGGGGCAACAGAGTGGCAGGGTTCAGAGTGGTACATCGTTTCAACGTGATGTGGGGTGTAAGCAGAGTTAACTCGTAACCAGTCAGTCGTGCGCTAGTCAGGTGCTGAGTCTTGGTCTGGTTCAGGAGTGTGTCGACAGCATGGGGGACCAGCACAGTGAGGGAATTCGAAAGTACGATCCCCTCACTTTGTCGGATAGAGACGGCAGCGGCAGCTACCGCTCGAAGGCAGGCGGGCAGAGCTCTGGCTACAGGGTCAAGAGTGGCAGAGAAGTAGGCACAAGGGCGTTGTTTGGGACCCATGGGTTGCGTTAGGACAGACAAAGCGCACCCCTCCCTCTCGTGGGTGAAGAGGGAGAAGGGCTTGGTGTAGTCAGGGGTTCCTAGAACAGGGGCTGAGCAGAGGGCATCTCGTAGTTCTTGAAAGGAGGATTGGCATTCAGGGGTCCAAGGGAGTGGGAAGGGAACGTCTTTCGCTAACAGAGAGAGTAGAGGTCTGACTATGAGACTAAGGTTTGGCAACCACTGCCGACAGAAGGACGTGAGGCCTACTAAGGAGCGAACCTGCTTTTGAGTCTTGGGAACGGGGGTCTCTAGGATGGTCCGGATCCGATCGGGTGTGAGCTTTCTCCCGTCCTTGGACAGGAGGTGGCCTAAGTATGTCACCTGTGGTTGGCAGAACTGCAGCTTCTTCTTGGAGACCTTGTGACCATTCTCCGCGAGGAAGTGCAGGAGTTGGATGGTGGCTGTGGTGGCAAGTGGCGTAGTGTCGGCAGCCAGGAGAATGTCGTCGACATACTGGATTAACACCACTCCGTCCGGGAGCTGGACTGCGTCCAGCTGTCTCTTGAGAGCCTGGCTGTAGATGCTGGGGCTCTCAGTGTAGCCCTGGGGTGCTCTACAGAATCTATATGAACGGGCTTTTAGGGTGAAGCCGAAGAGGTATCGGCTGTCTGGATGGATGGGGATAGAAAAGAAAGCATTTTTGAGATCTATGACGGTGAAAACAGTGGCAGTGGAGGGGATCAGGGTCAAGATGGTGGTGATGTCAGAGACTACTGGGTACTGAGGTACGACTACTTTGTTTACTTCGCGGAGGTCAATGATGAAGCGATAAGCCTTCTCATCTCCCTCGCCTTGCTTCTTGACAATGGGTAGGATAGGGCTGTTACAGATATTACTGACTACTTCCTCTACCACTCCTGCATCGACTAAGGACTGAATGATTCCTACCAATGCCTTCTCGCCCTTGGGCGATATCCGATACTGTGGGAGCTTTGGGAGCATAGCGTCTGACCGTACAGTGATGTGCACAGGGTCTATCATCATGCGTCCTACGTCTGAGTCGGTCTTGGCCCAAAGGTACGGGGGTAAAGTGTCTAGTAAGGACAAGTCAGCGTCAGTGATGGAAAACATGCGTCGGGTGGGACAAGGTCTGAACAGATTCTGGTTATCGTACAGTATGACTCGTACTCCGTCTGGGGAACATCGAATGGTGGCTAGAAAGTGCTTCAGGAGGTCAAGACCGATAATGGCGTCGGGGGTGTTGGAAGATAGCAGGAAGGTCGTGTCCGTGATGTTGTTCTCTAAGTCAAAGGGAATCGGTGTAGATAAGGGATTAGTAGAGGGCGTTCCATCAAAGCCTATTGATGTCACGTGTGAGCCAGACAAGGGTGCCCTTGGAATCAGTCGTTTGGATAATGCACTACGTGTTGCCCCAGTGTCCACCAAAAATGGGGACTTCGTACCCAGGACCTTAGCAGTGACATAAGGACCTTGCTGGTCAACACAAAGCTCGACTGGATCCCTCCCTTGTCCCTGGCTGTCCTATGCGAAATCGCGGACGTTCTCGCAATCGGACTGCTGATACTGATTCTGTCGTGGGCGGTCAAATGTGTTAGGTCGGCTTGGTCTGTCATAGTTAGCATCATTGGTGTGTCCCCGTCCCTGGTCCCTGTTCTTTTGTCCGTTTGTCCCATCCCTAGCCTCTCGGTTCTTGTTTGCTTCATGAAGGACCGGGCACTGCGACTTCCAGTGACCGTATCCTTTACAAAACGCGCATTGGTTTTCATCTAAGTCCCTTCGGCTTGTATAGGGTACGGGCATTCGTTCTCTGGGGGTGTATTTTTAGGGGCTGTCGGCTGGTAGTTCCCCTTGGAGGGTTCCCTACCTATCGTCACCCCCTGCAGTTGAGCTATCATGACCCGCTCTTTCAACTCCTTCTTTTACGTTCGGATGCCCTATCATTCTCATTCTTCTGATGTTCATAGTATTGGGCCATCTGGAGGATAGCCGCGGGTTTAGAGGCTGCCCAGCTGCTTTCGCTCGCCTGCAATTTTTGAGAAACTTCTTGCACCAGGCCTTTCACGAAATTCTGAACGAACAAGTGGTGTCCGGTTGCAGTGGCCATATCTTGGCCGCTGTAGTCGGAGAACACCGTTTCGAACCTAGAGAAGTATTCCGAAGCGTCTTCTTGTGGTTTCTGTCTACAGGCCGTCACTATTGACCAGTCTATTTTCTTCTCGGGAATCAGGGTCTTGAGTTTCTGGACGATCTTGTCCGGGAGTTCAAGGATGGCCGTTACGGGTTTCTGCCCGGCTCCTCGTTGTTTGTCGAACTCATCGAGTTGTTTCCAGGTATGTCCGAACAGCTCAAGGTGGTCGACCTTGCGGATCTGCTTCCACACATCAGCTGGCAGACATAACCCGAAGAACAAATCGAGGTCCGTTAGGGTCATGATAGTGGAACCTAAGGCTGTACCTAGTTCAGTGTAGAAGGCGGTGGGGTTTTTTCGTAAATCGGGCAGAGATTTTCGGAACGTCAGAATATCCTGTCGATCCCATGGTTGGTAGACCCAGTTGTACACTATCCTCCCTTTTGCATCCGTATGGTTAACATCATCGTGTGTTCCCTGACCTCGTGGGGAACCCAATAGGGGCGGCCTCTCTTATCGGCATCATGGTGCTAGGTTGCTCTATTCGTGGTTCGGCCGCTACGGATGTCGTAGGTTTAGCTTCCACCTCTGATTCAGTGAGGTGGCAGAAAACCCTAAGTGTACGCGCAAGGAGGTCCGTCACGTCACACTCGCCCTCATCCCCGATATCAATTTTTCTATACAGAGTCGTTAGGCTCTCGGGACCTCTATCTCGATATCGGTCCTCATAAGCGTTTAGGACATGATAACATAATCGTACGACAAAGTGTCGTCTGTGGCTTCCCGCATATGAGTTGAATATATCCATAACGTGTTCCTCCTTCTCCTTTCGTTCTACTAGTGTCCTGACTACCTTGTCAATCCTCTCTTGCTCGTTTTTGCCCAACCTGTTCGTCCTTGTGGGTTCTGTGTTTCGGGCCTCATGGTCATCTAATATTGCTGCTTGTTTTGTATCTGGTGCGAGGGATTCCGCCGGTGCGGAGGCCTTGGGGGCCGAGGCCCTGGCGCTACTCTCGTCTGTGCTTGGGGGTCGCGAGTGTTGCGCTGAAGGTTGGGAAGGGGCATATGGAGGGGGCATGTAGATGATCGGAGGACCTAATAAGAGATCATCGTTGGTTCGCTGTTTCGAAGGTAATTCAGGGTAGAGCGCAGAGGGTGTTCTAACAGGACACTGGCTCGGTGTTTCGATCTCTTGTTTTCGCTTAGCCTCCTCTCTCTTCTTTATTTCTTCCTCTAGTTTCTTTGCAGCTAGGTGGGCTGCTTTACGTAGCTCTTTGTCTAACCTAGCTTCCTCTTTCTTCTTTCGCTGTACAGTTTCTTTGCGCCACAGGCCAACGCTGTCTAGCATGGTCGGTGTCGTTCTACGAGTTTTTAGGGCTTCATCTAGTGCATCTAGTTTGCTTTCTTCAAAGGATCCTATCAGTGGCCACTGACTCTGGGGTTCCTTCTTCGTATACCTGTGCCATAATTTGCAATATGCTATAGCGACTAGTCCATGCTTTGTGAACATGTCTTTGTTAGGGGTGCCTTCCAGTGGGACTGGATGATCCACCTCTAACAAGCGGTCCGGGCTGAACCAGCTACCACTCAGTGGGGAGAAGATAGGCATGACAGATTACAAAGGGGGACAAAGGTCCGCGTTACCTACCCTTCACTACCTGCAAAAGACTAGGCAGAATATTGCTATTCCAGGTTGTTTGCAGACAATGAATGTTTCAAGAGAACTAGATCCAAATAAATAATCAGTGGGGAGAAGATAGGCACGACAGATTACAAAGGGGGACAAAGGTCCGCGTTACCCATCCTTCACTATCTGTAAAGGGAGAGAGAATATTCCTATCCCTCGCCGTTTGTAGACAGGGAATGCCTCAAAAGGAGCTACTCTGATACTCAAAGAAAAAGGGAGCTACCCTTGACAATCAATCAAACAAACAATCAGTGGGGAGAAAAGATAGGTACGACAGATTACAAAGGGGGACAAAAGTCCGCGTTACCCACCCTTCACTGTTCACAAAGGAAGATAGAGTATTTGTACTCTTCCTCGTTTGTAAGCAGCAAATGTCTCAAAGAACCGTTATCGTTTCACAATTTGTCGTTTTGTACGACCTTACCCGGACCGCATGGGCTGTTTCTTGTCTTCCGAATCCAGCGCCCGATCGTCCTCTATCTTCTATCGCGGCACTCCTGATGGTTCCCAGTCAGGACCGTAGATCACTCGAGAGAGGTCTGTTCGGAACCAGTGAAGTTCGGATGATCGGCTGTCAGACGAGGGTCTATCGGACAGGAGCTCTCCCGATCGTTGCAGTCGTTCACTCTGTCGTCAGGACCTCTCCCACTGGATCCACGTGTCGCTGATGGGCCCCACGCTTGGGACACCAATTGTAAAACAGGAAGGCAATCGACGAATGGAATAACCTTAAGTATTGCCCGGCGATGTCGCCTCTATTCCCCAAAATATGAATCAATGAAGAGGCAGGCGCTGGAGACTGGAAGGCAGGAAACAAAGGTTTATTCTCTCCGGAGGAGAACACGTCAGATCAGACCAACAGGGAATCTTCACGAGGTGCTCTACTGCATCTCTGAGGCCTGGCCTCTTATACACGCATTTATGGCAGGAAGACATTCTTTATTACAGTAAAGATACTTTGAAGTATGAAAGACATCCCTGGGATCTTCCGCTTCAGACCCGTTCCCACGCACCCTTACAGTGAGAATCCCCTCCCCATTCACCATACAGAATCGTCATCAGACGGCAGGATCAGCAGGGCATTCCGCCGGTTCCCGGAATGCATGTGGTGTGACGGATCTCATGGGGTGGGGGCCTTGATCTACTGTAACTCCTTTGAAGAGGGGCGATTCCTTACAGTCGGGGCCATAAACTGTATCCGCAGGGCTAGGTGATAGCCTGGGACCGGCCTGGACAATCGGATACGGAGGAAGAGGGGTGTCAGAGGGTGTGATAGTGTATAGGAGGAAAGGGAGGTGTCGGGCAGGCCCGGGGTGAGATTCCCAGGGAAGTGCAGCGCAGTTGGAGGGGGTTAATGGCCCGTGCATGAGAGAGAGAGAGAGAGGGTGACCAGTGCGGGGGGGGCTTGCGAGGATGTGGAGCCGCGCTGGGGATTAGCGGTGTGCAGAGAGTGGGTCTGATCAAGGTAGCTAAAATGGCCGCCGCGGACGACGAAAGTGTGGCATTGGGAAAAAGGGCAAGATGGCGCAGACAATGTTTATCGATACAAATTAATTTTCCACACCACCTCATACTCTACTTCATTGCATTGTATTTTATGTTCCAAACTCTGAATTTTATTTTCTATGTTTAGAATTTCTGCCTTCCGCTGTTTATTTTTATACAGCTGAAATGATGTAATTTTTCCCCTCAAGAAGGCCTTGTAAGTGTCCCAGACAATCCCTGTCGAGGCACTGCCCAGATTATTGCGAAAAAATTCCTGAGACTCTAAAGCCTAGTTTATTCATCACATCGTCGTCAGACAATATAGAACGATCCATAGTCCATCTCCGTTGTATTGCTGCGGTCAAAGGGGCCAAGGTCAACGTTATCGCAGAGTGATCGGACAAGTGTGCTCCTACATGATTTACATCACGAACCTGGTTTTTTATATTTTGGTCAATTACAAACAAATCTATTCTGGATTGGTGCCCATATTTTTTGTTATTAAAAGTAAAACTCTTTAGGGAACCCCTTTTCTCTCTCCATATATCGCACCATCCTAGATTCTTTATCGAATTTTTTATCAATGATCTTGACTTATTGTGTATTATACTCCTGCTTTTAGAAGTACGGTCAAGATTGCCGTCAAGAACCACATTAAAGTCACCTGCCATTATGACTGGGTCAGGAAAATCCAACAATTCAGAAAGCAAATTACTAAATGGCATGGGGTCATCAATATTTGGCCCATAATAGCCAACTACTGTATATAATTGATCATAATATTTAATTTTTACAATTACCCATCTTCCAGCCTTATCCACCCTACTCTCCATTACTACCAACTGAGGGTTAACTTTTATCAGAATTGCCACCCCCCTTATAGTGAGAAGCTGCTCTGTACATACCATGGTCTGTATCCATCTCCTGCTTTTGAACAACTCTCTCATCTCATCACCAGTTAGATGTGTCTCTTGAAGTAGAATAATTTGAGCAGAGGTGTCTTTTAAATATTGTAGGATCCTCTCACGCCTATGACACACCCTAAGTCCATTCACATTCCATGATAGAAATTCTAGCAATGGCATATGATTTGCTGTCATTTCTTTTTCCTCTTTTGTTTTGTGGCTAAACTACTACCTGGGTTTCGATGTATATAGAGGACTTCATTTTTATTGTTTTTTTCCCCATGCTCCCACACCCGTGCACAAAAAACTACCCGTGATCCCCTCCCATCCCCACCCTTAGGGAAACCCTCCTCTTCCTTCTTGATGGCCTAGGCTTGAGGAGGCCCTGATTTTGGAGAAACTTAATAGTCTACATAACCCACCCAAAGTTAATAATGTACCGCTAAAAACCCTTATCTCAACATATCACCACTATGTACCTCACGGATTTAGGAAAAAAACACACCTATCATACTCCTGCACCTGATATTGATCTCAGAAATTCTTCCGCCTCCTCTACCCTACGGAAAGTCTGCATCTTATTATTGTGCAGTACTCGTAGGCTGGCAGGAAATTTTAACTGTGCTGTGGCTCCCAAACTCTTAAAAGACTCGATCAAATTTCCTAGTTCCCATTGCTTATTAGCCGTTAGTTGCGAGATATCTGACCTGATCTCAAAATTGATACCGTCCACTATAAGAGATCTTTGTTTTAATGCCTTGAGAAGGATTTCTTCTTTAAAACTGTAGGTATGGAAATTTACCAGAATTTTCCTCGGTTTTGTTTTGTTAACGTTCCTTCTATATGGATCTCTATGGACCCTCTGTATATCTGTACTTAGTTCTTCTTCTGACCATTTTACTTGTAACCCTTCCTTGATCAGATGTACCACAAAAATGTTTATGTCTTCTCCTTCGGCTCCTTCCGGGACCTTAAGCACCCGAAGATTACATCTTCTTTGGTTATTTTCCAATGATTCTATTTTATCTTTCAGTTGCTGTTCATTACCCCTAAGGTCGCTGATCTCCTTTGTGTTAACCGCCATCTGAGATACTAGTTCTTTCATCTCGATCTCCAGCTGTGAAGTTCTTGCAGCTACATCATCTAACTTTTTCCCCAGATTCTCGCAAACAGATCGGATCTCTTTCTGATTCAACTCAGATGTTTCAAACCTATTTCTAACCTCGGCTGTCAATAGATGTATCAGCTCCGCGACTGATTGCGCCTGGGCTTGTGGTTGAGGCTGTATTTGTGTCAGGGATTCATTTTCATGTTGCGCTCCAATGATTGCGCTTGGGTCTCCCCCCTCTCTAAATGCTCCATTAGAGGATTCGATCGACACCTCAGAAGTCATTGCCTGTAGTTGGTTTTGTGAATGAAGTTGTACAGGTTGTACCTCCATTCTTCCAGAGATAGAATACTCTGTTTCAGCCCGACCCCCTTCTTTCTCTATAGGCTCTTCCTCCTGGGATTCTGGGAGCCCTGCCAGGACCTGAAACCTGTTGATGCTGACTGTATCTAACCCTCCTTGTGAGCCAGACTCGAGGGGACCTACGGTGGGGTTTTTTAATAGCAGTGTTTTTGGGGCTACCTTAAAAAAAGTTCTCAATGAAGGAGTGATCTTAGGAATTACTGCTTGAGTTGCTCGATTCACCTTAGATTTCACCTTTTTCTTTGGAGTTACCCACTCTCCCGTGGCCGTGTCCCCTTGTTTCGAGGGAGGAGAATGTTTTGTTCCACTATTTAATTTTAGAGAGCCCTGCCCCCCCCTTCATACAAGTTTTGCTTAGCCCACTTCTCAAGTGATACCGATTTTGCTCCGTTTTCACTCCCACCGCCCCTTCCACTTTTTCTACCGATGCAGATCCAGATGCACTTAATTTCCCATCTACTCCCCCTTCCTTTACTGAAGATAAGGTAAAATCTTCCTCAACACCAATTAGAGCCCCACTACTGTCTCCTTTCACCGCTGTCTTCTTAGCAAATACCTGCCCTCCTTCGTCCTGGAATATCCCACACTGACCTGTAGTGTCGTACATCCAGGAGTCACCTTTAAGCTTCGTGTTCGATTTTATGCCTGCCGCATTCAGCCTTACTTTATACGAGCCTCCGTGACCAAACCGCTGCACCAACGCCTTCCGACCCCTGCCGAGCTCCCGAGCAGCTCGTGCCCAGCAGGGATCCAGGATCGGGGAAGCCCGCAAACCGTCCAGGCTCGCGGGACCCAGGGCCCCAACTCCAGCAGCAAACACGTCCGCTCCCTTGCTCCTCACCGCACCCTCGTCTCGACTTCTCCAGCCCCACCACCAGGCCAACAACGCAGGAGAAAGGAGCTGAAACCGCAAGGGCGTGGGAGACGGAAAACCCACACGAAAGGAGGCGGCAACAAGCCGGCCAGAGACGCCGTACTCAACCGCACTTCAGCCACAACACGAATCGGTGAGAAATCACATTATTTTCTTACAACTGGGTAATCACACTCCGCATTTCTTTTAGCGGTCCGAAAAAATCCTCCGTTTTGCATACTGTGGGTATTTTCTCCTTAAACCTGCATAGTTTCTCCGTAGATCAGGAGCCTCCGCGACCGCGTCCTAAGCGGCCGCCATGTTTCCCCTCACTCTACTTGTATGTCAGCTTGTGCTGAATACTCCGAGCGTTGCGAGGATGTTCTTGTGCCAATACTTTACCCACGAGCTCTGAGGATAAGCCTGACTGCTTGGTGCCAAGCTACCAGAAGGTCAGCACGGGTTATCAGACAAGTGTATCGTACTCATCCTATTTGGAACAGTGGATTCTGACTGGCTTCCATGCATCCCAGCTAGCCCGAAATCGCTGGGTCTAACACGGACCCTTCGATATCGGATGTCTCATAAGTTCCTTCTCAGGCCTGTCCACAGCTATTTTGCATTGAACCTACAAATCACTTCGAACCACAGTCTCAACAAGGTATTCAAATCTATCCACAGGACCTTTGATATTTTCACAAACCTGTCAACCTTTCTGTACCCTTTGCAGGAATCTGGTTCTGTATATACTATACCAAAGCAAGGTATAGGGTGCACAGAGTCCAGGGAGACCCCAGAGGTATAGCAGAGGCTAAAGTAGGTAAATACTAACAACTCTCTTTGTGGTAGTGTGGGCGAGCAGTTAAGCTTATCCAGAGGGTGTGTTAAGCATTTATTGTAGTCACTCACTCAAGACTGATAGCACACACTCAGAGACTAGATCCTGACCAATAAGGCAAGTATAAAAAGGTATACTTATGTGTTATTTTTAGAACCAAGCAGGACTTGGTGCAGGTAAGTAAAATATACTCTCAAATGCAAGACTTTACAAGGGAGTGCAGTTGTGGTTGAATTTGCAATTGTTACAGGTTTGTATTGCTTTCAAAATAGTTTAAATTACACAGTAATTACTTTTGGAATACTTTTAGATTACTTTTGGATTACATTGACTACTCGAGGTGGTATGCCTAGATACCACACCGGGGATCTCACAATACAAAGTAAGTAAGACTTTTTAGGGTTTGCAGTTTAGTTACTTTTTCTTTCATACAAAGTTCAGCTCAACATAAAACATTTTCAGGTACAAAACATCACAACATTGGTTCCTATGGGGAAAAAGTGTTAGCGGTTTCTCAGGTAAGTAAACGACGTATGAGTTGGAGTTTTGGTGGTTAGGACCAATGTTCCCCAAGGTCTAGATAGGCATTGGGGCGGCTGGGTGCAGAGTGCAGGGGGCCAACTTTAGCCAATGGGGCTAAGGGTGTCTTTGGTCATGGGCTGCTTACGAGCAGGCCACTCCAGTGTGGGAGGCAAACTCCTGGGTTAAGGTCAGTACTGCAGAGGCCCACAATCAGCACATGAGGTGAGCCACCAGCAGCAGAGGGGCGGCAGGGTGCAGTGTGCCAAGAGGATGTTGAGGACCCTGTGGATTCCAATGGAGACCTCCGGTTCGGCAAAGAGGCTGCAGGCTCGGGCATGAAGACTTCCTGAAGGCGAACAGCAGCTGTAAGAGGTAAGTTGGATTCTTGGGGGATGCCTGGACACCGTCGGTTGGGCCACCCAACATTGTGGGGTGTCGGGTGCAGGGGTGTCGTTTGGCATAGGGTCTTCTTACCAGCTCTGGTCGCTGTCGGTGGGACCCTTCAGGTTGCGGCTGCAGGCGTCGTCTTGAAGCTTGAGGGAGGTCGGGATCACAAGATCCCAGGTCAGGATCACTGCAGAGACCTCCTCATGGTGTTGGGCCACTCAAACTCGGGCCGTGGGCGTCGGGTGCAGAGTGGTGCAGAACCGCAGAGCCGCCTTGGTCCGGGTTCTGATCTTGGAGTCTTCGCTGAGCAAATCCCCTGCTCGTGGAAGACGGAGTCTGTAAGGTGAGTGCAGGGCAGGCCCTCCGGTCTCTGGGGAGCTGCTGGACACGCAGGTTTCCTCACTGTAGGCTGGTCTAAGTCGGAACAGGCTGGTAGGGCTGGGGCCAAAGCAGTAGGTGTCCTCTTCTTTCTGGGTCAGCACGGCTCTTCAGTCCTTCTTCTTTCTTCCTCGAATCTGAGGAGGCAAGTTTCTGGGTTGCCCCTAATTACTAAATTTAGGGGCATTACAGTGGTGTGCAGGTCAGGACCAATGAGTCCCTTCCTTGGGGTGAGTACACCCCCTATTAGGCCACCCTCCAGTGGGAGGGGGACATGAGCCTCTTCCTAATTGGTTGGGTACCCTCATCTCCAAGATGGAGGGGACTGAGATGTGTGCTTCACCTCGCCTCCCTCACCTTAGGGTTGGGGTTGGCAAAGTTGGGCACACCTCTCCTCCTAGCTCATTTTCCCACCGATTCTTCTGCCCAAAGTGGGGGTCAGAGCTGGTGGGAGCCAGTTGCTGGGGGCAGCAAAAGGCAGGGACATCGTACAAAGGCGGCAGGCCTTTGAAGCTTCCCTTTTCGTGGACTCAGCCCATCCTGGGGGAGGAGGCATGACACCTCTGACCAGGATGGGCTTTGTTTCGGGACACAGAGAGCGGAGGCTCTCTACCCAGGGGTCCAGAAACCTGTCTGGCGGTGGCAAATGGCAGGCAGCCATTCAGGAACCACACCAGGGCTGGTTGTCTTTCAGGGGGCATCTCTAGGATGCCCTCTGGGAGCATTTAACATTAAATCCCACACTGGCATCTGTGTGGGTTTAATGTGCTGAGAAGTTTGCTACCAAACTTTCCAGGTTTTAGTAAAGCCATTATGGAGCTGTGGAGTTCGTACTGACCAACTCTCAGACCATATACTCTTTATGGCTTTACTACACTTTCAATGTCTAAGAATGGACCTAGACACTGTAGGGGTACAGGGCTCATGCCACTGTACCCTCACCTGGGGCTAGTATACCCTGCTAGAGGGATGACTTACCTAGGCCCCAGGTAGCGGGTTGCAGGCATGGCACACAGGGATGTGTGTCATGTCGACTCTTCACTTTTCTCTGCACCAAAACACGCAGCCTGCAATGGCAGTGTGTGCATGTTAAGGTGCAGGGCCTCTAAGGGTGGCACAATAGGTGCTGCAGCCCTTAGAGGCCTTCCCTGGTCACAGTGCCCTTGGTACCCATGGTACCTTTTACAAGGGGCTTACCTGTGGCCAGAGATGTGCCAATTGTGGGTACAGATGTACAGCTTTGGGAAAGAACACAGGCCCTGGGAACCTGATTGGCAGGGATCCAGGGCACACCAAGTCAAAAGTGCATCATGTGTGAGGCAAAAAGTGGGGGGTAACCATGCAAAAAGGATCACTTTCCAACACTATTCCACTGGGTTTTCCTCATTTTTGGAAAATCATTTCTGAATGACACAAGATCACTTCTATTCCAGGGCACGTGGACATAGCTTCCACCAGGCACTTCTCCCATCGGAAGGATTTGTATATCCTACTCTTCTTCCTCTGATCCAGACAGAGGCAGTTCTAGTCTTACTTTATTTGCTTCTTTCTTCTTTGCCCACCTACCTTCCCCTCTATCCAGCTCACTCCACTTTCGGATATAGCCAAATAATTCCCTGATCTGGAATTTTATTCCTGATGATCTTATGTTAGTGAGATCACAGTCATTAAAACTTAAACAGTAACTTCTCTGTAAGGCTTTGTATCTATTCAAATCAATTTCATATTTGTGAGCTAATTCGGCCAACCTTTCATGAGCCTGTCTAGTACATCTGGTAATATCTTTACACTTGAACAAGAACTCATTGTCATGGCAGGCATCTAATTGGGACATGTCAAGATTTCCAAGTATCATTTAATTTAATTCTAGTTTTAACTTAGCCACATCTACTGTCTTTTCCCTCACCGGGGTTTGAACAGTCTTTCCACTTGTTCCCAAACCTTCACCTTCACTTGGGATGTCTATACCTTTAAACAAATGATCTAATTCTTGGGCACTAAGACCAGGTTGCTCTGCCAGGGTATTAATTATTATCTCTCTTACAGAGGTATTAGCATTTGCATTGGCAGGTGAATTCCAAATGGAAAAGTCAGAATTTGGCGAATCCAAAACTATTGCTGTCCTAAGGGTACTGCAATTAGCACTTGGAGGTAGTTCGTGTAGGGCATGAAAATGGGTGGTGATCCTTCGGAAACCCTTCCATTCGGGGAAAAGCCTGTCTGATTTAATGTTGGATCTGCACTTGCAGAACATGGAGTATTCACTTGTGTTGAGACCAAAGAGATTTTTCCCACTGTCGAGCCCACAGAGTTGTTACCTGAGGTACCCACCTCAGTGGAACAGCCAAAGTATGGGTAGTATTGTCTGCCAATCCAGGTTTATACAAAGGAACTACAGGACCAATTGTGGCAGGAACAGTCAGTATGTCTGGGGTATTTAAGACAGACACATTTGGAGGAACTGTCATTCTTGAACACTCTTCTATTGAATTAAAATGTACATCTATTGGTACTATAGGCATATCAGAATTCCCACTGGTCTCTGCATTACTCAATCCTCCAGCTTGGATTACATTGTATGGGGGTGGACGGTTTAACCATAGTTCATTTATGAAATCCTCATCCTGGATCACTATCACTGCCCTCCCCTCCATTGTCTTTGTCATCTATCTCTTCCTTCTTTTTCTTTTCTTTTCATTTACCTTTCCCATCTTTCTCACTCATCAGTGCAGGGTACAGTCTAGCTCCCTCGATCATATCAGTTCTCCATGTCCTCTGTTCCACATCCCACCTAGCATCCACACAAGTGCTTATTGCCTTCTTGACCATTCCTTCATATCTTTCCTTGTGTCTAACGTGAACTATGTGTTCCCAAGTGTTAGAAATGGGATCTCTAGTTGGCAAGGGCTTGCACCTTTGTCCAAGTAGGGACCCTTCTTCCTAGTCAGGGTAAGGGTTGTTACACTCGTGAAGTAACCCCTGCTCACCCTCGTGGTAGCTTGGCACGAGCAGTCAGGCTTAATTCAGAGGCAGTGTGTAAAGCATTTGCACATAACCAACAGTAATACAGTGTAAGCACTACAAACGGACACCACACCAGTTTAGAAAAATAACCAATACTTTATATACTCAAGACAAGACCAATTACGACAAAAATCCACAATACTATACTTTACGAATGAATACTTGATACGGTAACTTCTTCTTTGCAGGAATAGCACAAAAGCAAAGTTCGTACGAGTCGGTAGCTCCGTCCGAGCCTACCGTGATGCTGAAAACCACAGAGTCTAACAGTTCCAGCCGACCGCGTCGATACGGGCCAGCAGAGTCATGAACAGACTCGGTTACAGTACCTTTCTTGTTGTGGCTTGTACGGAGTGTACGAGCCGGTCGGCGTTCGTCGCGGTTGCGGTGCAAGACGGAGCGATGCAAGGTGCAGGCAGCGGCTCGATGAGCGTCGTGCAGACGGAGTCGGTGAGTCCAAGGCGTGCGATGCAGGGTGAGACGATGCTCGATGCGGTGCTGACAGGTTGCGATGCAGGCGACCAAGCCGGAGTGCGGGAGCTGGCGTTGGACAGCGGTGCGAGTCGGAGCGGTGCGTCGCAGACGTGCGAGCGGTGCCCCAAATGCGGTGCGGTCACGACTCTTGAGCCAGTTGCAGCGACCTCGTCGGTCGGGTCCGGTTGGTTCAGTGAAGCGATGCGATGCGAACTGCGGTGCCCACAGGTCACGGTGCAAGCAGCGGCTCGATGTTGGCGGCGTCGGACGTCGCCCACGGTGAGACCAGGTTTGCGATGCGAAGCGGGGCGATGCGGTCTGCGGTGCAAACAGGTCACCGGCCAGGGATGGATTCGGTTGACGGAGTCGGTTGCAGTTCCCTTCCTCTGTGGCAACTGAAACAGCGTTCCAGAAGCGGTACCCAGAGGCTTGTGAAGTCTTTGCAGTCCCTGAGACTTCTTAACAGGAGGCCAGCTCGGTTCCAGGCCCTTGGAGATACTCAGCACAAGTTTGTAGAAAGTTCAGTCCAGTCCTTTCACTGCCCAAGACAGAAGCAGCAACTGCAGGCCAACCCAACAAAGCAACAACACAGCAAAGGGGCAGTACTCCTCCTGGCAGCTCTTCCAGTTCTTCGTCTTGGCAGGTTCCTTGATTCCAGCGAGATCTAAATTCATGGGGTCAGGGCCCCAATATTTATATCCCAAATTCCTTTGTTCTCTGAAGGCAGAGAGGCCTTTGCCTAGTCCAAACCAGTTCTGGAGCACTTTGTTGACAAGTCTCCGTCCCTTCTTTCAGTGAGTAGGCCAGGGACATCAGCCGCACCACAGGAGGTGGAGCCAGCATTGTGGAGGGAAGGCACTGTCCTATTCAGGGCCCAGGTGCGACCCCTCCCACCCATCTACATGTAGATCTTGCTATTCAGCCCTGTGCTGACTCACCCTGTCTCCTGGCATCCCCAGCCCCTGTCACTCACACTCCAGACAAGGAATACACAACCTCGCAGAGGCAGGCTTGGATGGTTAGACAAGAAAATACCCACTTTCTAAAAGTGGTATTTTCAAACACAGAATGTTAAAACCAACTTCACTAAAAGCTGCATTTTATCATTCTGAGTCCAGGCATACTAAACTCGAATTTCTACCATGTTCCCGGGGTCAGTTAGGATTATAAGCTGTAATAATCAAAACTGCCCGTTCTAGCCTAGGGGGAACAGGTAGCCTTGCAATAGTGAAAAATGAACTAGGCTGTAATTCACTATCAGGACATGCCGCACACACCCGGGCATGTCCTACCTTTCGCATACAACGCACCCTGCCCACAGAGGTACCTTGGGCCTACCTTAGGGGTGACTAACATGTAGCAAAGGGAAGGTTTAGGGACTTGCAAGTGTGTGCACTTGCCAAGTCGACATGGCAGCCCCAGGCTGCGCACAGGCTCTGCGGTGGCAGGCCCGAGTTACACTTTACGGGCTGTTTGCATGGGTGGCACAATCCAGTGCTGCAGCCCACCAACAGCATTTGGTCTATAGGCCCTGGCACTCGCAGTGCACTTTACAAGGGACTGACACATAAACCAAATAGGCCAATCATGGAAACACCAATCCATAACGCATTTTATACAGGAGCACTTGCACTTTCCCACTGGACCGCAGTGAGGAAAGTGCGTAGAATCATTACACCAGCAAAAACAGAGTCAAAACCGGGAGGTCAGAAAGCAAAAAGTCAGGGGAAACACGCCAAAAGATGCCAAGTCTAACACATGTCCCCTCCAGCTGAAAGTAGGGAGAACTACCCAACCCCATTGGAGTTCTCCTCACTAAGACGGAAGAACCTGGACAGACCATCTGCGTTGGCGTGTTCTGTACCAGGACGGTGCTCCACCGTAAAGTCCATTCCCTGTAGGGAGATGGACCACCTCAGCAGTTTTGGATTCTCACCCCTCATTTGCATCAACCATCTGAGGGGCCTGTGGTCTGTCTGAACCCGGAAGTGAGTCCCAAACAGGTATGGTCTCAACTTCTTCAGCGCCCAGACCACAGCAAAAGCTTCCCTTTCTATGGCACTCCACCTCTGTTCCCTGGGAAGTAGTCTCCTGCTAAGGAAGACTACAGGCTGATCCAGGCCCTCTTCGTTCAGTTGTGAGAGCACCGCTCCCACACCATGCTCTGAAGCGTCAGTCTGCACGACAAATTCTTTGGAGAAGTCAGGTGCCTTGAGCACGGGCGCCGTGCACATGGCTGCCTTCAGGGCATCAAAAGCTTTCTGGCAGGACTCAGTCCAGATCACTTTCCTGGGCTGCCTCTTAGAGGTCAGCTCTGTTAAGGGGGCAACGATGGTGCCATAGCCCTTAACAAATCTCCTATAGTAGCCGGTGAGACCTAAGAAGGCTCTCACCTCTGTCTGGGTCTTGGGGGCTCCCAAGCCAGAATGGTGTCAATCTTGGGTTGTAGGGGCGCCACCTGGCCGCTTCCTACCTGGTGTCCCAAGTACACCACAGAACCCTGCCCGATCTGGCACTTACTGGCCTTGATCGTGAGGCCTGCACCTTGCAGCGCCCTCAACACTTTCTCAAGGTGCTGTAAATGTTCTTCCCAGCTGGAACTGAACACAGCAATGTCATCCAGGTAGGCGGCACTGAAATCCTCCAGCCCAGCCAACACCTGATTGACCAACCTCTGAAAGGTGGCAGGGGTATTCTTCAACCCAAAGGGCATCACCCGGAATTGGTAATGACCTTCTGGGGTTGAGAACGCTGATCTCTCTTTGGCCCCATCGGTTAAGGCAATCTGCCAGTACCCAGACGTTAAATCAAACGTGCTGAGGAACCGGGCAGCTCCCAACCGATCAATGAGCTCATCAGCTCTGGGGATGGGGTGCGCGTCAGTCCTGGTGACGGCATTGAGCCCACGGTAGTCCACATAAAACCGGAGTTCTGGAGTGGCACCGGGCGCCGCAGCCTTTGGGACCAAGACCACTGGGCTGGCCCAAGGACTGTGGGAGGGCTCAATCACCCCTAACGCCAACATCTTAGAGACCTCCTCCTTGATGCTGGCTCTGACCCGGTCAGTCAACCTGTAAATCTTGTGCTTCACAGGATGGCTGTCACCAGTGTCCACGTCATGGGTACACCAGTGAGTAACACCGGGGGTCAGAGAGAACAGTGGGGCGAACTGTCCCAACAACTGGCGACAGTCCCCCTGCTGCTCCTGAGTCAGAGTAGGGGAGAGGATCACACCCTCTACTGACCCATCATGCTCCTTGGTAGACAGGAGGTCAGGGAGAGGCTCACTCTCCTCTTCCACCCCATCATCTGTCGCCAAGAGCATACTCACTTCGGACCTCTCGAAGTGGGGCTTGAGGCGGTTCACGTGAAGGACCCTCAACGGGTTCCTTGGAGCCTGCAAGTCCACCAGGTAGGTGACGTCACTTTTGCGCTCCTTTACCTCATATGGCCCAGTCCACTTGTCCTGCAAGGCACAAGGTGCCACTGGGGCCATTACCCACACTTTTGCCCAGGTTGAAATTCGACCAGAGTGGCATTCTGGTCATACCATCTCTTCATTTCTTCCTGGCTTGCTTCTAGGTTCGCCTGAGCGAGTTTCCTGAAGCGGGCAGTTTGGTTTCTAAAGGCCAGCATGTAGCTAAATACATCCTGGGGAGTTTTCCTGGGAGCTGCCTCCCAGCCTTCCTTTACCAAACTCAGAGGTCCTCTGACAGGGTGGCCATACAGGAGCTCAAAGGGGCTGTACCCAAGAGACTTCTGAGGCACCTCCCTGTATGCAAAGAGTAGGCATGGCAAGAGGACATCCCACTTACGCCTCATGGGTTCTGTTCGACCCTTGATCATGCCTTTCAAGGTCTGGTTGAATCTCTCCACCAGACCGTTTCCTTGTGGGTGGTAAGGAGTGGTGAACTTGTAGGTTACACCACACTCCTTCCACAGGGATGTCATATACTTGGATATGAAATTGGTCCCCCTATCAGAAATTACCTCTCTGGGGAATCCCACACGGGAAAAGATCCCCATTAACGCCCGGCCCACCACTGGCGCCGTCGTTGTCCTGAGAGGGATTGCCTCCGGGTACCGGGTGGCATGGTCCACCAAGACCAGGATGTACCTGTTGCCCATGGCTGTCTTGGGATCCAGTGGCCCCACAATATCCATCCCTACCCTTTCAAAGGGTGTTCCAACAACAGGAAAAGGTTGGAGAGGAGCTTTGACCTTCCTCCCACTCTTACCACTTGCCTGGCAAGTTTGGCAAGACCTACAGTGTGCATCTGACTGCCTTCGCATTTGGGGCCAAAAGAAGTGGGTGACAAGCCTGTCAAAGGTCTTGTCCTGCCCCAAATGTCCTGCCAAAGGCACGTCATGAGCCAGACCCAGTAGGAAGGTCCTGAAGCGCTGGGGTACCACCAGCACACGGGTTGACCCAGGCTCAGCAACCTTAGGCTCACTGTATAGGAGACCACTCTTCCAGTTGATCAGATGTGACCCGGACTGATTACCAGCTGCCTGGTCTGCAGCCTGCCGCCGCAGACCCTCCAGAGTAGGGCACTCGTTCTGCTCCCTGCAGAACTCCTCCCTGGTGGGACCCCCTTCTTGCTGCCAATGGGTCAGCTCAGAGATGTCTCCCAGTTCGGCTACCTGCTCCCCTGTAGGCACCGGGGCGTCCCCCTCGAGGTCCGCCTCCTCCCGGTCCGTGGGAACTTCGGGGGCCGGTTTCCCATGCCCCCTGCCCTTTCTCTTGGCAGGGACTTGGGCCACTGTTTCAGGCTCCAAGTCCTCTTGATCACCCTTTCTGGCTGCCATTGACCGAGTAGACACGCATGCCCACTCTGGCAACCCAAGCATCTCCAAGTGAGACCGGAGCTCAACCTCCTTCCACGAGGACTGCTCCAGGTCGTTTCCTAGCAGACAATCTACAGGCATGGTAGGGCTCACAACCACCCTCAAGGGACCTGAGACCCCCCCATTCAAAGGGAACCTGCGCCACCATACATTGGCGCTCTGAGTTGTCTACAGCAACTACTTGGTGGAATGCTCCTGGGACTACTTGCTTCTCAGACACCAGGTGACACCGGACTGAGGTCACACTGGCTCCAGTATCTCTGAGAGCCTCTACCCTGTTCCCATTAATGGTCACCCAGGTGCTATATTTCTTTGTGTTAGGGGGCACCTGGTTTCCTGGGACCATCTCACTGTCCCCTAGTGAGACAAGGGTCATTTCTGCGGGATCCCCACCCTCCTGTGGGCACCCCTCCTCCCCAAGCGCTACACTAGCCAACACTTTGGACTGTCCACCGGTGGGTGGCTGTGTCCCCTTCGGGCACTTGGGGTCCCCCTTAAAGTGACCTACCTGGTCACATGCATAACACTTGCGGGGGCCGGTCTCAACAGGCTTCCCTGTGGAGACCCCTTTCTTCTTATCACCGGGGGCTGGGAACCTTTACCCTGGGTACTAGTTTGGGGCCCTTTAGAGAACTCCTGTGCTTTACCCTTGTCCCCCCACCTTTCTGCTGGGGACCCTGCCCACCTTTGGCTGAGTCTCCCCCAAACTCTTTCTTGTGGACCCTGGTACTCACCCAGCGGTCCGCTTCCATAGCAAGCTTCCTGGGGTCAGTTAGCTTACTATCAACTAGGTGCTGGCGCAGATCTGCAAAACATAGACTAGACAAGTGCTCCCATGCAATCAAGTTGTAGAGCCCCTGAAAATCTGTTACACTACTGCCCTTCACCCAACCATCCAGAGACCTGCAGAACACATCCACACATTCCAACCAAGTGTTGGCATCGGACTTCTTACTGGACCTGAACTGATCCCTGTACTTTTCAGGAGTAAGACCATACTTCGTGAGAAGGGCATCCTTCATGTCAGCATAGGTGAGGTGATACCCCTTACCCAAAGCTATCAGAGCATCCCTTGCTTCTTCAGGGAAAAGTGGCCACAATCCTGATCCCCAATTCTCCTCAGGGACCCCATTCATGTGTATGGCTGCCTCATAACCCTGAAACCACCTTTGTATGTCATCCCCCTTCTTGAACTCCTTGCCTACGTTCTTGGGAATGTGCACAATCCTGTCTGCCTTTCTGGACGAATTGCTGCCACCATCTGAGCCTGACTTACTCCTAAGTTCTAGCTCCTTCAGTTCTCTCTCATGCTCTAAGAGCATCTTCCTCTCCTCTATGGCCAATCTCTTCTCCTCCCGCTCACTCTCCAGCCTGAGCTTCTGCAGCTCAAACTGCCTTGCCTCCCGCCTGTCCTTTAGCTCCTCTGGGGACAGACTGCTGCTGCCTGACCTGGCGGGTTCCCCCCTACCCAAAAGCACATCCACCCTGGAAATAGGCTCCTCCACCTCCTCACTGAGATCACCAGGCTGCCCATTGGCATGTCTGGCTGCTACCCAGGCCCTCAGCGCCTTCTGTAGCTCCTCCTTCCTTGTGAGGCCTTTAATTTGGACTTTCAAGTTTTTACAAATCGCTCGTAGTTCCTTTACGGCGTAGGATTCCAACCTATCCTCCTCAAAGATAACTTCCAGAGATGCAACGGATGATGCAATTGATTCAGGCATGACAAAAGTAGTGAGTTGAAAACTGGCAAGATCAAAAATAGGCCAAAAGAAAAAGAACCAGTATGTGGTACGTAATGGTCTACGATATGGTAGTCGTGCACACCAATCACTGTAAGTCAAGTGCAAACACAAGTCCTATCCTCACCGCTGACAACCAATGTTAGAAATGGGATCTCTAGTTGGCAAGGGCTTGCACCTTTGTCCAAGTAGGGACCCTTCTTCCTAGTCAGGGTAAGGGTTGTTACACTCGTGAAGTAACCCCTGCTCACCCTCGTGGTAGCTTGGCACGAGCAGTCAGGCTTAATTCAGAGGCAGTGTGTAAAGCATTTGCACATAACCAACAGTAATACAGTGTAAGCACTACAAACGGACACCACACCAGTTTAGAAAAATAACCAATACCTTATATACTCAAGACAAGACCAATTACGACAAAAATCCACAATACTATACTTTACGAATGAATACTTGATACAGTAACTTCTTCTTTGCAGGAATAGCACAAAAGCAAAGTTCGTACGAGTCGGTAGCTCCGTCCGAGCCTACCGTGATGCTGAAAACCACAGAGTCTAACAGTTCCAGCCGACCGCGTCGATACGGGCCAGCAGAGTCATGAACAGACTCGGTTACAGTACCTTTCTCGTTGTGGCTGGTACGGAGTGTACGAGCCGGTCGGCGTTCCTCGCGGTTGCGGTGCAAGACGGAGCGATGCAAGGTGCGGTGTCCCTCGATGCGGTGCAGGCAGCGGCTCGATGAGCGTCGTGCAGACGGAGTCGGTGAGTCCAAGGCGTGCGATGCAGGGTGAGACGATGCTCGATGCGGTGCTGACAGGTTGCGATGCAGGCGACCAAGCCGGAGTGCGGGAGCTGGCGTTGGACAGCGGTGCGAGTCGGAGCGGTGCGTCGCAGACGTGCGAGCGGTGCCCCAAATGCGGTGCGGTCACGACTCTTGAGCCAGTTGCAGCGACCTCGTCGGTCGGGTCCGGTTGGTTCAGTGAAGCGATGCGATGCGAACTGCGGTGCCCACAGGTCACGGTGCAAGCAGCGGCTCGATGTTGGCGGCGTCGGACGTCGCCCACGGTGAGACCAGGGTTGCGATGCGAAGCGGGGCGATGCGGTCTGCGGTGCAAACAGGTCACCGGCCAGGGATGGATTCGGTTGACGGAGTCGGTTGCAGTTCCCTTCCTCTGTGGCAACTGAAACAGCGTTCCAGAAGCGGTACCCAGAGGCTTGTGAAGTCTTTGCAGTCCCTGAGACTTCTTAACAGGAGGCCAGCTCGGTTCCAGGCCCTTGGAGATACTCAGCACAAGTTTGTAGAAAGTTCAGTCCAGTCCTTTCACTGCCCAAGACAGAAGCAGCAACTGCAGGCCAACCCAACAAAGCAACAACACAGCAAAGGGGCAGTACTCCTCCTGGCAGCTCTTCCAGCTCTTCGTCTTGGCAGGTTCCTTGATTCCAGCGAGATCTAAATTCATTGGGGTCAGGGCCCCAATATTTATATCCCAAATTCCTTTGTTCTCTGAAGGCAGAGAGGCCTTTGCCTAGTCCAAACCAGTTCTGGAGCACTTTGTTGACAAGTCTCCGTCCCTTCTTTCAGTGAGTAGGCCAGGGACATCAGCCGCACCACAGGAGGTGGAGCCAGCATTGTGGAGGGAAGGCACTGTCCTATTCAGGGCCCAGGTGCGACCCCTCCCACCCATCTACATGTAGATCTTGCTATTCAGCCCTGTGCTGACTCACCCTGTCTCCTGGCATCCCCCAGCCCCTGTCACTCACACTCCAGACAAGGAATACACAACCTCGCAGAGGCAGGCTTGGATGGTTAGACAAGAAAATACCCACTTTCTAAAAGTGGTATTTTCAAACACAGAATGTTAAAACCAACTTCACTAAAAGCTGCATTTTATCATTCTGAGTCCAGGCATACTAAACTCGAATTTCTACCATGTTCCCGGGGTCAGTTAGGATTATAAGCTGTAATAATCAAAACTGCCCGTTCTAGCCTAGAGGGAACAGGTAGCCTTGCAATAGTGAAAAACGAACTAGGCTGTAATTCACTATCAGGACATGCCGCACACACCCGGGCATGTCCTACCTTTCGCATACAACGCACCCTGCCCACAGGGGTACCTTGGGCCTACCTTAGGGGTGACTAACATGTAGCAAAGGGAAGGTTTAGGGACTTGCAAGTGTGTGCACTTGCCAAGTCGACATGGCAGCCCCAGGCTGCGCACAGGCTCTGCGGTGGCAGGCCCGATTTACACTTTACGGGCTGTTTGCGTGGGTGGCACAATCCAGTGCTGCAGCCCACCAACAGCATTTGGTCTATAGGCCCTGGCACTCGCAGTGCACTTTACAAGGGACTGACACATAAACCAAATAGGCCAATCATGGAAACACCAATCCATAACGCATTTTATACAGGAGCACTTGCACTTTCCCACTGGACCGCAGTGAGGAAAGTGCGCAGAATCATTACACCAGCAAAAACAGAGTCAAAACCGGGAGGTCAGAAAGCAAAAAGTCAGGGGAAACACGCCAAAAGATGCCAAGTCTAACACACATTAAGTGCTTCGTACTGTGCAGGTCTAGGAGGTGGTTTCATGTCAAACAGCGTCCCTCTTAAATGTTCAATAATTCTCAAATTATGTGTGCCATAGCCGAAAAATGTCAGTGCACCCGTTTTATCAGTGATCCTATACCATTGTTCAAGCCAACTACATGTGTGAAGACCCATGTTTATTGACATGGAATGGCATTTTGGCGGTGCTTCTTCTCCCTTTCTAACAGGTATAGTCACATCTCCCTTTATTAGACTTTGTAGAGCTTTAAAGAATTTCATTTTCAGGCGAGATGTTTATGTTTATGAGTCTTATAAAGCGCGTAGCTGCCCGCGGGCTTCCCAGCGCTATGGAGCAGGAGTGAGCGTAAGCCGAGCCTCAGCCTGGGAATAGCCAGGTTATTAGTTTCTTTCTGAAGGCCAATTCCTCGATGGTTAGTCTTAGATCTAATGGCATCGAATTCCATAGTTTCGGCACCAAGTGCGTAACAAATCTTCCTCCCCATCTAGATCTCCTGATCCTGGTGGTTTTGGCCAGGTGTTCTCAGGAGGATCTCAGGGCTCTTTCTGGTGTATAGGGTGTGATCAGGGTTTTTAGTAAGGTTGATCCTTTTCCCTTTAAGGCCCTGTGTGCTATACATAATGTTTTAAACTTGATCCTGGCCTGCACCGGGAACCAGTGCAACGATTTCAAGGCCTTTCGCGCTGATTCGTTTCTTGGTGTATTTCTGAGTAGTCTGGCTGCCGCATTTTGTACCACCTGCAGTCTGTTCAGTACGTATTTAGGTGACCCCAGGAAGAGAGAGTTTCCGTAGTCAAGGCGTGAAACCACCAGCGCTTGTACCATGGTTCTCTGAGCCTTCTCTGGAATGAGGTCCGTGATTTTTCGGAGCATCCTCAGGATTCCGAAAAAGGTGACTGCTAGTTTCCTGGCTTGGGTTTCCATTGTGAGGTTGCAATCTAACCAAACTCCTAAGTTTTTTATGGAGTTCTTATGCCCTGGTGGTTGTCCTAGTTCTTTTGGCCAGTTCATAGCGATTTGCTGTGATATTTTGTTGCCTAGGAACATAAGTTCTGTTTTGTCGCCGTTAAGTTTTAGCCTGCTGCAGGTCATCCATCTGGCTATCTTTTCCATGCCGGGAGATACTGAGATGTTTTTAGATTCGGGGTCCTTTGTTACTGAAATTACCAGTTGGGTGTCATCTGCGTATGTTATAATTGACAACCCAAATTCCTGGACAATGTCGGCCAAAGGTTGCATGTACATGTTAAACAGTGTGGGGCTCAGGGAGGAGCCCTGTGGGACCCCACACGTAACTTTAAAGTTGTCCGATAAGTGTCCGCCCTCTGTGGTTTGGAAGGATCTGTCTTTCAGGAATGATACAATCCATTTTAGAGCATGGCCCCTTGAATCCATGCTCTCTCTAGCCTGAGCGCGAGCGTCTCGTGATCCACCGTGTTGAAAGCTGCACTCAGGTCTAGTAGTAGGATGGCGGCCTCACCCCCTTGGTCAAGAATGCTCTTCAATTTTTCTGTGACAAGCAGTAGGGCGGTTTCGGTGCTGTGAGCTGGTCTAAAGCCCATTTGGGTCTGATGAAGGATCTCGTTCTCCTCTAAAAACTGGGACAGCGTATGATTAACATGTTTTTCAGCCATCTTTCCTAAAATGGGGAGAAGAGACATGGGACGGAAATTCCCTAGGTCTTTTGGGTCTAGATGTGGTTTTTTGATCAAAGGGCGCACTATGGCGTGTTTCCAGGATTTCGGTACTGTCCCCTGACTGAAGGAGAGGTTGAGTAACGCTGTGGCTGTTATCGCGATGGCGTCTCTTCCCTGTGACAGGATGTGGGGACCCAGATTTAATGCCTTGTAAGATCTTAGTTGTATTATCTATGTTCATTTCTGGGAAAGCCTCGAGTGTGGGTGTCGCAGTGGGCTCAGTGACTGGTGTGTTTCCTTGAGTATTTAGGGTGTGCTCGTTCTCTGACATAGAATTATAAATGATTTCAATCTTGTTTTTGAAGAAGACTGCGAGTTCATTACATCTCTCTTTAGAGGAGGGTATTGGGCGGACCTCCGGTGCTAAGAGTGTGAGAGATTTCACCACCTTAAAAAGTTCTCTTGAGGAGTTAGTAGCTGCCTCAATTTTTTCTGGAAGTATCTGGCTTGAGCTATCTTGATTTCATTATGATAGTGTCTGATCTCTGTTTTGTATTGTCTCTTTATGGTGGTATCGTATGATTTCCTCCAGGTTCTTTCAGTTTTTTTACAAGCTCTTTTTAAGGATGCCAGGTGGCTATTAAACCATAGTGGTTTCCTTCGTAACTGGTTTGTTCCCATTCTCACTTTATTGCCCCCGTGTTCTGCCGACTTTGTGAGCCAGTCGTCCCAGCTTACGTCGGCGCTCTCTACCTCCCTAGCTATCTCAGGAATGTCTTTTTTTAGGGATTCTTTCAGTTTTTCTGGGATTATTCTCGTCCAGTTCCTGCCCAAGTTGGACTTAACGTGCCCTGTTTTCTGAAGGTGTAAGTTGATTAAAGTAAAAGGGATGTAAAAATGATCTGACCAGGGCACTGGCATGGGGGTGGCTATTATTAGTTTAGAGTCATTAGTGAATATTGCGTCTAAGATGTGCCCTTTTTCGTGTGTTGCTACTTGCACCTTTTGGCTCAACTGCATGGCATCCATATCTTGGATAAATCTGAGTGTGATAGGGTCATTCTTTTTATCTAGGTGGATGTTAAAGTCGCCTAAAATGGTTGTGGTATTTTTTTAGATGATGCTCTCTGTGATAAAGTCAGGAAAATTTTCCAGGAAGGTATTGCAGGGCCCTGGTTGTCGGTATATGAGGGTTCCAGAGAAGGTTTGAGTGGGTGATAACCGAATGCTGAACAACATAGAGTCACAGTTCAAGAGGGGTTTCGGCGTGATGGTGCAGCTATGACTTTCTTTCTAAATAATCGCTATGTCGCCTCCGATTTTTCCCACTCTGTCCTGTCTACGTATGTTGTATCCTATTGGCAAAGCCATCAGCAGGTCAGGGGTAGACCAATCTTTGAGCCAAGTCTCAGTTATAAATAGCGCGTCCAGCTGCTCTTCCTCAATTAAGCATCTTATCTCGATTTTGTGAGCTGGAATGGACCTACAGTTTATTAATACCATTTTCCACCTAGCTTTCTCCTTTAAGTTCGTCGTGGGCCCCTGTGGGGTAATTTTCTCCCTTAATGTCCAACTACAGTGGCCACATACGCCCTTGTTGCCTTTCAGGTCTTGCGGCAAGATTAGGTGCCTACATAGGGGGCTAGAGGCTGGTCTCAGCTCTATCAGATCCCGCGCTGTGTATCTGATTGTTACCTGTGATTCGAGCTTGAAACGGGAAGGGATTGTGGCCCCTGGCCCCGGCCTGACACGGACGGGCGCAGACGGGCTTGCCTTAGGCGCGCCTTTGGCGCACCAGCGGCGTGCCCGCTGCGCGCGTCCACTGCGCGTCCGTCCTAGCATCTGGCTAAGTAGTCAGCCGGTCTCTAACCACTAGACCGCTGCCTACGCCCCGCACGCCGCCGGAAGTGCCAAACCGGAAGTATGAGCGTGGTGCGTGCTCTCTACCCTCCGCGCAAACGGCACATCAGCCGCGGCGGACCAGAGTAAGAGGCACGCGAAATGCTACAGGTAAGTGGGTGTATGCCCAGAGCTATAGGAGCTTGAATGACTGATTGCTGAGTGCTAAAATCTGCTACAAATCTTTAAAACAATAGAAAAAGTCTTTAAAATCGTTAAAGTGCGTATGCAGTGCAGCGTCACCTTCGCTAGCAGCGTTGAGACACCGGCAGACTCTCCTCCTTTCCGCTGCGCGTCCGTCCTAGCATCTGGCTAAGTAGTCAATCGGTCTCTAACCACTAGACCGCTGCCTACGCCCCACCCGCCGCCGGAAGTGCCAAACCGGAAGTATGAGCGTGGTGCGTGCTCTCTACCCTCCGTGCAAACGGCACATCAGCTGCGGCGGACCAGAGTAAGAGGCACGCGAAATGCTACAGGTAAGTGGGTGTACGCCCAGAGCTATAGGAGCTTGAATGACTGATTGCTGAGTGCTAAAATCTGCTACAAATCTTTAAAACAATAGAAAAAGTCTTTAAAATCGTTAAAGTGCGTATGCAGTGCAGCGTCACCTTCGCTAGCGGTGTTGAGACACCGGCAGACTCTCCTCCTATTCACAAGTAACTTTTTGTTTAAACTAGGAAATGATTCTTCACCCACGGTTCTCTGTCTGGAATCCACAACCAATACCAAAGCGGCTCTCTATGACGTAGCTAACCAATACCAGCGTGGCTCTAGAACAAACCGACCAATACCGGCGTGGCACCTTGTGACATCAATCTCACTCCTTGCAGTGGCTCGCCCTCCTTTACAATTTTTCACAAACGATTCTGTCAGCAATTTATGAATAAAAACAAATGCAAAGCAACTTCAACAACAAACTTTGTCTGCTCTTCTAAAGAAATTAAGTATTCATACACACAAGAAAGGGTCCGGAGTAACACATTCGGACCTACCCTGATGCACACTTGAACAAAACCTCGACCAGCTAGGTCTCACTCAGATTGATACAATTCCTCCCTGTGCACTGAGATTCACTATGCTAACCACACCTCACAATCGCGCAAAGATAAAGTGTCTCTCTCAATACTGCTGTTGAGGACGTCTCACGAAGAGCACCACAACACAGCATACAACTACAACATAGTGTATTCTACACTTTTTAATATCATCCCGGGATCTTAGGCCACGTTGGACCAGATAACAATTTCAACTTCTCTGCATTTTCGCCACATTCACACAACAACTTAAACATCTCCGCAGAACAACATACAATCACTGCATAACACCGCGAGCTAAGCATGAGCAATTGCAAAGGGCAACCCTACTATTACTCATACCTCCACTGTTACAACTCACTTCTGAATCGCTGGAACGCCATCAATCCTCCGAACGAACCATGGGCTTTAGGGGTTTGGACTGGGTTTGGACAATTTCTGAATGGGACACCCTAACTCCCTCAATTCAGTGACATACCTTCCGACAAGCTACCAGTTGATCCAGCGCTGGGCCAACCTCTTACCATTGATTATCCGTTGGGTCATTTATTTGTTGACTGAGAGGTGAAGGGAGTTAGCATTAGTCAAACTCATCTAATTAACAGTGTAACCCATTTGGCTACACGATAAGGACCAGAAATCTGTAAATAAAGTCAAGAAGTTTTATTACAAGTTAGCAGTTAAGTTAATGTAAATGAAACTCAATACCATGCTGTAAAGATACAGAATAACAACTGGATAGCCAAACCTCCTAAAGAAGTTCAGTCGCATCAGCATGAAGAAAACAAGCTCAGTCACAGCAATACAAAGAATTAACAATAGCATCTATTGCTGAGAGAAGAGTCTTCGATCCTCTCTTTAAACCAGAGCAATTTCTAAAATCATTTACTTTAGAGTCTAAACTAATAAGGGTGCTCAAGCCTAAAAAGAGCTCAAAAAGTGGGGAAATTGCAGAAAAAAGAGAAAAATGTTAATAGTGCGGGAATGTGTCAGCATTTCAGAAGCTCAGTCAAGAGTCTTCGAGGGATAGGGAAATAGGTGTTAGCCTAAGGCACACTCAGCAAAGAATCAAAAGAGGAAATTTAGAGGTCTGTACCTCTCAAAGTCCAAAGGAAAAGTGCCCAACATCAACCTGTGAGAACACAGTTAATACCACAGGAATCTTCTGGGCAACACCCCTTGATCACACCATCAGGGGCTCCATTGTCCTTTCCATTCTCACATTCTGAACTGCAAAATTAGCAGATTCTCCCAGACCAGTTCTGTGAACGATATCGACCTTGGGTACCTGCAACTCCTCTATACACTACTGAATAGGGACTGTCAATTAACATTCTGGCTCTCCATGTTCTTTGTCAAGGTCCTCTTCTCAGACTCTCTATCACTAGTACAGTGTTACATTTATTCTCAAACTAACAAATCATGTGAACGTACCTGCAAGTAAAAAGACATGCAAGCAAAAATGGAAAAGCAGTATTTCATACAGAAAGAAGCACAGGGCTGCTTAAGTCAACCCCGTATGATTCAATGGTGCACATTTAATAGGTGCTCATATGTTCACGTACAACTACAAATAGATGACACATCAGTACATAAATTCAGCATTAGATTCAGGTTACACTTTAAGTAAATGCAATATA
Source organism: Calotriton arnoldi (assembly GCA_963921515.1). Lineage (NCBI taxonomy): Eukaryota > Metazoa > Chordata > Amphibia > Caudata > Salamandridae > Calotriton > Calotriton arnoldi. Next base: position 147,715 of record CAWUFW010011325.1, read on the forward strand.
ACTTGAAATACATTCAATCAATCAGGGAATTATAAGCGCACTACTCACCCATGAGGGTCTCAAGGCGCTGGGGGGGGGGCAACAGCACTTCCGCTCAGTCGAAGAGCCCAGGTCTTGAGTGCCTTCCTGAAGGTGTTCAGGGAGGGGACGTGTCTGATGTCGATAGGGAGCTCGTTCCAGGTCTTGGCCGTGATGTAGGAGAAGACTTTTCCCCTGTTCTGGCTCTGCGAATGCGCGGGGTTTCGGCGAGGGCGAGGTTGGTGGAGCGGAGATTTCGTTTGGGTACGTGGAAGGCGATTTTCTCGTTGAGGTATTGAGGTCCTGTGTTGTGGAGGCATTTGTAGGCATGGGTGAGTATCTTGAAAGTGACTCTCTTCTCAACGGGGAGCCAGTGGTGGTTCCGTAGATGTTGGCTGATGTGCTCGTGTCGAGGGATGCCGAGGACGAGTCTGGCTGTGGTGTTCTGTATCGTCTGGAGCTTGCGGAGTAGAGACTTGTTGATGCCGGCGTAGAGGGCGTTTCTGTAGTCCAATCTGCTGGTTATGAGTGCGTGGGTGACTGTCTTTCTTGACTCTGGGGGGATCCATTTGAAGGTCTTTCGGAGGATGCGGAGGGTGTTGAAACAGCTGGACACGACGGCGTTGACCTGCTTGTTCATGGAGAGGGAGGTGTTGAGTATGATGCTGAGGTTTCTGGCCTGGTCCGTGGGGGTCGGAGGGCGGTGGGCCACCAGGTGTTGTTCCATGCTGATGGGGTGGTTCCGAGTACGAGGACTTCTGTCTTCTCCAAGTTGAGCTTCAGGCAGCTGTTGCTCATCCAGGATGCAACGTCCTGCATTCCTTCCTGGAAATTGAGTCTGGTGGGGGTGGGGTCCTTGGTGAGAGAGAGGATGTGCTGGGTGTCGTCGGCGTAGGATACTATGCTGAGGCCATGCTGTCTGACGATGGCGGCGAGGGGGGCCATGTGGATGTTGAAGAAGGTTGGGCTGAGTGATGATCCCTGGGGTACGCCGCAGTTGATTTCCGTGGGTTCGGAGAGGAAGGGTGGCAGTCTGATTCGTTGGCTTCTGCCAGTGAGGAACGAGCGGATCCAGTCGAGGGCGGTTCCTCGTATGCCGGTGTCATGTAGTCTGGAGGCGAGTGTGTGTTGGGAGACAGTGTCGAAAGCTGCTGACAGGTCGAGTAGGATCAGGGCTGCGGTGTGGCCTTGGTCGAGGAGGGTGCGGATGTCGTCTGTGGCGGCGAGTAGGGCGGTCTCGGTGCTGTGGTTGCTGTGGAATCCGGATTGGGAGGGGTCGAGGATGGAGGTGTCTTCGATTAACTTAGTTAGCTGTGCGTGGACGGTCTTCTACGCGACTTTTGCCATGAAGGGGAGGAGAGAGATGGGCCGGTAGTTTTTGAGGTCCGTGGGATTAGCTGAGGGTTTCTTGAGCAGGGGTCGGACTTCTGCGCGTTTCCATTCATCGGGGAAGGTGCCGGTCATGAAGGTGGCATTGATGGTGTGTCGTAATTCTGGTGCGATGGCGGCTCTGTGGTAGATGTGTGGTGGGCAGGGGTCCGTGGGGGCCCCCGAGTGGATGCCTTTCATGGTGGAGGCGGTCTCTTCGGTCGTGACCGGTGTCCAGGAGGCGATGGTTGGCTGGCTGGTGTTGCTGGAAGGCGCGGTGGTTGCAGCGTCAGGTGTTTGGTCATTGAAGTTGTCGTAGAGGTTCTTGATTTTCAGGTGGAAGTACGATCCGAGCTTGTCGCAGAGGTCCTGGGAGGGGGTGATGTCCGTGGTTTCGCTGGGGGGTTTGGTGAATTCCTGGATGACGCTGAAAAGCTCCTTGGAGATGCTGCCGTTGGCGAGGATTTTGTTGTGGATGAAGGTTCATTTGGTGGCTCTGATGTGTTGGTGGTATTCTGTCATGGCGTCTTTGTAGGTGGTGTGATTTTCGGGTGTCTTGTTGTTTCGCCAGTTCTTCTCGAGGCGTCTGTAGGTGCGTCTGGCTTCTTGGAGGTCGGCGATGAAGCAGGTGGCTTTCCTGTGGTGCTGTCTGTCGGAGTTGCGTAGCGGGCGAGCTTGTCTGCGCAGCTGGAGATTCAAGTGTGGAGTCCTCTAGCTGCGAGGTTGGCGTTGGTTGTGGCGGTGGGGGTGTCGCGGTTGAGTGTGGAGTTGAGGTGCTCCTCGGTGACTCTGCTCCAGTTCCTTCGTGGAGGGCGCAGAGCAGGCTTGGGCATCTTGGGTTTGTTGACGGAGAAATGTACGCAGTGGTAGTCAGTCCATGGGGGTTGCATGGTGTGGCTGAAGTGAGTTCTGTTTCCCCCTGCGAAGATGGGCTCGAGGGTGTGTCCTGCCTTGTCGGTGGGCGTGGTGACGAGTTGTTTCAGTCTGATGTTGGCGAGGTTGTCGAGGAGGGTGGTGGAGTTGTGGTCGCTGGGGTTGTCGAGGTGGAAGTTCAGGTCTCCGATGAGTATGTAGTCCATTGAGGCGATGGCGTGGGGTGCGATGAGGTCGTGATGGTGGAGGCGAAGGGGGCGCGGGGGCCGGGGGGTCTGTAGGCGAGGGTGCCGCAGAGTGTGGTGTTGGGGCTGGTCTGGACCTGGAAGTGCAGGTGTTCGGCTGCGGAGAAGGCGTTACTCGAGGTGGAGAGATGGAGGGAGTTTTTGTGCGCGATGGCGAGTCCTCCTCCCGGGTGGTTGGGGCGGTCCTACATTAATATATGTGTAAGTGCATTATGAATGCAAATATGAAAACATTAGTGCATGTTTAAATACATCTTTATCATTTCTGAAGTAAATACATTTCAGTAGTGTGAGGGTGGTTTTATCCAATCTCTAAAGACTGAATTTCATTTAATAAGGTTAAGGTACACAGTGTATATGAATTTCTAGTTCTATAGTGAATGCACTTCAGTACTGAATTTAAGTGCAACACTTTACATTAATAACTTAAGACACACAACAAGGTAGTGCTAAGTGCATGTATATATTGGTATTTATAATGTGTAAGGGCGGAGCCAAAATGACTGCTCCAAACTCATACAAACAATTCAACTCTAGAACAGTATTACACACGCCACAAGCAGTATGGTGAAGATAAGTAAACACTACAAGGATATGTAATAATTGCAGAGTAGTGAAATTTAAGAAGCTTGGTTTATATTTTACGGATATTTGTATCGTATTTCATTTGGGTACATTCATTATGGGAATTTGTAACGCATTTTAATGATATCACGTATGGACCAATTACTTTCTGATACCGCGTATGGACCAATTACTTTCTTCAAAGAAATCAGTTTCGATTCTATTATGTCACATTACTTCTGTGAAATTGGGGAGGTGCTATGTCACATCCTGTGAATGATCGTTGCAGTTTAATTTCCTTCCAACGATGATGACCTTATTATAGAAATAAGTTATAATCAAACTCAATCGACTCCCGATTGAGCATATAACTATATAAACAAAAGGCATTGCCTTAAAAGGTTCAAAGGAAAGCAATATTCGAAACCTATCGAAGGGGACCGCTACACAAGTGTCGTCCGGAAATACACGTATTTAACAATTTTCTCAGTGAATTTAAATCAGACTGCTTGATATGTTAATAAATAATTCTAAACGGTCTGGCTGATCTTTTAATCTCCCGAAAGTGCTCCCGTTACAAATGGCCGCTTTGATAATGCAAGCGTTAGACGGCGGCAAAAGGCGTTCTTCGTTTATGTAATAGTCCCTTTTTTATCTCGTTCACTGAGAACACTTGGCCCTTCAGTCCTATTTTATGTGGTCGCTTTAATCTTACGAATGTTGTGCTTTGGAATGTACCATTATTGAACTAGTGGGGGGGTATTTATTTATTGGACAGTGTAGGCACAAATGCGGGAACACACCGCTAGAATTTCTACAAACTTATTTTTTAATAAATACATTCAGTGGCGCTACTGAGTTTGCAATGTTGTGGAAGTGCGAGCTAGTTTTTCATGTGATGGCAGGCTAAACTTTGTAGTTCCACCCGCGATGTGGTTTCATCCTGCCGAATGTTCTGCTTCCCTTGGGTTGGGTGTCGCTGCGCGTCATCCCAGGGTTGTTTGTACTCCGGGTTCTTAAAGGAGGCGTACTGGTCTTTTCTGCATTAGGGAAAGTTTGAAGAGTTATTTTATTTTTTTCCATCATACAGCAATGTCTACGCCGGCACGGAGAAGGCTAATGAGGGACTTCAAACGGTATGTGATCCGGACAGTTTTCTGTCTTGTAGCAAAGGGACAGCTCTCAGCCCGGGATCTGAGTCTAGTGGGCAACCAAGGTGGGCAGGTTTGGAGCGTAATAATACGGACCTTAGCAGGGGCTTTGTCAGTAGAAAGGTCAAACTGTTCCAAAAGAAAACCGCACGACTTGTGTTCTGGTAGTGACAGGAGATGGAGAAGTGGAGATGAGTTGGCAGAAGGGTGGGACTGGGGCCACAAAGTGAAAGTGTTGAAACCATAGACCTGTTTGACAGTGAGGGAGACCATCACCAACATAGGTATACTGCGTAAAATGTAAAGGGTAAGTAGTACAAGGAGGTAAGGTTTGTGGGGACCGGCTTAAGGTTATTGGAAGCGACTGGAGTGAATCATTGGCCAAAGACCAAGGGTAAAGTGGAAGGAGTTTGGAAGAAGTATACATTTGTGTTTCCCCGGTGGTGGGTGCTCATCGGGAATAGGGGGTGCGTGTATAGTTGGTGACCGGGGTAGCACATTTTGAAAAACAGGACTAAGCAAACATGTTTGAGGAGACAGAAGTGGAACTTAATAAGGCGGTCTTTTGGGGGCAGCATTAGCACAGGACGGAAAACAGATCCCGCCACTTGCTGCTGGGACTCGTTAGGCTATCGTCAGAAGATGGCTTTTGCACGAGCCTTACATTATTCCCTTCGGTGTGATATTTTCATCAAATTTGTTGTCCAGACGTATGCAACATAGTATGTATGTGACGATAAACGGGTGTCAAGTGGTATACTTGATTTTAAAGGCATACAGTTGGCCTCTGCTTGAGGAGGCATTTATTACTGAATCACTTATAATGCAGAATATGAGTAATAAGCCATTTAGTCAATGCGGGGTGTGTGAATATTGTTGGAAAAATAAAAGTTCGATTAGATATACCCGGTTCGTGTTTTGGAAGTACTACATTTCTTATTTCAAAAAAGGGTATTATCATGTTCCATTCTTTCTATGTATGCACGTGATACTGTGAGCTTAGCCCTAAAGGCATAGGAGCACTGTTACAGGGTCAAAGGCAAGTATACAGTCAATCAATCAAGGATTTATAAAGCATAGCTTATCATCTGTGAGGGTCTCAAGACGCTGGAATTGCTAACTGCTTCGTGATGATCTGTTCATTCGAACAGCTAGGTCTTGAGTCCTGGAGCGATGGGGCGGACCTGAGGTGGAGGGGAAGGTTGTTCCAAGCTGTGGCCGCTAGGTGTGAGAAGGAGCGTCCTCTGTTTTTACCTCGGCGGACCCGGGTGGTGTCTGCGAGGAAGAGGGAGGCTGGTCGATTGGTGGAAGGTCATGCATTTTTTGATGTATGCTGGTCCTTCATATTCAGGGCTTTGTACGCATGGGCCAGCATCTTGAACTGGTATCTATTCTGGATCGAGAGCCAGTGTAGCTTCTTGAGCTGGGGTGTGATGTGGGTTTGTCTGGGGAGGTCGAAGATGAGTTTTGCAGCGGGGTTTTGCATTGTCTGTAGTCTCTTCAGGAGGCATGCAGTGACTCCGAAGTAGAGTGTGTTCCGTAGTCCAGCCTGCATGACTGTCCTTTCGGTGTTGGCTGGGAGCCACCTGAAGATCTTGCGGAGCATGCATAGGGGGTGGAGGCAGGCGGATGAGACTGCGGTTACCCGTTTCTTCATAGGTAGCTTGCTGTCCAAGATGATGCCGTGGTCTGTCGGGACGGGGGGGGATGGGCCGAGATCAGCAGGCCACCATGCATCGTTCCATGGCGAGGTGTTGTTCCCAAAGATGAGGACTTATGTCTTGTCCGTGTTGAGCTTGAGAGAGTTGTCCTTCATCCAGTCAGCGACGGTCATCATACATCTGTGGAAGTTGGCTCTGGTGGTGGAGGGGTCTTCTAACAGCGAGATGATGAGCTGGGTGTTGTCGGCCTAGGAGATGATGTTCAGTCCATGCGATCTGTGCGCAGTCATGCACCTCTGCATTCAGTCAATCCAGAGTTCAAAGTTTGTGTGTTTATTCAGTTAATGGGAAATCATGTGACCATGTTGAGGTGATGTAGTTTTAAGTTATAGCTTCATTTGAACGCTCTCAAAGGCTTCTCAACTGGGAAACTAAGATGACTTCTCTCTGAATGTATTCATTGTGAATTTCTCAATTTTTGTGTATTTGTGTTTCTTCGTACCTGTTGCTCATAAGTGGTTTATTAGTTAAACAGGACACTCTTCTGTGCCAGTTTAACTATCAACTGAACAAGACATGAAATGCTGACTCGCGCTCCTTCACTTTCGAGCAACAGAAGACGTGATGTGTAAAAGTGCTCAGAACCCAATCTGGAAAGCTTCATGGGTTAGCAAAATCCGTGCTGTTTAAAATATTTTAATACAAAAGCGATGCTATATTTCCAGAGGAAGGTCATGATTCCAGGCGCGCTGTAGATTGACTTGTATGGTACCAAATCAACAGAAATATGTCTGAGCTACCATTAAGCCTATCTCCTAGCGTGTTCCACTTCCAGTGCAGGGCGCATAAAGCAGAAGAATGAAAACAGACTTTCACCCCTTCCGTAGTGAAACCTAATTTTCTGCAACAAAGGGGCCACAGTGACGAGACTTCTGATCCTTTTATTTTTTAATAAAAAATCAGATGGCCGGCCTCCTGAGTATCATGATGATGTATTGTAAACACAGACACACTATTATCCATGTATAATAATCCATGTAGAATAAGCCATCAAGGAAGTTTTTGTGGGTCAAATAAGACAACAGAAACATCACGACTCCTTGTTGGACGTTTGAACTTTTCTGAATTTGAGTGCTCAGGACAACTGATTGGACCTACTAGTTGCTATAAGGTCGGTTCTATAAATACTGAATTGTAGTGGGTTTCTATTTGACCTACCTTATGAATATTAATGAGGCAGATCGCAAATTGCGATTCACTGCCATCACAGGGATGATGGCCTGCTGAGGTCAGCAGTGCCCATGATTGTGATTGCAGTGTTTTTTTTCTTCTTAAATGCCGCTCACTCTTTGTAAAGGACACTACACAATAGTCGGTTACAATTATTAGATTTGTTGATCTTTCTCATTGCTCAGGCTGGTAATTCGAGTTCTTTGGCAATCTGACTGGTTTTACATGCCTTAGCCCTCCCACACTTTGTGAAACCCTTTGGTGAATGTATACATTTACCCTCACCAGTCTATTTGGGTAATTCTGTACCAGAATATCCCCTACAGATTTGGTTTTGCTGAATGTAATGGTAGGGTGTGACATAAGTGCCTATCACATGGTCTGTCTTTAGTATATTTCAGTGTTTAGCTAGTATTTTCCTGATTGTTTTTGATTCTCTGCTAAATATAGTGATAAACCTTTTCTGGTTATCTTTGAAGGGTTTTGACCCCTAAGCTGGCCTATGTGACGAAAGCGCCATTTCTGCTTGTGCATAATCATTGGTGGCCATCTTTGAATGATTTTAGCATATTAAATCATTGCTTTGCCATTCAAAAATGGCAGACACTTTGCTTGTAAAAGCATTGACCATTATTCTATTCTAGTGCAATGATAAAATATGGCAGAAAAATCTAAAGATGGTGGAAAATGCATGAGTGAACCTGAACTTCCATCTTTAAACGATTTTGTCATACTTTATCATTGCTTTACCGTCTAAGGTAGCTAGCGCACAGCTTTCATCATTGTAGGCATCATGAAATGGTAGAGAAGTAATAAAATATGGAAAAACCATTCTGAGGTGGCAGCCTGCACATCTCAAGACTTGGCGAAGCCAATACCTCTGTTGGTCTTTACAGACCAGACTTCTTGTATTTGTCTGTGCTTATTTTTGGAGCAGGTGTGACTGCTTCAGAGTGAACTAAGGTATTTCTCTCATTTCCCACTTCACTAATGGAGCTCCTTGGTACTTTCCAAAGATTTGCAGTATCGTTTTTCCTTTTAGATGGTCATTAATTGTCAGTTCTTAGTCTAAATACAACAGTTCTTTATTGGTGTAGCTTACCTGGTGCTTGTTGCAGTGAAGCTGGTTGACACCACGTCCGTCTAATTTTAGACCTGTTGACCTAGGGGTATCTTTTTCTTCAAACATCCATTATAAGGCACTTTTTAGAGACAACAACCCATGGTTCACTCACAATTTATCTTGGCAGCACAATTTTCATCCTCCAGTTGAACAATAAGATTCTTACCAGCATTTCTTTAGTAGGTCTGCCACCAAAATTGGGTACGTTGACATGTAAAATGGCAAATCTCCTTATGTACAGTAAACTTGTCGTCTGCGTTTTTTTTTCCTCTTAGAATTGTAATGTAAATAAGCACTGAAAAAGCTAGTAAATCTGGACTTTAAAGTGCAAGCAACAGCCTTTGCATTCCTGTTTTTAGGTCTCGCCTGGCGTTAGCTGCGTGCATGCGCTGCTCTCGCCATGAGAGGGCTTCTTGGAATCGATACGATTCCAGAAGCTCGCTTTCTGCTCCGCCCGTGTTTTGCATTGGTGCGCGTCATTTTGCGTCACCAATTATGCAAAACCGGGTGTTATGATTGTCCAGGAGGCTTTTTAGTCCCTCCTGGTTACCACCCTGTCCGCTTTTGGCCCCGCCCACCGGGATTGCATCTTTTACTGGCGGCGGGAGACAGTGTCTCCTAATTGGCCGCTAAGCACTTTTTAGGTCTCGCCTACGCAGCGCGCATGCGCTGCATAGGAGACCTTTAGCCGTCGTTCAGCTCTTTTTCAAAGCACATACTCGTGCTTGTGGCAGCATACACCTTGCGGGAGCGTGCAGGGGCGCGCCACAAGCACGAGTGTGTGCTTTGAAAAAGAGCAGACTGCTCTCCCAAGTGCGCGCGCCTCGCTCCGCCACTCCGTCTTGCTCGCGCTTCTTATTGTTGGGCTTCTTTGGTAGGATTCGCGCATGTTTGGATGTCTTTCGAAGGCTAATCCTGCTTGTTTTACATGAATCTCGCCTTCCATCAGCATATCCGAATTCCGGGATCAGTGACTCAGCCCGCCTTCTCTTCTGCCAGAAAGAGAGCGCACAGTCCCCTCAAAGTATCCCCACTGAACATGGAGACTGTTCTGTGCCGCTCCGCTGTTCCCACCACCTGGCGTCCACATTTCCTTTCTGCAGATTCTTCGGGTCCTCACTCTCGGCTAATACATTCCAACTTTCACGAACCGCTTTTTCAGCAGCTGTGAAATCTGCCCTCTGCGTGTTTCCTTTTACATGCAATTTTATAATGACTTAAATGATCTCACTCCAGACTGCTGTTCACCCCTCTCTGTGCGCCTAACCCCATCCCACCGCTTCAGAGCAGAGAGAGCCCTGCCAGACATGGACTCTGGACACAATTACCAGGGAGAGTGTAATCGCGCACCTCTTAACTACATCGTCGTCATTCAGTTCCTCTCTCTCCTCTTCTGGAAATGCAGCCTTCAGAACTTCAACCCGAACAGTATAAAAAACCTCAAACTAAAGTTAATCTATCATCCTGCTACAAAGGAGATAAATCATTCAATGTTTTAAAACAGAAAACAATTCAAAACGCAATATCGCCGTTTAAAAAGCAAATGGTTTCTTTGGAAATAAAAGGAGTTTTTAAAACCTTTATTATGTAAAGCGTCGCAATACTTTTTTTATCGCCCGCAACTTGTTTTTCGCTTCACCCTTGCCTGTCTCCTTAAACTCGTGTTTCAATCCACAAACATCAATTCAGTGACACGTACACCCAGGGCTTTAGTAATATAAATCGGACACTTAAACTGGTGTCTTTCAGGCCCTGTATTCATGTCCTTAACTTTTCATTCAAAAACACTCATCTAATTGTGAACGATGGGTGTAAAAACGTTAAGGTGATCTATGGTGTTGCTGCTTATATTTCACAAGCTTTGCTTAATCTTGCGTTCCCTACGAGTGTTTGATTTTTCCCGGATGTTGTATTACTTTTTTTTTTTCAGGCAGCACATTACTCTTGCCTAGTGCATAATTTGAATTCAGTCATAGCCAGGTGTTCATAACTGGCACAAATGAGCTGTGGAAGTCAGTGCCTGTAGGTCAAAAAGGTGTTCAGAATACGTAGCCTTTTAATCCTTGGCCTCTCAGCAAATAGCACAGAGCAGTGATCACTTGTGCCAGATGCAGTTGGGATTCTGTGCAAATACGTGGGCAGAGTGGTGCTCGATTTTAGTGTATATGTTTAAGCCAAGCTCCTTTCAGGGACTCCCCACTTTTTTCAGCCCACTTAAAGCCCCGTGTACACCATATTACACAACGTGAGATATGCGTAAAGTGCATGTCCATCTCACAGGTACCGTAACAATTGTTAATGAGCCTATCACAACAGGGTGTAAAAAAAAATCCGCCCACCTATCTATTAACCCGTTCAGCCACCTCTCCACCCACCCACCCATTCAACAGTCAATTCAGCCATCTATTATGTGTCTGCTTATCCATCCATTCATTATTTCATCCATCCTTACATCCATAGGTTTATTTATGTAGCCACCATTTACTATTTTCATCAATTTTTCCAGCCAGCCAACCTACTACTCTGCAGTGCAATCCTACAAAGTGTAATATTTGTTTATGGTAAGGTCGCGCTTAGGCGTTTCAATAATATATAGTTTTACGTCCGCTATACCAGCTATTTAAAGAATGCAAATATTTGCATACGTTTTCTCCTGTTTTAAACTTATCATTGCAAAACGTGCAAAAAGCCCTGCAAATATGACGTAATACAAGCAAACAAAACTTGAATGCTTGGGAAGTGGCGTTGTGTTTCTGTGTGAAGCTTAGCATCCCTACATTTAGACCACTTCACTCACTCTCTAACAAAAGAACATTCACAGATACTGGTCACAACAAAGATACCATTCTGTAGGACTATATAAATTATCTTTTTGTTCGAAAATACCTGTCTCCTAGATTAACACATTTACAGACTAAATCTATCAATGTTTAAAAAAAAAAATAAAAAAATAAAAAATTTGAAACATAAACGCAACGTTGCCGTTTAGCAAGCAAATACTTTATTTGGAAATAAAAGAAATTAAAATCCCCTTATCATGTTGCACGTCGGAATACTGTTTTTCTCACCTTCGACTTGTTTTTAGCGTCACTCTTGCCTGTTTTTAACCAAAAAAAGGACTTTATTGGCTTATTTGTCTTGACGTTTTGTTACCTGCTTCACTAGGCTTTGAAGTCAGCAAGTGAAGTAAACGCACTTCCCTCAGTGCAACACGTGGTTTTAACACACAGTTCAGTGAAATCCATGTAAAACAAGCATTGGCATAGCCAATAGGTCTCGCCTTTGGGACCTTTTAAGTATTTAGTTATGCAGCACAATATCCTTGGTGCAACAGCATCAAGTGTTGCATGGCTAAACACTTATACGGTCCCAAAGGCGAGACCTATTGGCTATGCCAATGCTTGTTTCTTTTCTTACTGAACTACTCTCACTGCAGGCACGATGTGCTCCTGCAGCTGGTTTTTAAAATGTATTTAACCGCTGTTTTTTAAAAATTTATTTAACCAGCTGAACCATTCTTTATTGGTCGCTCGCTATATTCAGGCTTACAGAGAAATGTTTTTTTTGTGGTTTTTTTTTTAAGCACCGCACACGCTGCAGATTTAACATGGTGAGCACACCTTTCATTTGTGCTGGTGCTCGCCAAAATCAACTTAGAAAGTCCATTCTTATCCGTTGTAATCCTCCTTCAAAAACACCGGTCTGCGAATTAGCGGCTTACTGGTACACTTCTTTCACCATGGAGGAGTTACAAAGCAGAAAATTACACGGAGTTGCTGCTCGGCGGGGATGGTATTATCGGAAAGAGGGGAGTCCGGACAGGGGTGGCGAGGGGGGAAAAGCACTGACGAACGGGTGCATTGTGTAGCCCGATTAGGATACTGGAAGGCTGGGTAAGCATCCCTTACCCTGTTCCTTCAAAATTCCACTTTGCCAGTCATGTGCTTTTCTATTGGATATCGTTTTTATCGGGTGTTTTATTCCAGCTGATTGAATGAAAGCAAAGTAAGATTGCAGTTCCTAGAGCGCATAGGTTGTCCGATGTAAGACAAGGACTGGAATTAAGGTGTTATGGCCACCTGGATGTGGAAAACATTTCACATGAAACTTCACAGTAGTAGTGTCTTTGTGGCAATTTCGGCCTGTCGTTTTATCTTACTTTCATGCTACTTTAGTGTCTTGCTGAAGGTCAAATGGGCTCCACCACATGTGGGAATATAGACATCCGTTGAACCTAGTTATCTGTGTGGCGAGACTTGTTAATTTGATGTTTCCGAGCTTCCAAGACCGGTCTTGTGATAGTTCTGGAATTCTAACAGAGTTCTGAAACTTACAGTCTTGATAGTTAAATTAAATGCGCACGAAGTGCTGTTGGTTTAAAATAATAGTTTAAGATGTCACACTTGCCATTAGTCCACTTGGCAGCTGTGAAATTGTACCCTGAGAGTGCTCAGTTTGTATCCATCATGACCCCCATTTCAGTGCATTTTTTTTTATTTACGACACGGGATGAATGAGTGTTGTCAACGGGCCTTGTAACACGTTACATATTATGTTTATATTTTTTTATATCAAATGCTTTTTGTTGATATTTACTTAGAAAAACCGTTTCCTTCAAAGTGCAGCTAACAGTGGCACAGTTAACTGGAAAATGTCAATTTTACACCTTCCTTTGTTGACTCTCGGTCTCTATGTTTATATATATTTTTTGTTATTGCAACTGTGTCAGAATCTTGTGAGACATGTTCCATTTTAGAACGAAACCGTACTTTCTGGTGTCAGCTAGCGCTGAATTCCGTGTTTGCAGCATGGATGGTGAAGGGGCGGGCGGAGGTCCAGGGGCTCTGGGTCTGCCGCTCTAGATGTTATGGTTGAATTCTGTTCCTGATGAGTTTTTCATGCTCCCCTGGGAGGGCTTACTTTAACGTGTCCTTGTAGCCCTAGATTACAGGGATACATAAACAAGCATTTGCAATGCTATAGGTCTCACATTTGCAACAGTTTGAGCTCTTGGCATTGTAAATGACAATGCCTTTTATGTGTTTGGTTTTTAAAACATTAATAAAAGGCATTATCATTTACAATGCCAATAACTTAAACTCTCGCAAATGCGAGACCTAGTGCATTGAAAATGCAATAGGTCTCGCCTTTGATTAAGTTAAAGCCATTTGCTTTGCTAATGGTATTGTATAGCAAAGCAAATGGCTTTAACTTAATAAAAGGCGAGACCTATTGCATTTTCAATGCTAGTTGAATGCTTTGTTGACACATTAAAGCCAGATTTGTTGTCTTTCTCAATATTTGTTAGGTACTGCATTGAACTCATGTAAGGTACTTCTTGTAGAAGAATATTTTCCAAGTATAACCATTTTATGTAGCAAGAAAGCATAGGATAGGGTAGGGTTTAAAAATGTGTGTGTATGTGTATATATATATGTATGTGTGTGTGTGTGTGTGTGTGTGTGTGTGTGTGTGTGTGTATATATATATATATATATATATATATATATAATTTCAAATGAGGTAGATTCACTTTTTTTTTTTTTTTTTTAAATATTATTGTTCTTCAGACATCACTTGCCTCCAAATGAAGGGAGTAAACTATTCCACTTCAAAACAGTCCCTGGAGCCTTGTCTGAAGGACAACCGAGTCCAACTCTTTTTCAATTGTTGTAATTTATTATGGGGGCAGATGTATTACATTTTATTTAATTATATGAATGGTTGATATAGAGATCTTTTGTCTTAATTCAGACAATGGAGGTAGGAGCTCTGACGATTTATCCCTAAATTTAAGGGCGTCACTTTTCTGTACCCATCTAGAGTGAAGATTCTTGTTGACTGCTCCCCAGAATTTGGTTTCTATATACAGAAAGCTGAAAAACTGCCAACAAAATTTGCATAGGGCAAAATAAAGTAAAACGTGGAGATGAGAAAAAATCTAACTAGAACAGTATAAAATGGTTATAAGCAAAACGTTTTCCCAGATAGCTTAAGTGTTCTTCTCAGAGGATCCCGAACTGGAGTGCAGAGGTGCTCATGCACATGGAAGATGGCTTGGGATGATGCCAGAGGGTTGAAAGGAGGGGCATGTGGTGTTGCAAAGGGTGGTAGAAAGAAATGGAAACAAGCATTGGCATAGGCAATAGGTCTCGCCTTTGCGACCTTATAAGATGAATAACATGGTTCTATGTATTTTATGCCTCGTGGAAAGAAGTGTTGATCATGTCTTGTGCTCCAAAAAGCACCAGGATTATAAGGAGCTGACGTTACTTACATAAATTCTGATCACATAAACCACGCATCTGTACATAAACGGGCGTTCGAATTGGCTATGGTCTCCCACATCTTGTTGTATAGGTGCGACCAGGCGAGTAATTTAATGATGGTTAGCACGACCCCCCCCCCTCACTTGTATTTCATACTACACTAAGGAAGAGGTGGACGGACACCCTTCCTACACGAAAGGTTTCTTCAGTAACTCTACTCAGGATGTAGTTCTCACAGAGATAGCTTTGCAGACATTTCTGCAACATACAGAAGGAGAAAATAATTTGAAGAAGGGGGCTTGTGTGGGGGGGTGTGTATGTGGGTGTGATGTTGAGAAACTGCTAGAGATCTCAGAGCAGGAGATGAGCAACCATACCACCAACAAAATATTCTTCAGCCAGGGAGAATTACCAACTCCTTAAACACACATTAGAAACTCCGCGAAATATAATTCCAAAAATTATGGTGGTTTTTCTTTTGTTTTGTAGCATAACTTCTGCTGGTACTAGGTAAAAAACACGACTGTTGCAGTACTCCCCTGCTCCTTCCTCACTCACTGAATAAGGCCAAGGATAGAAAGCTGAAGCGACCTCTTTACAAATACACAATTTCCCAGTCGACGTTGTATTTTCTTTTCGGGCTGTGTGCCTCAGATGCGGTTCAGTGAGGTGTGCACTTTAAGACGACTGAAGGGAGTTTGAAGTGCCTGCTTTCAGAGAGCTGCATGTTTTAATGCACACGTTTTTGTTGCGATGCTTACAAAGGACATTTGTACACATACTTATTGGAGCTTGATGAAGTGGTTGGTTTCAGAGGGAAGGAATCCATAAGTGAAACACATCTGGCGAAAGTGAGGTATTTAAGAAGCTGCACTTCTGTCTCGCGTAAAGCCTCAGCTTAACCACCGTGGGACCTCGGCTGTAACGCCCCACTGACTCCCCGACTGAGAGGAAGAGCGAGAAACCCCAGCGGAGTTCAGGACGGCGCACAGCTGGGCACCCTTTGCCACCGAAGGAAAATGTGAGGGGTAGCTAATTATCCCTGTGTAAAGCGAGTGGTGTGTGCGCGCGTGCGCACTTCCAGGAATGTAAGGAATGCAGCTGGCACCCGGCCGTGCTGCTGCTCGCTCCCGAGACCCCTAGGCCATGGGAGTCAACGTTTAGAGAGAAGGCGGGACATGCACCCGCCTTTGGCCAATTGCGGGCTTTCAATTTTTGAAAGCCACACGCAATGGCCAATCACTTCAGCTTTTCAGCAAACTCGTGCGTGTGGCTTTTTTTAGCCACACGCACGAGTTTGCTGAAAAACTGAAGTGATTCCAAGAGGTCATTTTCTAGGGCAGCGCATGCGCGCTGCGCTAGGCTCGACCTAAAAAGGAATATCAACATGCAGCCAAAGGAAGGAAAGTAGATAAGATCCTAAACATATATTCAGTAATAAAAATGGCAAGATTCTTCACAGTAACGTTATGGAGTGTAAAAGGGCTGCTTTATAAAAAGAACACATGACTGACTGTATTGCAAATGATGGAAACAAATGGATAGAGCCACTAAAAGGTGGCTTAATCCACACCCAAAATAAAGATTGCTATTAAAATCTTTATAGAGTCTTGGGTTTTTTGACCCATTTATGAAAGCATAGAATGAAAACACAGGCTCTGATTTTAACTTTGCACATTATAGATGCTTATCACATATTGACTTTTTTCTCTGTTATCTACTTCCTTGGAAGTCAAGTTGGATGATATTCTAGTGTCCCCCTCAACAGATTTTTGATCTATTGATGATCATTTTAGTTCTACATAATCTTTTAGATGTTATCGAACTCCCGCTGGACCTTTTATAGGTCTTTGATGAGGGTATGAAGTTTTTGACAGATTAAGATAAAAAGTCAAAAACATTTTGAATTAAATGGTGCTTCAATGCATATTGTCCAGACATGCAACTAGTACAAAGCCTTCTTAAGAGGGATAATAACTGAATATGCAGTTCGAAACCAGATAAAAAAGAAACTAAATGAGCAGATTTATTGAAGAAATAAGGAAATTACAAACTCTACAGTCATTGACTCCAGATTCGACCACTCATAATGGTATTGCTAAAAGGCTGAGTGAAGTCCAAAAAGGCTGTTGATTGGGAGACCTTCATGGAAAAAAAAAAAAAGTTTCATTCATCAAGGGTAAGTCCATGAACTAAGTGAAAATTGTGGGAAAATGCTACCATGCAGAGACAAAATTACAGTCTTATTACACAGATTAAAGATTGGAACAAGAAATTAATAGCTGAGAGGCAACACGGGTAGTTTACATATCGTTTAACTAGGCCCTATATGATGGCAGTTTTGACTGATATTCATGAAAGTCTCTTACTTTCACAGAAGTTTATGGAGAAATTAGATGTACCCTCAATAACTAAAGAGGAACAGAAAATGCTAATGCAGCCAATTTTCATCGAAGAAAGTAAGACTGGTCAGGAAGGCATGTGAACCAAATAGTTTGCCTGCAGAGGGACACCTAATAGATCGTAAAATCATTCTGTTTGTGTCTGGCAAGAGGTTTTTCAAACACTTCAAACACCTGACATATGGACTAAGATATCTTACCCTCTGTTTTAAATACAGACAGTAAAAGGTATGCCAAGCTTTTAGTGGAACGATTGGAAAGTACACTAAAGATTATCTCTCCAGAACAGTAGGGCTTCCTATACAATCACAGAGTAGATAAGAACACAGCAGAATGTTTGCCATATATAGCGTCATCAACTATAACTTCTCATCGCCTCATAGCGATCCAGGCAGACAGAAAACCTTTGACTTAGTGCTTTGGGAATACCTGCGGGAGGCTGTTAGAATGGATATTCCCCACCAGCTTTCATTAGAACAATACTAGATTTATATCACAGTCCGAAGTCGTTCCTGGTTATAATTGGGGTTGAAAACAAGGTGTTTTTAAATATCTTGTGGAACCAGACTGGGGTACCCACTCCCTCCATTGCTGTTTCTCATCTTTATTAGGCCGCTAACTACTTCCTTGAGAGAGAATCCAAATATACCAGGTTTTAAGCTAGGACCATTGAAATATAAACTTTATACTGTTAACTTATTAGTCATCATTTCAGGCTCTGAGGCTATTAATACAATTCTTGATCAGCGATCTCCAACCTTTTCTCTAATAAGAGCTACTTATGATCAATAAAATTCATCCAGAGCTACTAATATCATCAGCGTTGTAATGGTGACCACATCAGACAAGATTACATTAGTGTCCACCCTATGTAGAATTACCCACAGTGATCACATCAGAGCATCATGCAGGATTGCCAGCAGCAGTGTTAAAAAAAAAAAAAAAAAGGCTTTGTCAATTTGGAAAGCCTTTATGTGGGTAATACAAAGCGGCCATATCTTAAATGCCCCTGGCACCAAGGTAATATTATTAGTAATAAACCTTCCAGATGCCACATGATTTATCACCTTAATAGCAGCTTTACTTAGATTTTGGAAATTCAAATATCAACTTGTTAGTTGTGAAAATACACACATTTTCTTCTCCAATACACACTTTTCAATTTTGTTATACATATATCCAATCAAGCAAAAGCTGTTCATTTATTAGAGTAGGCTGGACACAGGAGAGCTACTTAAAGGTAACTGGAGAGCTACCAGTTGAAATTGGGCACATTCATATTTCTCTGAAGCCAGCAAAAATTAGATATCATGAAGTTGCGGTGTCCTAGAAATATTGCTTAAAATGGGGGAATGTTAATTCAGTTTGTCTTTCAAGCCCACCCGTCACTCCGTGCTTTTTTTTTTTTTTTTTTTTTTTTTAAAGCTTCAAATTATATTTCAGTTTGCTTGCTAAATTTATCACTCGTGTATGTTCAGTTGTAATACAAACAGCATTGTTTTGTAAAATTAACATTTTGATGAAATTTAGTCGTGAAGATATGGAAAGGAGCAGATGGTGGCTGCGTTACAAACCACGCCTAATTGCTGCTAACGCAGATTTGTTAAATTTTTTTAAATTTTTTTTTAATAAAAATATTTTGTGTCAATTGTTGCATCATGGTCGGAGCTCCCTATCCCAGGAAGCTGTCGACAAATAACAAACAACATTGTAGTGATGTTGACATCTCGTATACAATTGTCATATTTTAGAAACGTACATAACAAACTTTTACCATTGCGAAATCACCCCCCCATGTGCTGCAACCAACCCATGTCCCATAACTTTGAAACTGCCCAACCAGCCCGATTGAACCACGTAGTATTTCGTCACACGTCCTACCGTCCCGCCACCCCCTGGTATCCATGTCAAAGCATCATTCCCCTTTGGGCCCGTAGGTTCCAACTAAAGCCCCCGGTACTCAGCCCATTTCTTCCAAATTTTCAAGTGCTTCTGCGGGCACCCCCTAGCCTTAAAAACAGGTTGCTCCATGCCCATACATAAGTCCAGACCCTTTTTCCAGGCTGATATATTTGATGCAGCTGTTGCCTTCCACATTTTTGCAATATCCCTCTTAGCCAGAGTAAGCCCCAGCAGTAACAGGTGGCGTTTATACAGATTACCTCCAATACCCTCCATAATGTGTAGAATACTCCATCTCGGTGACAGTGGGACATCCCAGCCCAGTACCTCCGAAAGGCACGCCACGACCCCCTGCCAAAACTTGGAAATTACAGGGCAGTGCCATATTTTGTGTATAAGGGAACCCTCCGCGTGTCCGCACCGCAGACACTCCGGCGACGCCACCAGTCCCGCCCTCCACAGTCTCTGCCTTGTATAGTAGACCCGATGCAGATATTTGAACTGTATCAGGCGCAATCGAGTAGCTATCGCCGCACCCCCTCGGGGAAGCCAGTGCCTCTGCCCAAACATCCCCATCTAACTGGCCTAGATCTAGTGTCCATGCTTCTCTTAACTTGTCTAGTGTAGTGGGGCTATTCGTCACCAAGGACTGATATATTTTAGCAATTTTGTGTTCCCTTAGGTCCCCCATGAACACTTTCGCTTCAATTGGGTTGAACTCGGGAAGGGCATCTAACCCCACAATGCTAGGGGAGATGGCGTGTCTAAATTGAAGATATCTGAAGAACTGGGATTGAGGCATATCGAATTCTTTTTGGAGGTCCTGAAATGACTTCAGTGTTGAGCTTCTCCATAACCTCTCCCAATGTAGAAATTCCTATATTATCCCAGCCCCGAAATCCCACTAGCGTAGCCGACTGTTGCAATCTCCCATTTCGCCACAGCAGAGTCTCCCCAGTAAATCTGTCCCACCATCCCATCTTACGAAGGGATTGTTTCCACAGCCTAAAGACCACCTGTGTCGCAGTCGGCAAAGCTTGGAGCTTAGGACCGGAGTACAGGATAGTATGTAAGGTCGAGTCCTCCATCGGCCACCGTTCCACTGCGTAGGCTGGGTCCCCCCTGTCCCCGTACCACCACTCGTTGAGTATCAGTAAGTGCGAAGCTATATAGTAGGAATGAATGTCTACCGCGGCGAGTCCCCCGCAGTAGGTCGACTGATAACAAGTTCGTAGGGCCACTCGGTCCGCGCCCCCATTCCATAGGAACTGTCCCAAAGCCGCATTCACCTGTCTGAACCACTTTTGTGGGATAGGGTACGGATGATTTTGCAGCTGATAGAGCAATCTGGGAAGGGAGACCATTTTGAATATGGCTGATCTCCCATAGATAGAGAGGGGCATATGCGACCACGTCTTCATCTCCTCCTTCACTCGTGCTCACACAGGGGCAATATTCCTCCCCCACGCTGTGGGTTGCGAGGCAGACAGATAAACCCCCAGGTACCTCACCCCGTCTAATACCGTCGATACCTCCGTCGCCCAGGAACCTAGTTTTTCTTCTCCCTTTAGTGGCCAAAGGGTGGACTTACGGGGATTCATAAATAGGCCAGAGGACTCGCCGAAAACCTGCATGATGCGGAGCAGTCATCGGGCCCGTCCTATTGGGGCTGGTAAGGGAAAAACAGCACATCATCGGCATACAATGCAATGCGGTCTGAGATCCCACTGGCCCATTCAAAGCCCCGCACTTGGGTGTCCATTCTCACCCATGCCGCCAGGAGCTCCATTGCCAATGCGCTAACGTAGAAAATTTAGTTGATTCAATCTTCAATTGCTTTGGATATGCTGACTCCTAAATATTTGATTTTATTCAGCACTTGTATCTAGACTGATATGTTTATACACTACATGAATGGTTGCATGCCAGACTTTCCATTTGATTTCTTAATACTGGCTTTGTAGACAGAAAAAATACCAATTCAGTCAAAGTATCCCAAATTATTTTGACTGCAGATCGATCTGTTGTTAAAACTAATACATCGTTTATGTACAAGTTATCTTTATGGGGTGACTCTCCCTCGCATATAATGTGGTACCAAGGTATTCTTTCTTCGGAAGGCTGGTAGAGGCTTGATAAGCAGAGTAAAAAGGAGAGGCGATAATGGGCAGCTGTGCCCTGTATCTTAGTAAATTGACACGTCTCTACTTAGTCCCCCATTGGCCACAACGGAGGCTGTAGGAGTGCTATAACAAACTTTTATCTAGTTTTATAAATCTGCAGACTAAGCCCACATTATACACCATACATATTTCCAATTGAATGTTTTATCAGCGTCTATAGTTAACCGTTTTAACATTTCAATTTCTGTTTTTACCTGTTCAATACCTGCAAGTAGTTCACCAATATTCTCCATATTTCAGAGTTTATAAATCCAAAATCCTTGTTGAGCTGAGTGAACTACCTGTGAAATAATAGTTTGTAGGCACTCTTGTTGTTGGTGTTTTTTTTTCTTTTTCTTTTCTTACTGTCATAATTTAGTAACAAAGTAGAGCAGTACAAAGAGCAATTGGATGAATCCTTATTTGCTTGCAAAATATTTTAATTCTTGCCTTTTGTCATGTATCCTGGATTACCTCCTCACGATACAGCACAGAATGGTTCTTTATTTTGGTCCCTTAATTTCTTAACTCGACCGGCAACCCATCAGAGCCAGACGCATTGCCATTTGTCAAATTTAACATCTTTTGCAATTTCATTTATTAGTTTCCATATTCTTCTGATCATTTGTCAGCTTTGAAAGAGTAATTGTTTCATAAAGGAAGTGTGTCTTTTTAAAATATACTTTTATAAACTTATTTTGTTTCTAACCTTATAATTTTCGTTTGTTCAGTTTTTTTTTTTTTTTTTTTTTTGTCTCCCTGAATATAATAGATAGTGTTTCGGAGGAGCATCTTCCGCCCATATTCAGAGTATAGAAAGTTTGGGGTTTATGCCTAGGGTGATTTGTGCTACTCTTGCAATATTATCACGAGCTTCTGTTCAGAATTGCTCTAATTTAATGTAAGCCCAAATCGTGTGGTAAAAGGATCCTACTGCTCTGCAGCCTCTCAGACTCTTTCGAATCTCACCACTTGAACTCGTGTAAAATAGACTCTTGGCTATTTCTTGGTTTTTTTCCAGTGAAAACCCAACTTCGTCGCAACTCTGGGGGTTTGGATTGCCTCTTACCACACTCCCAGTCCTTTGTAGCCCCCAGGTCCTCCTTTCACTGCTATTCAGCTTAGATCAGTGTTTCCCAAACTGTTGGTCTTGAGCCAATTTTTGGTGGGTCACAAAAGTCCAAGCAATAAATAAAGATGCCTGTAAGTTCTGTATTTATCTTGTCAAATTTGCTTCGCTTCAAACACAGAGGTCTAATGTCAGGCTATGTATCCTGACAAATTGCTGCTTATGTTTTCTAACCAGTGAATTGGTGTTTGTAAATTCCTCTCGCTTTGCAGTCAGAGGAAAAAAAGTGAATTATGTGACAGTCTTGCTGATACACGACTGTGAAAGGAGAGGCTGCAGGAATTCATTTGTTTGTAACACAACCAAATGTAAATACCTGTAAATGAACTGTACATATTCAGCTGTTGGGAAAGCGAAAATGAAGTACATTTTCTTGTAATTCTGAAGTGTGATGGAGACTAAGATTCCATAATAGGATCAAAATAATTCAAGCCACTTTACTTGGTCATGAACAAATTATAAATATTCAATGAAACCTGATTTTCACATATTATCATTTGTGTGCAATACAGTTTTATCAGTAAAACTGTTTGTGCAATTTTAGTGGCCATTTCAGTGGAAAATGTGGTGTCTGTAAATGACATTGCGCTATCCCACGATGTTTCAGTTACAATAAAGAACAAGCATTTGTAATGCAATAGGTCTCGCATTTGCGAGAGTTTTAAGTTATTGGCATTGTAAATGACAATGCCTTTTATTTATATGTTTTGATAATTAACACATATATACATTTCATTGTCCTGTACAATGCCAGTAGCTCAAACTCTTGTAAATGCGAGACTTGTGCAAAGAAGCGGCCACCATTGTCCCGGGCTGAAAGTGAAAGCACGCATGGTGCGCTGAATGTTGCAGGAAAGCATGTCGTGCCTGCAGTAGGAGAAACTACTTAAAGAAAATAGTGCTTACAAACTAAAAAAACTCACTGTGTAACCACCAAAGTAAAAGGGCTAGTCCTCATGGCAGCTTACGAATGAAGACAAGGCGGTACTAAGGAGGGACTAACAAGCCTATAACGAATCAGAAGCCAGCATTTACGAAGGACAATGACACAAGCCAATGACAAATATGGGCGGAGCTTCTTTTCCATACTACATACAGCATGGCTCACAGAGCAGCGCATGTGCTGGCCAGGCTTGACCTAAAAATCGCCTGCCTATTGTTGATTGAAGCTAGGTGGTTTGCGAAAGGTCATGGTTCTAAAAAGTTTGAGAAGCTATCCTAGAATGTATATTTGCAGTGTTTTATTGATCAAAGTTTTATACATACTCTGACTCATAGTTTACATGCACTTCCAGAATACATGCACTTCCAGAGCATGTCTCAATCTGACATACTGAAAGATGTCAGAATTAAGGTCTAACTCTGTTTTTAGTCTTTGAAAGCTTTCGTGCCATTTTGTTTCCAAACATCTCCCATTGTTGAAATGCCTATTTGGCCCCACCTTTTAAATTCTTCGAGCTGCACAGATTGGTTTTTATAAAGCCCCACCCATATGTGTGTGTTACATGTCAGTCATTTGTTATGGTATTGCAGAAAATATGCCTTTTCTGCAATGCCACCATATATTTTTCTGGACCCTATTTTTGCTGGCTCTGTGCACTGCCAAACAGTAGTAAAGTCTCTGTGCTTCTCCTCTAAATTACGTGCTGTACATTGGAAATCTATATTTGGCCTATTTAATTTTCCTATAAGTCCATTGTAAATGGTTCCCTAAGTGCACTTATGGCATGGGATGTTAAATTTCATGTGGGCTGCAGTTTGTATGCTGAAATAATATATTTCTGCAAGGGGCATCCTTGTGCTGCGACTAGGCTGTGGTTTAAATGTGCTGCAGTGACACATGGCAGAGAAAAATTCCTTTGCCATATAGGAAGATCCTTTGCTTATATATTCATGAGTCACCCCTAAAGTATGCCTTGTATGCCCACTGGGCAGGATGCTAATCTATAATAATAATAATTAAATAAATAAAAAAGGGCACACTACATATTTGGGTTAGTGTATCCTCACTGTGAAATAAATCCTAGAAGCTATTTCACTGTGTTGGCCAGGCTAGAATTTTAGGCCTAAGTGGGATTAAAACGTCTTTTTTCTACGTCTGCTTATGAAAGGTCTAGAAAAACACTCCAAAGGTATTTCCTGCTTAGATTTTAAAATCTGACTTAATGGTGAAATCAGATTTTGGGTAGCAAAAAAGTAATTTTGTAAAAAGTTTACTTAAAACCAGTTCTGCCACTCATCATGCCTCCAGTGCTTCAGTAACACATCCGTGGCTGAGAAAGTTATTGACTGTGGCTCAGAAAACAACAGTTTGCCTCTGTGCCGAGGAAGGGCCAATGGTTAACAGCTGATCCCTGGGCATGGATTAGCTGTCTGGCTATGCATCGGGACAGTTGGCAGAACAAAGGGCACTTTTAGCACTACTTCTTTTGGCTTGGAGATACCCAGGAGAGATCCTGTTTATACCTTGGACTCTCCTAGACAGGCTCCAGACAAGGTTGAAAGGAAAACCTGTCATAACCATGTTGGTTAGGGGAGTGGCCAGGAAGCTGAAGACTAGCCTTCCTGAAAGCAGCTGAGTCCAGCCATATTCAAACTGGGAATTCTGTTTAATTTTACAGTAAGGCAAAGAAGAAGCGCTGCCAAAGGTGGGGTGGGGAAGGGTTGAGCATGGGGACTGCAAGAATATCTCCACCCTCTTTGTAGTGCACAGGACAAATCTAGTTACCTCCTCTGATCATGCCTGGGAATACTCCTGAGGAGGAGGGCCCTGCTGGAAGATGAGTCCTGATTCGTCACCCCTATTGCTGTTGAAAGAAAAGAACTCCACCAGGACTCGAGGATGCCTGAATCCTGCTGGCACCCAGGGACTGGACCGGCTCTCCAATGGTCAAGTGTGGTTGAAATTCTAGGTGTTTCTCCATTGTATATTAACACTCAGAGTTCCATTTCTACCTTTTGAAAGTATGTATCGGGTACCTCATATTGGGTATTTTTCAGCATATAGAACAGTGCCTAATTATGGAGTCCAAAGTAAAGTCCTGTAATAATGATAAAAGATTATATCATGAACAAAGATGTGGAGATAGGCAATTAATATTTTCATTATTTGTTATGTACTTCTTTGGAAGTTAAGATGACATCTGTGCAACTAAATTAATTGTATTAGGCTGAGTGAAAAGCAGAAAGTGGTGAAGGGAGTCTTAGATTCCTTAATGTGTTGAATTCAAATTTTTGAGACAAATTGTTTATAGCCTCTTTTGTTATGGGTATCTTTTCATAGTCCTATTTAACTGATCCATTGCAATGCTCCAGTTGCTACCAAAGTAGTAAGGGATTGTGCTTTCTACAATTTCAACTTCTGTGTCTAAACTTCTCCAAGGGGAAATGTTATTTTCCATCTCTCTGGAGATACCCCACCACCACCTCCACTAGGCCCACAAAAAGTGTTTTCCCATAACAAGGCCCAAAAACCTCAGAAAATAGCAAACAAAGTGAATGTTTCGTTCGGACCAACTATTTCCTTTCCAAGTTGACATTTGGACATCTGCAAGCTAGATCTATATTCATATATTTTAATATTACAGCAACAAGAGTGAACTCCACCAGATCAGGAAAAGCATACAGAAGGGAAGGAAGTGGTCTGTATCTCTGTAAATATTTGTTGAGATTATGTTTAGCTTTGTATTGCACCAGCCTTTTCCCCAAAATGGACATGCAGTGGTTTGTGCACACCTACATTTTGAGACCCCCCTAACCTGCCCCTGTTTGTTTCTTGTGACCAATATGCTAAAAACTTTCAAGGTTTTTTTGGAGGAGAGTTTGATGTAGATGTGTCCGAGGGCAGCATAGTTGTTAAATGTTTCATACAAACTAACCAGTCTAACTGTAATTAGGGTTGCCTCTGCTGCCCATCTCTCTCCCCCACAAATGCCATACTCTAGTCCTAAAAGGTTATTTATTCTTTTTATTGAAAACCTGATTAATCGCACCTACTACAATATCAGGAGCACGCTTATTTTTCTTTTGCTCAAAGGCATTTCTCAGATGAATTACTGATTAATTTACAGAGTATATAAATGCAACTGTTACATAGTCTGTGGCTGTCCTACAAATACCTCTTAACCAAGCTAGACGTCCCTGCCCAACTCTGAGCACATCCCCATTTGTCTAGGTTTTTGCAAGTTGAAGTTATATCCAGATTCTAGGAGGGAAATGTATGTTGAGAGTAAGTGTTACATTAAGAACGTTCCCGTAGGTAAGCCATAATTAGAACATTGGAATGTTAAGCGCTCCATTGAAAACAATG
Organism: Calotriton arnoldi; assembly: GCA_963921515.1. NCBI lineage: Eukaryota > Metazoa > Chordata > Amphibia > Caudata > Salamandridae > Calotriton > Calotriton arnoldi. Next base: position 174,121 of record CAWUFW010011325.1, read on the forward strand.
GAGTGCTCCTGGCTTCTAATGGCTGGTAGAAGCTTAGAGCATCAAATTTCCAATGTTTGTTCACAGCTGTTGCTGTGAACAAAGGTCTCACGGTTCCCGAGGGAATTTCAAACCACTCGGGTTCTGTGAGGCCTTTGTTTTACTAATTAGAACATTCTGCCCTCTAGGGGCGGAATGTTCTAATAGCCTCAGAGCCATCCGTTGTGGGTTCTACCTGCCATTAAAGGCCCGCTCCCTTGTTAATGGCCCTTGCCTTCGGCTCAGGCCTTTAGCGCTGGAGCGGGCTTTTAATGGCCGTTAGAGCCTGCTACATCGGGCACTAAGGCTATATTAAAAGTTCCAAAGTTACTTACAGTTCCACTAATTAACAGTGATGTTCCAGGGCATCCTAGGACGAATGTACAGTCTGTGAGGAGGAAATGAGTAGACCCAGATTTGCGTACAAAGTTTGATACAGGTCCTGAATGTTAAGGCTTCAGGATGTAATCGTACAATCCATACTTAGCATATAGCTTTGTTAACCGTAAAACAAGCCTCCTGGTTGTATGGGTACTGAACAGCAGTATGCCAGTAGATGTGGAGATTTTATACGTCAGGCATCTACATATGTGGTGTCATAGGGAGCAAGAGTAAAGTGGCTGAGAAGAGTACAGTTTAACGTCATGAGTGCAGAGCAGACTTGGAGTACCAGGAGCAATACACACGTCTTTCATCTTGTATCAACAAAGCAGATGTACGTTATTCGCACTAAGTACAGGTTTATGAATACCAGTCAGTTTGCTTCCCTCGGAGGCCAATAGGTAGAAGGAAAACAACTTTAAATTGTTTGTATTGTAGGTTGACATTAGAAGAGTTCATGAAAAATGACAAAGTAAAATTCTAAGCCGAAACTGCATTGAGTAATTTCAAGAGACAATTTTACATGGCAGGAAAGAAATAGGTGCAGTTATGTTCTTTGAATAGTAAAATGGAATCTGGAGTTCAGGATATCCAATATTTATAAATTTGATAGTGTGCGTGTGTCTAGATATATAATATTCCATCATTGAAACAAAACAAGGGTTAAGATGACATTTATAGTTGTGTTGAAATGAGATAAGAACTATTAACTGAAAAACCACTGACATTTGACAGCTATAATTTATTGAACTAACTATAAATTGTGCCCCTGTGATACACTGCTTGGGACCTCGCATATTACATCACTCATGACATCATTGAAGACATCCTCCATGATGCTGCTATTCATGTTACTCCATAAATACTTTATATGTTTTAAAAAAGAATGTTGGTAATAAAGGGTCGGTGGTCCTATCTAGCATAGTATTACTGCATGTACATGTGTGGATCTATATAGTGGAATTAGCTTAAGTACTGGAGGCAACTGTGGCTGTGCACAGTTTAACAGCCAGTATGTTTTTATTTAGACGCAGCCCTCCGTGTTAAACAAGGCAAAAGCTGAGTGCACCTGATGTGGATTGCAAAAGCAGATTTTAGAATAGGTTGTGGTTTAAAGCCAAAGCTTGTTGCAAACAAACTGAGAAAAGTCAACCAACGCTTCTGTTCACAGTAGTTTATGGCATGTGCTCATAGTTGTTAGACTGTGTTAAAGACCAATTCTTTGTATAGAGAACATGTATGAGATGTGGATGATTATTTGCATAACTTTGGTGTAGATTGTGAGACAGTGCAGATTGTTACATATTGTAGAATGTAAGGGTGACCCACTTAAAGATGGTTTAACTTCCACACTGTGGTTGTAAACATGGCTCAAAGGATGTATGCCATCGTGCTCCTCTCACAAATCTGTGTAGTGTAATTTACCAAACTACAGAGGGTTCTCCATATGGCTCACTTGAAGGTGTTTTATCTGTGGCTAATGCATACCTGTCAGTCCTAAACTTAAACTGCAGTCCATTAAACTTTTTTTTTTTTTTAATAATATTCTACATTAGTTTTCAACAAGTTGTACAAGTAATTTCCTTGTGTCCATAATCTTATGCGTAACATTACAATGACAATTGCTTGAGCAGCTTAGGTGGGATGTCCGGGTATGACCAGTACATTAAACTTAAGGCAGTGGTGACATTAATCGTCTGTAGTTTTGCAGGAGAATATAAAGAAATTCAAATTTTTTATTACCTTACACAACAACTAAACTCTTAACTATATAAAGAAAAAAGTTCGATCTCGCCTGCCGGGTCTGACTTTAGTTTCGGTTATTGGTGAGTCAGGGCATGGGGCCACGTGTGGGGCCGGATGAGTATGGATACGGGGGCGGGGGCGGAGATACACCACAGCCCGACTCGGGATACCCACCAGGCACTGCCTCCCGCGTTATAGAGATGTGTTGTGCTTACATGTAAGTGAGGGCATGGTCTGTTATGTTGCAGCCCCGCTGAATATTTCTATGTCGGGGGACGGTTGTGTTGCGGATAATTTAGACTCTATGGACGACCAGTATTCTTGCCATTGAATGGGATTGACCCGTGCAGGCGCGCTTGATGCATTAGACAGCTGCACTGTGTGTTCTGCGACTAGTGCCCTATGAAGGTCGAACAGCCATGATTGTGTGTTGGGACCTAGTTGTGATTTCCAAGACAGTGCTATTTTACGTTTTGCGAGGCCCAGGGCCAGATCTAAGAATTTGTTGAGGCTTTTGCGAGAGGCGTTTCGCTTCATGATTCCCAACAGGAAATGAGTGGCCTGGGTTATCACCGGGGTGTTCGCCGCCTCTGTAAGTGTGGCCGCAATTTCGTTCCAATATAACTGATTGTGAGGACATGTCCATACCATATGCATAAACGTTGCCTCCGTGGTTAAGCACCTGGGGCATGCGTCAATGGAGGCAGGGTACATCCGTGCTAATCTATGTGGTGTTAAATATGTGTGGTGTAAATAATTAAATTGGGTGTACTTCAATCTGGCGTTCGTGGATATGATTTTAGGGTAGCTGATGCATTGTGTCCACTGTTTATCGGTGATGGTGGTTGACAATTCCGTGTCCCAGTAGGCACGCAATGATGTCAAAAGAGGCGTGCGATCAGGTCTAAGGCAGTTGTATATTGCTGTTATTGCGTGCCTACCACGCCCATGCGTCAGTAAAGTTTGTAAGCATTGTGATGTTGCAGGCTCAGTGCGATCGTTGTCCCATGTCTGGAGGAATTGGCGCGTTAGCAATGCATGGAGCAGGAACGTCCCCCGTGGTATCTCGAAGTCCGTCACTAAGGCTTCAAAGGTTTGTAATTGCGAGTCCGCATACATGTCGCCCCAGGTATCCAGCCCCCCCACTCTCCAGGACTCAAGCGCCGGACGGCCGTGACAAGCAAATGAGCCCGGTAAGACTTCCAGCAGCAAGTTAGGAGGGTACGGTTTAGCCTGATTTTTAGGTAACACGTATTTGGACCAGGTGCGTCTCGCCATCACCATTAAAATTTTGCCTTGTTTTTTCTGCAATACGGTGGTGGAACCCGAGAGCCACTCCAATATTGCTGGCTGTCCCCAGGATAGCGCCCCGGTGCCTAGTTCGGTGAGGTTGCTCCTTGCAAGCCACCTCATGGGCCACTGCAGTTGCGCTGCGGTGTAATAGTGTTCGTAGTTTGGTGTACACAGGCCCTGTCCGAAAGCTGTACTTACCGCTGTCAGAGAGCCACCCTAGATCTAGAGTTCCCCCATATCAGAGAGACAAGGAGTGACTCCAGGTCTTTAAATAGCCTTTGCGGCAATCGGTAAGAGAGTGAAGAGAAAAAATCTAAAAGTCGGGGGAGTAAAAGCATTTTGGAAATGGCCACTCGCCCCCTGGGGGATAAGGATAGACTCAGCCAGAATGGGAGAGCTGCGCGAGCCCGAACAATTGCTCTTCCTATGTTTCCGTCTATCTTATCTACGCCAGAGTGGTAGACCTGGACCCCCAGGTATTTGAAGGTGTCAAATGCCAATTCCAACGGTGTATGAGGCATGGCGTGACTCTGGTCCGCTGAGAGTGTCTTCATTTGGAACATTGCTGTCTTGGACCAGTTGACCCGTAGGCCCGAGACCTGTGCGTAATCATTCAACAGGGCCATCAGTCCCCGCAGGATCTCAACCTGCCAGGCAGGTAAATCAATGCGTCGTCTGCATATGAAGACACTATGTGCCACCGCTGATCTGCACATATGCCCCAGTCAAGTACACGTTGGCGCAGCTTGCACGCCAATGGCTCCATAGCCAATACAAAAAGAATGGGTGACAGAGGACAGCCCTGTCTTGTGCCACGCTCTATCGCAAATGGTAGAGAGAAGGTGAGGCCTGTCTTTACTCTAGTCTGAGTCTGTGGCTTCGTATATAGTATACGTACCCACCTCAAGAAGTTAGGGCCTATGCCGAAGCCAGACAACACTGCCAGTAGATAATGCCAGCTCAAGGTATTGAATGCCTTTTCAATGTCTAGAGATGCTATCATGGGTATTTCAGATTCTGTGCGTGCCCATGCTAATAACGTAAATAGGCGGCGTAGATTCAGCTCGGTGTTCCTCTCTGGGATGAAACCATTCTGGTCTTCGTGTACCAGTATGGGTATTGCTTCGATCAATCTATTGGCTAGTAATTACCTAGGATTTTATAGTCTACGTTCAGCATCGATAGAGGGCGGTATGAGGCCATCTGGAGTGGATCCCTGCCCAGTTTGGACAACACAACTAGCATTGCCTCTTGCAGGGTAGGCGGGAGTTCGCCCTTTTTAAACGCTTCTTTATACATATTAGCCAATTGGGGATAAGTTGTTTGGAGTAAGCTGTGTAAAATTCCGACGGCCAACCGTCTGTCCCCGGGGTTTTACCTGTTGCCATTTGCTTAATGGCTTCAGAGATCTCGTCTGCAGTGGTAGGGTCTTCGAGTGAGTCATAGTGTGGTTGCGTTACCTATGAAATGAAATAAAATGAAGATTTCTAAAGCGCACTACTACCCGCAGGTGTCTAGGCGCTGACTCCCAGAGGTTGGACCAGGGTAAAGGATAGAACCAGACATCAAGGAGGGACAGAAAAGTAGTGCTGAGCTAATTGTTAAACAGTCAGGTTTTAAGAACCTTACGAAAGAAACAGATTTTTTAAGGTTTTTAGTTTCAGAGGCATCGAAATCCAGAGTTTGGCAGTAGCCACTGTAAAGCTCTTGCCTCCCCAGGTGGCTCTTTTAAATTTAGGAATGACCAAATTGGCCTGGGAGGAGGATCTTAAAGTCCTAGAAGGGATGTATTGTTGAAAGAGCTGTTTGATGGATTCTGGACCCTCAAGATGAAGGTCCTTAAAGGCTATGCACAAAGACTTGAACATTACCCGCTTTCTCACCGGGAGCCAATGAAGTAAGGGGAGAGACTTGGAGACCGATTGATGTTTTGGTATTCCTAGAAGCAATCTGGCAGCCGCATTTTGGACCATTTGGAGCTTGTCCAGAGCTTTCTTGTGGGCAGTCAGAAAAAGCCTGTTGCAGTAGTCTATTTTAGAAAAGACCAGTGCTGTGATCACTGCTTTGCGTAGGTCCAAAGGGATGAAAGGGAAGAACTTCCTAAGTGATTTAAACATAAAGAAACACGAGGAAGTGATGGCATTGGCGTGTCCCACAAAGGAAAGTGTTTCATCAAATTGGACTCCCAGATTTTTCACTTTGGGAACAGGAGTTGGGAGCGCACCCATTTCCTGAGGCCACCAGTTAGGGGACCAAAATGATGGGTGATTGCCAAAGAGTAAGACCTCAGTTTTATCTGAGTTTAATTTCAGACAATTGTTGGACATCCAGCTACCGATGTGTAGCGTGCAGTTGTGAAAACATTCTGCTGTGCTGTCAGGATTTTCTGTGACTGACACTACGATTTGAGTGTCGTCGGCATATGAGACAACTGAGAAACCAAAGCTTTTAATCAGTGAGACCAAAGGAGTATTGTACAGATTAAAAAGAGTGGGACTCAGTGCCGATCCTTGTGGTACCCCACAGGGTAGAGTAAAAGGTTTAGACCTATGACCGCTACATTCCACGAACTGTGATCCGTCTGTGAGAAAGGATCTGAGGAGCTTAAGAGTGGTACCTCTGACTCCTATCAGACAGACGATTGATAAGGAGTTCATGGCTAACAGTATTGAACGCTGCCGAAAGATCTAACAGAATTAGGGCAGCGTTCACTCCCTTATCTAAAGTTGTTCTGACCTATTCTGAGGCTGTAATCAGAGCAGTCTCTGTACTGTGTTGGCTTCTAAAGCCAAACTGAGAGAAATCCAGTAATTTATGTTCCTGGATGAATAGAGAAATATCGGTGTTCATGGCTTGGAAGTTGAACATGCAACAAGAACCGCTGAATAAGGGCCGGGTCACCAGTATCGGGGGCTGTATATAAGGAGGTATAATATTCATAAAAGGAATTATTGATCGCTTCCTTTGGGCATGGATATTGCTGTAATGGGAGGTTGTGAAGTGTCAGTTTTTAGTAGCCATGCCAGCATCTTACCAGCTTTGTCCCCTTCGGAGTGCCGACGGGCAAGATATGATTCATAGTCCAGCATGCAAAGATTATCTAGTGTTTCTTTATATGCTAGACGGGCCTATGCTAGCAAGGGACCAGTATGGTGGTCTGTGGGGGAGAGCGTCTTGCATCTCTGTATCTCCAGTTCGTGGTTCTTGAGCGCATTTGTGAGTGACTTACGGGAGTTATAGGTAGTTTTGATGGCATGTCCTCTCAGGACATCCTTGAACGCATCCCATTCCATCCCCGCGCTCGAAGCTGTGCCTGTATTGGCCTGAAAGTATGAGTCGATGGAGCGTGACCAGGTAGCACGGAACGACGCATCGTTCAGTGCCGCAAGCGGGAGGCATCAGGTAGACACTCTGGACCTCTGCGTTCCCCACACGAGAAGCAGCTGCAATGGGCTGTGATCTGAGATCGTGTGCGCCAAGTATTCCGCGTGCGATACGCTAAGTAGGGCATTGTCTGAGCAATATATGGTGTCTATTTTTGTGTGAAGGTCGTGGATTGCAGAGTAATGTGAGTAAGTTCGCAGCGCGGGGTGTCTGTTACGCCATGCATCGTATATTTGCATATTAACAGTCCAGTCCCTCATGTGTTGTGCTAGTTTAACGGATTGTGCCCCCGGGAGTGGAGGGCATGAGCGGTCCAGGGTAAGATCATGCACACTGTTATAGTCTCCGCCCCCAGTATGTTGGTGCCGTAGGGTCTGTAAGTAGAGATGGTGTGATTGACTGTAAGAATGAGGCCTGACCTGAGTTCGGTGCATAGAGGGATATCAGTGCCAGTGGGAATCCGTTTAAGAGACCTTCTAGGATTGCGTAGCTGCCTTATGTGTCAACTCGGGAGTGTAATACCTTTAAAGGAATGCCCGTTGCCACCCATATAAGGACGCCCCTTGCATATCCCGAGTATGTGGTGCCAAGGACCGTGCCCCTCCAGCGCTTACGAAGAGACGCAAGGTCAGGTGTGTTTCTTGTAGCAATGCAAACGAGATCTTGTGGCTACGTAAATACTGATCTACCTTGTGGCGTTTGGCGCATCCCGCCAGGCTACGCACGTTCCAAGTCAGTAAAGTATAGTCCCCATTAGTCATCTAATTGACGATAAGTAAGAAGGTTATTTTGAGAAGTTGGCCTGGTATATGCTGTCCACTACTTATAGTGGGCACCTTGCACCAGTCCAAACAACCCCTTATTGGAGATAGGTTAAAGACCACCTTTATTGAAAGCTATCCTAGTGGTAGCTATGGAGAGCAGCCTTCAGGCTAAGTCTTGAAGGAATGTAAAGCAGCTTGTTTTACCAGTCTATAATCTCTTGAGTGACCAAATGAAAGGGCACCACACCAGGTATATATTCAAAATATATGTATTTATTGCTAAACACACCCCTCTAGTCTCTTTATGAGGCTAGAGTTCGAAGTACATAAGTTATAAGTTAGTTATCAACAGTAATAGCACAAATACACGTTTGAGCCCTAGGGGCGTACCAAACCATATACCAATAAAGTGGTATAAGAACCACGACTGAGCTAGACACAGGGCCTAGAGCCTGTAGAAGTGCTTGGACCACAAGGAACCACCCAAGGTAGTGACACAGGGGACCCACGGGGGACGCGTGCAGTGTAAGAACACAGCCGCGAATCGCCGATGACTTCTATAGGGAAAGTCGCGGTTGGAATTTTAAAGAAAAGGGACACTTAGAGGAGGACTTGGAGCAAACCCCTTTAGAACTGGGTTGTTCTAGAGTCTATACCCACGGGAGCACCGGAGTACTCGAGTTACCTCACCCAGGGAAGCCGGGTGCATAGGTGTCTTTCGGGGTCGGGTTTCGTCGTCGTTTTCAATGACGATCTGCTGCAAAGTGCTGCTGGCGACCAAGTCGAAAGTGTTCAGGTGGATCCAAAGGTGGATCGAAGATCTGAAGAACCTGAAAGCAGAGGGGACAGAGTCTGGGTCACTAGCCAGTGACCAGGAAGGCGATGAGCAGATGCCCACCGATGTCGAGTTCTTCAGGTAGGTTGACGGTCGTCTTGACTCTTCAGCCACGAGGTCCAGGAGGCGTCGACGACGACCAGGAGCTGGATTCGAGCTGTCCCACGACGTCTGTCAATTGCAGGGGTGTCGGCGACCGGATTGGACCCAACAAGCCTTGGCAACGGCAAGTCTCGTGGAATTAGAAGGACGGTGGTGCAGACCAGCAAGGTCTGAGGGACTCACCCAGCGAGGGTAAGTCAGGGCACGCCTGGAGCAACCAGGGAGCCCAAGCAGAAGAAGATTGGCCTTCGGGAGGGCCTACTAGCCAACGGACTTGCGACCGCGAAGGAGCCTCGAGTGGACGCACTTAGAGCTGGCTCACGGGACACTCGTGGAGTGGAGGCCAGTGATCTTCGGTGCAGTCGGTGCAGGAGGCTGGGGCTACTCGGAGCCCAAAGCACAACTTCGTGGGAGACCCAGAAGAGGATGCACTTACAAAAGTACGCGGTGTCCAGGGGTCACGGTTCCACGTTACCCACGATAGCCACGGGCCTCAGCTTTGCTGGGGACTCGGGGTAGCCTCGGGGAAGTCTGGAAATCCACCTCTGGTGATGCAAAGACTTCGGCGTCCGGCGGGAGCTTCAGCGATGCAGACCGGACAATTGCTTCGTTGGTGCCTGCCAAGCAGGGGAGTCACTCCTTGACCCCAAGGGAGATTCTTCAGTCCTCTAATCTTGAAGTAGAGCGTCGAAGGTCCAGGATTCTGTGTCAGAGTTTCGTCCAGGTAAATCTAAAGTCCTAAGGACTGGGGTCCCATACTTATACCAAGTTAGGGGTTGGACATACTCTGGGGACCCACCTATGGGAGGGTCAGGGCAGAGGGGTGGTTACACCCCTTTCCCTTTGTCCAGTTTCGCACCCGAGCAGGGGCTGGAAGCCCCTGAGCCGGTTTGAACTGGGGTATGCACAGGGACACCAAATGGGCCCCCAGTGCAGGACTTCAAAGCACCAGAGAGTACTCCCGCCCAGCCCCAATACACACTATCCTGTCTGGGGAGGTGGTTACACCTCCCTGGGACAGGAAACCTATTGTCCAGGCCTCCCCTGCCGGAGTTTCGGTCAGCAGCAGGAGGCCAGACTCGTGTCTGTGGCAGCGGCATCCATTTTGTGATGCCAGGGCTTGGAAAGAAGTTACCGGGCAGGCCGGTGTGTACATGTCTCTCCCTCTAGAAGGGTGGAATGCTACCCCCGCCGCCAGAACTGGCGGGGGTAGTATTCCAAGATGTTTGACACCAAACACGACATGTTTCCGTGCAGCCATCCCAAAGTTGGCATTTAACGCGAGGTTATAATGCGCTTAAGAGTATATGGTCAGGCTGCACTACAAACCGCATCAGAGAAGGGTCTCCGAACGCTGCAGAGGGGCTCGGCTCATGCAGGGGCACCCTCTCACATAGGAACCAAGCACTCTGCCTTCAGGATTGACAAGGCCTGCCATAGGAGTGACTTATAGGTTTATATGTGTGTATGTATGTAGTGATATAGGTAACCTATATCACTGTAAGGGGTGCATGCACCACCTTACCCAGGCTGCAGTAGCAGACCTGTGGTGTCCTTTGGTTGGCCTTCCAGGGGTGGCACAATACATGCTTCAGCCCCTGGCAGGCCTCTGAGGTACCTATGCCCTGGGTACATAGTATACCATATACTAGGGACTTACAAGGGCACTCCAGGTTCCAATCAGAGATGTGCCTAAGGCACATGGAAACCATTTTAGAGAGGAAGCAGCTAGGCTGGGGTTCTGATTAGCAGGGCCCCAGCCAGACTAAAGTCGAAAAACAGTGAAGCATCAGCAAAAAGTGGGGGTACCCATGTGAAGCAGATCCTACTCTCCTACAGTTATGTTATGTTAGTAGGAACTTCTAAAGCGCACGGTCACCAGAAGTTTTCATGGCGCTAATCTTGAACAGTGTTGCGGCGCAATGGACTATGCGTAAGCTTGCACGAACAACCAGGTCTTAAGCGCCTTTCTGAACCCCAGCAGGTTGTCGCACTTCCTGATTGCCAGGGGTAGGGAGTTCCAGAATTTAGGGGCGAGGTAGGAGAACCTACACCCACCCTGACGTTTGAGTTTAATGGCACGGGTAGTCCATAATTGAAGATGGGCTGACCGTAGGTTGCGAAGTGGGGCATACTTTACAATCATACAGCTGATGAATTTGGGGCTCCTGCAATGCAATGCCTTAAAAATTAAGCACCCTGTCTTAAAAGCTGCACGTTGGGCAATAGGTAGCCAGTGGAGTTTGGATAGCCAGGGTCTGGCGGATTGCCATTTAGGTTGTTTATAAATTAGTCTCGCAGCCTGGTTCTGTACTAATTGTAGGCGTTTAAGTAGAAACAGGGGCAGGCCAAGGTAAATGGAATTTGAAAAGTCAAGGCGCGAGAGAACCAGAGCTATCACCACCTGTGTAAGGTCTGAGTGAGTCAGCAAGTAGGCAATCTTCCTGATTTTACGCAATTGGAAAAAACAGGTGGAGACCACTGCCCCCACTTGTCCTCTAAGCGAGAGGTCTGCATTTATAGTGACCCCCAGGCTTTTCACAGAGGGAGAGGGAGTAGGGGGGATCCTAATTCTGTCGGCCAATAGTGAGGGCCCCAAGAGATCTCACTCTTCCCAGGCAACACTAGTTCCGTCTTGCCCGGGTTGAGTTTAAGATGGTTGAGGTCCATCCAACGCTGAATGTGAAGCATGGTGGCTTGGAATTCAAAGACGGAGTCAGGAGAGTCCAAGGTAAAGACAAGCTGGAGATCGTCAGCATAATTGAAGGTAGTTATCTTTCTGTTTTTTAATGAGTGGATCAGGGGCATGAGATAGAGATTAAATAAGTGTGGGGATAGGGACGAGCCCTGTGCCACCCCGCATGTAGTGGCGAGCTTAGAGGCAGTAAATGAGCCAAGTCGCACTGCTTGAGTTCTGCCTACAAGGAAGGACTTTATCCAGTTGTATGCGGGGCCCTGTATGCCGGCCTGCTCGACACGGTCCATCAAGATTTTGTGATCGACCGTGTCGAACCCGGCCGACAAGTCCAGGAGCACCAAGGCCTGGGGGATGCCCCTGTCCGCATTAGCTCTCAGGGTGTCCAATACTGCAAGAATTACAGACTCAGTTGAGTGGGCGGGCCGAAAGCCAGCTTGGTGTGGCTCTAGGTGATCTGACTGTTCAATTAAATTGGAAAGGCACCTGGCCACATGGGCCTCTAGGATATTGGCCAAAAAGGGAAGGAGAGAGATGGGACGATAATTAGAAGGATTCAAGGGGTCAGCCCCTGGTTTTTTCAACAGAGGGACCAAAATTGCGTTCTTGAAAGCACTGGGGACCTTGCCCTGTACGAGAGACTCGTTAAGGAAGGGAAGCACACTGCGAGGTAGGGCAGAGAAGGCGTCCCTCAAGACGTGGGGTGGACAACAATCGTTAGGGGACCCAGATTTTACACGGGTCATTAAATCCGATAGGATCTGAGGACATATGACTGGGAAATGAGCCATGGTGGCTGAGTTAGTTGACAGGTTGTCCAAGTGTTCCGTACTGACAGTGGTGGGAATGCTAGCTTTGATGATGGAAATTTTGTCCAGGAAGAAATTGTTCAAAGAGTTACATAGCTCTTGGGTAGGCGTCTGACTGGGGAGTATTCTCTCAGCGTTACAAAGGTCATTAACTATCATAAATATTTCCTTCGGCTTATTATGAGCATTTAATATTCTGGCTGAGAAATAGGCCGCTTTGGTTTCCAGTATGGCTTTTTTATACTCTTTACGAGCTAACAAAAACTGCAGTTTATCTTCAATGGAGTATCTTAGCCTCCATTTTCTCTCTTTTTGACGGAGCTCAATACAGGATTGTGGGTAAAGCATCACCCCCCTCGACAGCATGTCACCCACCGCCCCATCCCCCATCCCCAGCAACAACAAAAATGCCAGTCCGCCCGCACTCCCTGTGCGACGTGAAGAAATAGACAGATTGAAACAAATGATAAAATTACCCAACGTCCCACCCCAGGCCGGCTTGCCAACAGGCAATTGGCCATCTACTCTGAAATGCAATTGATCCAAACAAGATATGACATTAGGAGAAAGATGCAAAGGAGAGTCCCAAAGTTTCTTTTTTTTTTTTCTTCCGGAAATAGAATATAAATGAGTGGAGGGACAAAGAGAGATGAGATGGAAATAACAAAAGAGAGGGGAGGAGGAGGGAAAAGAACAGAGGGTTATGAAGGTGCTTTATCAGCTACTTATCGCTCTCCGTGGGGCGCAGCAGTTCCGTATGTCGCTGCCGGTTGGCCGCCTTATATAGTTGAAGCCGGTAGTGTTCTCATTTGCGATACGTGGCAGGTTCATTGAAAGATACGCCGATCCTCGCCTCCGTGGTGGGCGAAAAATGGTCCATTTTAGGTTCACAGATGGACCCCTAGGAGATCAACCAAGTTCCTCCTCAGTCTGCGGGGTGAGGGCCGGGCCGCCCCCGACAGTGCTGCGTAGCAGTTAGGAGTAGTGTTTGGTCCATTGCTGTGTCTGAGTCCGAGTCTGATCTTTGGGGGATGTGGGGCTGCCGATGTGTTCCGCTGATTTTATAGCTTGTGCGCGCTCTTGAGCTAGCTGGGCCTTTGTTGGTCGTTGTATTCTACCCCTACCCCGGCCCCTGCGTGGACCCACCAGTTTCCATGCTTGGCGAGGGTCCACCACCACAGTAGGCGGTGTGTGTGCGAATCCATGTTGATCTATGAGGGGGGTGGAATTTAATAAAATATCTACTTATCCATGGGGCAGGATGCTTCATAAATCTATTGTTCTGTAACAAAATCCACTTGTCCCTTTTGTGCCATGTAATGCGGCGACAAATTATGGCAGTAATCTCGTTATATAAGAGTTCTGAAATAGCATCTCTGATTATGCCAGAGGCTCCTTCCATAGTAGGGTTTGAATACTAGCAATTCCCTTATGTTGTCACGTTTCCGCAGATCTACACACTGGGGCTGAAGGTAATGGTAAGCAACAGTTCCAGGGTTGGAATGCCCTTTTAAGTCTGTGCAATCCTACTAACTTGCATGTTTTAAGGGTTTTCACCAACTCTTCTCTAATCTTTCACATACTGAGAGAGTCTGGATATTTACTCCCGACAATGGCAGACATAAAACTTCTTCCAGGGTTTGGAAAAAAGTGGTTGGAGGGAAAGTAAACTTGCAAGCACTCAGATTTTCATATGAGCAAATCTACACCTGCATATTTGCTCATGCTAAAATGCAGTTCACAAATATCTTCTAGGAGTACCGTTTCTTGGCCTACTTCTGTAAAGTCTTGTGAATTCACGAAAGTCATATATCTGTACTTAATCCAAGGACATGGGTGCACTATATGTAATATTTGGACCCCTAATTCGGTCTGGTGTTATCTCTCTATAGGCTAGCTTTACTGTGAGTGACAGCATTTTGTTCTTTCACAAGGAGCACATCGACACGGTTGTTTTGTTCAGTGCCAGGAACTAATGTGCAATGTGTGCTTTTTGAGACCAAAACAGTTTTTGCTTTTGCCAATGTTTGTTATAATGGTGAGGGCCCGCAGCTTCCACACCAATAAGGTTTTACAAAAACCATTCCAAAACGAGTCACGCATTGACAAAACCAAACGGCTGACCAACAATTTCAGACCAACTGGCTTTACCAATGCTTGTTTATTTTTATGTTTCCCATAATCTTATTAGTTACACTGATTTTCCATTATGAATATTTTTGGGAAATATTAGCGTACATCAACAATTTTACTAAATGATGCTGCAAAGAAATAGTACCTAAATTTTTTCAGTAGGTTAGCGAAATATATATATATTTTTTTTTTTTGTGTGAACATTTTATTTTGAAAGCAAAGAATCATCAATCTTGTTTCCAAGTTTCTGCAAATATTTGCATCTAATCGGAGAGCATTCTGGGAGCAGTATACATAGCCTCATATTGCTAAACATTGAAAACGTGTGTGCACATTTTTATACTCTAACCACTGTCAGTAGTGCAGTCTGGGTTTCCAACATTTTCTGGAGATTGCTCACCCTAATAATAAAGCCTTTGCATTAATGAACCATAAATACAAGTTTGAACAGCATTAACACATGCACACAAATATTACCTTAACTGCAGGAAATGCCTTTCCCCTGATCCATTATGTGGTATTGTAAACTGGCAGCCAAAGGGTTTGTACTGTAGGGGGTTGGGCCTACTTGTCCCAAGGACAAAATGCACATGAAAACTTGTTGCCCTTCACCCCTAACAATATGTCCCGGGCGTTGGGCAATAGGAATTCCACATCCCTGTCTATCCAAGCCCAGGCCTCCTCGGGAGTGGCGCAGAAGATGGTGCTATCCTTATGACGGATGCGTAATTTGGCTGGGTATGGTAATGAATATTGTACTTCATGGTCTCGCAAGCATTTCTTGACCTCCCAGTATGAGGATCTGCGGCGCTGTACTGACCGGGTGTAATGTGGGTAGATGTGGACCGTTGCATTCTCTACTTGCCATGGGCCGCGGGCTCTAGTTACCTGCAGAATGTGGTCCCTGTCCCGGTAGTTGAATACTCTCGCTACCACAGGTCTGGGGGGACTACCCGGCGCGGGGGGGCCACCGGCACTCTGTGCGCCCATTCAACCAAGAAGAATTTCGAGTTCTTACCTTGGAGGATTTCTGTGGAGAACCAGGACTCTAAGTAGAGCTCCATGCTGTGGCCCTCCGCCAGTTCCGGCAGGCCTACTATGCGTACGTTGTTCCTACGGGACCGTCCTTCCTGGTCCTCCACTCTGGCTCTCAGATACTCCACTTATTGGAGGGACTGAATCTGGTCCGTTGCCGCAGTCACTGTGGGGCGCAGAGATGCTAAAGTGGATTCCAATTCCTCCACTCTGTCTTTCAGTTTTTTATGGTCCTCCCTTAAGAACCCTATGTCGACCCTGAGCTAGTCAATTTTTGGACCCAGTGTAGTTTTAATGTCTAATATCGCTGCCATCAGTTCGTCGAACCGGTGTGGCTGGTTATTGTGATCAACGGGATTTGTGAGCCCAGTGTGCTCAGTATTCATCGCGCCAGAAGCCAGGTTAATTGTATCCGGCGGCTGAGTTTGCGTCCTATCCGTTCTGGGTTTTCCCATCTCGACAGTATGGGCGTGCGATGTCCCGCGGCTGGATGATCTGCCTGTTGTAGTTCCCTGGGAGAGGGCTAGTATTGAATCAACAACAAGTAGCTGGCGGCTACCCACTGGGACGTGGACCGGAGGTCGTGGCTCAGCCGGGCAATGCGCGGGGTGGAGATGTAGAAGCCCAGGGAGTTACCAGTCACCGTTCACTGGTCCGCCAGCCAACTCCGGCAGCACCCCACCAGCCCATTGTGCAAGTGTGGCTCTGGGGTAGCTGTCGCTCTTTACACCCTGGGCATGCAGTGTATCAACCAGGGTGTTGGGCGTCTAGGTATCAGGGATTCTGCATCTATGGAGCTCTGACAATTCACAAGTGGGGGCCACTAGCCAAGGAGGGAGCAAGTAAACATATGCGTGACACCGTATCACTCACCAATGGCCCTACGCTGGGTTTTCAGATCACAGGCTCCTACGATGAGGATTCGGGAGGCCCTGGTGCCGATCAGCGCACCCCAGTCAGGATTATCAAGTTTGGGGGGAGGGCTTTAGGTGCGGTGGGCGGTAGGCGGGTGCCCACCGCACTAACGGATAGCTCCGCGGACGCTAGTCCATAGAAGAATTGATACTTTCAGCAGGGCCTGCAGATAAGGAAGGCTGCTGGTGTCTAAACTGCATGAGCCCCGTGGCCGACGAGGGGAGATGCACTCAGCAGATCAACTGCGACAGTAGGCCCCAGCACCACACGGTTCGGGGCGCCTGCAGGTTGTAGCTGTGTGGGTCCGATAGTGTGTCCTCTGTGGCGTGTGTTTTTGTGCCCCAGGGCTTCCCGATATTTGCACGGCGGGTGCGTTTCCCAGCAGGCCGCACGGCCCAACACCACTCCGGTAGCGGGGCACCGCAGGAGTGTCTCATCCCCTGTCTCACCGTGTCTCCGGGAGTGGCGTCG
The DNA here is from genome assembly GCA_963921515.1 of Calotriton arnoldi. Lineage (NCBI taxonomy): Eukaryota > Metazoa > Chordata > Amphibia > Caudata > Salamandridae > Calotriton > Calotriton arnoldi. The sequence goes on from CAWUFW010011325.1 coordinate 190,702, forward strand.
GACGTGGGTCGCGGTAGCTCTCGGCAAGTCCAAAACGGATCAGAGGCGTCCTCGTCCCTGTGCGCTCTTTTCGTCGCGCTCGTCCCTGTGAGGAGGCAGCACATTCAACTCATGCTGATCTGCTGCGCAGCTGGGTGGGTCCTCGTTACTCGAGGTCCGTGGCTTCGAGCAGTTCGAGGGCAAGCGCTGCTAATGTTCCCTTCCTTGCCTGGTTTTCGGTTGCAGGGATCAGTTCAGCAGTCAGGATGTCACCGCTGTGTGGCACTCTGTATTTGTCCGGCCAGATCGGGAGTTATGGAGGATTTTTCGGCGGGCCCAGAGCGGAACTCAGTTCTGCACGTCCGTGCTCACCGCCATCTTGGCCACACCCCCCAGTTCATTAAACTCTTTAAGAGGGTGATCCCATTAAGATGCATAGAGAACAAACTCTTTTTTTGGCTGGTGTTCAAGGTTAAAGTGAGATATAAATGTAAAGTATATGAAAGCATTTTGTTTGTTTAGGTGAATACCAATACAAATAGGGTAACATCAACCAAATGTGGATGACTTGGCAGATATGCTAGGTATCAGCATTTAAGCAAACATTATGTTCATTACCACTTGATTTGTGATACAGAATTGGGTGCAGGTGTAGCTTGTTCGAGTACTTGAAGTCCAGAAATACTATAGTCTGTATGTTTAGATTTTCTAATCCTTGCTGGGTCCTGGTTAATATCTTGAAGCACAATAAGAAATACCATGCCCCTGTATTTATTCGTAACATATCTGTAGCTCTGTAAAACATCAAATTTAGTCTTTAACTGCTTTTTGAGAGGAAACAATATAGGTTGCTTTCCTTTTTCTAGTGCCATCTTTTGTTTTCTGAAGACTAGTGCAGCAGGAGTCTATTATTCTTGTTAGGTTTTACTTCACACTTCATGTTGCCTCTTTCTGGTTGCATTCAAAGAACTATTGTATGGCAATAGTGTAAGCTCTGAAAAGGACCTGAGTCTGACACATACTTCAAGTGTTATGCAAAACAGATAAAGCTAGAATCCATTCTCCATTTGCCATGATTAAGCTAGACATGGATTGTTGCATGATTATGATGGTTCTTACCTGTGATCTAGTTGTATGTGCTATTTTATATACTTTGAGAGAAGGGCAAACTTAGAAATCTGTGTTTTGACTATCCATCTGCCTTGTGATGAATTCGCTGTGGGAGTACTGACCTAGATTGTCAGTGGAGTGGATTCCCAAGTGTCCTTAGGATGCAGTGCATTTTAGTGATTTAGGGCCATATGCATGAACAACTTTTCCTATAGGCACAGAATGGGCAAAACCCTTTGATGCATCTGGCCCTTAGTGTCCCGTCTCATTTAGTTAGTTGTACATGTTTAGGTTGCAGCCTACCAGACAGCTTAGCTGTCTGGTTTGCTAAAGACATCTTGGGGACATTCAGAAAGTTGACCTAGGAATGCATTCTGCCCGTTGCTTACCATTGGCTTTGTGGTTTGTAATTCACATTTTCTGACTTTCTATTTGCTGGCTTTATCTGCTTTAGGCTGTCCAGCTAGAGTTTGTCCCTCCCGTTGCCCAAACCTTGTTTAGTGTATTCCTCCACAAACTTGCTTTCTGTAAACTGGCCTTCAGCTCTTGTTCTTATCTTCTCACATTTGCTGTGCATTCAAAGACTGAGGTCAAATTCGAGGGAGCTTGTTGTTTATTTTTCTTTCTCTGACTTCAAAGGGAGAGGATTTATGTGACAATCATGCTGGCGAATGGGGTCTGCTTGAGGAAGGCTGTACGATGTTTTTTTCCCTAGCACACAACCAAATTTAAATGTCTGTAAATGAACTGTGCTGATGATCAGATCAAAAGATTGGGTGATGACATTTCCACACATTGTTTGTGTACTGCATACTTTTATCAGCAAAACTGTATGCGGGTGCAAATGTAATTGAAGATTGTTCAATTGAAATTGTAATTGAAGATGGGTTGTCTGTAGCAATAGTAAGCTACCATACCATGCATACTCCGCGCAACCCCATTCCACTCTGCACCACTCCATGCCACTGCACTCTATTCTGCACCACTCCCAACTATGCCACCCCACACAGTCGCTGCAGTCTTATCTGCACTTAGCGCTTCTCTACACCATTCCAGTCCACTCTACTCTATGCCAATGCACTCTACCCCACACTGCTCTACAGTGCACCACTGCAATCTTCACTCCACTCTATGACCCCCTACTCTGCAACGCTACAGTCTATGCCACTGCACTCTACTCTGTACCATTCCACTGTACACCAGTGCACGCTATACCAATCCCCATTAGGCCACTCTAATTTACTCTGCACTCTACTCTGAAACAATCTACTCTATGCCACTGCACTCAGCGCCACTCCACTCTGCACCACTCTATGCCTTTGCACTCTATGCCAATGCACTCAACACCACTTTACTCAAAACCAATGCACTCTACGCCAGTGTACTCTGCACCACTGCTCTCTACGCCATTGTATTCTGTCACTGCACTCTACGCCACCCTATTGTACTCTGTATCACTGTACTCTGCACCACTGCTCTCTACGGCAATCTACTTGGCGCCACTGCACTCTACGTCAATGCACTCCACGCCACTCAACTATACACCACTGCACTTTAGGACAGTATACTGTGCAGCACAGCACTCTATTTTATGCCACTCTACTCTGCATTGCTCCACTCTACGCCACTGCCCTCTACGCCACTGCCCTCTACGCCACTGCCCTCTACGCCACTGCCCTCTACACCACTGCACTCTACTCTGAAACAATCTACTCTATGCCATTGCAGTCTATGCCACTCTATTCCACCCTGTGCCATTTCACGCCACTGTATTCTACTCCACAGCATTCTAACCACTACACTCTACTCTAATGCACACTACACCACTTTACTCAAAACCAATACACTCTATGCCACTGCACTCTATGCCAAACTACTCTTCACCAGTGCACTGTACGGCACTATACTCTACAGCACTGCAGTCTCTGCCACTGAACTCATGCCATTTTAATCTGCGCCACTTTACTCCATCCCACTGCACTCTACTCTACGCCAGTGCACTATACACCACTCTAATCTACTGTGCACCACCGCACTACGCCACTTTACTCTATGCCTCTCTAGTCTACTCTGCACCACTCTGCCACTGTGCTTTGCGCCACTCCTCCTTGTGCCGCTCCACTCTGCACCCCCTCACTCTACTTCACTACTCTATACCACTCCACTCCACCCTACTCCGAAACAATCTACTCTGCCACTGCACTCTACGCTGTGCCACTCTACCTCTACTCTAAACCACTGCACTGTACACAAATTGACTCTACACCTCTTTACTCCAAACCAATGCATCCTATGCCACTGCACCCATGCCAAATACTTTCCACCTCTGCACTTTACGCCACTATACCCTACAACCTTGTACTCTATGCCACGGCACTGCACGCTACATCTACACCATGGCACTCTGTCACTGCTCTCTGCACCTTTCTACTCTGCACCACTATACACCTCTACTCTGCACTACTATACACCACTGCTCTCTGTGCCACTGCTCTCTGTGCCACTGCTCTCTGTGCCACTACACTCTGCATGACTGCACGTTATGCCAGTGGACTCCACTCTGCACCACACAGCTCTATGCCACTCTACTGCACTCTGCACCACTGCCCTCTGTGCCACTGCACTCTACTTGCTCCACTCTGTGCCACTTAACTCTACGTCTCTCTACTCTGTAACACTGCTTTCTCCACCACTGAACTCTATGCCACTCTACTCTGCATCGCTCCACTCTACTGCGCTGTGCTCTATGCCAATCCACTCTGTCACTCTGATCTACACTAGACAACACTCTATACCACTGCACTCTACGCCACTTCACTCTACTTTGAAACAATCTATTCCACGCCACTCTGTTCCACGCCACTCTGTTCCACGCCACTCTGTTCCACGCCACTCTGTTCCACGCCACTCTGTTCCACGCCACTCTGTTCCACGCCACTCTGTTCCATGCCACTCTGTTCCACGCCACTCTATGCCACTCCACTCTGCCCCTCTACACCACTTTACTCAAAACAAATATACTCTACACCACCACTGTCAGTCTACTCTGCACCACTGTACGCCACTATACTCTACGCTGTTGCTTTACTGTTCACCACTCTAAGCAACTGCAATCCACAACTATGCACTCTACACCGCTCTACTCTACAATACTCACTCTGCAGCACTGCACTCTGACACTGAACTCTATGCCACTCTACTCTGCGCCACTTTACTCTATGCCCCTGCACTCTACTCTGCACTACTCTATGCCACTCTACTGCATTCTAAGCCAATGCACTCTACGCCACTTCACTCTGTGCGCCTCTATTCTACTCTGCACCACTCTACTCTATGCCAGTGCACTCTGCCCCCCTCTACTAAGCACCACTGAACTCTTCACCACTGCAACCTTCTCCAGTTTAGGCCACTCTGCGCCACTGCACTGTCACTACTCTGTAACACTCCACTCTACCCTGCACTACACCACTGCACTCTACTCTGAAACAATATACTCAAAGCCACTGCACTCTGCCACTCCACTTTACTCCACTCGACGCCGCGCCACTCCACTCTGCGCCGTGCCACTCCACAACACTGCACTCTACGCCACTACTCTACACCACTCAACTCTTCCCTGCACCACTTCACATTACACACCTTCACTCTCCCCTGAAACAATCTACTCTATGCCACTGCACTCTGTGCCACTCCACTCTGTGCCACTGTAATCAATGCTGCAGTACTCTACGCCACTGCATTCTGTACTGCACCACTGTATTCTACCCTGCACCACTCCACTCTTAGCGGCAAAGCATGTTCTTGGAGCCCACCCTCTCTCCTGTCATATCTTTCAGTCTGATTGTTCCTGATTTAAACTACTACAGTTTGTGTGTAAAGTCCTAATATCACTTTCTACTGTTTTAATGCATTTAATATATATATATTTTTTAATTTTCAGGTTGCAAGAGGATCCACCTGTCGGTGTTAGTGGTGCCCCATCAGAAAACAATATAATGTTATGGAATGCAGTTATTTTTGGGTAAGTAGATAGCAAATCTTCTCTTGAGAAGTAATATTTTCGTTTTTTGAAGAATCGCCCTATTTTCCTTTTTTGGATATTGGGTAGATAAAGGACGTATACCTGTTTAATAACTAGCAGTCTACTGTTTGACAAATAATCCTAAATTAGAAAGTTTTGCTTCTCCTTCCAATTGTGTGAGTTGTGGTACTGAGAATTGTGCATACTTGATTTACAAGAATGAGATCATTAACTTAAGAATTTTAAACAAACTCTTCCTCTTTGAACATCATAATCCGTCTCCAAACCTTCCATATGATTCTAGGGTTTATGACAAACATCTCACTCCCTCTCTGTTGGGACAGGAATTTCCCCTGCTTGGTGTACAGTTGTGCTCTCCTGCACTGAGGTCTTGGCTGCATGTGACTCCTATCATGACTTTTGGTTTTTGCCACTAACATCACACTATCTAGAGTGTGTGCAGAAGCCGCTGCCTTTCCCTTAACATGAGTGAGGTTCTGGACCTGTCCTGTGCTGTGATGTGGAGGGGCACACAAAACATGCACCTCATTGCACAGGCATTGGACGACTGTCACTGTCATGGGTTGTTACACAGAGCGGTGTTGGCAGTGTACTGTTTTGTGAATCCATAGTTATGACCAGACCTTTTTAGGTCTCGCAGACCTAGCGCTGGAGCGCGCATGCGCTCCACGCTCTGCGAGGGCTTCTTGGAATCAATATGGATTTGGAAGGGGTCTTGAAGCCCCGCCCATGATTCCTATTCGCTTGCGTTATAGTGCATGGGAAAAGGTGGCTTCTCATTGTAAAGGAGGCTTCTTAGTCCCTCCTGGTTACCGCCCTGTCCACTTTTGGCCCCGCCCACCCGGACTGGATCTTTTACTGGCGGCGTTATACAGGATGCTTTAATTAGTGTGTGAGCACTATTTTCTTTACTAAACAATGTGGGTGAATGGCGGCGCTTGCCCACACAGCATTCACTGGACAATGGCGGGCGCTACTCGCGCAATGCGCGCTTTCATTTTAAGCTGCACTGCCGAAAACGCGCCTTTCGTCGCCCGGTGCAGCGTCTGGTGGAGCCGAACCCCACCGTAGGTATATTTTAGATAATTAGTAACAAAGGTGTGTAACAAAGGTGTGCAGCAAAGCTGTCAAGCCAGACCTAGAAACAGTGCGGCTCTGACAAACCACTGCCGGTGAAAGCACCGGTGGAGGTGAAAAGCCACTGCCCACCCTGCCCCTCCATCCTCTGTCAAGGAACGCGTTGGTGGCGAACTGCAACGCATACGGCGGAGGGGCTTTCCGTCATATATTATCGCGATGGCTCACGTGTGAAACATTCGTAGCACAGAACCAAGACGCGTGTGATAATGGTGCGTTTAAAAAATAAACAAGCTGTGCGCGGAGCACTTTGAAAGAAAACGTGTATAATGTGTTTTTGAAGGTGCAGGACATTTTTGCACAATTAATGGCCCCATATCTCGCCTGGCGCTGCTGTGTTTTGCTGAGAAAATGTTCTGCTTCCGAGGGCTGAAAAGAAACATGCACCAGGCAGCATTTGCCCCTGGCTTCCCACTGCCCCCTCCCCGGGGACACAGGGAACCTCGGATAACACCTCAAGGTTGTGAACAAAGACTTGAGGTTACTGCTGCGACCCCGCCCCCTTTCTACAGGACAGTAAAGCCCCTGTGATACAGACTGGCCCCCCCCCCGCCGAGTGAAACGCTGTAAAGAGCGGGAGGGGTAAGGATCGCAGTACAAAGGGGAGAGGGTGGACGAGGTCAGCGGAGGTCATCTTCATTTCAAGCACGTGGACAATCATGGGAATGCTTCATTTACTTCAAGCACGTTATCGACCAGCCAATATTTTCGACATTTTTCTTAAAGCACTAATTATTTGACACAGGGCGTCTCTAGAATTACATTTACTTTTAAAATGAGAGTAATATCACCCCGAAATGTCCCCAAAGGGCAAAACGTGTCTATGATCGTTATACGTTTGTGAGGGATGTCTGCATAACAAAGTCAGGAAAGACTCTGCCTTTCGGTTACAACACTGTCCTAAGCTTTGTCTTGAAACACCTAAACAGCGGGAGCAATGCTTGAATTTGGGGATACATCAATTGGGACAGGGTGATAGTTGGGAGAGCTTTGGGTCGTTGAAAGGCTTGGATGGAATATATTCTTGCCTAATGAAAAGTCTATAAAGTTTGACTAGAGGCACACCAAAGCACAGAATAAAACACTGGGGCAGTAGAAAGGGACAGACTCCGTTCCGAAGGCCGTGTATTTGACAAATTTGACAAATATTCGAAAATAATCAGAAGCCTCCATATTTTGCTAAAACAACAAGCACTTCAAAATCAATAGCTCTCGTCTGTGCGTTGCCAATGCATGTTTTTCTTGTTCTTTCAACCCTTGGCTCTCCGTCGCCTCCCTCCCCCTCCCCTTTCTTCACTCTCCTTGCTTCGGCACTTCTTTCTTTCCCTTCTGGGTCCTCCCTTTCAGCCCTTCACTTACACACTCCCACAGCCCCCCACTCCTCCATCTCTCATCACCCCCACCCCTCAGTCTCAATCTTTTCCCTTCAGCCACTGTTGACTACTTCTCGTTTCTGGTTCGTTCTGAAGCCGATAACTTTGAATCCCAGCAGGGTAGCCTCGGCCCCTCATTCTTCCGGTGTTGATACAGCGTGTCCTTCCGTTGGGTAGCTGTACCCTCCCCCTCCTGTTTCCAATGCTTTCTAACGGTTACGTGTTGGTGGAAGTGCGTACATCATCGAGTGACCCTCGTACACTGCGCTTCGCCCTCTGTTCGTCCTGCCCTCCCCAGACCCTCCTTTATTCTTCTTTTCACCTCTCTCTACCTCCTCGCGTTCATCCCCGCTCCCTTATTTTCCGTTCCTTTCCTCCCTTCTCGGGTCTCTCCCTTCCTCTCGGTCCAACCGGACCCGTCCGGTCTCCCTACAACAGCCCTCGATGCTTCCCTCAGCGGGCCTGGGTGGGCCCAGTCCCGACAGCGGTGCAGCCCTTAGCGCTACTACTGGCCGGCGGTGTGTTTGTAGGGAGGGGGGACTTCCAGACAGAAGCTGCAGGAAAAGTTACATTTGTGGCAAATGCACCTGTCTACAACCGTTTGGATTCATATTTAAAAAAAAAAAAAAGCAACAAGAGTGATTATTTCAAGAGGTAGACTGCTTCAGTTGCTGGCCCCTACCTCCTAAACTGGCAGACTTGGGGGTGGGGGGCATTGCCATGGACTCGGCTCGGTGGAGGGGACTCAAGGCGGCAGAGTGTGAGCAGAACACGGACCTACCCAGGCGTTGAGCATTAATAAAGGATTAAAGCCCGTTTTAGGATCAGCTATGGCGGCTGCTAATGGCTGGGCAGCATTATTTCATAATTATAGTCTATTATTATTTTTATTGTTTTAATTTTTATAAATCCTATTTTTTAAAATCTTCCCTATTGCAGCTTCATATTGTGGGGTATTTCCGAATGACAGAGTGTGAATGCATAAGTAAAGATCATTTAACCACGAACACCAAGGGGAACAAAAAATTCTTTGATTATTAATTCTAAAGAAGTAATTGGAACTCTATGGAGAAATTAAACCTCTCTAAGCTAACTACTGCGCTTCCTCGAAAGAAGATCTTGAAACCAAGAGGAGCACGTTTACAAGCTCAATTTATATGGCAAAGGATAATGAATGCAGTACCTATGTGTCGTGACAGGTAGTTTGAAGAGCAACGCAAGAAACGTGCTACATAGCGCTTTGAGTCGCTAGAGCTTTAGGAAGCCATGCGCCCCAGTGCTGGTGCATGCAGTGTGTTGAATATTATACTGAGCAACAGTGTCACGCGACAGACGCCACTTATCCTTTCTGGAAACACTTGCATTGTGCTTGCCTTTAAAAACAAGCATTTGCAATGCAATAGGTCTCGCATTTGCGAGAGTTTAAGTAAACTATTGGCTTTGTAAATCAATCAATCATATCATTTGTAAAGCGCACTACTCACCCGTGAGGGTCTCAAGGCGCTGGCAATGCCTTTTTATTTATGTTTTAAAAATCAACACATAAATAAAAGGCATTGTCATTTACAATGCCAATAGCTCAAACTCTCGTAAATGCGAGACCTATTGCATTGCAAATGCTTGTTATCTGTGTCACTGGAGTGAAGGCCTGCTGACCCCCTTGTGTAAAGCTCTACTTCTATACGCTAACCCAGATCATAAAGCAAACATACCAAGGGTGTGGTGTGGCTGTTTGTGTATGTGGCTTGTGCGGTATATGCATTGTGTGTATGAGTGAGCCAGAGTAATGGAAGCCAGTGGGATCCATTTTGTATGCCCCTGGCTTAGCATACAATGGAGGTGAGGTTATTTTCCCAAACAATGGAATTGTATTGCTGACATTCTTGAACATGCAGGTAAGAGCCCTAGATACCGAAGTGAGAGCAGAGAAGACCAGACCCCTTTACAAATTCTAATACACCTTTTGCTGAGAGGAGCTCTTGATTATTTTTCCTGTAGCTCTGCCATTTGGTACATGGTGCGGGTGAAGGGTAGGGCTACAGTCTGTGTTGTTCAAGGAAACTCAGACTCCTGAACTGAGGCCATTCTTTTATGTTTCCCCTGATCACTCTTCAGTGTGGCTGACTGCAGTCGTGTGCAGGAAGCTCACATCTCTTTGTACCTCTGTGGTGGGTGCTCCGGGCAGAAGGCTACGTTCTGTGAGGAGCATCACCCTACACAAAGGCTGTGTTTGCAGAGTGGCTTGGAAATCACATAACAAGAGAGCCACCCCAAACTGGTTGTGAAAGTAGAGACAGTGGATCCACCTGTCTGCTTTGATCCAATGACCCTCTTGTTAGATTTGCAAGTTCTCTATGACCAAGGAAGGGAATACTCCACAGAAAACTCAGAATTCCTATGCAACCACAACTGGTGTCTGTCTTGACAGCCAGCTTCCTACAAGTGAGGGGACGTCACCTAAGTCTCTCCTTTTCGGGCAGATTCTGTTCATCTGCCCTGAAGTGCCTATAAGCTACACTACAAAGAACGGGGGGAGGTAGAGGGTAAAAGGCTAGGTCCACCCTCCTTTCAATCATATACGCCAAAAAACCGGATTACCGGTTAGAGGACCTAGTCAGGGTGAAGTTTAATCCCAAATCAAATTGAAATGGAAGGTCAGATATTTGTGACAAGAAAGAGCAGATGCTTTCTTGAGTCCCCTCACTCACCGGGGTTTCCCACCGGTGACATGCTTCATCATTGGGGTCCTCTCAATCCGCTGCGGATTGAGGCGTGCTTTCAACTTGCGAAGTACGTAGGAGCACTGATAGGCGACTATGTGTGGTGCAATGTTTGGTGGAGTGGATAGAAAATCTAAAAATACCTGGCTAGTGGGCAAAACACTTTATTCTAGCTCCTAGTCGGTATATTAAAAACAGGGGTACTAGACAACGATATAACCATAATAAGTCAAAAAAGTCTCTAGTGTTTAGTCCACATGTTTCGAGCCTCCCCATGGCTCTTCCTCAGGACCACACAGGAACTAGCCCTGTGCGTTCCACTCCTAAGTGACCTAAAAGTGAGGTAAATAATTAGTTAAGTGAAAAGTGATGTGTACACACCTACTGTGTGTGCACTATAATACATACGATTTTAAATTCAATTGATCGTAGTATTTCAAATGAGGTTCAAAATAGCCCCATGGTCTGGAGGGGGTGAGGGGCTCGTATTCATACTTATAGTAGAGCTCGCCTCGGCATTTATTCACCTACTTGTACCCCTGGAGACCGCATACTACGATCAATTGAATTTAAAATCGTATGTATTATAGTGCACACACAGTAGGTGTGTACACATCACTTTTCACTTAACTAATTATTTACCTCACTTTTAGGTCACTTAGGAGTGGAACGCACAGGGCTGGTTCCTGTGTGGTCCTGAGGAAGAGCCGTGGGAGGCTCGAAACATGTTGACTAAACACTAGAGACTTTTTGACTTATTATGGTTATATCGTTGTCTAGTACCCTGTTTTTAATATACCGACTAGGAGCTAGAATAAAGTGTTTTGCCCACTAGCCAGGTATTTTTAGATTTTCTATCCACTCCACCAAACATTGCACCACACATAGTCGCCTATCAGTGCTCCTACGTAATTTCGCAAGTCGAGCACGCCTCAATCCGCAGCGGATTGAGAAGACCCCAATGATGAAGCATGTCACCGGTGGGAAACCCGGTGAGTGAGGGGACTCAAGAACTCATCTGCTCTTTCTTGTCACAAATATCTGACCTTCCATTTCAATTTGATTTGGGATTAAACTTCACCCTGACTAGGTCCTCTAACCGGTAATCCGGTTTTTGGCGTATGTGCCTATAAGCTAACCAGTCTGCTGAGAGAGCAAGGGATCCTACCAACCCTGCAAGAGTAGTGACTTTCCAGGAAGAGCCAGGTGCAGTGAGACTCCCCTGCTGGTGGAGTTTGCCAGAGGAGCAGGCCGGCAAACAACAGTATGTGGGCAGCAGAATCTCTAATTAGCTATTCCAGGCAGGAAATATGGCTTCACCTGTGACCAGAACTTAATTGTGGCTGATCTGTGCTGCTGTGACAATAAAAACATTAGTAAGTGTTGAGTTCAACCACCCCCATACTCCCTCCCAGAAAAGTGTATGACTGCGCGTCATCTCTACCACCGAGAGTCGAGGGAAAAAGGGGTTGTACTTGGTCCAAATTTGAAGAGCCATAGTGGGACAGCCCCCGGAACATGTGAAGCAAATGACGTCAGTCCCTACAATTAAGGCCCCGTAGGTCCTAGTTACCTCTTGGCAGGGTCTGACACTCCGTCTGGATAAGATGAAATAGGACAGTGACAAAAGAGAAATCGAATTGCGGAATGTATTCTTTATGGGAAAACTTTTGTGCAGTTAGCCTTATTAGTAAAACGCATCATGCTAAGTTTAAGAGTATTGTCTGGTTACTTATAAAACCATTTTGTGTAATTGTCCAAAATATGTGTGATCACTGCACCTGCACTAGTTCAATACCATTATACAGGTCATACAAAGAGAACCTAAAATCAAATCTAAATTACATACTGTCAATGACCATAATGGTTGTGACCCGCCAAGATATGAGGCTCTTTTTTTTCATCTAAAACTGCATCCTAAGTTGAGTGTTTTTATGCACAGAATCTGCTTCACAATTGATGACAAACGATTGACCATGTGGTCTTCCCCACCAAGTTTCAAGTTTATTTTTATTAGCGTAGTTACTTAAAACCATTGCTACAGAATATATCGATAACAAATTTCATTATAAATCACGACTTTAAGAGACAAGCATTGGCATAGCCAATAGGTCTCGCTTTTGGGACCTTATAAGTATTTAGTTATGCAGCACAACTGTTGCATGGCTAAACACTTATAAGGTCCCAAAGGCGAGACCTATTTGCTATGCCAATGCTTGTTAATGACTTGAACTGTACCATCTTCTTTGCTGTTCGAGCGGAAAGGCTTGCACTCAAGTGCACACTACCTAATGCTTTGATAACTTTAAGAGAATGTATCCGACTATTAAAGGCCAATGCAAATGTTTCCTTGGGTGCTGCACTGCACGTCTTCCCCATGTATGTATGCAAACGTAGCTATGAAAAACAAGGACCACTGTATGTTACGTGAAGGATTGGAGACAATTAGGACCATGGCATGCACATCAAGTGGGGATACACAAATACATTTTACACACATCACATTTCACATTTTTTGTAGGCACTGAGAGACTGAGTAATTTGCCCACAATTACACGGTATTGAGTGAAGCATTGAGGCCGGGAATAAGTCCCCAGGTTCCAAAGGCGGCAGCACTAGGCCACTTCTCTTATGGGTCTTAAACACTTGTCTAGTAGTAGGAAATCCCTGCACAGCAAGCGTCCCGCTGCTTCCTCGAGTGTCCCAACTCCCACGTCACCGGCTACTACATCCATGGTTTATGTTGGCCATTTGAGAGAGTCTACAGACAGCATAGTGTTGTTTACTGTAGCAGCGCATCCTAAACACTGGGTGCTGTACACAGGACAAGGGGGTTCAATGGGTCTGGATTTGATTGAGAGGGAGGAATGGGTACATGGGAGACGCCGGACCTTCGTTAATCCTCAACTGGGCAACAGACTCCCTCTGAGGCTGGCCCACATAGGTGGCTATGCCCTCTTGCCAAGCCAGTCAAGGCCCACGCCCCTTGCACCTGTGCTATTAGGCAACCCCACTGCCCCTGCAGGCAGCACAGGCAGGTCCCATGCCCCGGTATCTACCCCTACTACGTAGACGTCATGCCTCTGTGTCCAAGGCTTGGACAAGCAAACCCATCTGTCCCCTACATCGATTCTATGCTCTTGTGTCAGACGGACACCTTGCATCTCTTCATGGTCCCATGCTCACTACATCTGACCCCTCACCCCTGTTATTTCTGCCCAGGCCATGTAGACTGTTTCCACGGCAACTGTCCCACAAAGGCTGCGCATCGAAGCCTTTGCCATGCAGGTCCAGTCCAGTGCAGTGCTCTCAAATTTCAGAACCACGCACCCAGTCTATGTTGGGTTTTTGTATTCTTGGACGTAATTGCCTTTAGTTGTATACTGGGTTAAAAAGGGACTACAAATCCCAACATGCAAAGGGGAAAAAACCCTCGTACTTCGCACACATGGGGAGTTGGGAAGTGGAACCAGAGAGCTGTGCTCATGCCCTGAACTGCTAAACTCATCGCCCCTGCTCTTTTATCAGTTAAACTCCGGTGCTACGTACCTGTGCTCCCACTCCCTCCTCCAGTCCGACTCAGGTATTTCCTAGAGTTCATGTACCTGCTGGCGTCAGGTACGCCCTGTGCCCCGTGTATCAGCGATCTGTCTCCCATGCCAGCTGGGTCCTGTACTCCCTGTACCCGTAGCACTAGAATTCTCTTGCCAGTAAACTGTAATTGCCTTTGTATAGCGCCTCCTACCCCTCCGAGCTGCCGAAGCGTATTATACATCTCATGCCTACCGTAGCCGTATCCCTGACAGGCGGATATGGTCTAACAAAACCTGTTCAGCCCGAGCTGAGCACTGCCTGGCAGTCCCTTACCTGAGCCGTAGATTGCCCATGAACTCGGGCATGGTGACCGCGTCCATCAGCACAAAGTCCGCTTTGCCGAACTCCAAGCTCTCCTGCTCCGCCATGGTGAGGCTCGCGCGCGGGGCCGGGGCAGTCTGTGGGACCAGGGGGACTCCAGGAGTGGGAACTCTGGGACTGACTCACTGAGCCCTGCCGGGTGCACAGGGAGGTACCGGGTAGCGCTGGGAGGGAACCAGGAACTATAGGGCGGGGCCCACTGGAGAGGAGGGAGCCAAGTGATGGTGGCCTGGGAAAAGGGCGGGGCTAAAGAGAGAAGAAGCAAAACTAAGAATGAACTGCCCAGGAGGCCATGGGCGCGGCCGAGGTGAGTGGGCGTGGCGTGTATTAGAAGGCAAACGTCAGATGGGACATGAGCATGGCAAAAGGGGCGTAACCCAAACAGATGGGCGCAGTCAGCAGATGGGTCTTGCAAACAAGCCCAGGAGTGGTGCGTGCGTGCGCGCGCTGCCTGGAATGCAGCTGAGGCATGAACCGGCAAAAGAGAGGAGCGGGGGCGAGCGCGGCAGCCTGGGCTTTCAAAGCTGACCAGACGCTCGTGCGTCATGGCCTTTTCCCGCACGGCCGGCATATGTTTACAATTATCGCGCACGCGTCTGGGCACGATAATTGGAAACACATGTTTGCCGCGCGTACCCATCCCAAAAAGGCCAGCCACGACGCACGAGCGTTTCTTGGACTGCTTTTCAAACTCACTTACTAAAAGTCTTCGCCTCTAAGCAGCGCTTGCGCGCTACTCGAGGCTCGACCTAAAAAATAAAAAAGGAGTTTAGTAAAAATCAGTTCATCTGTTTTCAAATGCGATTTGTAGTAAACGATTCGTTAACTTAGCAACTTTTAACTGTCTTATGTTTAGGCAGTAATATCACTCTACTCGATGATAGTGCTGAAATAGCGGGGAAGTTGATGGTCGAGGCGAGATACAAACAAGCCTATCGTGAAGGGGCCCCACAGCTCGAGGAGGGCTCGAAACATCGGAGGGTACATTCTCCACAGGCTTGAATCTCTCAGATGACGAGATTGCCAATCGGCCCCCTAGTTGGCCGAGCCTGGCAGGTGTTCTGCAGTCACCGAGATTTGATGCTCCAGGCAGAATTCCCAGTAATCTTTGGCCAAGGCCTTTGATCGAGTGCCCCCAATATGGTTGATGTAGCGAACCGCCGCCACGTTGTCCTTCTTGAGCAGGACGCAAGACTGCGCCCGATCCCTGGTCCAACAACGGACCGCAAAGGAACCCGCCATGAGTTCCAAACAATTGATCTGGAGGGATTGTTCTTCTGTGGACCATACGCCTCCAGTAGTGAAGCTGCCACAGCGGGCTCCCCAACCTGTCCCGCTGGCGTCCGATTCGATGACTAAATCAGGACGAGAGCCGAAAATGACTCGACTGTTCCACGCTTCCATGTGGGACAGCCACCACCGGAGCTCCGCCCTGGCCTCCTCGGACAATGGAACCTGCTGTGCATAGGTTAGACCCCGCCGAAGATGAGACGCCTTTAAATGTTGGAGCGCCCGGAAGTGGAGTGGGCCCAGAAAAATGGCTTGAATTGAAGATGACCGCAGCCCGACCACCCTGGCAATATTGCGCAAAGAGGTCAATGGCTTCGCAAACATCCTCCTGACCTTGTGCTTGATCTTTGCGATCTTCCTGGACGGCAGGCTCAGCGTGGCCTCCACCGAGTCTGTTACGAACCCCAAGAAGGTGATCGTCTGTTCGGGTTGCAGGCCTTTGCCTGGTTGATGACGAAGCCTAACTTCTGTAGAAGGTCCACCGCGTTTCCCAGTTGGTGGGAGAGAGACTGAGGAGACTGGTTCATGAACAACATATCGTCTAGATTCACGATCAGCCGCATACCCCTCGCTCTTAGATGTTCCACCACCGGATGAAGCACCTTGGTAAAGCACCACGGAGCCGAGGACAGACTGAAGGGCAACGAGGTGAATCTCGAAAGTTTGGTGCCGCCACTGGAATTGAAGAAAACGTCGATGTGGCGGAAAGATTGGGACCGTAAGGTAGGCGTCTTTGAGATCCAGATGGACCATCCAGTCGCCTGGCCGCAGGAGGTCGCGGAGCAGATGAATCCCCCTCCATTTTGAAGTGGCAGTACACCACCCACTTGTTGAACTCCCTGAGATTTATAACTGGACGTTGACCCCCGTCCTGTTTCTGTACTAAGAATAGGTTGCTTAAGAACCACCTGGAATAAGGTACAGCATGACAAATCGCCCTTTTGCCAGAAGTTCCCGGACTTCCTGATCTATGTGGATGACCTCCTGTCCGGAGAAATGAAGGGGTCGGGGGAGACAGACTTGAGAAGGGGGAACCGTAAAACTCCACTTGAAACACTTGTAGAGTCTTCAGAACGCATGCGTCATAGGTGACCTCCCGCCAAGTATTTAAGAAACGGGCCAGGCGACCCCCCCAGACGATAGCAAGGAACTATCAAAGCACCTACCGTGAGCATTGGCAGCTCCTCCGCCAAGGGCGTTGTTGCGTTGGCCTCTGTTGCGGGGGAGGCCTCTGGTGGGGTAGAAGCCACCGAAGCGTGACAAGTCCTGCCACTGTCCTCTCTGGGAAGGTTGTCCTCTGCCGGAGGCTGACTGGGAGGAACGGCCAGCCGAGCGCCCCCTACCACGCCAAGCCCCGTAGAAAACCTGTGCATTAAAAATACGCTTCACAGTGGATTGGGCCTTGTCCAGGGAACGTTAGACGGAAGCGCTCCGAGGTTTCCCTTTGAAACTGACGCGCTCTGTGTCCGGATTTGCAGAGAGGCGCGCCCTCTAGCGGCCGGAGGACCGCCGTGCATTCCAGCCTCGGATGAACAGAGAAACACCGAACGCGGCCGCGAATGAAACGGCAGAGCGTTCCCGCGGCCGCCGCGACAGAAAAGGTAACCCGCGCCGCGTAGTCACCTTTCAACTAAGCCGCCAACTAATTTACTCTGAAATATATATAAAGCACATAGAATATCGTAATACTGAGAAAAGAAAGGAAGGGGAGACCCCCTCCACACTTCTCTCAGGAGGCTGCAGCAGCGAAGAAAGAGGAAGTCCGGTGTGGGGAAGCAACGGTTATGTCAGGGGAAGCCCCTGATTGGATGGACTTTCTGCTTCCAGAACTTTGTGGTTGTTTTTGACTCATGGGACATGTAGTCCAAGGTTTTGAAAGTTCTTTTATTAAGGCTGCTGTAAAAACAAGCATTGAAAATGCAATAGGTCTCGCCTTTGATTAAGTTAAAGCCATTTGCTTTGCTAATGGTATTGTATAGCAAAGCAAATGGCTTTAACTTAATAAAAGGCGAGACCTATTGCATTTTCAATATTTAAATTCTGTAGCTCGTCGCTGGATTTGGCTGTTAAACTGGTACTAATGAAGTGCAACCAATGCTCAGACAGTATGAACAAGTGTAAAAGTGACAAAATAATGAAGTAATACTAACACAAAAATGTGCCGCATAACACAGCATAATTTACTTTTTCCTTGCCACATAATTTACTCAACCCTGCCGCATAGTTTGGTCCTTCCCTGCTTCATAATTCCAGTGTATATAAGGCAATATCAACAGATAGAGGAAGTGTCACAGGCAAACGACTTCACAGCGCTCAGGATAGCACAAGGCAACAAGTGAATCAAGATTATTATTTTAGGATCCAGTCCAGAATCTGAGATGGGGTATGGTTTGGCGACACCATGCCAACCCAAATAGAGTGCCACACCCTGCACAGGGGAGC
This sequence comes from Calotriton arnoldi, assembly GCA_963921515.1. Lineage (NCBI taxonomy): Eukaryota > Metazoa > Chordata > Amphibia > Caudata > Salamandridae > Calotriton > Calotriton arnoldi. The sequence continues at coordinate 208,710 of CAWUFW010011325.1, forward strand.
TCAAGTGAGACTGTCTTTCCATTGTTATGCCATTTTGAAGTTGTTGGACATTGCACGAGATCTCAATCGGTGAAGAATGTGTGCAGTTTGAGTTGATTAAGAATATGTACATTTAGTGCTGAATATGCGTAACCGCATATGCTCTTGTCTGGAATACAAAGAGCCCTATTCCAACCCCGGGTTTTATTTGGGCCAGACATGAAGGCTGTGGAAAATATAGGCAGAATTGTTTTCTTTGGCTCTTGTCAAACTCACACTAAATTTACTAGTGACTAGATGATTACGAACAGGTCAAGATGTGGACACTACACAGTGATGAATACAAAAATAAAATCAGAAGCGTGCAAGTAAACAGTCAAATTATGGCCTAATAGCCGAGGATGGGGCGGGGAATTGGAGGAGATTTGTGCCGAAGAAGCCGGCTGCAGCAAGTTCAAGAGGACGGGTGACGTGTGTTGTTTCGGTATCTGGGGGGGGGGGTGGGCTTTGTAGACCACTCCAGTTTTAGAGAGCATGTGAACTAATTAGCTACAGGGAGGATCCCAAATACAGCTGTGGAAAAAAGTGAAGGCATTTTTAATTGTAAAACGAAGACTATCGGAATTGTGACACTAAATCTATGAAATAAAAAAACAGATGGGAAATATTTAAGGGTATAAGGGTTAAACTAAAAAGTGTTTCCTGTTCACTTCAACCTGTGAAGGTCTGTCTACAGATCTGTGAGGACCATTGGCGGGGGATTGTGGGAAACTCTCCTGAAGGGGTGAACTCACAAATGAGCAGGCCACCAGCTTCTAAATGTGTTACACTTCTGGGAATCCAGCAGTGTTGGCTGGCAACTGTTACTCAATCAACACACATAATAAAGAGCTTTGCACGGTGCGGGAACAGGACCCACAGCGACAAAACCGCAGTCCATCTCCGGGTGTAGATTTTATGTTTATTCTAAACCCCTCCCGTCACAAGAGGATAGTGGTTGAAATAAACGAGGTTAAGGAAAAGCAAGGGCTGGGTTTGTATCATTATGGTCGCTATTCTGTGCATACAAGAGCCCCGACCTCTGGTGCCTTGTCACCCGAAGGAGCACCGACTGTCATGCATTCGGGAGTCATTCATTCCACAGCAGCCTGGATGCGACATGCCTTTCTGGTGGAAGTCGGACAGACCGGACGACACATCCACACTCGATGCCACTCCCTAGATAGGGTTCCGCTAGCTTAAGTAAACCCTGCCACAGCGCTACTTGGTTCTCCATTGGACAGGCGGACCCCAAGAAAATACCATTAACTTCCAAAATCCAGGCCAGGGCTGCATTAGTAGGGGGCACCTGGCTGCAGCATCTTTTCTCGTCTTGGGAATGCAGCACTCTTATTTCCTTGGCATCTTAGCTGTGTTAGGGATCTGCTACTCAACATCTGCATAGACCAGATACTGCCGATCCTCTCTTACCACCATTTTAAACCAAGTATCTGAAGCCTGTCAAATCTGGCTTAATGCTCTCGAAGTCCCAATAAAACACAGAAATCACAACAGCAGAAACCCAAAGTTTGGGGTGCCAATGCGTCCAGCTGCGCTTGTTCCCATGGAGTCCCTGTGATGTGTGCAGCGCTCGGGTACCAGTGTGCGCAGCAGGGCTGGGGGTGTGTGGGAGATGGATGTTACTTGCTTACCGCCATGCTGACTGGCTGTGGGGCGCTGGGGCTGCCGCTACACTCTGGTCTGCCTCTCTCGATATGCTCCGTTCGGCTCCGGCTCCAGCTCTGCCACGGACAGGCCTCCCGGCCGCCAGGGGCAGTGCGCTGCTAGCCTGCAGGATGGGGCGCGTCCTGGGAGCAGGCGGGCTACAACGCAGGCGGCCTTCCTCCAAGGCACTGCTTCCAGTTCCTGTGTTTGGGAGAGCCGGAGTGTCGGTAACGGTGCTGGCTGGTGCTCCCAGCTTCTCTAGGGGAGGTGCGGAGCGCGGACAGGAAGACCAGCTCGCGTGCTTCAAAGCTGTCGTGAAGACATTTCTTGTCTGCTTGTTAAATAAATAAGCGGATAAGAAAAGTCTTCACAACAGCCGTGAAGCAGGCGAGCCAGTCCGTGTGGGCTGGACCGAAAAGCCAAAGGGAGGCAACGAAAAACCCTCCTTTCCAATGGGAAGCCAGCGTTTACCATAAACGCTGACGCTACACAATGGAAATGAGGGCCGGGGCTTCAAGCCCTTTTGTAAAAGTCCTCATTAACAATAAATCTCGCCGAGCGTGCCGCGCATGTGCGCAGCAATGCTAGGCGAGACCTAAAAAACGAAGAGAGTTGAGCCTAGTACTCGCCTCCAGGCCTGCCATAGAATTTCTTCTCTTGTTAATTGATTATTCATATTACAGCCTTGGCTTTAGTGTCAAAACAATCAATTGCCATTATTTGCTACACCATACTTAAATGCCCTTATATCTATTACGAACCTTGATACAAGGGCTTCATAGATTGTTACTTATTTCTCTCTTCCATTGTGGATTATAGTATCCAACCCTTTATATGTAGCACTAATACACTTTTTTCTTAAGTCAAAGGTAGGGAAAAATGCCAAAATTGGAAATTTATATTCCATTTTATAATTACAAATTGGGGGTTGAGCGTTAATTGAAATAAAAAATTCCTAAAATGAGAAAAGTACAAGGTTATATTTTAAATATATTTCTACTGCCCCCCTAAACCATAACCACTTGAGAATAGGATTTACTCTTCAATGGAGAGTTTAGGAAAAGTCCTTAAACTGTAGAATGAATAGGGATGGAGATGGTCCTTGTGGATTCTAACACCCCAATCAGGAAAGCTTTGGAGCTCTGGCTGTTAAATAATCTTCCATGGTTAGAAATTACCTGGGAGGGAAGACCTCTTGGGGTCGATGCACTTGTGTTGAAGGGGTTTTCCATGCACATTACCTCCGCGACGGCAGAATCTGATCTTTGTCCCGGATGGCACCTTCCCAGCCTCTTATGGGCGCACAGATGTACGTCTGCTGGCCAGCCAGACTTGCCTTCCTGCTCACAGCATGTTCACTGACTCTCACCCTGACGTGGGATGAACCTTGCTAGAGTGAAACCAAGGTCCTAATCTTGAATTCTGCTGCCTCGGGACATGCATGAGCGTCCTTGTTCTGGCGGATCTTCTGCTGAAGTTGGCTCTGCTATTGTCGATTCTGTGAGGAAGGGAGCATTGCACTGCTAATGCCTACATCAACCTAAACAGATATACCCCCATTACCTCTGGGGCCCTGCACCACTCTCCCATGCCTGCAGGGCCCTGTGTCCACCCCCCCCCCCACCGGCACCTTGGCCAAGCACTGCTCTAACCCCTGACCAGTCGCGCTGCACAGCACGCTTGACATTGTGCTGCTTGCCTTTGCCCCTGCACTTCTCTTGCAACCCCATTTGAAACTGCATGCCAGTCAGTAATGGATGGGACTTACACTGCTGATGCCCATCCTTTGCCTGTCTTAGAGGGAGGGAACATTGCACTCTGAGCCCCATGCTGTGGCTGTTAGAGACCAGGGAAGCTTGCACTCTTGATGCCCATGTAATACTGCACCCGAGTCCTACTGAATCTTGAGGCCATCTTTTGACCAAATACAAGCCAAAACGAATGGCATTGACGGTCCTTGCTTGCATTGTGCAACTCACTTGTCCGAGCTTCGCCTCTCGAGTTCCCTTCTCCTCTTTGTTCCTTTCGACTGTTAACCACTCTTCTATGCACTGTCATTCACCCATTTGCTTATTAACCCATTCGCTTCTCTATACAGCCACAGACAAGAACCTTCATAAATCAACAAGTACATTCAGTAATTAAAAAATAAATGAACGTTTGGCTTATTGGCTTTGCCAGTGCTTGTTAAGTGTGATGGGCATTTTCAGCTTTCATTTCCGATATGAGCGATTTGGTGAGAGGGCCTACTGACCACTAAAAGATGAGAACTACAGTCCAACCTCTGCTCTCGGTGGACCCAGGGACGAAATTGAATAAAATAGTGTACTACTGTGCGTTGCACTGCACAGTGAAGGCTGTTCAAATCCTTGGCACGTTTGTGAGTCTGTATAGTGTCATATTGAAACATACTGTGTTTTGTCTTTAGGCGGACCTGTGATTTGTGTAAATCATAAAATAAGTTGGGAGGGAGATATCGTGATCCATATATATACATTGTTGGCCAGCCTCAGAATATAAACATATACCACTTCCTAGTCTCTCGCCATCTGTTTAAGGTTCACATATGTTAGGAGTCAATAACAGTGGAGTTACTATTTTGTCAACTCGTGATCTTAAAAAATGCAATACCAGTCTTGATGTGAATGTCTAAAATGTACCCACATTATTTCATGTGCCAGTTCGCTCAGTAAGGGGGAAAAAATCCAAATTGAAATGGCTTCCTGTCGTTGTGCCTTTTAAAGTTTATGCCACTCATTTTAGTGAATGATTTGTTTTCTAATGTAAATTTGTACGTTTTTCTAGGCCAGAAGGAACACCGTTTGAAGATGGTAAGTCCTTTTTCATTGTATTGTACGTGGGTGCACGAGACTGTGCTGTCGAATAATAAATATGAAAAATACATCGCAGTACCACGAAGCTGTTCTGTTGGCTCATGTAATCGGCTTTTGTTGGTTCTGAATAATGCTTGTGGAATTGAGTAGAAAACATCAACGACGGCCTCTGCAGTGTTTGATCGCGCCATGCAATGGCCGTATTTAGGCGTGTTTATATTTAGCCTGCCTTCTAACTGGGAAGCGATGTGGCCTAATGCCTGCAGTGTTCATGTGTCTGCTTACTAAGAAGCCAAAGGCTGTGTTTGTTAAATAACACTGTGTTGCTTATGAAACTTAAAGGGAGGTTTCATTGTGACTTTAAGGTTCACGAACTGATCCTTCTAAAAGTGCCTGATGCAATGACTAGTTTTATAGGACTGAGTAGAGAATTGACCGGCTATGCCATGATTTTATTATAATTACTAGGGCCTTTTTTTTCGCCACCGCTTCTTTTACTGAATTTTATTCATTTGGGTGGAACCTAAGTAGTCACGTTGTTTTTGGCCTGAGGGTTTACCTACGTGACACATCTGTTAAAGGCTAGCGTTACTGTCATAGGTCTCGATTCCCAGCTACTCGTTCACTCTATTGAATAGCGATCTCATTCAATTCATACAGCTTTTGGTTTTAACAAATGAATACCAACAGCATTAATACCGGTAATGGCAGAAGCTGGATATACCTACACTTCTTAGTAACATTCCCAGGAAAGTTCTTGTTTTGTTTTATTTATTTTTTGGTCATTGCCTATCCTTACAATATGTAACCTTGTTCATTTGAAAGTGAGCCACGGAGTATGCTGTGATGAAAAGATGTAATGGGGTGTTGGAAAACGTAAAATAAGAGCTAAAGTTTGAGCTCCCTGTAGAAAAGGCTGACCGCTCCAGCAGGAATAAATGAGAGATTGAACAGTGTGAGAAGGCAAAATAACACATTGATAGCTGCCTTTCAGTGTTAAATTTCATTATTTCATTTGCTATATTTAACTTTAGTGCACATTTAAAACATCAAGCACTTTCTTCGAGGTACCTGCTAGCTAGTGCTGCTGAAGCTGATATTCTATAATCTCGCAGTAGCGTTTCTTCTAAGGTGTCAATTTACCCTACTAAACCAGTTTTGTTTTCTTCGTTTTAAGATGACATTCTTAAATGTAATTTAAAATGTATAGTTTGTTTGCCATTGAAGAACAGGAACCGCATTCATCAGTATCTCTTGTCTCCCCTTTCCCTTCCCCTGCAACAGTCTGTCCCGAACTTCCAGGCCAGGTCTCCTCTGAACAGGAAAACGAGCAACTCGAGATGGGTTTCGGCCTGTTTACTTGCTGGCGGGGCCAAGTAAGCCGAAACTGGTCCGGGATTGTTTGTGTTCCTTTCTGAATGGGTCCTGGCCTAGAAGTTTAGACTGGACTGTTCCTACTGGAGGAGGACTGTAAGCATCTGACCTATGTTCACTCAGCTCAAGGAATGGGCTTCTTCACAAAACAGTCACATCATGTCCAGTAGAACCTGATATATAGAATTGGGGACAATGGGTCACCCGTGCTTCTTGTTACGACAACTTTGGTGGACGGTAAGGTGACCTGTGTTGGTATAGGAGGGAGTTGTCTGCAGGGTTGGCCATATAACTGGGGAAGGCTGTGGGTTGAACATTCTACTCTCATAGTCCTCACACAGACTTGCGTATTAGTGGGTGGAAAACGCTATTGGAAACTAGATTCAAAGTGGGGCCAAGTAAATTGTAGGCAAATTCAGTGAGGCCAGAGAAAAGATGAGGTCTAGTAAAAGAAAATAGCTTATTTGCAGAGAAGGATAAATGTGGACTAGGCCTTTGTAGAGGGCCGAGCCAGACTTTTGTAAGGTGAGAGCCAAGGTCATCATTACTCATCCCAGAGAGACAGAGAAGGGGACAAGCTGTTCATGCACCTACCAGAGCTCACTTCAAGAAAGGTGGGGAGAAGTCTATATTCCCAATATTAGACTTTGTTTCTCAGTCTCCTGGTGGTTAAGCTTCCTCCCTCTTCTTCCACGATCAAGGGACGTACCCATCCTCAAGGGAGTGACCATGATGTCTTTGTCCAAATAAAAAGGGTGGGTGGGGATGGGGAGGGGGGCAGCCTGCCTGCATTACTCGGTGAACCCAGAGCCTGTGGAAACAAATTTGTGAGGAAAATGGTTTATGGTAAGGTGTGTTTGTGCGACCTCGCAATGTAATGAAGACACAATTCTGTATCCGGTCTAGTCAGGTTTGTTTGTAAAACCGTAGTTCAGTCCTGGGTATCTGTGGCTCAGAGCAGTCAGGCTTTATCAAAGGAACAAATATTAAGCATTAAGAAGTATCAAAACAGTTGGAGAAGAAACACAATAAAAACCCAACACCAATTTATAAATATAGGTTGTATTTTTATCTTTAAGTAGACACCTAATGACAAAAATCCACTATAGGATTCCAGAGTTATGAATTTTTAAAGAAACAATAAATCACGGATTTTCACTTGGCTCAATAAATCATTATCTACCGCTTCTCGCGGTTTAGGGTTGGTCAATGCAAGTTACTTGAAAACGGCTATAAGGGCACTCTTGTGAGGGCCTACTAGGATAGGGAGCCAGCCACAGGGACCAATAAGGTCTAGTTGAACAGTTACCTCGCAGTTAAAGCAGTCTTCAGTCCAGTTCCAGGGCTTATGGGCGAACTGCCATAGAAATCAATGGAATGGTCTTGATGCAAGAAATACAGGATGTTTAAGATGCTCAATGATGTTGAGAATGCTGAGCCGATGTCTGGGTTCTTCCTTTTTGCCACCCCTACGTCCACAAACATTCAGTGGTGACTTTGGCCGAGGGGTGGATGTCCCACGAAGTCCGGGTGAAGTCCAGAACAAAACCAGCTACCAGTAGTTGAGGATTGCTGCAAAACCAGCAGTTCCCTTTAACTTGCAATAACTTCTGTACTGCGCAAAGTCAAACTGCACTCCTGGGCCCAGCATACTCGGGTGCAACTTTTGAGGGTCGGGACTCGGTCTCCCAGGCTGCACTTCGGTGTCCAGTGGCAGTCTGGTTCCTTGGTGCTGGGCTTTCAGAGGAGAAGGCTTCTCAACTTTTATGGCCCTATGTCTGTAATAGTCAGCCATCTGACTCTTGGAGTCACCTTCTCTGTCTGGGGCTCAGGGACAACTTTTCCTCAAGCAGGACATCTCATTTCTTTGTTAGCCCAAGATGAGCAGGTCCAGTCATGCCTTTGGAGCAGCTTCTCTTTGCTGGGTCCAGGGAACAGCAGGGCTGTCCTTCTTCGGTCTTTTCTCCAGTCTAGATGTGATATAAGGTCTGGGTGCCACTTTTATGCCCATTTCTTGCCCTCTGGGGATGTTGTGACTACTAGTCAAATGTCTACCAGGTCTCTTCCTCCCTAGTGATGACTTTGTGTTTAGTGTGGCGATGGCTAGCCCAGAATGCCACAATTCTGGGCTGGGGGTCATGCTTTGCCACACTCGTGGTGGCACAATAAGTGCTGCAGTCCACAAGGGACTCTTTAACTTACAGGCCCTGGCTACCTCTAGTACCAAGTACAAGGGACTTGTAAGCATGTTAACTTATGCCAGTTGTGGGTGAGCCAATTAGACATATATCTTTTAAGGGTCAGAGCACTGGCACCAAGACCTGGTTGGCAGGCCTTGGTGCACTTTCAGAGTTGAAAAAACAGCAGCATAGGTCCAAACCTTGCAACAGTTCTGCAGAAAGAGGGCTTTCTTTATAGAACTGTAAAAGTCTACTACACATAGATTCATGGATCATTGAAGGGATTCCCTCACAAAGAAATAAGGAGCCCAGAGTCTTTTTTTTTTTTCTTCTTTTTTTCTTTCTTTTTTCTTTTATTCAACTGAACAATCGGCACAAAAGAAAGCTTACGTGGCGCATTAATGAAATTTGATCTCAAACCGTTACAAATATGATCATTATCAGCAAGGCCACCTCCCCTTCCCTTCCATTGATCAATGTAAAATAGTGTATGCCAGCGGTAACTTCCGTCATGGTTATGTGGTTGCGTCCTGAACCAGGGAACAGTCTCTGATAGGTTGAAGGAGTAATCTTTTAAAGTGTTATGGGCTCGGGTCCCTACGTCTGGATCTCCTGTGCGGTGTGTCTGGTGGACTGTTGCGTGTCGCCTCCCACATCCAACCCAAAGTGTTTTCTCCCGGGGTCCCAGATCTTGTGAAAATGTTTCGAGCACCCTCTGCTACGATATGTGACCTGCTCGGCCGTCATGTACATTTCTCTCGTCCACTCCTGGATGGTCGGTTTGTCGGCCACTCCCCATCTCCTGGCAATGTCCCTCTTAGCCACCACCAACCCCAAAGATGCAAAAATCAACTGCGTTCTAGTTATTTCCACCTCGCTTGGGATCCCCAGTATCACGACTTTGGGCTCTATCGGCAATGTTACCCCTAGGACCGTTCCCAATAGTCCGATCACCTGCGTCCAGTATGGTAGGAGTGTGGGCCACGCCCAGATCGTATGGTAAAAATCACTTTTAGTGGCGGTGCACATCAGGCAAAGTGGCAACTCTGCCCTTCCCATCCTATGCAGCCTATCTCCATCATAGTACGTTTGGTGCAGTATTTTGAGTTGAATGAGTCGAAGTCTTGCTTTTATGGCCACCTCCCTGGGGTGCATTAATGCCGCCTCCCAATCAGTATCCTCCATGCACCCCACATCCTTCTCACATCTTGCTCGGAGGCTTAGCAACCCATCGGGTATGTTGTTATTAATGGTTTTATATGTGAGGGAAACCGCTTTACCGATCAGCTCCTCCTGCAGGAGCATGCCCTCCAGGGGTGCGTATTCTGGAAGTTGCTCACTGGGGATGTTTTCCGCCCGCCACACATGTCGCAATTGTGCGTATTTAAGGAATTGGGAATCGCTCATGTTGTAGTCTTACTTGAATTTTGCCCACGTTTTAAGCTCTCCTTTTTCGATAATGTCCCCCATCGTGGAGATCCCGAGAAGGTCCCAGGTCTCGAATCCTGTGAGTTTGTGTATTTCTCTAAACCAATTCCCTTCCCAGAGCGGTGTGGTCCGCGTAATCCGTTTCGTCCAGCCCAAGGTCTTGCTAGCCCTCTTCCATGCCAACAATGTCACTTGAGTTGCGGGTAGTAAACGTAAGCTACTTTCTCCCCCCCACCCTCCCATAAATGTAATGTAGGTGTGTATGGGGTTGCATTGCCTCTCTCTCTCTCGAGGCGGTATGTGGGGTGGTCTCTGTTTGTGTGTCCATTCGTTTATGGGAATCGGGTGGGACGCCCAATATTAAGCCTCTGTCAGGGAGTGCGATCCCTCCATTGTAGGGGTTGCGCTGCAGTGTCGGAAGTGCAATTCTGGGGTGCCCGTCCTGCCATATTAGTGATCTAATTTTGTTATCTATTTCTGTGAAGATGGCACTAGGTAGGGGATGGTACGAGTTCTGGAGGGCATATAAGAGTTGAGGCAAAGTGATCATTTTAAAGAGAGCCGCTCGACCAAGCAGGGTGAGAGGAAGATCCTTCCATCTCTCTACGTCTGCCCTAAAGTTGCTCAGGATTGCACCCAAATTCTCCTGTCTACACACCTCTGCGTGGGGCGTGACACAAATACCCAGATATTTAAAGCCCCTCGGCACTACTCGCAGCTCCCCGGGCACAGAGCAGTCTAGTTGTGTGTTAGTCGGGCAGTACAGTGTGGATTTATTCTAGTTAATTTTGTACCCCGAGTGTCGTCCGTAGTCTGTAATCCAGTCGAAAAGGGCCGGTATGGTCGTTTCGGGGTGTGTGATGTACATCAGAATATCGTCCGCATAGAAAGGAGCCCAGAGTCTTAAACAAACATTGGTGAAAATGGAAAAGTCAGAACTCAGAAAGGTTTTTTTTCTTATAGGGTAAAATAAGAAAACCTTAGGACTGAGAACGTCATGAGACAACTACGATTCCAAATATCACTGTTTCTTTATTATATTATTTGAATTCCACCTTAGACTTGCTCGACAATAAACTATAATTCCTGATCAACTCCACGACCTGTCTAGTTGTTACAAAAACCTACGCCTACTTGTATATGGCTGGTGTGAGCAAGTAACCCGGTTACTAGGTGTGAGCTTCCAAATGCTTACTCTGGGGCATGTTAAGGGTTACCCATTCATATGGGTCTGTGCTGACTAGCTCATATCGGGTGACCGTTACTGTTGGGAAGGGGTCCAAATGGACCCAAGGGTCATGAAACAAAAACAACTACACATGTTGATTCTTGCGGATTCACGCAGTTCCCATAACCCTGAGTACCTCCCTTTCTCCCGTTCTAAATTCTTGGAGCTCTGCATTCCACTGGTACTTTGTTTAGGGCGGGTCTTTGTAGATGTCCATGGGCTCATGGACCCCTGGGGAAGTCCTGCTCACTACTGGACTGTATATTCAAATCCAAGAGAAAAATGCTGCAGCAGCATATTGCTTTTTATAAGAGAAGCTGCTTTTCCTTGGGTTCCGCCAAGAAGCGGGTGAGGAAGCACCTAGGAGCGGGCCAGACCTGCCAGCTTCAAATCCGAATCCTTGATGCAGTAGGTGAGGTAGGAGAGGATTCTCCTACTAGATACAAGGCATACAGCTGGAGGCTGTGTAGATGGGCTGGAGACAGGGATGCCCTCCTGACGACTTCTCATTATCCCCTTACGGTCTTACCCTAGGATGTTCAAAGGTCCGAAGCCATTGATCCTGCCTTTAAGGAATTTTAGACTATATGACTGGTGGAACCAATTAGAGATGCCAAATCCCATGTAATTGACTCTAGGTTGGGTTGGATCTCTATGAAGGAGCAGGCATCTTGTTGAAATTAAAGACTGCTGGAGATTGTGAAGAGTAAAAGGGACATTTGAGGCTGAATGGTGCTGCAGGCCGAGATTGGCTGCCAGGAATCCTTTTTAGGTCGAGCCTCGAGTAGCGCTGCAAGACTTTAAGTTAGGGGCTTTTCAAAGCTGACCAGACGCTCGTGCGTCATGGCCTTTTCCGTGCGGTTACCCGCAAGCAAAAGGCCATGGTGCACGAGCGTGTGGTCACGCCTGCTGCTCGCAAGCGCACAAGCGCGCGCGACGTGCACAGCTGCCATCTGGCTTTCTACAGCGCGTGAATACCATCCCCTCCCCCCCCTCCTCCCCCTCCTCGTCAGCTTCATTTTCCTTTCACTTTCGCGCCGCGCGGCCGTGTCACTTTCACGGCCGCGCGGCTATCAGCTTCATTTTTTTTATTAACTTTCAGCGCGAGGCGCGCGCACCACTCGCGTCGCCCCCTCCTCCCCGTGCGTGCCTTCAAATGCTTGTTCAGCTGGCAATAAGCACACCGTGGAAAATACTCTGTGTTCAACAAAGTGAATATAGCGGCCATGTTGAAGCTGTGCGGTTTCTGCCTCACCGTGAGCGAGTGTTTAGGCAGAAGAAGCAAAAAAATCTGTATTTATGATATTCAATGTCAAAAACGATTTTTCTTTTACTATTCCTGATAGACGCCAGTGGTTTAGCAAAACAAACGCACATTTCATTAGCTTTTTCTTCTGGAGAGAAAGATGCGCATTATTCTTAAGTACTTAAGAATAGTAAAGCAGAAAAGGTTAGGGTACTTTGGCTGGATCAAGGGTTCTAGTTTTACTTTTGTGGCGAGGCTGTCGTCGTATGGCAAGCGTTGTCTGTCATGTAGCCGCGTAGTAGCTTTACACATCCTCGCTTAGCCCTCGCCTTTGTGTTCATTCTGTTTGTCCGAATTCTGTCTCCTCACTTTCTCCCCAAGCGTCTCCTTCACTCGGTGGCTGTAAACATAGAGAACGGACTGGCAGAGCCACTGTGGGGCCGCCGAGGTGAGCGGTGCTGGGACGAGCCATCGGCGCATGCGTGCCCTGTCGCTGCCCCCTACCTGTCGTGTCCCCATTGATTTTTACCCCACCCCCCTCCCTTAGTACCGGAGCCTGAGGCGGATATCGGGTAATTAGCAAGCCCCGCGAGCTAGGAGTCCGGGCGGCCCTAAACCCCCGTCGGCGCGGCGCCGCGACGGGGCCCATGGAGGAGGAGGAGACTGGGTCCGAGGCGCCGGGCTGGGAGCAGGCTCTGAGCCCCGAGCTGCACCAGGGGATGTGTATCTTGAGGGACTTCTTGCTGGAGAAGAAGCGGCCCCTGGTAGCGGCCTTTCTACAGGGGGAGACGGAGGAGGAACCAGGACTGCTGGCCATGGAGGAGGGCTTCCGTCAGGGGCGCTATCAGGACCTGGGCGACTTCGTAGCCGACTTCAGGCTCATGCTGGAGGGCTGCTACAGACGAAGAGGTGTGGAGCACTGGATGTCCAAGCAGGCCCAGCGGCTGGAGGGCATGCTGGAGCAGAAGTTGTCTCTCCTGTCCCGGTGAGAGTCCCACTTTTCATAGACGCACTGGCTGTGAACCCATCCCGCATACTCTCTGTTCATACCACTCACTGTGCCATCTGCTCGCAAAGCCAGTTAACCGTGTATTGATCTTTGCCTGCACACACCCAACCCGTCCATCTACATTTTCTTTATCGTTATCCAGAAGCGCATCCCTACCCGTTCCTCTGTCTATTAGTTCAACCGTTCTTTGCTGCCTCCATCAGTTCTTCCACTGCTTACTGAAGCTGCTATGTGCACTTCCATCGTGTTGCAAACTGCCTCAGCCCTTCTCACGCTCATACCACCTGACCGTCTGTGTCCACCCCACATTTTGAGTATTTGTCCCACCTGTATATTGTAATTACCCTTTTGTCCGTTCTCCACCCCTCCATCCCTTTCTCTTTGTAGTTCACGTAGCTGCAAAAATGATGATGCAATTTCATTGTACATAACCGGTAGCAGACAAGGAAAGTTGCAGTTTAAGGGCTCTGGATATCGCTGTTTTTTAAGTTTCCAGTGAACGGAATGCAAGGTCTTGCCAGATTGTCTTGGAAAATGTGTTCTTCACTTTTAAAAGGAAATAATTTGTTCATGTTTGTTCGGATCCGGAAGATTTGCGGGAGGTATACCGGGGCAGTGGGTGGAGCGAAGATCATGCGCTCAATTTGGTAAGGCTCAGGGGCGTACAATTGTTTCAAATACTTTAAAAAATACATAATTTGAATAAATGATTGGAAAGTGTAACATCCTTGCACCAGTTGAGTGAGGATGAGTTTGAGTTAGTAGAGTTAGATGCGTTGGATAGTACTGTTTAAAGCAAATGGAGTCTGAATTTTGTAAGTATGCATTGGTATTGCCAGAATACACATTCACGCTTGGTTTCTTTGTAAACTCGGGTGATTTTATTATGCCTGTTGGTGCAGACGTATTTAAGATTACACTAAAACGATGAAAACTTAGCAATAAATAAACTTTTAACGTCAGTCATACCATGCAAAAAATACAAACACGTATATAGAAGAAACTAAGGAAATGACAGAAATCTGCTCGTTCAGAAGTGTAATACCTTGGAAACAATTAGTTTGCTCGTTAGAAAAACAAACAAACAAAAAAACGAATCTTGTTGTTGTCGTACAGTGACCCAGTATTTGGGGGTAGATAAAGTTACTAGCACGCTGAAGGAAAAAGGCTTTTGCATACGGAGGCGTACGAGCCATGGGAGAGTGATGGGTACTTGGATGTTTCTTGTCCTGTTCCACAGGTTGCTCTAATCTAGCGACTAGTCTGTTAAGAGTTGCTGTAGTGTTTGAGGACGCGGCCCAAGCGATCTTGCATGAAGCTATGCCACAAGCCAGTAGCGACAGATGTCTTATTGTGCCTAGAGATTTCGCATTTTGTGGTAAATCAGTGGGCACACCATAACATTAGACACTCCATAACAGCTTTGCAGCATGAACTGTTCATGGCTTGATGTACTGAATCCTTGCCTATTTTGGCCAGTCTTCTGCCCATTGCGCTTCACCTGAGAATTTATTTTCGTTATCACTTATCACTTATCACTGTAACAGGTGCATGCTCAGTGGGGATTGCGAAGCTCCATGTAAGTTTGAACGTCTGCAGTTGTTTCACACTGAGATGTTGAGTGATCTTCGTACATTACTTATTCTACTTTTTTTTTTTTTTTTTTTTTTACGATACCTTTGAATAGAATTTTTACTCCAGCACGTAACATTTCATATTCCACTGACCTGTGGTTCGTCAGTCAAAATATTCTTCCGGGGATAAGCACACTGTTTCAAGGCCTGATTTGAATCCTATAATTCACGTGATACCTTGCAACTTATTGTCAATCTATTGAATGCATATCAAGCAAGCTGGTTGACATCTCCACTTTCACTGGAAGTTGAAATGTGATGTTGTAGCTGTGATTTCCCTGCATTTCATGATAACTAAGAGTACTATTATATAACGCTAAATGTGCACTTTTAAAAGGTTATGAGTGCAACCAAAATGCTTGTGTTGAATTTAGAAATAGAGGTTAAGTTGAAAACAGCACTATTTATCAATCTGTTGTAACCAAACAAATTCTTTACTTGCATATCTGTGCTGTTTTCCACTGTGCTAAATAACTTATCCTGCAGTCCGAGTCACCATCATTTGGAAAGTATTACTGTCACTAGACTGCAAATGCCAAACCAGCATTGGCATAGCCAATAGGTCTCGCTTTTGGGACCTTATAAGTATTTAGTTATGCAGCACAATATCCTTGGTGCAACAACATCAACTGTTGCATGGCTAAACACTTATGAGGTCCCAAAAGCGAGACCTATTGGCTATGCCAATGCTTGTTAAGGCTAGTCCCCAGTTGCATAGTGGGCAGAGCCTGCTCCTCCAATATTCTTACTATTTAAATTATGTGTTACCGGAGTCATGAAAAGGGTTGGTGCTTTTACTGCTGCATAAAAAAGTGTTTAATGGTTCATTGTAATTGTAGGCTAATTGCCTTACTTCTCTATTGATACAATTTATTGGAAGATTTTGCTGCTTGGGTAGAAGAAAATCACATATTTTCATGGCTTCAGTATGGAAAGTGCCATTGTGAACAATATATTGCCCCTGTCCATGCTTATTCATCGCATTTTAAATAACTCAAACACTGCCCTATGTATATGTTATAGAGTTTTAAACCGTTTTTGACAGGATCGAGTCGCAGCATCTTTGGGTAAAAAACTTTTAAACTGGGGTATTCCAAAATTACCTCTAAGGACTGTTCAGCTTTTGTATTGTAATGCACGAGTACACTGAAAGCCAGGACATAATGCCTATGCATCTAGTAAAATAAACACCAACCGTGCTGCGTGCTTGCACCTCTTCTTTCCAACCCCCGTCGCAGACATGTAGGAAAGTTTTAATAACACTAGATCATGTCCTCTAAAACTACAATATGCTGACAATGCAGTCTTGCTTGATAAATTCTGCAGACCAACTGCAGTTTTATTACAAGGTCTTTAGTCCTACTGGAATACAAATTCAGTAGCTGTAAACCCATTGCAATTCAGGATCCTGATCTTTGGTAGGAACTGAACAAAGAAGGAAAGTGGTTCTTTAGTGGTCGATCAATTGATTCCCAGAACTGCGACCTCCAAATGCTTCTAGATTTGAGTTCCTGATGGAGGACGGCATCATTGCCATTGACAACACTGAAAGACCCAGCAGCCTCTTGGTTTTGTGTTCTTCAAGTAACTGAGTTCTTGGAGCTTGGTATTAAATCGCTGTTGGATTCTGGATTCACTCTCTTTCATTCAGGAGGGTGAAGGACATAGTAAAGAAGACTATGGTAGTGACAAGCATGCATGAGACCATTTTCATAGACCAAGAAGGAAAGAAGCTGAAGTCACAGGTCTTCACAATCTAAACATTAATTTTCTCCCTGAGAGTACAGATAAGGATGATGTTTCTTTTTTTAGTTTATAGAGCATGCGTTTACCTGAAGGTGGCCTGGCGCTAAAAATGCAGCATCGCTGCACTCCAGGTTATTGAAATAAATACGTTTTAGAAACTTGCAGTATTTTAAAAGGTTTGGTTCGGAACGTATCTGAAGGGGGTAATTGTTCCGTGTCTGAGTTGTTACTACTGAAAAGGCTCGTCTGCCAAATCTTGCCCTGCGATAGTTGGACGTAACTGCAAGTATGGAAGAGGCAGAACGTAGCAATCTGGGGGTGAGGGGGAAAGAGTGTTTTTAGGACATGTAGTAAGTGTGGTGTACAGAATAGAGTGCTTTATGGCAGAAGCAGTGGGCTTTAAAACCGCTTCTTCTCTGCATTGGGAGCCAATACATTTTTCAGCGTTGAGTGCAGATGTTGTGAACTTTACACATGCCTAATAGTAGTGTTGCTGCAGAGTTCTGAATTAGCTGTAATCGGTGCCTCAGTTAAGCTGAAAGACCCAACATACATCACATTGCAGTGATCCAATCTGCTGATAATCAGTGATTGTACAAATAACTGCCTTGATGGTTTCAGGATAAAATATAAGGTTTTGTTTAGTACCTATATAAATGAGGAAAGAGGTTGTTGTTAAGGAGGAGTGCTATCATAGATTCTATCGGCATTAAGAGAAGTGGGATATTTAACCCATGTATAGGAGCAGCAGATTTTTTAATCTGCTCCAAAATATGGTGCAAACTTTTATCATGGAAGCCTCCAGCCGGATCTACCTTAGTGCCATCAGTGATCCCTAAAGTCCTATCTCTACTGCCACAGACTTCTGCTTCCGTGATGTGAATGTCGATCCAGCAGACTAGTGAAATGGGCAAATACGTAGCCCCTGATGATGGTTGTTCTGACCACCCACAGTGTTAGTCTAACAGACAACTTGGAGTTTTTTTTTTGTCTGATATCTAGAGCTTGCAAACTTTTGACATTCTCATGTCATCAGTGGCAAAAGTATGTTTTCTCTTTGATTTTAAAGATCAGTTTAGAAAGTCAACAGAGTTATTGCGATGATAGAACAGTTTTGACTGGAAGGCCAGTCATGTACACGATGTCACTTATGAGTTTTGGCAAAAACGGGTGGGGGGGGAAGAGAGAGGAGCTCAATGTCTCCTCGCCTTGTAGGTAAGCAACTTAAGTCTTTTATTTTTCAATTCGAAAGCTCTAAAAAAAAAAATATATTTCAATTAAAGGTAATGTTTTTTAAATTTTTGTTTGCTTTGCTGATTAGTGGGGGTACTCATCTAGCACTGCTACTGGCTGCCTTTAAAAAAAATAGTGTTCTGAAAAACCTTGTGGCGCGTGCAGCTAACTCCTTGTGTTTTCTACCTCCAACGTTAGAGCACTCGAAAGGAGATGCGTGCTTATATCCACAATATTATGAATTATTGATTTGCTTTGGAATGGCACTGTGCCTTTCTATTCTCTAGGGTGAATGTGCACGCACAAGCTAGCGGTTGATGTGCAGTTGATAGCTATCTGTCTCTCAGGAAGACGCCGCACCAGTATATTGATCATATTGTTTAATGGTCTTGATTGTTGACCATTTCTTTCTTATTTGTAAGGACCCTGGTGACTGCCTGGAGGATGTAATCATTGTCTTGGCTTGCAAAGTAGACTTTACTGATGTGTTTTTAAACTGCTCCTATTTTAACCATAAAGTGCGAGATTTTCAATGTGTGTGATTTTCTTAGAATAAAGCCTTTGTCCTTTTCTTGCAGGTACATTTAAGCTGGTAATAGAATTTTCAGAAGAATATCCAAATAAACCTCCAACTGTTAGATTTGTATCAAAAATGTTCCATCCGAATGGTAAGCACAACAGTGCCTTTTCATATGTTGCGCAAAATACATGCCGTACGACTGTGCAATGTCGTTTTCGGAATTCTTAGTGTTTAGCTCACCACATTGGAAGGATTTGTATGTATGTGCGAGTTGCTTATATAGCGCAGACTGTAATATTCATTATTTCAGTGCATTTGTAATTCAGCCTAAAATGAATGATGAGGAAGCAAACTGAATGGTCTTTTTGCACCGAGAGAGCGCTTTTTACTGCTTTACTAAAGAATGACGTTAATGAGCCTCTGCTCTCCAAGCGTTGCTATGCATTATATAGGGATTGGGAACTTTCATTGTATATTTCATGTACTTAAACGTAAGTAAGTATGGACCTCTGCCGTTTCAAGTTCAGTTGTTTCTAGACCCATTCAGTGGGAAAGGTCCCTGGCTGTTGATAACTTTATTCAATGTGAGGGATTTGATGGCTTTTCTAAAAGAACAGAGATGGCTGTCCTTTACATTTATGCAACATGTAAATAACGCTAAACCTCGAAGTCCATTTTTGGTGTGTGCTACATGGCTTGGAACATTGCTGTAAGTCCTGTGTAGATTCTTTCGCCTCGTCCGCTAAAGTGTGCCTACGAACTCGGGCTATGTGATTTACAGAGGAGGTAAGTCTTGTAAAACAAATGATTAAACACTGGAAGGCCAAATAGCGTCAAAATATGAAATAAGAAGGAAAGACTAACGAGGGGATGTCGCCTCTCACTGTAGTCAGCCAGTGTAGACCCCTTTTTCAGGGTCAAAATATCCATAATAAACCATAACCAGTCAGCTATTAGTAACCTGCATGTTGGTCCATATATGCTAGTTTCTGCACCATTTCAAACATTACCCACACTTGTAGCCTCACAAGAGGCGATAGTGATGCATCAAACAGAGAAACTTACAGGTTGTCTTTTAAGACCAGCACCTGGCTGGTTGCAGTCACTAACTCATTGCAGGAACTGGGGCTGGTACATGTCTCCTTCCAGAGAAGTTTTAAGTCATGGGCAAAGTGGACAGTTGCTCCCACCATCCAAAGTACCCCTGTTAATGTGAGTGGGACAGTCGAAATTCCTGTTATAATAATGTTGCTCATTAAAAAAAATCAACGTATTTTCTACTTTGACAGCCGAGCATACTTAATGGAAACTTAAGGCCAGATTTACCTTTCATGCAAAGTGATGGAAAGCAGCTCAAACTCTTGAAAGCACATTTACTTCCCAGCACAAAATGTATTTTGCTCTGGAAAAGTACCCTTTTCTCAGTGCAGATAGTGCTTTGCGCCACTTTGCGTCTAGGGGTGTTATTTAGGTTTAACTTCGTGGGTTAGTACAAGCACCTATAGTAGATTGGACTTTGCGTCAAAAACTAAAGTGACCAGGCTTTGCGTCAAAAATACAACTCCTCTTTGAAGCAGGTGCTAACATGGATACATGTTTTTATTTCTCTAAAGGTTCCACGTAGTGCATGTGCACTGCACTTTAGTGCACACATACAGTGTTTAGAATGCTTCAGAATTAGTCCAGATTTAGTATCTTGTCCTGGAAGGATATGCTTCCAGTGCAAATCCTATACTAGACAGCACACACACATCTCTGCACCAAGGTGCAAAGGTTGTTTGTGGTGCTGGACAGCTTGTTTGTGAACCAGCACAGGGGTAGTGAACAGTAGCAGGCCATTTTTTTTTTTTTTTTTAAATAAATGCGCTACTTTCTCCCCATTGCGCAGCACAGTGCAGTAACTTAGCCTCTTAGTGTGTAAGTGTGGCCTGCCCAGCCTTAGCCCTCGTACTATCAGGCAGATTGTGGCAATTAAAAAAATAAGCTTTGTGTAATTTCTCTCTCCGTACTTCACCTCACATCTTCAGTCTTGACCCTCTCTCTCAACCTCTCTCCACCTCTAGGTACCTTCATACTCTCTCTGTTCCATACGTTCACCTTCCTCACCTCTCTATCTGTATTCCCAAAATACCTCACTATTTCTTCTCTCTTATGACCTTAGCCACGCTGTCACTGACTGTGTGCCTGCATTTACATGCGTCACTCTCTGTCCCCTCTATCTCCCTCAACCCTTTCTCTACATTATCTCTCTTACCTCACTGCATTTTTTCCATCTGAGCTCCCTATATCTCTCTGCCATCTACTTCACTCTTCACCCATCATCTGTCTTTACCTCACCTCTTTCTCTCTCTCTGTCTCTACCACCTTACCTTCCTGTTCTTTCTCTACCGTACCTCTCTAACTCCTCTCTCTACCTCACATCTTCCTCAGTACCTTACCTCTCTACCCGACTGCTCTCTCTTGCTAAATAAAGCTCTCATTTTAACTCCTCATCAGTTAACTACCTCAGCTCTTCATGTCAGATTTCTCTTGTTCTACCCCTGTTACCTTTCCTTCACCTCCTGAAATATCTTAATCCTTTTTGGTAACCTCTGAATGCCTACCTCTTCTTCTCACTCTCACACTCACTCACTCCTCTCTCTGGGCCCCCTTTTAGATTTCAACTCTCACTTGTCACCTCTCCCAACCTCTTTCTTTATAGATCTTTGCCTCGACATCTTCTTCCTCTTTTTCTCTCTTAAACCTATGTATAATCCTCGCCCTTCTTTCTCTATTTCTTGTATGCCTTTCAGGTACCTCTTTTTTCTCTCTACACCACATTTCTCTTTCCACCCTTCACCCCTCTAATTTTATCTCTTCTTCACTACTCTCTTTACCTGACCCATTTATCTATCTCTTCTAAGTTTGCTGTATCTCTACCTTACATCTCTTTGTTTTTCCATAAGTCTGTCTTTCTGCCTCTTGCTGCCTTTATCTCTCCCTAGTGTTTATACATCACCTCTCTCTACCTTACCTCTTGGAGGACTGCACAGCTCAGCCTTTCTCAACATTTTCTTCTCCCTACCACACTCCACTTATTTCTCTACCTCTTTTTCTCTACCTACATCTTCCTCTTTCCACCACTCTGAATCTTTGCTTCTGGTTACCTCACCTTTCTCTATATACTTTTCCTCTCCCCAACTTGCATATCTTTCTACGTCATCGCTATCTCTGCCTCCTCCATCCTCTACTTCGTGTCTCTTTAAGTCTATGTCCATTTATGTATACTGCAAAAAGAACAATTGATGGACAGAATGCAGAACAATGCCATACATTCACCCCAGTACAGAGATATGGGCTTAAATCCATCGTTTTTTTGCTCACCATTCCATTCCAGTTTGGACCCAGCCATATGCAAATCAGTCTTGACCCTGCGCCCAATGGGAACAGTCAAGCCTGAACTGCCAGGCCCTCCCTGGACTGGAAACAAGCATCCTAGGACCGGTTTCGGACTTTCAGCCCTCATCAGCCAGGATAGCTTGACTCCAGTGGCATGGAGAGCACGGGACCCACGTCTGGGCATACCCGTCCCACTTGGGGTGACCAATGCAAAAAGAACAATTGATGGACAGAATGCAGAACAATGCCATACATTCACCCTAGTACAGAGATCTGTGCCTAAATCCATCGTTTTTTTGCTCACCATGCCATTCCAGTTTGGACCCATCCATATGCAAATTAGTCTTGACCCTGCGCCCAATGGGAACAGTCCAGCCCGAACTGCCAGGCCAGGTCCTCCCTGGACTGGAAACAAGCATCCTAGGACCGGTTCCGTCCATCAATTGTTTCTTTTGCATTTGTCGCCCTAAGTGGGAAGGGTGTGCCCAGACGTGGGTCCCGTGCTCACTACACCACTGGATTCAGGCTAGCCTGGCTGATGAAGGGTGAGGCCCTGAAACCTGTCCCAGGATGCTTGTTTCTGGTCCAGGGAGGACCTGGCTTGGCAGTTCGGGCTGGACTGTTCCCACAAGGAACAGGGTCAAGACTGATTTGCATATGGCTGGGTCCAAACTGGGGTGGTGTGGTGAGCAAAAGAATGATAGATTAAACCCAGATCCTTGTGACTGGGGGTGAATGTTTGCATTGTCCAGCATTCCGTCCATCAATTGTTTCTTTTGCATTTATGTATACTGCCCTGTTCCATTTCTCTTACTCAGCAGGCTCACAGGTAAATGTATTCTAGGCAGAGAAGTGCACATATAAAAAGTGGAAGCTGGACAACCCTGGAAAAGAGAAATTCGGCACAAATTATCAAATTTTAACGATTGGAATGGTGAAAATCCTGAAAGCAGCACTCTGATTTTCACTGTTGCAGCAAGAATTCCAGGAGTGAAGAGAGGGGGTATATCTTTTATTGCAAATACTTGGCAACTAAAGCTGTAATTTCAAGCTATATGTGCATATGTCTTCCTTTAGTGTATTGCACTAGTCCATTAAACATCTAACAAGTAACCCTTTGCATGTATTTTGCTAAAGTGGGAGTAACAAGCAGGTTAGACACTAAATCAAACATAAAATGTTGCAAGTTAAAGAAATCTAGATCCATAATCAAAGAAGTGTCTTCAATAATGCTTGTTGGAGCTTTGTTTGGATCCTGTTTGGCTGGCAGGCAGTTTAAGCGTTTGTCTGTTTTAGCGGGCCTCTCTTTCCAAAAGTTTAACATATATTGTTTACTATGACGAGAACTTTAATGTGCCAAAAAGGGTTAATAAATTCAAAGTTACTCCAAACAGTGGGCCCCAAAATATTTCTTGCATTGTGTCCCTCGAATCCTTAAGATGTCATTGCCTCCTTTAGGTGCACCATTCTCAGTGATTGTCACGCACAAGGCTATTCTGTGTCATGCATGTGCCAGTAGCCACTGTTCTTATTGCAAGACTTCTTCTTTCAGTGAACCCAGCGTGAGAATGTTTGTTTCCCGACTGCAAGCACATCCAGATTGATGTATTTTGCTAAAACAACATCAGCCAGACATTTGCATATCGCATGGGACAGAAACGGTCCACCTAAACTTAACTGATGATATCCAACCAATCACTAGCAAATTGCACGGCTGTTGACCACACTGTCTTTTTGGCTTCAGTGGTAGGGGAGTACAGGTGTGCCTTAAATGGATCCAGTAGTTTGTGAAGGAACTGTGCACAGCCGTGGAAAATGATGCACTGCTCCGCTTCCAAAACATCTTGTAACTTGCCACTACGCAGGCCCTTTCTCATCATACTTTAACTTTACATTCACTCCTCCTTTGCATAATTTGTGAGAGGGGGCCTTGGTTCTAGAACTCTGCGGACAATTTGCAGATCTAATGGATTTTGGCAGATTGAAGAAACCACTCCATGTGTTCCTCACTAGACCACGTTAAAACCTCGATGTAGACCTTCTGCTTGGGTAAGTTGTTGAACCCTGCCACAAAATAAAATTTCTTTGGGCCATTCGAGATGCAAACCTCAGATCAGCAATGCTATTCAGCCAGCTCACGGGGGTACAAGTTGTAGAAGCAATAGTTAATGCTTAATTGGACTTTGCTGCTTTATTTAGGTGTCACACAAGATCTGGTGCAGAACTTACAGGAATTGGGTGGGTATCTGGATTAAGAAAATTTGATTCTCCAGTGCTGGCAGAAAGCTACGTTTTTGGTAAGCTAAAAACGAGGTCGCATGCAAAAACCTTTGCATTTTTCAACACTTTGACTACTGCAAAGTTATTTTGTTTTTAAATGTCATGCTGCCCTTGTCGACCTGAGTGCTGACCTCTACAGGCCCATTTAATTCCATCTTCCTTTTGTTTCACCAGTAGGCGAGCTAGCAGGATCTTTAGTCACTAAGCAGTGCTCTGCAATGCGCTGCAGCTCCAAAATCTTGTTTTCTTAAACCTTCTCGGGGGCACTACCCACCTGACTAGTCGGTAGTATTGAACCGCACCTAGAGACATACTTTTTTTCCCCCTCATCTTTATTTCCATGTTTTTCAGAGAACAAGAACCATACCAAGATGCAGACGAATATAACTGACCTCTTGTATCATGCAGCTTCAACATCATCACTATACATACATTCCCGCTCGTCGCCCGCCCTCCCCCTCGCTCAACACAGCCATGTAGATCAATCATACGAGTCCTTGGCTGCTCGTTTATCAGTCCTGACTATTTTCATGGAGACTTTCGTCAGTCTTGGCCCATTCCAGAACATCCCTATCCCAAGCATCCAGCGTAGGGGGCCTCGGTCGGGTCCAGTGAATGGCAATGCAGCTTTTCAACAGCACCAGATCTAGTGATGCAAATTTGTGTCGTAGTGTAAAGTTTCGGAATTAAATTTAAGAGACCATGGCGAACAGCTCTCTCGATGTGCAGCTTCACCACATCATGTATTTTATCCACAAATCTCTGCTAATAATCCCCAAGGAGGGCATAGCCCCAGATCATATGGATGAAATCAGCCTCTGCCTCCCCCCCCCCCCCCCCCGTCAACCCCCAACATCTCGGACATGTCGAGGGCCTGTCTGGAAAAAGTCTATGTAGTCTGGCAGGTGTCAGATGTGTGCGGTGGATAATATAGAAATGTACCAGCTTGAACCTAGCATTGCTAGAGATGGTATCGACCTGCCTGAAAGCGCGTTCCCCTTCTTTATCCTTGACGTCGGGTGCGGCGTCAGTTCTCTATCCCACCCTCACCACGCCACATAGGGCTGCCTGCACCTGTCCTGTTTCAGTGCGCTGTGCAACACTAACAAACCATACACAGCATGACCCAGCTAGAGCAAGGCATCCATAATAACTGTTGACTGGGGGACTTTATGAAACATGCCCAGATCTCCCTAGTTGTACGTGCCATTGTGGCATAGTGTAGAAAATGACCAAGTCCTACCCCAAAAGTAGTTTGAGCTTCCTCAAACACCACAAAGGTCTCACCCTGGTACAGGTTCCCCATGGTAGTACACCCTCCGTCCCTCCATAGGGCCATTGACCTCACCGTACATATCTTTTGAAATGGCTGTAGCCACCATATCTCCAGGACTCTAAACAAAGGAGGTTGTTTTAGTATACTTGTAATTGCAATATCCCATGCTATGACTACTCGTTGAATTACTGTCAGGCAGTGATTGGGGTCCTATATCCTCTCATTAACGTGACCAGCAACTGTTCCTCCTCCCAGGTACCCTCCAACAACCTTTTTTCCCAGTTGTCCTCCGAGTCACACCATCAAGCCGCATGCTGTAGCTGTGCCACTGAATGATACAATTCTAGATCAGGGAGCCCCAGGCCCCCCTCATTTTGATCTTGTTTAAGAACTTACAATTTCACTTTTTTTGTTTAAAATTTCTTTTATTAATTTCCAAGACAAAGGAAACGACAAACGTGCCAATTTGCTCTGTGGTCATTGGGATGCAACCCGGCAAGTGCGTTATGTGTGGCCCAAGAAATAACAAGAATAGCAAAAAAGAGAACACCACCCCACCCTCCTCCCTCCAGTTATAAGCTATGCTTCCAGGAAATGCCAACAGCAAGGTCAAACTAGAGAAGACCCGCAGGGAAAAGTACACTAGGTAGCAGAGATGTTTGAGGCTGGCAACCTGGGGGGGTCCGCAAGTTGCAGGAGTCGCAAATATTTGGGACAAGTGAGCTCTGTAAACTCGGACGTTAGTAGTGTGAGGTAAGGTTCCCATAAGTCATGAAAGGAGGCCCCAGGATGAGTTGGAGAAAGTGAAATCTTTTCCATGCCCAAGATGCCCCACATCCTATGAAGCGATCACAGCCGGGTTGGAACTGTCTTAGTGCCCCAGTGAGCGAGGATGTTCTGAACCGCCGCCCCCAGAGCAAGTGCCATCTGTTTGCCCCTTCGAGATTTGAGGGGAAAGGTAATAGCGTTAGGGAGGCCCAGAAGAACATACACTGGGAATCGAGGGATCTGCGTGTCGAAATGGGAGTCTACATCGTCAAGGATCTGCTGCCAATATGTCCCCAGGGAAGGGCAGTCCCACAATAAGTGAGTTAGGGTACCCAACTGGCCACAGTCACGCCAACATTGCGGACTACGTGAGAAGTTACCTCTATGAAGTTGTACGGGAGTAAGGTACCAATAGGTGGCTACTTTAGTAGCTGTCTCAACGGAGGACACATTGCGTGCTGTGCGGCGGGCCCTAAAATAGATGTCATTCCACTCTTTCTGCGTCAGGGCTCTACCTAACTCCCCCTCC
Organism: Calotriton arnoldi; assembly: GCA_963921515.1. NCBI lineage: Eukaryota > Metazoa > Chordata > Amphibia > Caudata > Salamandridae > Calotriton > Calotriton arnoldi. Next base: position 235,056 of record CAWUFW010011325.1, read on the forward strand.
CACCGCAATTGGCCAGGAGTCTTCACAAGATCTGAGGTGCACCTAGCAAACCTATATAAGTCCGAGGTCAGGTGTGCATCATTATGACGGGTCAGCAGCCACTTCTCAAACTGAGTGAGGTGTCTCTCCGCACCCCCTGATACCTCCCCATGCAACACCCAATGGCGGACCTGCAAATAGTGGTAACGCTCCGTTTCTGGTAGGGCCTGCTCCTTGAGAAGATCAGTAAAGGAGGGGAGCCCAGAGAGATCGAAAAGATGCCCTATGGAGAGACATGATTCCTTGGTCCAGTGTCAAAGTCTCAGAATCAAGTCCAGGTGTGAAGTCTGAGTTATGGACTATAGGCGTAATCGGTGACGGGAAGGTTGTAAGCCCTCGAGGAACAGCAACCTTATCCCATGCCAGCAATGTAGGTCTGGTCACCTCAGAGAGGTATAGGTTTCGGGGCCGGCCCGTTCGTGCAAGGAAGGGGACACCCCACAGGGGCTGGCCAGCAAGCGACCGATCCATAAATAACCAATGTTTCTCGGACTCCGAACGAGACCACTCCACCAGAGCTCTCATTTGGGCCGCCCGCCAGTAAGCATGGAGATCAACAGGGTCTCTGTAAGTGAGCTCCCGGCGTAACCGAGCCCTTTGGTCGCGCCAGACAAAATGTTCTATGTCCTGTTGCAATGAGCGTATGACCCCAGGTGGAGGTACAAGTGGCAATGTGTGAAATAAATAAAGAAGCTGGGGCAATATCACCATTTTCACTGCAGCTATACGTCCCAGCCAGGAGAGAGAGTGCGGTCTCCACTTGCGGAGGGAGTCCCGGATCTGTTGGGAGATCGACGCATAATTTGTCACTCTGGTGGCTTGTATAGTAGCAGAGACTTGCAATCCTAAGTAAGGGATTGAGTCGCGAGCCCACTGAACCGGGTACGAGCGCTGTAGGAGCCCCAGCGTCTCAGGCTGCAAGGAAAGATCTAAGGCCTGAGATTTATGTACATTGATCTTAAACCCTGAGGCCAGAGCAAATCTGTCTAGCTCAGCCAGGAAAGCGGGCAGAGATTCCCGGGGATGCTCCAGCGTGGCTACCACATCTGCGTATAAACAGTTTGTGCTCCGACCCCACCAAAGCGTGCCCCTCTGATGCTCGGGTCATCTCTGACCCGTTGGGCCATAGGTTCCATATACAGGGCAAACCGAAGCGGTGACGGGGGACAACCCTGTCTCGTCCCCCTGCATATGGGAAAGGCCGGTGAAGCGATCCCATTCACCCGCACTGTGGCCGTAGGGCTAGCGTAGCTACTAAATACCCAGTCAATGAAGCGACATGGGAGACCAAAGTGAGACAGAGTTGCCTTGAGATACGGCCAATGAACCCTGTCGAACGCTTTCTCAGCGTCGACAGAGAAAATCATGCGTTCCGCCGGGAAGCGTTCAGATCTGTCCACCAAATGCAGGAGCCGCTTGGTGTTGTCAGAACACTGATGTCCGGGAACGAACCCGGATTGGTCCGGGTCTAATAACCCGGGCAGATGACGAGAGCCTACACACCAAGATCTAAGTGAAAATCTTTAAATCCACGTTCAGAAGGGATATGGGGCGAAAGGAACCACACAATCGCCTGTCCTTGCCCGGTTTAGGTATTACCGTGATCAATGCCTCCAGCATGGAGGGCGGGAGAGAGGCGGCGTGAGCAGTCCCGATCGAGTTGTAGACCCGCACCAGCAGTGGGGCTAGCAGCGCGCAAAACTTTTTATAAAAAACGGAGGAGAAGCCACCCGGTCCCGGTGACTTGTGAAGTTTCAAACGAGAGATGGCGGAAATGACTTCCTCTAGGCGGATAGGAGCTGCGAGCTCCTCCGCTTGGCTTGGTAAAAGTTTAGAGGTAACGACCTCTTGCAGTTAGCGGGCTGGCTCCTCATCAGGTAGAGTCTGGGCCGTATATAGGGTCTCATAGAAGTGTCGAAACTCCTCCACAATTTCATGATCGGTATTACACTCTCTCCCCTGGTGGTCTCTGATCGTAGTAACACGGGACGCCTGTCGCTGCGCACGCAACCTATTGGCAAGAAGCCTCCCACATCTGTGTGTCCCCCCGCCCCTCCTCCCCCCACATAGAAGGCGTGTTTCAGGCGAAGGGCTGCATATTCAGCCCGGTCAACATCCAACCCCGCTAACTGCGCCCTAGCAGTCTTAAGCTGTTTCCAGACTCTGGGAGTTCCCGTCCGCTGGTGGATGCGCTCTAGTTCAGCTACTTCCCTGGATAAGCGCTCCCTTTTCCCTCTCCTATCCTTCTTGTCTGCTGCGGCTATACCCAGGAATTCCCCTCGAACTACTGCCTTTAGGGCCTCCCAAAGAGTCGTTGAAGAAATGAAAGGGGAGTCATTGAGATCTAGGTAGTCAGTTATGCACTGTTGAATTTGTTGTACTACTGAAGGACGCTGTAGCATAGTCTCACGGAGGCGCCAAAAGCGCCGTGAGGGCCGGGGTTGAGGCAAGGATAGAGAAATCCGCACCGCCGAGTGGTCTGATAAGGGGCAAGGAAGGATTTCAACATCTCGTGTCTGTTGGGTCAATGTGTCCGAGGTGAGCATGTAATCAATTCTGGCATATGTCTTGTGGGGGTGGGAGTAAAAGGTGTATTCCCTGGACCCTGGGTGGCGCAGCCGCCAAATGTCTGTGAGCCCAGCCTCTGCCAGAAGACGTCTCCCGTCCCCAGAAAGAGCCCCCGTCTGCCCCCATCGCTGCCCCCATCGGTCCAACGTGCCATCAAAGGCCTGGTTAAAATCCCCCCCTAAGAGCACAGTTTTGTCAGGGAGGCCTGTGAGCTCATGTACTACATCCCGGATGAATCCCTCTTGGCCTCCGTTGGGGACGTATACAGTCGCTACCGCAAGAGTGTGTGTGACTACGGTGAAGGTGTGGGCCAGAAATCTACCCTTGATCTCGACCCGTTTGCAACCTATCCGGCCCGGAAACTGAGCGGAGACCAGGATCGCCACCCCCGCTGTTTTAGAGGAATGAGAAGAGAACACTTGAAAGGGAAAGGCCCTGGACCTCAGCCTATGTGTGTCGGCCGGGAGAAGGTGTGTTTCTTGAAGCAGGTAGATGTGGGCTTCGGAGTTTTCGAGAGAGGACAAGACTGCTCGCCTTTTGGTGGGGTTGTTAAGCCCCTTAACGTTAAGGGACAGGATCTTAATATCAGTCGGCATAAGGGGAGATCCTGAAGTAAGCTACAAAGAGATGCCCCTGGGTCTGTAAAGGCGGACATGGGGGGCCAATTGCAAAGCCCATCAATCCAGTGTGGCTGGGGGGAGGAAAAGTGAACCCTAAAACCGACAACAAGAAACTTACAACTGAAAACATAATTGAGGAAGTTCACAAGTGTCCCGGGCAAACAGCCCTGTGGAGAGACGTGAGATGGAAGCAGGAGCCCCCCGTCGCCCCGACCCCGCACAGAGACCAGCCAGTCTAATCAATATGGATCCCAGAACATTTTAGCAAACGTTACCAAGGTCGGTGCATTTCAGTCTGCAGTATTCGAGTCCTCTGACCGAGATTGCAGCTCAGCCGTACGTTCCTTGGCGATGGTCTCCGGATCCGGACGGAGCCGCTATGATTTCCCAACGTGCTGCCATCTTGCTGAATCGGAGCGACGTCCAGCGGGGGCATCTTTCTCTGGCGTGCCGCGATCCTCTCCCGGTAGCTGAAGAAGTGACGTGGCCTCATCAAGAGAGCGGAGCTGTCGAACCCTGCCCTCCCATTTAAAAATAAGCCGAAATGGGTGGCCCTATGAGTAGGAGATGTCCTTGGAGCGCAGAAACGCCGTCACAGGCTGGAACTCTCGTTGTTTCTGCAGAGTCGAGGCCGCCAGATCCTGAAAAAGAAGGGTCCGGAAGGAGCGAAAGTCTATGGGATGCTTAGCCCGCGCCTCCCGCAGAATACGTTCTTTGAGTTGAAAATCATGTACGCAGGTCAAGATATCGAGGGGAGGGGCTGTCGCAGGCCGCTTGGGCCCCACGCGATGTGTGCGATCCAGCTTGATCCGTGGTTCCAGAGAATCCCCCAGAATATGATGAAATAGTTCTACAACAAAGGCCGCAATATCTTGCCCCTCCAAGCCCTGAGGAACCTGATGTTATTCCGGCGGGAGCGATTCTCGAGGTCCTCTGCGTGAGATTGGAGATCCAAGTGCTGGTCCCGGAGTCGCAAGACCTCCTGTTGAAGCTGAGACATCTCCTCGTCCCGTGCGGCTGTTTGGTTTTCCAAGTCATCGACTCTCTCACCCACCGAGTCCAAGTCCCTTCGCATCTCTCGGATCTCCATGGTCAGGTCTTTCTTCATGGAGTGGAATTCCCTCGTGAGGTCTGCAAAGAGGGATTCCAGGACACTACGCGTGACCGGACCCCCTGGATCGTCTAGGCCATGTCGCGCCAGCGAGCCACTTTGTGTCGCCGGTGCCTCAGCTCCTCCAGACCCAGCCTTGAGAAGGAGGTCCTTCACAGATCTGTCCTTTCGGGATTTGGTGGTAGCCATCGTGATGGGACGAACTCCCTGTATCTACAAGGGGAAGACCGATCTATACCACGGCGGGGGCGTAGGCGCCAGGGACCGGGCAGACCTGCACCCAAAGCGTTACGCTGGCTCCTCCGCCTGTGATGTTTCAAGGGTCCCGGGTAACTGCGCCCCCGCCCTCCGCTCCCTGCGCACCTTCCCCTCAGCTAGAACTCCCGTGTGGGCAGTGCTGTGTCAACTCCTCAGGGCCTCTCCAGTAGGCGCTCTCATCAAAAACACGAAGACGCCTCCGAGCTGACCCACTCAAATTCTGGGCCCTGCGGTTGTGACTGCGGCGCTAGAACAGCTCACAACAACATCTCGCAGTCTGTTCAGCTTCTGGACCCCTCCATGCACCAGAAGGCCCCCACTCTGGCCCGCACGCTGGGTTGGGCCTCGCTCCCACGTGGATTTCGGCCCAGCGCTCTACAGGGCACCCCGTCGGTCAGAAGGAGGGGGGAGGGCGCCCCTCAGAGTCCAGCCCGTGGGTCAAGGCCTGATCTCCCAGGTCCTCTAGTGGGGGCAGATCGCAGCAGCAATAGGTGCCAGGGGGTCTTCTGTCGCTGTGGGCGGGCTCACCTGCTGGGAGCGGCGAAATCAGTGCCGCCATTTCCTCGCCTCACCGGCGGAGCCGCTACGCTGGTGTGATCGCGGTCCCGGTCCGTGGCGGATCGCGGCGTCGTCCCTCTGCCGCGGCACCCGGTGCAGGCTCACCGGGGACCGCTGGGAGGATCCTCACAGTATGCGCCACCACCCGCAGCGCCTCTCTGCCCGGCCGCTGGATAGGCCGCAGTTCGCTCGGCGTCGGACGGGACGTCAGCCGTCAAAATGGGCGCTGGGGCCGCACCGCCGCCAGGATTACGCCTCCGCAGCTGTCACCGGACCAAGGTGAGATCTAAGGCGAGGTCAGGGGGTCCGCTATGCACCGCTGTATGGCATGGGCATAGGCCAGGGATTGGAGCGACCGGTAGGCACGTCCCACTCAGTCGCCATCTTGGCCACGCCCCTACAATTTCACTTTTGACCTTTTACCTGCCCAAACCAGAGAGATTAATGAGTCTAGCTCTTTGAATAGCGAGTGAGGAAGGGCGCTTAGGGTATTTTTGCAAGTGTTGCAGGCACCGGGAAGGAAGACCATTTTAGCAAGGGTTATGTGACCCGCCACAGAGATTGGAAGCTTTCTCCAAAACTCAACTGATTTGCGCAACCCATGTACCACTCTGCCCATATTCAGGTCATATTGCTGTATCCGTGAATGTGCTATTTGTATACCCAAATATGGAAACTGGTCCGTTGTCCTCCTAAGAATATCAGGTAATCTATCTGGCTCAATTCCGACCAGTGAACCCAGTGGGAACACCACCGTTTTGTCCCTGTCCTGTTCACTCCTAGCCGACCACATCACCAAACTTGTCCAATACAGTAAATAACTTGGGCGGGACGAGATTCGGTTCCTGAGCATACACCAGGGTATTATCTGCATACATGGACACTACATGCGCCGCATGCCCCACTTTGATTCCATAAGCTGACCGGGCCTCCCATAGGTCTGTCACTAGCAGCTTCATTAAGAGAGCAAACCAAGGCGAAAAGGTGCCCCTCTCTATTGGCCAAGCTGCTGACACCAACCCACCCAGTCGTACCCTGGGTGTGGCTGCCGTGTACATCAACCAGACCTGTCCTACAAACTGTGGCCCAAAGCCCATCATTCGCAATACTTCAAACAAGAAATCCCAATGGAAAGTGTTGAAAGCCTTCTCAATGCCCAGGGACATCAAAGCTCCCATCTTGTCCATTTTTTGCATGGGAAAAAAGTACGTGCCCCAATTTCTGTATATTTAACATTGTACTACGTCCTGGAATAAAACCGCACTGGTCTTCATGCACCAGCCCACCAATGACCCTTTTTAGCTGGTTGGCCAGAGCCTTGGCAAGCACGTTAGTATAGTTTTTTACCTTCACAGTGGCCTATATGACCCCACCAATGTGGGATCCTTTCTGGTTTTGGGTAACGTATAACAATCGCGGCCTCCCTCATAGAGCCCAGTAACATGCCCATCCTCTTGGCCTAAAAGAAGACCTCTAGCAGTTTGCGTACTAGAAAATGTGTATGTTTGCTGAAATTCAAGAGGGAAACTGTCAAGTCCTGGTGTTTTGTATTGTGCGTGATGGCCGCCTCCAAGGCCTCCTTCTGCTCACTCGTCAATCACAAGAGCCGCAGGGCGGTCATATAATCCCTGATAGTTGCACTAGACACCACAGGCAACTAACGATACCTCCCTCCCCCCGACAGTGTATGGAGTGTTAGGATCTGTGGCAGAGGCTGTCCCTCCGAAGTAAACAGGCAAATAGCCTCCCTGACTTGTCATCATCCTCCCTATGAAGCTTCTACCTGTATTCTTTAATGTAAGAGTATCCAGCTGGTCCTATTTCTCCACCAGTGTTTTCTTGACCACCACCAACTGTACCCCCTCCCCTCCCCCCGTAGCTGGATCAGACTGTTCTCTACACTGCAGGCGGACAACACTCTGCTATACGCTACGTATCTCTGCCCTTAACTGGTGCTGAATGCCAATCTTATTACTAAAAGTCACACAGTTGATGGATGGAATGCAGAGCAAATCAAACATTCACCCCTAGTCAAGAGATCTGGGTTAAATCCATTATTCTTTTGCTCACCATGCCACCCCAGTTTGGACCCAGCCATATGCAAATCAGTTTTGTCCCTGTGCCTCATGGGAACAGTCCAGCCCAAACTGCCAAACCAGGTCCTCCCTGGACCGGAAACCAGCATCCTGGGACTGGTTTCGGGGCATCACCCCTCATCAGCCAGACTAGCTTGAATCTAGTGGCACGGTGAGGCCTAAGGCATTCTCCCCGGAGCACCACCTTGAAGGCATTCCACTCAATTGCTCTTGTAGGGGTGGACACCCAGGTCAAGTTGGAGTATCCTTCTAGAGCATCCTCTATTTTAGCACGAAATACATTGTTTTGCAATGCCTCTGGCTGCAATCTCCATAAAGGGAGAGAAGTAATTGTGTGCGCTGTGGTGTACTCTATTATCAGTGGCGCATGATCTGATAAAAATCTACATTGATAAGCTGCAACCGCCGTCTTGGTAGCCTTGTCTCTTGACATCAGTATACGATTGAATTAGCTTTATGTATTGTGTCAACGAGTGATATGAGTATGCTCGCGTCAAGGGGTGATGCTCCCTCCCTGCTATCCCGTCCACCGTATTACAAGTTCCATAGGATATGATGGAGTTGTAATACGGAGGATGGGATATCCCATCCGCCAAGATCGTACTTGTTGGAAATGGCCCTTTTTGCAGGGTCACCCCTAAACTTTTTGCCTGCCTCCTGTATTTTTGCTGACCTGTTTCTGTTGGTTTTATGACTCTGGGCACTTTACCACTGCTGTTCAGTGCAAAAGTGCATATGCTCTCCCTTTGTAAATATGTCTATGTGAATTGGTATATCCCTGATTGGCTTATTTGGTTTACCTGTTAGTCCCTAGTAGTGTGGCCTGTGTGTGCCCAGGGCTGGTAAACCAAATGCTGCTGGTGGGCATGCAGCGCTGGTTTGCGCCACCCACAGAAGCAGCTTGTAAAGTGTGTCTCAGACCTGCCACTGCAGTGTCTGTGTGCAGTCCAGAACTGCCACCTTGGCTGTGAAGTGCACCCACTTCCCAGCCCCTGAACCTTCCCTTGGCATCTTGTAAGTCACCCCTATGGTAGGGTGCATTGTATGTATAAGGTAGGACATGCCTTGGTGTGTGTAGCGTGTCCTGGTAGTGAATTATGCCCCATTTCGTTTTTCACTACTGTAAGGCTACCTGTTCCTCATAGGAGAATGGGCAGTTTGACTATTACATTCTATAGTCCTAACTGACCCCAGGAACGTGGTAGAAAAACGAATTTAGTATGCCTGAGCTCAGAATATTAACATACATCTTTTAGTGAAGTTTATTTTTATATTCTGTGTTTGAAAATACCACTTTTAGAAAGTAGGTATTTTCTTGCCTAAGCCTTCCAGTGTGCTCTGCTGTTATGTGTATTAGCTGTCTGGTTTTAGAGGGGCAGGGCAGGCTGAGTCAGACCTGGGTTGAATAGAGAGATCTGCATTTAGAGTGTGGGGAGGGGTGGCTCCTTGACCTGAATAGGGCTGTGCGCCTGGCAAGGTGAATGCTGGCTCCACCTCCTACTGTGTGTCTGCTAGCAGACCCCCTCTTTCTGAAAGGAAGGATGCAGCCTGGTAAACAAAGTGCTCCAGGCCTGAGCAGAACTGGTTCTGGCTAGGTTCAGTGACTTGTAGCTTCTGAGAACAAAGACTTTTGGGGTATAAATATATGTGCTCAAACCCCTACAATTTGTATTGCTTTTGGATCTGGAGAGGAAACTCTGTCCGTGCCACTGAAGGAATCTGCAGGAAGTGACTGTCCCTGTGCTTGTGTGTTGTTTCTTGCACTGGCCTGCAGCAGTGACCACTGGACCTTGAAGAAGAGGAAAAGGAACTCTTGAGAGAACTTTTATTTTTGTTACAAGCAATTACCCAAGGGCTAGGAAAAGAGCTAGCCTCCTGCTGGAGTCTCAGGCACATCAGACTCCACCACCACCAACCTCCTGCTTCCTCCCTGCGAGGACTGCTATCTGCTGATGAGGCTCCTGTGAGTTCCAGGGCCTCTAGTTTGCATCAGAGAAGAGTGTGGGAAATCGACGCTAACGCATCTTTGCGGGCCGCTGCAGTCGAGAGCGCTGGGAAAATCATCGCGCTACTGCCGCCGAGGGCCCGCAACACGAAACCATCGCTAACGCCCCTTTGCGAGCCGCTGCAGCTGAGACGCGCTGGAAAAATCATCGCGCTGCTGTCGCCGAGCGCTCGCAACCCCTAAAGAAATCATCGCTTCAAGACATCGCTTTGCGGACGCCGTGCGTCCGCCATTTTCATCGCATCGCACCGGATTTCGTCGCTCCCTCGCGGAGCGTCATCTCTTCGCATCACAACACAATCGCACAGCGCAACAGGATCGTCGCATCGATTTCTCCCTCGCGGCAAGAAAGTCATCGCATCGGCGGCCTAGCGTGCAGAAGTTGGTCGCAGTGTCTCCACACGCAGATCGGCGCATCATCCTCCCTTGCGGCAAGGATTTCAACGCATCGCCGGCCTCGCGTGCCGAGAATCATCGCTACCACTTCTTTGCGACATTTTGTTGGTTTTGCTACTAAACCCAGGTACTTTGTGAGAGAAAGGGTCGCAGAGACCACTGCTTTGAATTTGAACCTTATTTTTGCAACCTTTGAACTATTTTTTGACAGTCCTTCAACTGCCATCCTATTTTTGACAGTCTTATGAGAGACAGGGTCGCAGAGACCACTGCCTTGAATTTGAACCTTATTTTTGCAACCTCTGAACGAGAAAGGGGCGCAGAGACCCCTGCCTTGAATTTGAACCTTATTCTTGCAACCTTTGAACTATCTTTGACAGCCCTTCAACAGCTATCCTATTTTTGACAGTATTGTGGCTTTTACAGTTATTGGTCTTGTGATAAATCTGCCTTTATATAAAGATACTTATTTTTATAACTACTTGTGTGGTGTCCCTCTGTAGTGTTCCTCACTGTGTTACTGTGTATGGTCATAAATGCTTCACACCCTGCCTCTGAGATAAGCCTACCTGCTCGTGCTACGTTACCACAGGGTTGAGCAGCGGTATCAAGGAGGGTAGCCCTCTTACTCTGACTTAGGAAGAAGGGTCCCTACTTGGACAGTGGCCAGCCATTGCCAACTAGAGACCCCCATTTCTAACAGTACTCAAGCCCAAGGTGTCCAGAATTCTCCTAAAGAAAGCACCATGATCTATATTCGGGGCAGAGACATTTAGGAAACCTATCTCCTTACCATTTAGTAACCCATAAAGCAGTATATTATCAGCCCACCACATCCGCTTTAGTGTATCTGTGCTGAAAAGGAACCCCTGAGGCCACCCAAATTTCCACGCCACTAGCATAAAACTATTATGTGGACGAGTGCAACTGCCCTCATTTTTTGTGGGTCTTATCTGTCTCAAACTCTGTCAGGTGTGTTTCTTGCAAGAATAGTATCTGAATGGCCTTCCTCCTTGCATATGAATGGACCCTATACCACCTAATATGGTCATTTATTTCCCGCACATTCCAGGTTGCAATACTAACTGTCCGCGTTATAGTGGGTCTGGTATGATACAGTCAAAACCTCCACTGTCGCCAGGGAAGGGGGACCCAAGTAGGACCACAGGAATGTACCAGAGGCCAACCCTACATGACCAGCTGCAGATTCAAATCACAGCCGCAATCTACTGCCACGGTTCAGTAAAAACACTACCCAAACTCTCCCAACTCCCCTGGTAAAACGCTAAACAAATCTTGTTTACATTTTCCATCTATTTCAACCCTGAACTCAGAACATAGAACAATAAACCATGCAGAGGTTGTTCACCAACAATAGCACTCGGCTCCACTATGCTAAAAAAAGATCCCCCAAACAACCACCCCTTAAAAATCACTCAAGCAAGGGGGTCGCAACCCCCAAAGGGCACCCACCTGTCTAGGACTAGCCATCGTCACCCAGTGAGGGGGCAAGCCCCCATTCACCCTGGCCAAAAGAGGAAAGCCAGATGAAAGTCGGAAGAACAGGTCCAAGGGAAAGAAATCGGAGGAGCACAGAAAAACAGACTAACAGAAAGTGGGACGTGTCACCAACGCAGCTGGATGTACTGCATTATAATGCTCACGGGGATATAAACTATAGATTAGAAGCCGTTCCCTCTACAGCACATTACCAACCAGAAGTTTGTAGCATTTTCAGAGCCCCCATCAAAAAACAGTTGTTTTAGACGGTGAAAAATATTGTGTATAATCTGGGAAAATTCTTATGATCTGCTCTCCATATTTTAAATCCCACCCTTGCGCGCATGCTGAAGCATTAGACCCCTATCCTTGTATTTAAGGATACGAGCAATAATCGCGCGTGGGTGAGCATTGGGGGAGGCATGGGTGCCAACGCACGATGTGCGTGCTCCATGGCAAATACTGGAGACAATTCTACCGGTTTCAGTTTTGTTTTGATCCAGGAATTGCTCCACTGATTTTTACCCTCTGCCTTTTTGGGGAACTCCACGAATCTGAGGTTGTTGCGGCAGGATCTGCTCTGTCCATCCTCCACCCTAGTCTCAGGTCGGTGGGAAAGGTCCGAAAGGGAGCTCACCCTGGACCACAGCTCCTCTACAGTTGTTTGTAGTGCCTGCACTGATCGTTCCAGTGCCATTTTGCTCACTTGTGGTTGTCTGTGCGGAGGTGGTTGACCTCTATTGTGATAGAATCTATTTTGTGTTCAATGCAAGCCGCAATTTCTTTATGGCAGCCAGTATCTATGCGCCCGTGGTGTCGATGGGATGCGCCCCCCCCCCTCCCCCTCCTAACCTCCTGCCACCTGTTTGCTCCTCGCCTCTCCAGCATACTGGTCAATTGTTTTTCTGCTGAACTGTCTGCGGCTCGCCCATGATCACCGCCACCCCTCTCCTCAGCAGTGACGGAGGAAGAATGCCCAGCCCAGATCAATTTGTCTGTGAAGATCCGCCCTGATTCCGGGTTTTCAGTCCGGGCAGCGTAAGCAAAGTGGGCAAATGAGTAGCGCTACCCACGAGCACAACCGCAGTCCATCCAGCATTGACCTCAACCCTCACTCAATGTCAGGAGCCACCTACTTAGGGCGACTTGCACAAGTCTCTGGGACCACCCACAAGGCGAGATTCAAAAGGCCCTGCCCAGCCTCAGTGCTCATCAGCACCAGGGAGGCCCTTTTGTCCAAAACCAGCCCCTCACTTGCAAACACAATTGCCTGCACTCTACAGCACTTCAATATTCCGGCCCGTCATGGCAGCCCAGAGGACCCCGCCTCTCGGTTCACTCGCCCCAACCGATGGGATTGAGATCTACACAGGCCGGGTCCGCACATCGTTCATAGTGTCCAGTTAAGGCAAGTCCCGGGGGTTTCCACTCAGCAGTTCACGCCTTCCTCCACAGCCAGGGGTCCCTGCTCTCGGTGCTTGAATGCTCAAATGTGCGTTACCACCCTACAGTTCAATGGCAGAGAGCAGATATTCAGATTTAGGAAGGTATAAAGCTTTATATGTGATGCACACCACCTTAAACTTTTATTCTGGCATGTAAAGGAAGTGATGAAGGTGTATGAGCACCAACTTTCCGCGCTCATATTATTGTGATGGAGGAGAGTATGACCGCCAAGTGTCCAACTCCTTTGATGGGTGTCAGTAAGGATGCCTGGGCACCAACATGAACAGTTTCCATAATCTGCTTTGCATAGGATCGGTGACTATACAACCTGTTGGAAGTCTGACAACTGGAGGAAGAATAGGAGCTTTTCGACAGTAAACCACGTGGAAACAGCTTAAGTGTGACGTGCCATCGATGGATGCGGGTCAGTGGAGAGGCAAGAGATTTCTCCTTCTGAGCTAGAATGAGTGAAGAACGTTCAACGTTGCAGTCAGCAAGCTCTTTTCTCTTCATTAACTTCAGAGTCATGTTGGTACATAATTGTAGTGTTGTGGGCGCTAGGCCTTAATGCTACTAACACATGTAAACTGGGGTGGCATGGTGAGCAAAAGAATGATGGATTTAACCCAGATCTCTTGACTGGGGGTGAATGTTTTTGATTTGTTCTGCATTCCGTCCATCAATTGTGTGTCTTTTGCTTTCTCGCCCTAAGTGCGCCAGGTATGCCCAGACGTGGGTCCTGGGCTCACTGTGCCACTGGAATCAAGCTATCCTGGCTGAAGAGGGTGAAACCCCGAAACCGGTCCTAGGATGCTTGTTTCCGAGTCCAGGGAGGACCTGGCTTGGCAGTTCGGGCTGGACTGTTCCCATGAGGCACAGGGTCAAGACTGATTTGCATATGGCCAGGTCTAAACTGGGGTGGCATGGTGAGCAAAAGAATGATGGATTTAACCCAGATCTCTTGACTGGGGGTGAATGTTTTGATTTGTTCTGCATTCCGTCCATCAATTGTGTCTTTTACTAACACATGTGACGCAGACACCGTGGTTATATTAGTTAACTGGCCACGAGCACGTGCACTCGGGCCCTTTTATTTGCAGGCTCACGTCACTCGTGACGCCTTGGATGGCTGTGGGGTGCAAGTGTGTCCAGCCCTCGAGGGGGTGACTGGCAGTACAAGTTTCTGCTGAGACACTAAAACGTGTCCAGCATGACACTACATAAGGTTGAATGTCTAAGGCCCAGGGACATTGAGAAACATTCTAAATTTAGGCCTTACCGTTTCACCGTGCTTCAGTTGCTGCAGTGGTTGTCAATTTGTATTAAACACTTTGTATGCACTCATTGGAGGGGTAAAATGCAGTAAAACTGCTTTTTCGGTGAACAATTTAATACATATATGTGCGTTTCAGAGGCGCATTCATGCTGCTAGTTATGGTTGACACCTAATTGAAGGAAATACCATTTTGCACGCTTCATAACTTTGCCCCTTATTTGACTACTTTATGGGGGTACGGTCGTTACCCCGTGCATTAAAATAACTGTTACATATTAACATAGTACATATGCACACAAAAACATAAGTGTATTTGCGTATTATAAATGTGTAAATTGTAGACGAAAAAACATTGTAGATGGCGCAACGCTGCCACCTACAGGCTAAGCGAAATAAATTCATCTAAAAATACATTAGAATTGCCTGGCAAAAAACCAAAAATAATTATTAACAAGCATTGGCATAGCCAATAGGTCTCGCCTTGGGGACCTTTAGAAGTGTTTAGCCAGAACTACTAGCTTTGCCAATGTCTTTAAGCTATGGTGTAGAGCAGTGTGGCTGCTGTGCAGCATCTTGAAAAGTTATAATAAAGTGTTGCAAGCATTTTTTTAAATATATATAACGAAGAAGATATTATGTAGAACTGAACGACTCTATTAAAACTAGACCAGGGCCGGCCTTTAGCATCAGCGAGCTGGGCCTAAGCCCAGGGCGCCAATCCTCTGAGGGGCGCAGAAGCTGTGTGCATTAAGGTGATGCCAACAGCGCCCTTCTCGTCTTGTTCCACCCATGTCCCTGCCTGTTAGTTTGTCAGTTTAAAGTGGTTTTATCCATCATTATTATACATCGGGCGATGTTTTTAACACCCCCTTTAGCTCCCTTCCTTGCCCTCCCTTCACCCTCTGACCCCTGCTGACACGTCAACAAAACCATCATCTGCCTGAGACACCCAAGCTTTCAGGTGATTTAAGCGAGCTGGGGGAGGTCCCGGGATGTTTGTGTTCAGGGGCCAGTCTCTGCTCCTCAGGGTAATGACCTGTAAACACAAAAGGGACCCCCTGCTAACTCATTTAATTCACCACACAAGTGCGCCAAATTTCTCTCCTCTCACGCCCAGGGCGCTATCTTAGCAAAGGTCGGCTCTGAAACTAGTATTGGCAGCCTTGCTAAATCAATTTTTCGTTTTATCAAAGCTTGTTTGATCATGGTTTTTAAAACCTTTTTGTTAGGGACGCTGTTGTGCCATCATCAATATAATAAATGGTTGCAAGCAAACATTTTTGGATCTCTAAAAGCATACAATGCCATAGTAGTCCCTAACCACTGAAAGAATAATTCTTGTACACACGTGCCCCTGGTGTAAGAGCATAATGCTCTCACAGTGAAGTTAGCCTATGGCTTATGTGGGCAGACACAGTGGCCGATACTGTACGGTGTAGTGGGCGGAAGAAAAATGCGAACATCACCAGAACAATGGATGAAAATGCAGGCTAAAAGCCTACACAGGTCTATTATGCAAATCATTTTAGTAAAATCAAAAGGTCTGATGTAACGGCAGCCCTAATGAAAAGTATGAACACAGTGCAAAAATCGCTCGACCTTAGTAAAGTAAAAACTCGTTTGAAAAACACTTCAGCAGGGGGCAATCACTCAACTCGGTTATTTTTCCATACTTTGAGGCTGGAATGGTTCCGTGCATTTATTGGCACCAAATTGTTGACCACCTATGAGTATTCTAGGAATATTTGTATTTCTGTCGAGGCCCTTGGTGGGGAGCTCTGCTCGCAGCACAAAGGGCGCCAGGGGCACGCAAAGGGAGGGGCAGGTTGTGCAGCAAAGCCCTGAGCTGCGGCTGAAGTCGTGGTTGTGTTTTCAGCCACTTCCAGGTCACCCCAGTCCGCCTGCGGAGAGGGTATGTGCCAGGGATAGCCGCAACTTAGCTTTGACGCTTCTCACGAGCCTGAAGCGCAGAATATTTTTGCTGCAGCGCTCTTCTGGCGGAGCTGTTATTCTAACCGCTGGAAGACCAATTGTTCCTAGTGTGGGAAGCGGTGTCACACGCGGTCATGGCTGCCAGCGGCAGGAAAGCTGCGAACCCGGGTGGCGATGGCGGAAACGCAACATTTGGAGACCTCATTAGAGAGCAGTTCAGCTTGAGGGCAGAGTGAGCCCGGCACATCCCACCTACGCTGGTGGTCCCGTCTCCAGTGGACACTAAACGTCACATGTGGGGTACAAAGTATCGAAGTGCGAGTCAAAGATGCAAACATCAACACAAGCAACTCGCGGGGTGCGGGTCACACACAACACACCGAGCCCCGGCCCTTTCACTCTGACGTGCGCTCCAAGGGAACAGAAGACATACAGGCGCAAACTATCCTTAAATGAAGTGTGTGAGAGCAGTGGTGTGCAGCGCCTCCGTCTCACTGAATTCCTCGAATGGAGCGTGAAATGTAGTGGACATTCAGGGGAAAGCCGCGGCCAAAGCCGCTCTCCGCAAACCAAGTCACAGCAGCGTTTGAGCACACAGAGGTGGTCACTAGCTGTACACCCTGGGCACATCACTCATGTCCAATCAGAACGAAAAGGAAAGTAAAACGCAGGTGCGTGCACCGTCACTTACATTTTTCAACCGTATCTAGCCATGTAACCTAGTGTCGGGCGTAACAAAACTTGAGGGGGCCCCACTGCAAGGTACTTGGAGGGGCCCTCTCTGGACTCATTCAGAAGCTCACCTACCACAGTATTGTGCTGAGGGGGGGGCCCAGGAGCTTGGGCCCTCCCGCACCGCGGGGGTTGCGGGGGCCTGTGTTACGCTACCGAGTGCTCAATTTCTTACTTTCGCTTTCACTCTCGGGAGCCCAGCTTTTCAGTCCCTGACAGGGTGTTTTAAAACCTGCTGGTTTGATACAAACCGGCGTCACTGCACACACGAGATCAGCGGCCTCTGCCGAGGTAGTCCTGAAAGTTTCAGTACAATTCAAGTTACTACATCTGTTAATGAACTATAAGGAGCGCATATTTCGGGTGTTTCCGCTTGTGGCCTACAGGCTGCATTTCACTGCAATGTTAACTTGCCGTTCACCTGCACACGGTGTTCATACCCGTGCAAAAGATACCGTATGGTTTCAGGGAGTCCCAATTGGATTTCGAGGCATTGCCACATTCCAAGGGCAGTCAATAGTCAGTAAATCATGCGCCTCAAGAAGACTTCTCGAGTGGCTATAATGAACCGTGAAGTAATATGGATAGGGCTCTTAGCACTAGGTAAACTCATGTGTGTGCCTGGGTTTCCCTCGCCAGGAGCATGCCGCCCCTGTGGGAACTGCGTGTCACCCACCGCAGCAGCCAGACGACGTTTATCGGCCTGGTTCAAGTCTGTGCCGGCCCTGCGAGGTGCCAGCCAGGCATATGGGGCACAGGCGCCACCGTGGGCAGAGAGACAGGAGACTTAAACAAATAACGCCGATCCATGCACAAACGCATCCATTGTGCGTGCCAGCGCAGAGTGTGAGAGCCGCTCTCATTTCCAACAGGGGAGTGCGCGACGGGGCGCGCCACCTCGATCTGCTGTGACTCCAGCATCTCGGGGCTTGGGAATAAGTAACTGAGCGGAGCAGACCGGAGAAGGGCCCTGGCCGGTCCACCCGCTGCGTTATAGGAGAGAACTGCGCAAGGCTTCCGCTTCACAACCGGAACACGCGCAGCGGGGGCTCCAGCGGCATACACACATTACCAACTATACACAAAACCAGTCGGCAAGCACAGAACCTCTGCCTTCCAAACCAGCGCGGCCGCAAAAGTGAAAGCGACATGTCCCAGGGAAAGTAACATAATCCACAACAGATGGCACCCTGCGCGCCGCTGCTCGCTCCCGACAGCAAAACGCCATGGGAGTGAACATTTTAAGAAGAGGTGGGACATGCACCCGCCTTTGGCCAATTCCGTGCTTTCATTTTTTGAAAGCGACACGCAAAGGCCAATAGAATTTGACAACCAGACGCACGAGCTTTCTGAATGTCTGGAGTGATTCCAAGAGGCCCTCTCCTAGAGCAGCGCATGCGCGATGCGCTAGGCTCGACCTAAAAAGGTACTTTTAATTGTATGTTAATATGAACACAGTTACAGAAATAGGGTGGCGAAATTAGCTACCACGAGATTAATTTTCCAAGATTAATGCAGAAATAGTTAATGGTCGTATGATTACCCCTGTTTAGCAAGAAGACTGGAGAACTGATCACGGTAAGACAAAAGTATAGATTCACAATTATTATCTCTCTCTCAAAGATCTAAAACAAGATCTCTCAATCCAGAGCCCATAATCTGCTTTTTCTTTAGAAACTGGCACTAGTGGCCTCCGACCGTTCAGTACTCTAATCTTCTTTTACCCTATCTATTCACCTCACCAGTCCTGGACATGAAATAACATATTTCTTCGCAAGTGTCTGCGAGAGAAGAAATACGGGACATGCTAGTGACTGAGCATTACGAGGCGAGCGAACAGCCCGTGGTGAAGAGCCATTTGAAGAGAACAAGAGAAGGAGACCTGTGGGAGAACACAGCAATCACCTGACCAGGAAGGCGGTGACCGGCCGCAAATGCTTGCAGCAGCACCCTGTGTACCTTTCAGCTTTTTGGCATCCAGCCTGAGCCTACATGGACTCCATGATTCCATCGTCCCTGAGGCCCCAAAGCTCTAAGGCCAGTTTAAAGATAGCTAGCCTGGTGAAATCGACGTATCTGCTTGCACCATTAACAATCTTTCATCATCGCCATGATGATCCGAAGGCAGCTCTGGCCCAACTACTTCACTGCCCCCCCACCCCACCACCACCCCACCACACACAATCAAGTAAAGCAGCAGGCTTGCTGACAGCATGATTAGCAGCTACTTCGAGCACAAGGCGCAAGCTGATATACGCCGCCAAGTCACCATCCATTATAACCTGCAACAGCAGACCACCCAAGTATGCGATGCCTGTCCATGAAATATCACAGCAACTTCCAAGGAAGGTAACCCCTCCCAAGGGGCATGTTCACGGAAGAATTTACTACGATTAGACCCCAGATCGCGTACCGGAAGGGTTAGGACTCTGAGAACTATTCTAAGCCCCAGTGTACCACAGGAGAGGAGCAATTTGAACTGGCTTACCGCACGCTCCTTGGGCTTTCACAAGTGTGGCTCCTGTGGGGTATGTAGATGGGCATCGGACAATAGAAAGGGTTTCACAGGACACGATGGACATGATTACACGATAAGACACAACATTAATTGTAATTCAAAATTTGTGGTTTACATCATTGAGTGCAGATGCAACAAAATGTATGTAGGGAGCATGATCAGGACATTGAAAGAATCAGTGAGCATGCAAGAGCACTGAAACAAGGTGACGAAAGATACCCCATGGCCATTCATGCCATGACGTGCATGTCACAGGAACCCTATAACCGTTCTCTTTCTACGGGATTGACATTATTGCACAGAACCATAGGGGAGGCAACAGGGAACTGAGATTAAGATGCGCTGAAGCGACTTGGATCATGCGCCTCAAAACGGTTGAGAGAAGCTTGAATACAGACCACGAGATGCAATATTTCCTAGGAGACTGAACTACCCCTATAACACCACCCACAGCCGCCACGCACTAACAGTGGGACACCTACATATGCATATTTTAGGGGACACACTGCTGACTGCTGCCAAGACAGGATGACAGCATGATGACAATGCAGCAGGACACACGATACAGGCAGTAATAGTTTACCTTTTGGGGTCGTCCACCAACACTGAATGGAGACTGGATGACTCGCTGATTAACACGCACGTGGTAAATAGACCAACTAGCCAGGGCGCACCACATCAGAAAGGAGGGAGCCCCCTACACAATGCCAATAATATAATTAGGCAGTTGGAGTGGTGTTATCAAGCGTGTAAAGCATATTACACACCTATGAATCTGTTGAAACCTGCACTGATGCTTTCGTCGTAATATAATACGTGACTAAATGATGGAGTAACTATGTAATGTTGAAAGTATCGTCTGCAATTTGTACAATTGTACCTTTCCTTTGCCTGTACTCGCCCACCAAATTCATAGTGGATTGGTTTAATATCTTTTGGACTCTAAACTATCAGCTGGAGAGCATCATGTTTATTGGCACTCACACGAGCACACATAACGTGTCCTGTAATGACACCGCCGTAGATATAGAACACGTATAATTCAGTACACTGGAGCACGACATTGCCCGATCACCTAGCCTCACCGCTGGATTAGTGATTTACCCCTAGAAAGTTGGAGGGACAGGAGTAATAAAGTTTGCTGCTTACATGGCGGCATACAGGACCCGCTTCCGGTTTCACTAGAAAGTTGGAGGGACAGGAGTAATAAAGTTTGCTGCTTACATGGCGGCGTACAGGACCCGCTTCCGGTTTCACTAGATGGCCGAAACTATACTTCGGTTAGCGTTCCAGCTCGCCATTCTCTAGTCCGCTTATCAGGAACGGATCTTGCCACATTACTGGTTCTGGGTCACTTAGAGAGTCACGGAGCAGAGACCACGGTGGCAGCGTACTCGCTGAGGTAAGATCACTTCACTTCTCTTCACATGGAGGGGGGCTTATGGGGATACTGACCCCAATGCGATGACAGGTCTGACATAGATCTATTGACCACACAGGTACCCGTAACTGGGTGCGAACCGGAGATATTGGTCACAATTGAAATTAATAGCGAGGATCTGGATTGGGATTGACGGAATCCTCTGAGCATTGTAATAAAATAAGGTGAGGAGCGGGCATACTAATGAGCGGGATATCAGTCGAGCTTGATGTCTCCTCCACAGTGCGTATTGCGTGATTTGGGTCACTCAGTCAGTCATACTCCACCCTCACAGATTTACCATATATATTGAACGAAGGACTGCGATCAGCGGTGAAGACTACTAATCTGGCCAGCCGGGACGGAATTGGAACCGGTCGAGGCCCATACTCACCTGCTCACAGGCTTACGAGATTATCACAGTTGAGCTACACACGAGAGCACCTTACTTACATGGAGTTCTCTTTTACTCATTTTCTAGAACGTTAACACTGAATCTATTAGCCGCACAGGTAGGATACCGTTTCTCCTCCTTTGTCAAGTAGTTTTAAGCATGAATCACACACGGTGAAGGTAAACATGATGTTTAACTCGCAATACTGAAATTTGAGGACTTGGATATAATTGGTATGAGCCCCTTAGCTTCTCCCCCCACTTTACCGCTGGGCTAACATTGATTCTCAGCAATATAAATTTTAGTCTATTCATTGCTTACAGGCTACTAATCTGTATTTCTCGGTTTTCTCGTATTATTGGTTGCCGCACGCTATGAATTTAATAGCAAAGTCACATTGCATGCAATACTGTCACCTGATGTATTTCGTGCGGAATTGGACAGTTGTAACTTAATTTGAACCCACCGTAACTGGGTAGCATATATATAATTTGTTTGTAAACACATGGATCTTGGACCCTAGGGTCTCTTTTGAGGGCTCAGGGTGTTTTCCCCTCACCTCTTGCACCGCTTTATTTGTCTCAGTCAAAATCAAGCATACTCAGCAGGCGCCATTTCCTCACAAAAAGAACACCCCACCTTTTTAATCTCAGTTAAGGCGAAGTAGCCTGAATGTTCAGAAAGTGCTGGGAGAAGGTGGTACTGATGCGGCTTGCAGTAACTGGTAGTTGAGACACTGGGCAGAGTCGACGCAAAAAGTGGCTGCTGTGAATAACATTTTTATTTCTTCATCCAACGACCTTACTCAGTGAGCGAGCAACACTGAGTAGTAATCAGATGATTAAGCACAACTTTACAACTCCTTCAGGGCAGTGCCTGGAGCCCTCAAAAGACCATGATAAATCGAAAAGTACCTAGGAAGGGATGAAAAACAGGTAAACAGACCTGTCTGCTCCCTGTTTGGCAGTTTTAGTTTATATAGACGCTACAAGGCAATGCTCCCCTTATACGTTCTGATATAACCAATGTCACAATAATGTCTTTTGGCACCCAAATGCCAGGATTTCCAGCCATGAAGCCATTTGAGCGAGTAGAAATGGTCACTAGTCAAATTGAGTCAACCACTCAAACTGTACATGTAAAAGACAAAATTTTTCAAGAAGATCCAAATAGTGTGGTGTTATATAAGCAGCTCCAGCAGTTCAGCCATACTACAGAGCTAACGGTCTAATAAATATCAGACGAAGAATCAAGTGTATTATATTTTTACAAGCTACAGAGGAGGAACTCGATTCCCCTGAAGAGGATCAAATTTGAAATGATTCAGTGCATTAGTTGGACTATCAGCTGCACTCAACGTAATGACCACCGTTTTCAGTTCTCTCGCGATGAGCACATATCTTGGAAAAGCAGCCAACTGCTGCACTAAAGACACAACACTTTCTGGCAACAGTCAACACTGAACGGCAAAATTTGAACTCTAATAATTTGGGCGAAAGTTCAGTCAGACTGGAGTTCATGTACATGTTCCTGTTCCCCAATACTGAACAAATTAGGGAAATATTCCTGCAATACTTCAATTTATAGTGGACTATTTCAAGACAAATCTTCCATACAATTAGTTAAATTAGAACCCAAAAATTGATTTTTTTAATCATTAAAGCTGATGCATGCCCCCAAAGCAAAATTGACAAAATCAGTGCAAACTAAGAAAGTGGTTGTCTCCGCTGAGATAGATTGTCATCCTGTGCAAAGCCAAGATCTGAAAGACACTGCTGGGACATGATATGCAACAATGGCGAATAAGGTAGTGGTGCCAAGTTAGAGTTCGCCTAACACGATCGCAGGCGGAGTAATGTTTTATT
Organism: Calotriton arnoldi; assembly: GCA_963921515.1. NCBI lineage: Eukaryota > Metazoa > Chordata > Amphibia > Caudata > Salamandridae > Calotriton > Calotriton arnoldi. The sequence continues at coordinate 257,790 of CAWUFW010011325.1, forward strand.
GAGATATCCGAGGAGTCACCATCCCGTACAGCCCATATCATGCCACAAAAAAGGTAATCATCCAAATTCCTATGAAAAAGCCTCGGCCCTTAGAGGAAGCAGCATAACTCACCCCAACAATGGACCTATTGCCTTCGGCAAACCGGTACGCAAACACAATAGTAATAAGCAATCACAAACAGATTAAAGAAGAGGGGCACACTGCTGCAGTTGAAAATCAAGGGAACCAGTTGTACAGAGATAACACAAAAAAGAATTCAAGCCCGACGTTTTGAAAAAGAATTGTAAAAGACTCAAACGACTTAATAAACAAAATATGTATTTCCAATACCAAATAGAACTGCATTTAACCTCAAGTCAAAACAAAAACTCTAACCCCTTCTTTTTCAAAGCAAACCACAAACTGAAAATTGAGCCTAAACCCTCTTCACATATCCATCACGCTGAAAGCTGTGTTGCAATAACCTCAGAAGAGCCCAATATCGAATTACAACATTTCCCATTCAATCTCCATCAGGATTTTCAGGCGTTTGAAAATTGAATAACCTCTGTAAAAACCTTTCCCATGAACACAATAAACAAGATCTCAAAAAGAGAGAGGGAGAGCTAATTCATCAGCAAATAAGAGTCAAGGGATCCCTATGCAACCACCCCCCGCATACGTCAGGAGTTCTTGCAGTGCTACCTATAAGGCATAAGATCACCACAGAAAAAGTAAAAAAAAAATTCAGACAATTATTTTTTAGCATTACTGTCCACTCCGTCAGTTTATCAAACAGAGCAAGTTAAATCTGGGGAAGAGTTCTTGCATCACAAGTCTTCCTCGTACAAGTCGCCATGCTCTTTGAAGAAAGGAGTTTTATAAATGACCAGCAAGATTACACAGTTTACTCCATCTCTGCTGCGGTCGAAGTGCTAAATACTCGGGCACTAATAAGCCTAGCCTGAGACACTTGTTATTCTGTTGGAACTGCTGTACAGCTCTAGAGGGCCACAAGATTTATTGAACAGAGGCAATATTCTCAAGCAGCTGAAGTCTCGTCCGAATGCCATAAAAATGATTTCCGATTGATCAATAATTAATATAGCTTTCTTCCCTCCAAGGAAAGGATAGAGTAGAGAAATCATAACAATGGCACTAAAATACAAACAGATTTTTACTGCATCATGACTCAAATCGGTTTTTGTTAAATGGAGCATTCTTATTTCGCTCCCAAACCAGACCGCTACCCATGAATATTCTTAATGCCCTCAAAAGAAAGTTCAAACCCCTTGAGAACCGACTGACCTAACAAAACCTTCACGAATACCCCAGCAGTAGCAAGTCTGGAAGAAACGCAGACAAAATCCTAGTCCCACGACAGACACCCATACCACCAAGCAATCGTTCTCTGCCTTTAGCCCAGGAGAACAGTGGAGTATTGGTTAACATCACAAGTTGAGGCGACAGATTTTGCATACTAAAGACAAGAGCATGCCAATAACGACTAGGCCTGAATTCCAGAATCCCTTAAAGTTTTAACTCCATTTCAATCAACAGAAGTTCAACCATTTTTTTAATCCTAGTCAAGATTTATTGAAGCCCCATATATAATACACGGCTCGTTCAATCAGTATCATCCAAATTTGTTCTTGGAATATTGTGAGATGGAAAGACTCACAAGAGAATGTATTATCGCATTTAGCACATTTTGAGCTCCTGTGCCTTTAGGAGACATGGCGTATAGAACCAATGGAATTAGCCGGATATGGTGCTTTCGAAATCTTTGCAGTGAGAACTTTCCAAAAGCGACGGCCCTCAGAGGACCGGGGAATTCTGGTCAGGGGAACTCTAAAAACCAAAAATCTTAACACTAGCCTTAGATGGTTTTTGGGAACTGAAATTACCCTCCCCGCAAAGGGATCGGAGAAATTAGTATTACTCAACATTTATATAAACCTCAAAGCAAACAAATTAAAGACTAATGTGGATACCCTTATAGCTTACCTATCAGATCTGCTAATCACAAAGTCTAACCTTATACTAACAGGTGATTTTAACTTTAATTTGTTCTTGCCCAGTTCTGAGAATGTGAAAACAAATGAATTCTATGGGATATGACAACCTTTAAAATCAACCACAAATAATCCATACTCTGGTTATCACCCTTATAGAAGCAATGCATGCCATGAGTCTGTGTGCACTGAATGGACGCTTGATGTCAGATAAACCTGCAGGATACACACATCACAACAAGGCGGAAGTTCTCAATAATACACTAGTGTCGACACAGCTGGTTAACCGATTCATCAACACCACCCTGGGACACCAGTACTTCCTACCAGTTATTAAAAACGGTTCTCGCAAAAGAGGCTATGGCAAAATCGAGACAAATTGACATATCTAGAGTCCGAACAAAATAGCATGCCAAATTAATAGTGGATACTTCAGTCACGCAAGGCTATCTGAATCTCTCATTGCCATGGACATCAAAAATGAATGTCCTGAGATTACGAGGTGGGCTGTTCGATGTGGGTGAAATTTGTCAAAGCTGAAAACACTTGGGATTTACCCAGGCATGCCAGCTTTGCACTTAACACAGATTTGCTAGCCCATGCCATCCGTGTTGTTCCGGCATTTGAAGCGGAAAGAAGATAACTTTTGCTACCGAAGTTTTGTGAAATAAACGTTCGAATATATTCTAATACAATCACTCTGTGTTTTGGTAGCACTGACAGTTTGCTCATTAGCAGATTTATAAAGTTTATGAACGTTGTAGCTGAACACACTGGAAACTGGCAGAAACGGAGTAAGGAGTGGACCCCCAACTGCAGCCATAAACCACAGAGACTGAATTGCATTATCCCAAAATAAGGATATTTTAATGCAATTTTCTTCACAGTTTCTAAATTAATTGAAATCGGCTGAAAATGGGGTAATTGAATAGCAGCTATACTGCTGACAAATAATATTGAGACTGAATTACACTTTATCACTTATGGTAAATTTTAATGTATCTTTTAATTGTAAAATTGAAGTGGACTAGCTATCTACCTGTTTATATGTACAGCTGTGATTTTATATTGAATGGTTTTAATTAACTGTCAATAAAACATGATTATGCTTTTGATATTTCCTCTCCCACTAATAATGGCACCGAACTCCCTCGAATTCCTATTCCTGGGAGAAATTTGCGTTGTTTCAGGTTTTCATGTTATGTGCAATTCAAAATTTTGCATTTTAGTTTATGCAATTTTACATACGTTTTTCCTACAAGAAGCTTGTTCGGACCGAAAACATCTCACCCACAGACATGTATTTGGGAACCAGTCTCCTGTCGGTATCCCCAAGACTTTTTTTTTTTTTTTTACTTGAACTCCACGCTGATGTGAAAAAATATTTTGTTTAATGGTATTTCACAAAATTTAGCAGGGGGGGGGAATTGTCACCCCCATACTAATTACGCCACAGACATACGGGGGCCGTGCATAGGAACGTTTTGTTTCTATTTGGAGAACACAAGACTAAACCTACCAACCAAAAACCACTAAACGAGTCACTAATTGGGGGTTTGGGAGTATCATTCTGCTCAACATAAAACACTTCAACGCCTCATTACAGTTAGACAACGCTATCTAGATGCAATTATAATATACTACAAATATCTCCCATAGTTTAATAATGGCACGAGGACTGCAAAATATTGCTTAGTTTTAAATACAATGCAAGAGTCGCTAAAGCTGAAAATGTCTGAGGTAGCAATTGGCAATAAGTCTAATGCCCACTAAATTGTATCACTTGACATTATTTTTCTTGTTGTATTATATCATTATACAAAACCAGTGTCAGTGTTACACGAGCATTAAAAGGCAAGTTGCTGGAGTATTGAGGAGAAGCTGCTATTTATCAGGCACACGCATTATTTTTAGGTGCAAAAAATAACTTTATTATTATTTCAAGCTATCAGAAATCCATACGCAGGCTGTCACTCCTACCTTAAAAAAAGTGCACTATCTAGCCTGAATCATTTCGGCCGGCTCCTCAGCTTTTATCAAAGGACCACCTAGTAGCCACTTGCTTTTCATACTATACATGCTAATCCTATGTACACTTGTGAGACATTCCTCAAGCAGGGTTGTATACAAAATCTGAATAGGATTTAAGATGGGTACATGGACATTTTCATGAATGTCCACAGCTGCTCACATAACAATCCTAATTCATTATAAAAACTCCTTTATGGGTATAAAAAAGGAGAAACCAGAGTATCAAATACAATCCACCCCTAAAGGGCGCTAGGATACAGAGGTACATATTTTAGCAATAGCTATCCCAAGTCAAGTTCAAAGCATCCATTTATACATTACTATTATGTCCTATCTGAGGATAAATAGTATTTTATTTTGCTAAATTGGTTAGTGTGTGAATACTAAACCTGCGAGCATGATGTACACCCCCTTAACTTAGTGAGATCTCCAACCTTGGATAGTTCATTGAGCTTTGTATTACTTTACATTGGTATTGATCGCTTGAATTGGAGAATCCATCCATCAGCAAAGAGAAAGTATGAAAACCTGGAATAAGACATTTTCCCACATCTCGTAGTATTGTGCCAAAGTATGCAACTTATTAATACCTAATTCTTGTAGCCTCAAATTTGATGGTCTTTTTTTTTCTTTACAAACATAACGAGCATTGGCAAAGCCAATAGGTCTGGTCTTTGGGACCTATTGGCTTTGCCAATGGGTTTTAGCAATAGCTATACATCATCCCCGATGCTGCGCAGCATGTTTTAATACATATTTTAAAAAGCCTTTGACGCTGCCACCCGTGTAATTTTGTAGGCAGAAGCACTTCATGCACTTTTTTTTCTTTTTATTTGCCAACCTCTGTTGAATGGCTAAATGAAAAGAAAAAACGTGTAGCAACATGGAGGGCATGGGGAGGTCAAAGAAAGATAAATGGGATTGAGAGAGCAGCGTGGAGCGTAAGTGATTAAAGCAAACACACAAGAGAAAGAGCAAAGTGAAGCTGGGGAGTGGAAAAGCATAAGTACGAGAAAGCAACGTGGGGGAGAATCTCAGGAGCGCATGTTTAATGGGTGGGGAGAAGCTCACAGGTGAGAGAGAGCAACATGGAGCACAGAAAAGGGAAGAAGAGCACACTAGGAGACAGTTGGAAAACACATCCTGTCTTATGCAGTGCTTAAGACAAAAGAAAAAAGTAGTTCCCTAAAAGTGGGCAGTGGAAGGATGCAAGTAAATTGGTGGTGGTGGTCCAGGGGAGGGACAGACACAAGATGGACAAAGCAACCATTGAATAAGAAGGACATTAGAGTGACAGCGAAGCCAATCAATGGTAATCAATGGGTGGGCTGCAAGCCCCTCTGTTCTTGGTTAGCCCACAATATATCTTTCGCTACCTGACAGCAGAAATGTCTGGTAAACTTCACCTAAAAAAATCAAGTCTTTGTTGTGGTGTGAAAGACAGCAGTTTTACAGAGAAAGTATTATTAATTTAATCTTTTTGCCCCAAAGGAATAATGGGAAAATCAAAAAAGCAATTGGTAGGAGAACAAAGGGAACAATGCAAAGTGGCTTAGGATGTAAAAGAAACTATACTAGACCTAAAGTCTGTAGTAAGGTGACAAGCACCTGACACTAAGTGGACATATCCAGCTTAAATTCATAGAAACTACATTCCCGGACTTTGAATGAGCCTCAGAATCAATATATGACGGGAGCATTTGTACGAGGTTGGGAATATGTCTGTTAAGCTTCTGGTGTGACTTGAGTAGTTGAGAAGAAGGCCATGCATAGGTTGGGACATTCATGGGGAAAGTAGTGACGTACTACAGTGTGGTACAGGTAAGTCACACCTGGAGATGGGGAGAATCTGATAAGGAAGGCTTGGTTGAGCAGTTGACATCGCCAGCATGCCCATGGATGTCAGACCTTGGGCTGTGTTGCGTAGTGGGAGGGTCCCTGATCCCAATGGTCTACCATCAGAATTGTTGCAACGGCCTCTCTAGTAAATTAGTGGATCATCTCTTTATGTTTAAGGAAACCCAGCATGTGGGCTGCTCCCAGGCAACCTATGGATGGCAACCCTGGTACTCAATCACAGAGGGAAAACCAAGGACTGAATGCGAGTCATACAGACCCATAGCTCAAATGAATAGTGAAACAGACGTTCTTGCTAGGATGTTAGCGAACCACTTGGCTTGGGGAAATCGGACAGCCTCTTTGTCACCTTTAGTGATCCAAGACATACATGGCATCAGTTGCTCTCTGTTGCTTGCCTTTTGCTAAGGGTTGCTAGGCAACCCTCGTATTATTAGGCAATTTCGTCTGATCAGCATTGAGGCAGCTTCAGCAAAGTGGGCACTTTAGTCACTCGCATGCCTTTTCAAATACTAAGCCATGGATGTTTGCTCCCGATTTAAGCCTTACTTAACTAAACCTTCAAGGGTTTAAATGCTGTCTCTTGGATCCCTCTGGTAAGATGTAGGTGCATGCAAATATCCCTCCATATCTGGAGGAGGGGGGGGTAGAACGGTGATGGGTTACTAAATATGATCAGTCTTGTATTTGGATTACAAAGCCCCTTGATGTGGCTTGAATGTCAGCCATGTGACATTAACAGAGAAATAAGTGACAGAGGAGGGAAGTAGGTGCTTCAAATGTTGGGTGTCCTATTTATATTCGTAGGCTTCATAAGTTATTTATTTTTCATAGGGTAAAAATGCCCTTGGGTCCTGTTAGTATGCACTTCCCACGAGTCCTGCCCTAAGGTACACTAGAATTACTTGTGTAAGGGAACCTATTGCACATAACTGGTACTTTCTACATGCTGTGGCCTTGGTATACCAATGAAGTTTTGTCAAGTTCAGTTTATTTACTGTTGATATAAACCACTTTGTAATACGCAGATTGTAGCAGTATTCTCAAAATTGTATTAATTGTAGCTATTGAGTAGCTATGATCCAAAGATGATTTTGATTTTGAGCTCTCTTCATACTAAACAATTATTCCATACGTCTGTGGTGCCCCTTTCCATTTAGGCTTTAATGTTTTCTGAAAGTAAGTTCTGTGATTTCTACTAAGGAAAATGTCTTGGACAAAATGAACAGTCTCTTGATTTGTTTGCAATCATCATTTATGGGTGCCTATTTAAAGAATTGATATTGGACTACTAATGTAATTCGGTATGTAATACATGAATGTCCTTGTTTTTGTGTCTTGTCATAGACTATCATGGCATAAAGAGCACCTAAAATGTATGTTAATGAAATTCTTTATTTACATTCAGTGTATGCAGATGGTAGCATATGTTTAGACATCCTTCAGAATCGCTGGAGTCCAACATACGATGTTTCCTCTATTTTAACTTCCATACAGGTAAGATTTGAAACTAAACTTCAGATAACATTCTAGAAGTAACTTCAAATCTGTTAAACCATATAGTTAACGGGTTTTGTTATTCAGTTTTTACATCTTTGTATATTCAGGTTTTAAATCTCTGATGGTGGTCTTAGCATCATACCCCAGGAGCATTTGTAAGCAGTCGAAATCACTGAAATCGAACAGTGAAAATCTAGGCCATTGTTGGTAGTGTCTTAAATTACAGGATACATTTCTGAGGTCCATTTTCTTTGCATCTCGATTTATTCGTTTTCAGGATAAAATGAAAAGATAATTGTTTCAATAGCGTATTTTGTTTGAGAGTGTTTGTCTGCTTCCTTTTCCTAGTGTGTTGTGTCCATCTACGTGCTTGGACGGCACTTGTTCATTTTAGAACTAATGCACATGCATAAATAAGGCAGCATGTTATCTCTTCAGCTGGAATTATTTATTTTTGGTTATTGGTATTTCACCTTGAAAGTGTTTTTGTTAACTGTTGAAATCGTGCATGTTTGTTGACTTGCAACAATGTTTTATCCATTTAGTGCCAGACAAACTGAAGTCATGCGCAGATAAATCGATGGCATAGGCTTATTGTCCGTAAATGAATTAGCAATGAAAATCTTTACCTCAGTAGAGCTTTCCTTTGGTTTAGAAAAATAGCCAAGGAAATTCATGATGCATTCAAGTGGGCTCCAAATGGTCTTTGGATTCCTGCATGATTACATCAAATCAATATGCACATCTATTGGCAACTATGCTCTTCCAAAGCATTTCTGTACCTTATGAGATACCGCCAATCGATGGATGTATGATGATATCTACATGTGACTGGGAATATTTTCATTTTACTCCACACAGTGCATCCACTTTAACAAGAATTTGAACTCTGTGGTTGGCGTGTTCGTGGGTTGTTTAAAGCTGAGGCTTAGTTCACAATTTAAATTTAAGGAGTTTAACCAGTGTGAAGTTTTGAACCGAAGAGGAGGTACATTTTCTGAGTGAAATACATGTTCAGTGCAGACGCCTTTCATAGTATCGGGGGTCTCGAGTGTATTTGACAGGCTGTATGTTTGGCAGTCAGGTGGATCTTCTAGCATGAGCAACAAAGAAGCCTTCCTGTGCAGACCTTGGGAAAAAGTCATTATGCAGTTGGTGTTCTTAGTGGAGATTCGAACCTATGTGGACAGGTTAATTACTGCTTTCTTCTGTGAAGTTAAATACTGCATGCATCTAGTGGCTTATGTTCTTCTCAGTCCATTGAGGTGCCCTTCCATCCAGATGCTGCAGTCAATTAGTCATTGTGCAGGTCTGCCAAGCAGTCGAGTCCACACCTGCAGTGCTCTCCAGCTCCTTGTCCTGCATTGTGGTGATAGGCAGCACGTGGTTTGATGAATTAACGCTTGGCTCAAGCTTCCAGTGAAGGCTCTTTCCCTGTCAAACCCAGCAGACCAGATTTGAAGGGTCTTATTCAAGACTACACAATCTATGATTTACAGGTTTCAGGGATGATGGATTAAATAATGGGGGATCGGAGGAAAAGATGAGATGGGCACAGGCAGGAAGCCTGGGCCAATTGAAGTTATACTTTGTTCAAAGGTCACAGTTTTCCTCTCATAAGTGGAAGTGCATCTTGTCCCTATGTCCAAGTTATCACAGTCCTAGTCTCCGGGAGCCATAGGTCAGACAATGCAGAACTGCCAGACTGGTGCAGTCAGAGAGTAGGCGATATGAAACTATCAGCAACACATGAACAAGGGGGATATGAGAGATTCACTCTGCAGGGGAAACTAAACTGTGGAATGATGGGGGGGAAAGTCCTCTTTACGATTTATATACGTGATGGCTGGATATTATAATGCTGTAAGCAACAGTGGTTCCCAAGGATTCATTCACAAAACACAGTAACATTTCCATGACATATGGTAACCTTTCCATATGTAACTATTTACTGGGTGATTGTTAACTAGATATAACAACCTTAAATGATTGGATCCCTTTTCCAACCTAACTATGCAGTCAAAAGGTGTAGTGACTAGGCAACAAACATTTGTTTCAACAAACTATATATAATTGAATGTACATACAAGAATTAATATTGAGTAATTCAGTTATAGGTTCTGGTGATTAAGTGCACAGTGATATAAAGTGATCAGCTAAAAAAGTGCACAATGACAACCTAAAAGGCTGCAGGTTGAGTATTGTTGCTCGAGTCCAAAGGTGCAAGTCATGGAGACTCCTACTCTGTTGTGAAAAAGTGTGTTCAGTCCTGTCCAGGCCTGTCAGTGTTTTTTAACCTGGGTGGCTAATGTCAGTGATTCTCCTCAGGACATGGGACATAATACTACTGCTTGTCAAGAACTAGGGACATTTGTTATTTGTGTCCGATGTCTTTATTAGATGTGATCACCACGTGACGCTGGAGGGCACACGGCACAGACCTGACAGACCGCTGGCGTTGCATGTTCCCTTCCACCAATCCACATTAATGGATGGAGACATGAATAACAGAATTCACAATAATACATATACATACATAATACAACCGTTCACAGAAAGCCAAAATAGTGAATGCCAGTTCCAAAACAAATGTCTTCCTACGGACAGCTTTTATCTGCATCAAACCCCTGACGCTCACCGAACCTACATTGATAAATGAAGTTGATATCAGTAGAGAACTAAGTGCTGTAAACAGTGTTTACTCTATGGAGAGAGTTCATTCTATTCCATACTATTTGGAAACACTGAAACTCTCATGTGAAATACACAACAGAGTATTCAAAATCTACTAAGAACAGTGTACATACTACGCAGTAGTTGTGAAAAAGACACTATTTGCTCAAAACAAACTAGATTTGAAGGTGCTACCGATCATACTACCTGCACCCTTCATACTGTGGTGAAAACTTTAAGATAGCCCATCTTTTGAAGCATAACATGCATGTGTACATAAATTAGTCCCTGGTGCAGACACTCTTCTATGTTAAGTATAAATTATCATGCTGACACGATTCTCTGCTTACAAAAGTTAGTATCTACAACATAGAATCTTCCTCCTCCTGGAAACTTTTTCTGCAGAACCAAAAGGTTGTGTGGAGTATAATTAATACAAGTCAGCTGTTATCTGCACACAGTTACTCTTGAATGCAAACATTTATAACATATTTAATATCTCTACACAGCTATGGTACATTAAGAGTAGATGCGTTTTGTAAGCACTTACCCCCGTTAGCTGGACACAGGCTGTTCACAATTAGGTTGAGAAGTACTATGGTAGTTACCCACCACTATGTAAAATATGAAACAAGCTAACACTCTCATTGAATGATAACATCAGTAATGTCAGTTGAGATGTCATAGAAAATGCCATGAGTGATGTCATATTTGAGGTCATAAGCAGTGCATGGTGGGAGCGCAAGTTATAGTTAGCACTGCTAACTATAACTGGTGAATTTCTGTGTTTTTTTGTGTGTAAAACGTTAATGTTGTCAATGACAAATTCACCTTACTATAACGTTACTTTAACCTTTTGGTTTTTTTCAGTGAATTTCTAAGGTTTAACCACACACAAAAAATCAAGATACTTGTATCACACCTAACTATAACTTTACTTTAACCGGTGATTTTTTTCTCAGTGAATTTCTCGTTTTTTTTTTTTTTAGCATAAAGTAATACTTAATTAATGCATGGAAATGCATCCCTCTGCCGTGCACAGCTGAACGGCCAGGCCCTGCAGCCAACATACAGCCAGCACCAGGGGGTTGGCCATGGAGCCTGGCCCTGGGGAGCCCATCATCCAGGGTGTTTTTTTTTGTTTTTTTTAAATTAAAGGCGCGCACCCCCCACCCCTCTCTCCGGGCTGATTTCAGCTCTGGGGACCCCCATCCCCGCAATATTTGTAGTGTGAGGGGGGCATGCAGGCCCCCTCCCCATGCCGATTTCAGCCCCGGGGACCCCAGGGCCTGGCAATTTGGAAGTGGGTCACGCGCCCCTCTTCCTTGGCCGATTTTAGGCTTTGGAGGCCCCATCCTTCAGGGCCCAGTGCAGTAAAAGGTGGGTACCCTAGTGCCCACCTAGGGCACTCACCATAGTATCGTTGGAGGCTGCGGGGGTGGAGCCTTGCCTCCCCAGCTTGCTCCTCTCATTCAGTGGGAGCCGGCATTACTCTCGCCAACAGGGAGCAGTTTCTAAATCTGCTCCCTGTGAGCTGGAGCAATATTTATATCGATTTTCCTGCCGACCTCATAGCGAACGGGGAAATAGAGCTAAAGTCTGCTCCCAGCGTGCGGGAGCATTTCTGAAGCTCCCGCCAGCTGGGAGCGGACTTGCTGTTTGCTCCTTAGCAAACTACAAATTCTGCAGAACTCTGCAGCTCGCCTATTGCTGGGAATACCTAGACAGAGCTCAGTGGTGGCTAAGGCTCTAGTGGAGCTTCACCTGCTGCCAGTTGATAAGAGGATAGACTTTAAGGCGCTTTGCATCGCCTTTAAGCCTTACATGGAGAAGGCCCAGACTATTTAAAAAATCGATCAGATACAATACCCCTAGGCCACTTCGATCCTCCTCAGCAGCTAACCTTAAAATGCCCAAGCTTAGAAGAACGTGTTGGGGGTGGGAGGGTAGAAGCTACGTGTACGGTACAACCAAATGGTGGAATGCCTTACCCCTCCACTTAAAGACCAGTTCTTCCCTGTTAGTTTTTAGAAAGAATCTTAAGACCTGGCTTTTTAACTCGTAGCTCCATAACTAGGTGTCATAATTATCCGTCTGTTGTGCTGCCAGCCCCAAGATGCCGTCGGGCATTCGAGCGCTTTATAAAACTTATTTTCATTTCATTTCCCGCTTGGCAAGAGATTTAAAAATGCTCCTGTCAAGTAAGAGCAAACACAGGTTTCTACTGCTGGCAGGGAAACCGCTATGTCCGGGGGGGATGGGCACCCTCGGACATAGCTGCTGAGCTGGCCACGGGGGTGCGCTCAGGGAGGAGGGCCCCCTTCCTTAACGGAATCTGCCCGGGAGTGAGCTCCTGAGGTCCTTTTCAGACTTGGGGATTGGGGGCCTCTGGAGGCACTGCCTCCCCATAAATAAGATCTGCCTCTGGGCTGCATTCCCTGCGGCCTGTAATTGCTTGGTTGGGGGGCCCGTTTACCCCCCCCCCCACGCCCATGATAACGCCGGGAGATTGGACCTCCTCCCTTAAACATAGCCCCAGGGGTAGGCTCCCCGGGGCTTATACTAAATAAATGAGGCCCGGCTGCTTTTTCTTTCTTTCTTTTTTTTTTTTTTTCTTGTCTCCGTTGACTCCACGAGAGTCTTTCTGCATTGTTTTGCCTTTTTTTGGCTTGTGGGGGTGGTGGGTCTCCTCTGGGTGGCCACACCCCCATGGGGCCTGTGGGGGGGGGGGGGTTCAGGGTATCCCTACCCTGCCCCCATATATCTTTTTTTTTTTTTCTTCTTTTTTTTAAGAACTTCAGGGCAGGTGACTAAGTACTGTAATGGCTGCCAGCAACATTTATGGAGATTTTATGTTTTGGAACCCCCTTTTTTCTCAACCCCTGCTTGACGGATCACCCCGAAACTTTCCTGGAAGGAGCTGGGTTGAGGAACTTTTTTTTGTGGAAAGTTTTCTGAAGATTCATCAAACGGGAGAAAAGCTAGTAGCAAACCAAACCAGCATTGGCATAGCCAATAGGTCTCGCCTTTGGGACCTTCTAAGTGTTGTTTAGTTATCCAGCACAATATCCTTGGTGCAACAACATCAACTGTTGCATGGCTAAACACTTATAAGGTCCCAAAGGCGAGACCTATTGGCAATGCTATTTATGTTTTAAAAAACGGGAAAAAAAAAAAAAAGGCATTGTCATTTACAATGTCAATAGCTCAAACTAGCGTAAATGCGAGACCTATTGCATTGCAAATGCTTGTTTGTCAAGGTGGCTCTGTGGCCCAAAGAAGAGATGGACACTGGGAGTTGGTGGTTTCTGTTTGTTAAAGGTAGCGGAGTTCTTGGTTTGTGTTTCATCGGTTTCCGCGTGAGTGCTGTTTCCAAATGTGGTGTATTTTGTGTACCGGAAGTCAGGCATACCCTGGTGTGCTGAGGCGAGAAACTCCAGAGATAGACGCAAGGGTGGGCGGACGTTACTGGAAAGATGCAAACGCCTGCTCTTTCCATCAAATATGCAATATAGGACGGCAGGCCAATATTACAAGTTCCAACACCTGCAGGTAATGTAATCTGCAGAGATTGTACGTGGGAGACTTCTTTGCATCCCTGATGCGCGCGCGGCACTGACATATTTGCATGCGTGAATGTTATGAGCTGAAGCGGATATCGCCAGACTTTCTCCTTGCGGCTGATTACATTTTAGGTGCACCGGAAACCCTGATACGGGAGGAGAAGAGGCGATTTATTTAACTTTAGCGCCTCTGTGATAGCAACCGCTCAACTTCAATACGGCCGGAATAATGGAAATCCGAGCGCTGTGCTACTGGTGAGCAGTTCGAGGCGCTACAAAAAAATCTGAAACTTCCACCCACCATTGAGCCCAGTTTATACTGCCAGAAAATAAAATATAAGTGCGAAACGCTCCAGATGACGCTTTCAGTCCCCAAGTGATTGTATTTGATTCTGTGGCTGTGGCACTCGTATATTCAAAATAGGAGCTTCTAAAAAGCAAACACAGAGCCGTCAGTACAAACAGTTTTACGGGGGCAAATCCCTCACAAGCACTGCAGTGGTGATGATTGAATTTTCGAGATTCTTCGTCCAAAGTTTCTGGAACTTCTCGTCAACGATCCAGACCCCACGGCGGAAAAAAGAATCTGAAGATGGCGACCAAAGGTGGGAGCTTCCGCAGGAAGCGCGACGACGTCACCGAGGACACCAAATGGTGGGGGCGTCGCCGCCCACCTGGGCCAACAACAAAAGAAAGAAAGAAAAGACTACGAATCCGGACCCAACCACGAGATGACGGAATAATGCACAGCATAGTGAATCCAGAAAGATTCACGCTGCAAAACTACACCGACAGGTAAGAAACTATTCGTTTTACGGGGCAAATCCCTCACAAGCACTGCAAAAGAAAGCAATCCCAAATGATTTCCTGGCACGGGGTCTGGTGTTCTCATCCGCTACACCCACATAAAACAAGCTGTAGCCCGGTAACTGACTATGAGGGAGGGGGAGAAGGGAGGGGGTAGTGAGAGCAGAGAGCAGGCATGCAAGGCTTAATGAGCCTTGACAGAAACCCACATGGCGGCTGCGCGCGTGCACGCTCGCGTGAATGCAAGCTTGAGGCCAGCAAAAGCCTCTGGCAGCGAGACCTAAAAAGCCACTCACTAAATTTCTCGCAGAGCAGCGCATGCGCTGGCTCAGCGAGACCTAAAATTGCTCTGTCTATGGTAAAGCAGACATAACTATAAGTACCTAGTGGGTCATAGTGGACAACTCACTATCACTAAATCGGCAGGTTAGCAGGACAGTTTCCACTTGTTTTGGGATTATTCGAATCCTAAGAAAAATCATTCAATTTCTCTCCTTTGATTCACGCAAGCAGGCTGTCATCGCCTTGGTAATGTCCAGATTGGACTATTGTAATGCCCTTTATCTGGGCATTAACAAAGGATTGATTAAACGTCTGCAGCTGGTGCAGAATGCTGCTGCTAGGCTGATAACTGACTTGCCTAAATATCACTCAGTCACTACAACAATCAGAGCTCTGCACTGGCTTCCCCTGGACCATAGGATTCTTTTCAAAACGTTATGCATGACTCATAAGGCCTACTATGATTCCGGCCCTGAGAGGATCAAGGTTCTTCTCCATTGCTATGTCCCTACCAGACAGCTCCGATCCTCAGATAAGAATCTTTTGATTATTCCGAGGTTCAAAAAAGCCAAATGGGGAGGTAGAGCTTTTTCCACCAATGCTGCTAAACTGTGGAATTCTCTTCCGGAAGAGCTTTCTGGTCAGGTGTCACACTCTCTCTTCCGGAAAGCATTGAAGACCTGGCTCTTCACACAGAGCTTGTCCTGAGCATTTCTACCCGGTCTACACCCGTTTGTCTCGCTCCGTAACAGCGCCTTGACGCCCTTGGGCTAAGTTAGCGCTATATAAATCCACTTTCATTCATTCATTCATTCACCGCCAGTAGGATATGTCTAGATCTAGAGATCAAGATCTATGTAGATTTAGAGATCTATCTAATCTCCATCCATCTGTTGGCCAGGACATATATTTTTTGGTTTTAAGGACAATGGGTTTTTGTGTTTATTTTTCCAAAGGAGGGCCAGTCCCCAAACCCCTTGGCTGCCAGTTTACAGTACCATAATATGGATCTGTGAGAGAGGATTACCTGCCACTAAGATAAGATGTGTATACATATGTATGTTGTATATATTCTTATACTGTGAGTTATGTCGTTTTATTATTTCTTTAAAAACTTGTGCAAAGGTGGATGTGCTTCCATCTACATGGAATAGATGGATATTCTACTTTATTGCTGCAAGAATCATCCTTTGTCATGCAAAATGTTGCAGCAACTCCTGTCTTAAATAGTGCTTTAGTTACATTCCCCATGTGGCTTCTAATAAGATTCTTTGGTGGTGTCTTATGGTATACCTTCACCAATGACCTCGTTGGCCATTTAATGAAAAAAAAGTAGCATATACCACCAAAGCTCCTCTCAGCAGCAACATCAGATATGTAACCACTTTTATGTGATTTCATAGGAAAAAGATTACATGAAATACCATTACTTAGAAACCATTTCATCTAAACTGTTTAATGGAAATTTTCAGAATCAATGGCATTTACTTTATCGTAGAAACCAATTAATAGAATTTCTTTTTGGGCGAAATTGGCCTTTGAATACTTATTTTTTAAGAGTAAATAGAAAGGTTTCAGGTCTTACTTTCAGAACAGTTTTGTCGGAGATATTTATTTCAGTGCATTACTTCAGGGGACATTATCTCATATTTATATCTTTTACATTGTCAATTACTTTGGATTCTTTTAACTCGCTTACCTCTCGCAACCCTTAAACACAATAAATACCAGCCCCCTAAAACACCTCACCGCTCATCCCGGAAGCCTAAAAGCCCTTTCTACCCCAAAATTCCCCCATCACGGAACCATACGAAACCTCACTACCTCTAACCCCACCCATTTCTGAACCCTAAAAAACCCTTCTTACACCTAAACCCCACTCATCCCATACCCTTTAAAATACCTCAGCACATCCAATCTCCACACATTCCTGAGCCATAAAAAAAAGAAGTCACCGTCCTTAAACACCAGTCATCCATGACCCATAAGAACACCTAATCACTCTAAACTACTCATCCATGAACCCTAAAAAACGCTTTCTATTTCTAATTCCACTGATCCCTAAATCCTTAAAATGCCCTACCACCATAAACTCCACCTCACCCTGAACCCTAAAAACTCTTAACCACCCCAACCCCTACCTATAATTGGACATTGGGCCTTGTGAGGGTTTGTAAACTCTGCCCATCCATGAACCGTAAAAGCCCGCAACACTTTTACACTGCACCCATCCCTGAAACGTAAGAATACTTCACACAGCTGAACACCACTCATCCGTGAACCCTAGAAACCCCTCACCACCCTAACACTCCACCCATCTCTGAACCCTAAAAACCCTTTTCTATGCCTGAACTCCAGTTATTCCTGACCCTTAAAAACACCTCATCACCCTAGACATTATCCATCTCTGAACTCATCCCAAAATCCACACAGTAGGCCTTAACTCCACACGTTTAATGTCATTGGATGTTTCCTCAAAATTATCATTCCTTTAAAATGTTTAGTATAAATCTTTTTTTAGGTCTCGCCTTTAGAAATTGGTCAGCTCTTTTCCACACACTCGTGCATGTGGCGGCATCCACCTTGTGGGAGCGAGCAGCGGCGCGCGCAGGGGCCATCTGTTTGTAATTAGGGACACGCGCGCGCTTGTTTACATTGGCCTGCTCGCGGTCGCCTTGCCGGCTCGACATCCTTGCGCTTTCACTTTCGTTCGCGGCCGCGCTTGTTCTTTTTATCCACGTCCTGAACCTCGCTTTCTCTTCTCCTCCGGTGTCTTACTTTTCCTGCTCACAGACTCACCCCCACACCGCAGCCCCCTCGCACCGCAGTCCTCTTCTCGAGGCTCCAACACTCGGCTCCTGACAGGTAAGTCTGCTTATAACCCCTCCAGCAAACCGGGCAAGGGCAGCGGCTGTCTCCCTGCGGGTGGATGGATGGGGATGTGTGCTCCTGGGGTCCCCTTGGCGCACTGTGCTGCGGGGGCTATGGCACTGCAGTGCTCCACGGGAGCTCTGACAGTGCTGTGCCCTGTGGGGGCTCTTACGGTGCTGTGTGTTGCTGCTAGTGCGACAGAACCATGTGCTGCAGGCGGTGTGGTACTGCTGTGTTCTGCTGCGGCACAGCCATGTGCTGCTGGGGCTATGGTACTGCTACGCGCTGCTGGGTTTCTGGCAGTGCTGTGTGTTGCTGCTCGTGCAGCAGTGCTGCTAGGGCTGTGGTAGTGCTCTGTGCTGCTGGGGTATGACAGAGAGCTGCTGGGGTATAGTGCTGTGCGCTGCTGCGACTATGGCAGTGCACTGTGCAGATGGGGCCCAATGCTGTGCGTTTCTGTAGCTTTAGGAAAGTGCTGCGCGCTGCCCCTGTGGTGCACTTCAGAAGCTGGGTGTCGGTGCTGCGTGCTGGCAGCTCTGGGGTGGATGGCACTGCTGCTGCTTTGGCAGTGCTGTTTGCTCTGGTTTGGTTGAGTAGTGCTGTGTCCCCTTAGTGTCTGGTGATCCTATGTCCTGGGGGGTCTGATTTGCTGCTTGGGGCTGATAGTGCTGCTGCCTGCTGCAGGCACAGCGGGGTGCTGCTGAAGAGGACCGGGTGCTCCTTGCTGGTGGGGGTGCTGTTGAGCTGGGCATGCCGGTGGGGCTGTCATTTTCAGGTCCTGTATTCAACAGTAGTGTTAAGTGGTGCTGCAGGTTCTCGGCCTCTATGGCAGTGCTGTTTGGTGCGATGTGTAAGTAGCACCTGTCAGCTCTGCGGTAGTGAGGTGTGGGGCTGGATCAGTCGTAGGTCTGTGCACTCTTTGGGTTCTGTTAGTGCTGCTCAGCGCTTGGTCCATGGCAGTGCAGGGTGTGAAGAAGCTGCTTTGGTAATGCCCTGTGCTCCTGGGGCATTGCTGGTGATGTGTGTAGTTGGGGCTGTGGTGGTCAAGGGCTTACATTCACACTGCACCTCGCAGGGCTGTTTGATACTTGTCTGTGTTAGAAAACAAGAACCGTGAAATATGTTGGCATTTGGTTTAACAATAACTAAGCGGAGTCTTGCTTGACTGTAGCATACAGCTCGACTCACGCCCCCCTAAACTCCTCTCCTGGTTGGCGATGGCCATCCTCCTCCGATACCCACACCAGCCTACAGGGCAGTGCTTAAAATGGAAAAATAGAAGTGCATGTACTCTGTAACAGAGTACCTGCTTGCTTGTTTCTGAGAAGTGCCGGTACTCTTCAATTAAAAGTATTTCTCTTTTCTTAAGAAGGCAGGTACTCGCACTCTAAAAATAAAAAGTGCCGGTACTCAATACCGGACAGTACCGGCCCATTTAAAGCACTGCTACAGGGAACTATTTAAATGTGAAACCTCGAGCGCTTCGAAGTTCATACGGAATAAGAAGCTCAGAGCTTTCTTCTTTAAACCTAAACTCCATTGGCAAAGTATTTTTGGAGTATGTAAAATAGAACTCCCATAGCACTCTTTTACAAACTCTTACACGCCTTTGTGTATTAGCTCCAAAATATTTTAAATGGGAATATTCAGGGAATAATTCAGGGGATAATTAGTACAAATAGAAAGGTCTGTGTCCTCGTTACACTTTTACTAGTAAGACCTTTCAGGGCAGTTCACAAAGGCATGTATGTAAGAGTGCGCAAAAGTGCACTCCTGGAGTACTGCTTCCTATTCTCGAAATGTTTCCGGGAATTGACCCCTCTAAGGAGTCTCAGGGAAAGAGTTGCTCATTTTGAAAACTCAATCAACATATCTGGTACCTCAAGGCGCTCACTGGCTCCTTCCTCGCTTACAAGAAGATCCAGTGCGGTTGTTAGCTGAAAAGGCACTCATTGCAACAGCACCCGTGCTAAGAAGTATTTTTTTCCTGCAGTTTTACATAGCACGAACTCGGCCCACGGGAATTCTGGGTGTACTTTAGAAAGTGCACAGGCAAATAATATCTAAAAAATACGAGGTCGTTTGCACACACGATAAACCAAATAATGGAAAATGGGAATCAGTACATCTGCATATTTGAACATGAACAACTGTGACCAGGAGCTAGGGCAGAGGTAGATTCCCCAATGAGTCCTCTACAGTCTTGGCTGCTGCTCATCGCTCCGCCCCCTATAACGCTGAATTATACTGGGGGCTTACAGTTCTATGGTATTTCTTTTTTTTTTTTTTTTACATTTCCAACTGTATTTATCCATTTTAGCAGCCCTTACTGGGTGGTGGTGGTGCCCCTCCCCGTTTCATTCCTCTATCTTCACCCTGTTTGTTCAGCTTTTCTATCGTACGTCGTTTTCTTCGTTGCTTATCTCCTATCGTTAAAGCGCCCAGCCATCCATAATGGTTTCTAGAAAGCGCTACATAAAAACTTTACATTGCAGGTATACTTATCTGTATAGCCTGTCTCACTGCCCTTATCTCGCTCTGTCTCTGTCCATCCCTGTCTATGCTTCCGTATCCATCTATGCCTGTCCCTGTCTCACTCTCTCTCTCTATACACGCCTTTCTATAGTTTAGTACCTCACCCTCGCAGCTTCTTCACTCTCTTGTGGCCTGTAAAAGCCCCGCCTGGCTTGATTGGTGGCTCTGCTCCCCCATTCACCAGTGGCACATGAAGTATTAGTAGATGTTGTAGCACCCAGGATAATGTGCTGCATGGCTAAATACTTACATGGTCCCAAAGGCGAGACCTATTGGCTATGCCAATGCTTGTTTTTTGTTGTATTTCCTTAAAATTGTTTTTCCATGATTTGATTTCTTCCAGTGTGGTTTCTCAGGTTGCGTTTAAAATTAATTCACACACACATCAAATGTAACCTGGCCCTGCCTAACCAGTTGACTCCAGTATCCACGACAAGCAGTAGGGGCATGCAGCATGTCATGTCAGCTCCTGACAAAGTGCAAGGACACAAAACCCACCATCTTTTACAGTGCTACACGTTTTACAAAGACAGTAATGTGCACCAACATGCAGCACAGAAATGAAGAAGGGCAAAAGATCTCCGTAAATAGGTTGAGCCTGTCAACCCACATCATTGCTGGTAAAACTACACTCCTGTACTAGAATTCCACTGGCAGTCAACTCCTAATCTAGAGTGATGGAGGCAGTCCAACAGACAGTCTTGGGATGAATCTCATTTCAACAGAGGATGGCTCTGCTAAAGAAACATTTGCTAAAATTGAGAGCACTTTCAGTGTCTTGTACACTTAAAGCAGCTACAAATGTGAGGAACCTGACTGAGAAAAGTAGTTGTTAAAATATAGAATAGAGATAGATGGACGAAACCCCTTAATGTTGAGCAATGCCTTATCCAAGTTTTGCGCCTTACCAAAGGAAAGTACAATGCTGCTCATTCAATTATAAATCTGATAAAATTTGTTAATTGAATGATTTGTGGAAAGAATATATTATTTGCTTCATTTTTGTTAACAATTATTTGTACTCCATTCAGTCACGAATGTGCCTATTGGGTTTTATAATTTTGTATTTTAAATCCCTGTTGATCCTCCTGAAGTAAATTAAAGTATCGTAATCCTCCCAATGCTAACTATTGTTCGAATGTTTAGAATGCCCTCTTAGATTACTGATATGTGTCCATCTTCTGTTTCCGTAGTCTCTGCTGGACGAACCGAATCCAAACAGTCCTGCAAATAGCCAAGCGGCACAACTTTATCAGGAAAACAAACGTGAATATGAAAAAAGAGTTTCAGCCATTGTGGAACAAAGTTGGAACGATTCCTAATTCCTGATTACTTTGCACAGTTCTCCTCATCATCATCCTCTGCTTTGTGTAAACTTTTAACTCTAAGTAAAACGGAAGACTTCCAGAAATTTAAGTGCCACAAGTTTTAAGGAATTGAGTTCAAAGAGGTTTTGAAAATAATGGAAATTATTCGTGCTGGGAAAGTTTCAAAGCTTGCGTATCCCGATTAACATACTTTTTATTGCATGGTATGAACTAAGTTATTACTGCATTTGTAATATACCCCGTTTGTATTTTTTTACATGTATAATGGCGTGGAGGAATATACACTTTTTTTTTTGTTGTAAATCTGTACTTTGTTTCCTCAAAGACTGAATGCCTTATTTGTGATTTCTTTAGGTTTATAAATTAAAGAAGGCACTTAATGTTAGACGTGTGTGTGTGTGTGTGTGAGTGTATGTGTGTGTGTGTATATGTGTGTATATATATATATATATATATATATATATATATATATATATATATATATATATATATATATATATAGTAATCATTGAAAATCTTAACTGCATAAACTTGGCGCAAGGCTTGTTTTAATTATCACTTATTTCCTTAGGAATTTGAGGTTTTATTTCATGTAACTGGTTGTACATAAAATAGACTCTTTACATTCAATTGCTCAAATGTGGTTTCTCATTCAAAGAGTCTTTTGGACATAGTCTCATGATGGCTTATTTTCCTCTATGGTTTGATCGACTCCTTAAATTATTTTTTATCTTTGCGATTTTTATTTTTTTATTTTAAATTATTATTATTTTTATTAACCACCGTTTAAATTGGAATCTTTGGACATCTATTTAATTAAACTTCTGGCCCCCTAAAATGCACTTTTAAATTAAGATCTATGTTAATGATGGATTATGGTAGTTTATGAACCATTGTCTTTGAAGCAATACATTTAACTTTAGACGTACCTGCCCCTAATATCCCTTTTAGTTGTTGTTTGATTTTGTTTACACTTTTGGTTTATGCAATAAAGTTGTAAATTAATGGTTTTATGTTCCTGGTAGATGCATACAGAGTTCTGGGGTATAAGTATGGCCGGGGAAAGTGGAGCATTTCAGACCCAAATAGATAATCTGTGTTATATATACTAAAATGAAATCCTACTGAATCAAACCATTTATAACCAGGAAAGAGGCAAAAATTAGGAACTAAATGGCAACTTGTTAATTCAGAAGAAAATCAATCGCTTTCAAGTGAGTGGCCATAAGGTGATGGACAACATTGTTATAGTTTGAGCACATTTGAAAAGCTTGAATGCCTTCCCAGCTGGAAATTTGTAGAGCATTGCACTTTCAAATAAATATTTATTTGTATGACTATATGGGAAAAATTAAAAGAAAGTTCACACTGACCTGTGCATTTCCAAAACAACTGATGTTCTTCTGTAACAATGAAGTGACATGCTTGAAATTTATTTTTTGTCCCCTATTTTATTCTTTCATTGGTCTGCAAGAGTTTTGAAACAATGAAAAAAGTAGTTGTCACTTGAATGGCTTACAAATCAAGAGTTATGAATGTGCAAGATAAAAGCCTGATTTTAATCAATATTGTTTTATAAGAAACAAGATAAAAAAATAAAAAAATTATATATCTATATCTATCTCCATAAAAATTCCTTTTTGCTTGAAGATGCACTCGACTGTAGAATGATTACACCCAAACCGGCAAATGGTATCCAGACTTCATTTATTTTCCCTTACGCCCACTGGAGGGCAGTGTAAAATATTATTAAGCATGCCTGCGCAGACCCCACTGGAGGGGAAGAATTGTGCTGTTTTCAACTACGTGTCCCAGAAAGCATGAAGACCGGACTTTTTGAGAAACGCCCATTAGAGGGCTTAAAAAGAAACACGTGTTGCTTGCAGCGTTTCTGCTCAGACTGCAAAATACCTGTGATCAAGAGGCTTGTGGCCTTGAAACGCGCAAGGGAAAATAAATGAAGTCTGGATACCATTTGCCGGTTTGGGTGTAATCATTCTACAGTTGAGTGCACCTTCAAGCAAAAAGGAATTTTTATGGAGACATAGATATCTATCCTATCTATCTATCTATCTATCTATCTATCTATCTATCTATCTATCTATCTCGCCTCTAGGCCATTATTGATGCCTAGAAGGCATAGCATTGGCCAACGTCTTGAATATCTGTGATGCCTTAAGTTAGCAGCATTGTTTTAATCTGTATGACTTTTCTGTACGACCTGAAAGAGGCATAGCATCTGAATTTCAAACCTGTGCCCCGTATGAAATGAAAATGCAGTCTGATCCTTGCCAAAAGTGCCCCTATCTTATCATACAGGAAAACCTGGATGGAAAAATTGGTTTCTCCTACAAAGGAGATCAAACTTAAAATTGTCTTTTATCCCGCAAACATGTTCAATTAGAGTGAGACTTTTGGAGATCCAGCAAAGTGGTGAAGTTCATTTTCAAAACAGTAGTTTTTGGTCTTTTCCAAGAGTTCTGCATGCTTTCAATTTATAAATCATGAAAGAAACCTGGTGGGAAGGTAGGATTTCATGTGTCTGTATTACTACACATTTTATATGCCCAAACATAAGTTTTCCTTTTGCTTCTTATTTAGTTAGAAAAGGCACACCAAAAATTATAATTTGTAAATGGTACATCACTTTATTGCCCAGACAGTACTACAGTTTGTACACTTTTTGCACTAAGGTAAAGTCAAGAAATAATTTTTTTACAAAGTAGTATATTAAAAGGAAAAGATTTGTAGCATGTGTGGATCCACATGCCTTGCATGCTGCTGCCATTTAGTCTTGGGCTCAGATTTTAAAAGTTGTTTTTATTTGAATCAGCTTTGAGTCATGGGATGTTGTGTTACTCCATTAGTGTTCCAAAGCTACTTGACACCGACTAGAATATTTTTGTATCTGCCATCTGGTTCGGACATGTTTTTAAAGGCCTCGAGATCGACAGGCTCATCCAAGTAGGGAGAACAATCCTTCTGGTGCCATGGTAAACTAAAAAGGATCGGTTTCTGCAGGAGATCTTTTAGACTTCGCCAAAATACATGGCCAAGTCACGGAATCGAGGCCTCTGAGAACTCCTTCTCTCAAGTGCAGCTAATAGAATAATATGGACGAATACAGGATAATAGACCGAACACCATTCTGTTTTTGTTCACAGTTCTATGCCAAGTATCCTTAGACTGAACAGCATGGCATCTATAATCTAGGTTTCTTCCCCGAGCATAGTGTGGCTTTGTGTGAGTGCTGCTCAAAATTTCAGCGCAAAAAGACACAACACTACAGGAGAGAGAAGCATTGAGCGCATCTTAAAATCACAGTCGGCTGCCAGTATGCCAGATGTTTTCAGTGACAGACTCTTGCTCGAAGCTGAGCAGACGAGGCAGGACCCTCGGGGGTCTCAGCGCACTAGCATACGCCCAGTCCCCAAATGGTGTATTCTTTTCACTGAGGGAAACAGGATTAATTAAACCCCTTTGAAGTCAATGCTGTGGAGCAAAATACCAAGTCCACTACAATGGCAGCTGTGAGTACTGCCTCCCAGTCCTTGTGCCATCAAGATAACCCACACAAACGCTATAGTGTCCAGGCAGAGTAGCGCTGCAGAGGGAGCTGGGCATCCAGCCACGAACACTCAAAGCAAAAGGCATCTACGTGTGGTGCACTGCTAACCTTGGGCTCCGGCTGATCCAGAGACGAGATGTCTGAGCGGAGCAGACTACCAAAGGAAGGGAGCTGAACATCACATCTCTATGTCTAAGAGGGCTCATGTCAACCCTTCATCAGGGCCAAAGTTAGTGGTGAAACAACATTCGAGGACCACAACTTAGCCTTTGACACAGAGATCGGACATTTCCGAGGCCCCTATTGTCAAAAGACTGGCGGAAAAACAGAATGCAAGGCAAAATAACCTTTCCATCCATCCTGATAGTGGGAAAATCTCGGCAAGACCCCAGGGGAAAATCTCCAGCACATTGCTGCTCATATCAAACAAGCATTGGCAATGCCAATTGGTCTCGGCATATTAATGAGTTTAGTGGTGTAGTTGCTATTATAAATATATTAATATACTGTGTTTAGTATCAGATGAATAAGTTAGCAATGACTTCAGAAGTAGCAGAATAGTAATGCAGCAGTTTTAGTAGTAAAGCAGTTACAGCAGGAGCAATAGAGTAGTGATAGCAGTTAACATTAGTGCATTGCTAGTAGTATTAGCAGAACAGCAGTATGAGCAAAGTTAGTATGAAAGGAGTGTCAGCAGATTGAGCAGTTTAGCAATAACAGTAATATAAGGAGAACAAATACAATTTCACCAGGAGAATAGTAATAGGAGTAAGATTACAGAAGTAACAGTGGGACAGTATTGTGAGCAGCATTATTAGAGTAGAACTGCACTAACAGGAGAACAATAATAAAAGCATTAGGAGAGCAGGAACAGCAGTGGTATTAGTAGAGCTTTAATAGCAGAGTTATTGTGAGAGTTGTGACAGAAGTTCTAGGTAAGCAGTAACTGCATTATTAGCAATAGACCGCTACAGCGGTATCAGTAGTTAACAGGATAGCAGTAACAGTAGTAAAGGAGAAGAACAGAATAGGAGCAGTAATAGGGGCGTGAGTAGTTTTGTGACAGCAGTGTTAGTAGCATTAGTAGAGTACTGTGTGCAGTACCAGGGGAGCAGCGGTTAATAAGTTACCAGGAGAGCAGTGATAAAAGTTAGCAAGAGAGCATTAATAGTAGTGTTAGTAAAACAGCAGTGATAGTAGTGTGAGGAGTACAACAGTAACAGGAGTGTGAGTAGGACAGCAGTAACAGAAGTGCCAGGAATAGCAAAGTCAGCAGTAGGCACTCACAGCAGTATTAGTAGTTAACAGGATAGCAGTAACAGTAGTAAAGGAGAAGAACACAATAGCAGCAGGAGAGCAGTAATAGGGGCGTGAGTAGCTTTGTGACAGCAGTGTTAGTAGCATTAGTAGAGTACTGTGTGCAGTACCAGGGGAGCAGCGGTTAATAAGTTACCAGGAGAGCAGTGATAAAAGTTAGCAAGAGAGCATTAATAGTAGTGTTAGTAAAACAGCAGTGATAGTAGTGTGAGGAGTACAACAGTAACAGGAGTGTGAGTAGGACAGCAGTAACAGAAGTGCCAGGAATAGCAAAGTCAGCAGTAGGCACTCACAGCAGTATTAGTAGTTAACAGGATAGCAGTAACAGTAGTAAAGGAGAAGAACACAATAGCAGCAGGAGAGCAGTAATAGGGGCGTGAGTAGCTTTGTGACAGCAGCATTAGTACATTAGTAGTAACGGTATAATTCGTGAAAAAGTAGTAAGAGCAGTAGCATAACATTGGTGTCAGTAGTATGAGAAGCAACAGAGTAATCACAGCAGTGACTGCAGAGCTAGGAGGATAGCAGTGATAGCAGTGATTAACTCCAAACCAAGCAGCAGGCACACGATCGGCAGCGGTTCAACTCGATCAATAACGCACTTCCAAAGCTGCTCAAAAAGTAGTTTTTTTTACGTATTTTACACTTTCCCAAACAGAAAAAAAAATATTTTGTTTACTTTTGCAATAACTGAGCAGGAGGGAACAGTGCCCAACACAAAAACGCAGCACAGAAGTAGCCAGAACAGGGCAGCGCAAAACTGGATAGAACAGAACAGCGCCCAACAGAAAAAGCCAGCACAGAAGTGGGCAGAACAGGGCAGCACAGAACAATGCAAAATAGAGCAGGGCAGCACAGTGCATAATAGAACATTGCAAAATAGAACAGGACAGAATAGTGCAATAGGCAGGACAGAATAGTGCACAGCAGAACAGGGCAGAACGGCACAGGGCAGAACGGCACAGGGAAGAGCAGAACAGGGAAGAGCAGAACAGGGAAGCACAGTCAAGACCAGCAGAGAGCACAGCGGAATAGAACAACCAACAAACGGCAGAGCTAGCATTGGGAACAGAAAGGAGGAGACGCGGTGGGTGAAGAAAGAAATGAAAAGTGAAGCACAGAGACGGGACAACAAAGAAGGGAGAGGAAGTGAAGGGGAATGGGGGAAGGCAGGGTATGCCGTAGAAAGGCAGAAGAGACTGGGTGGTGAAAGGGAAGGGCGCGTTCTAAAGAGAGGGGCACAAAGGGGGCTCTGGAAGCGAATGGAAGAGGAGGGAAGTGAGCGTGGCTCTATGGGCCTAGAGAGCCCTGGTCTGATAAGGCCATGTATGTTTTTGTGGCCCATTGTGTACATGCCCCCAGGTGGCTCCTAATCTCTGGAGGCAATGGCAGTCAACGGTGGCCTCCGGTTGTGTGGCCTCCGTGTGTTTTTTTTCTCATAAAAACAGAACAGTCTCTGAGGCCCATGGCTATGTGCGGGAGGGGGCCACAGGCCTCACGATGCCACGGCAGACTCGGTGGTTGCAGACAGAGTGCACACCCAATGCCATCATCGCTTGGCAGAGCAGGACCACAGCTCACGTGCTCATGATATTAAGACACGCCGAGGCTTCTGAGAAGGTCACACATTACAAAATCCTTGACAGACATCAGAAAGCGGCGAAATGGCGAAGACATTACAGAATGACTTACCATGCAATTCCCGCTGAAATGAGCCACTCTGTGCCATAAAATAACAGAAAAGTACTGTATCCCATTAATATAAACGGAGTTCTGACCTCAGAAAAGCATCTTTTTGGTCGGAGATTGTAATCCGCAGAGTTGGAGGCCGGTGAGTATTGAGGTGGGCTGGCTTGTCCAAAATAAAAGAACGGAGGAGGAACAGGCCCTGTGGACAGTACCCTGTGAGGTGAAGAGGGGGCAGCTGCGCCCTGGATGGTGATGGCACCCCAGGAGCTGGCCGGGGCACCAGGGATGGATGTTCTGCTGGAAGGAAGGGACAGTTCTTCGCAGGGTACAGAGAGGAGCTGAGCCGGTGCTGGGACTGAGTTATGGACAAGGGTCGCAGGCGTGACAGAACAAGGCAGCAGAACTACCCGGGGTAAAGAGAGGAGCTGGCTCGAGCTGAACGGAAGTAGCTGTAGGGGTTTTATGCCCTGGCCTCCTAGGGTGAGCGCAGCTCCTGAAGTGGTCGGGAAAGGAGCAGGGGATCTGACCCAGGTAGGGACAGGTGTTAGGGTGTCCTGTACGAGGGTGGAAGTAGCTTCTCACCTGGCGGGGAGCACAACGGGAGCTGTCACGAGACTGAGCAGAAGTCATACAGGGGTTAGAAGCCCCGTCCTCCTAGGGGAAGCGGACCTGAGGATCTGACCCCGGTTGGTTCAGGGCTTAGGATGGCAGCAGCTCCTCGCATGATGGAGTCTGGACCACAGGAGCCGGCACGGCATGAGCGGAAGTAGCTGCAGGCAGGGGTTACACGCACTGTCCTCACACAGAGGGCCCAGCTCCTCAAGATGTCGGGAAAAGAGCAGGGGATCAGACCCCATTACGTGCTGGAGTTGGGATGTCCTGTACGAGTGCGGCAGCAGCTCCTTGCAGGCCTAAAGGCGCTGGCGCGAGCTGAACCGAAGTAGATGCAAGTGTTTGCGTAGGAAGATCAGCAGAGGAGCTGAGCCGGGGTAGGTACAATGAGTTAGGAGGATGGTGAGTAGGCAGAGTACTGCTGATGCTGAATCAGGTAGGTACAGTGAGGACTGTGAGTAGGGAGGGGACCAGAGGAGCAGAACCGGGGTAGTTACATGGGTTAAGATAGTGCCCAGAGAGAGGGTCAGGGGAGGTGGAGGCGTTAGGATGCGCTGCACCGGGAGGGCAGTAGCTCCTCACCCGCTAGAGAGGACAGTGAGCAGGGAGAAGACCAGTGGAGCTGAACCTCGGTAGAATTCGGGGTCAGCATGCCCTGCCCTGGCAAAGCTGCAGCTCCTCCCAGCTCCGGGGTCGCCCTAGATGCTCATTGCTCACAC
The DNA here is from genome assembly GCA_963921515.1 of Calotriton arnoldi. Lineage (NCBI taxonomy): Eukaryota > Metazoa > Chordata > Amphibia > Caudata > Salamandridae > Calotriton > Calotriton arnoldi. The sequence goes on from CAWUFW010011325.1 coordinate 287,137, forward strand.
TTCAACTTTCCCTAAAGTTTCAGTCCGGCCCTGTGACGTTACAGGAGGTACACCGATGAGCGGCGGCGGTGGTGGCTGTCCGTCAGCCAGCTCTGTGCTGCAAGACCAGCGACCAGACGGGGCGCGCTCTGGCATACCAAAACAAGCGCACACCGTACCAAAAGAAAATACAAAACAAGCCCTGCCCACAAAAATCCCGAAACGGCTTACATAAGGATGGAGAACACTAAAGTCCGATTAAAAACCAAGCACTGGCACTAACAGTGCCTTAGGGAGCCCTGTTCACTAGCTCCTCCCGGTGCACTCCACTCGGCACCAACAATGTGCACCGACCGGCCCTACTTACCGGGCTGTGTGTCGGCGATTAGCAGCGTGGAGCCCTGCTTTTTTTTCTGGAAGCCTGCGAGGCTCCGATCCTCCTCTTTGGCGTTGGAGCAATTGGGGAAGCTCAGTGTTCCTCTGGCTGGTGTGCGGGACTCTCCTCGGTGCACGGGAGCCCCGCCCACACTGAAGTGAGAGACACCTGACTTCCGGTCTTTGCGACTACGTTTCGCGAGGTGGGCTTGCTAGTGACTGCGCACTATTTTTAAACAAGCATTTGCAATGCAATACGACTCGCATTTACGCGAGACGTATTGCATTACAAATGGCAGCTTCCACATTTAAAAAAGCACGAACAGGAGTGGGAGGGGTGAGGGGGGGGCGAAAAAACTGCGGGCGGGGGGAGACACAGGGCAGCAAATACTGTTCGAGTAAAGGGGCTGATAGCCTCGGAAGGAGCAAAATGACGACATAGGCGTCAGGAGGCGGGACTAAAAAGCCAAACACCAATCACAATGCAGATTTTCTGAATAAAGCCAATCAAAAAGATGGGCGGAAAGTGGGTGGAGCTTCCCCCACTATAGTGTATACAGCATCTCTGAACGAGACAGCGCATGCGCTGCCTAGTCCGAGACCTAAAAAGAGAAGGCTTACCTTCAATGAAGAAATTGCATTCGAGGCATCTCAGCACCCGGAGATGAAAAGGCACAAGGCCATACGCCCCATGCCATTGCAGAGTTCACCCAGGCACTTGCCGCCGCCTCCTCCCTTTCGACCGCACTCACATTCTCGACCACCTCCATCACTCCACATTCTCCAGAGAGGTCAGTCAACTCTTCCTCAGATACCACCAGCCATTATGGGGAGGGAGACCCATATGACAATCCTGGTGGAAAGTGAGAGGGACTGGAGTGGAGGATGATCCATAGGACTACTATAATGTCAACCCAGAAGGTGACACATACCTTGAGCGCTATCACATCAAGCTGCTGCCTCTTGATGATACTATTGCCTATTACAAAGTGATTCAGAGGGTGGCTAGTTACCATAAGGTGGAGATGTACACTCTAGAAGAGGAGAATGACTTCCTGGGGAGAAATCGTTCACAGACTTGGAGCACACACAGTCCAATTCCTACCAGTGCTCAAGAAAATGCTTAACACAGCCCTTGAGAACTTTAAAGCACCATTGAGGGCTAAGGTAGTTACTCCTAGAGTGGAGAGGAAGTTAAAGGCACTCCCAATGACCATCTATACAGCAGAGGGCAAGTTCCCGCAGACTCTCTAGTGATGCATTCGGCATGCAAGAGGGTCTCCATCCAGATAGCAGGGATGTCCACCCCACCCCCGGATAAAGAAACCAAGTATCTGGATGCTGCAGGGAATAGGTTTGCAAAAGGGACAACTACCCTGTGGCTAATAGTCAGCTCGGTAGACTTGCTACCCTGGGAGGTAATTTGAGGCCCTCGTACAACACCTCCCAGAGGCCTATAAGAATAAGGGCAAAGAGGTGGTTGAAATAGTTTTCCTCTTTGGAATCTCAACCATTAGGTGTGCCCTTGACGCAGCCAACACTGCATGGAAGACCTCTTGTGCTGCAAGTCATCAAGCCATTGGAAAAGGTTATAAAACACATGGACATTGTGAAGTACATGGTTGCACTACAAGCCACATGTTCGAGGGTGTCTGTTCTGTGGCACAAGGCAAGAGGGAGTAACAAAGCAACAACACCGACCTACCCACAGTCATACTAATGCCAACTGCAAGCTTTCCACAACTCCCACTGAAGTAGGGGTTGCTAACTGTGTGGCCCCAGGTGGAACAAAGGTAGAGGAAGAAGTGGCTCTGGCAAGGGAGACCCCACTCCTAAGCACTGGGTCTCCATTCATCCTCCCCTGACCATCCAGCACCTGTTAGGTGAGGATATCCAATTTCCACCAGTAATGAATGGAAATTGCGTCAGATCAGTGGGTCTTGGCAGTAGTCCAGCAGGGCTATTGTCTCCAATTCTATTCCAGCCCGCCCAACAGACCACCTAAACCACACAGCCTCAGTCAAGATCATGTCACTTTTCTACAAGAGGAGGTTTTAGCTTTGCTCCCAAAGGGCACCTTACAACCAGTGATCCTACGTCAGCAAGGTGAGGGAGTCTACTTGCTATACTTCCTCTTTCAAAAGAAGGATGGTTCGCTCCGCTCAATACTAGATCTGATTCCACTACAGTTTGTTACATTTCTATAAGACCAGTCTGTGGGATGTCATCCTACTATTTCGTCAAGGTGGTTTTATGCCCGCATTAGATTTCAAATACACATTTTCCCATCCACCTAGCCCACCATAAGTACCTACAATTCATGGTAAGTGTACATCATTCCAACAGCTGCTGCCTCTTTTTCATGTCACTCGTCCCATAACTGTAAGAATGGTAAAGAAGCTACTAAGTATGATGGCGTCATGTGTAGTGATTTTCCTCCATGCCAGGATGCACATGCACACCCTTCAACAGGGTCTTGCCGAACAGTGGTCACAAGCGGAGGGCCAATGGGAAGAACTAATGTTGATAAACACAAACACTCCGTGCACATGCAATGGTTAAACACCAACAACTTGTTAATTGGGAAGTCCTTTGTGGTACTTCTTTTTGCAGGTGACCATTGCAACCTGTGTGTTACTTACAGGGTGGAGGGCACATCTAGGCAACGGGACTATACAGGGCACGTGAACCTCCATATGTCAGGGCAGGCATGCCAGTTACTTGAAACGCGTGGCCATATTTCTGGCTCTCAAGTTGTTGTTGTCTACGGCAAAGGACAAGGTGGTACTAGTGCAAACAGATCTCATGACAGCCTTGTACTACATACAGAAACAAGGGGAATACACACCTCTCACATTTGGCTCAAAGGATTTGGCATTGGGTGACTCGCCACTACATACACCTTGTGGCGAAGCATCTTCCAGGGGTGGATAACTGCTTTGCGGACCTACTAAGCAGGGTGCAACAACAAGTCTACAAGTAGGACCTCCACCCTCAAGTCCTAAAGCAGTACTTCCACAGGTGGGGATCCCCACTCATAGACCTGTTTGCCACCCCAGAAAATGCAAAATGCCAAGGTTTCACCTCTAGGTACCCACAGTTCATGGACAATGCACTATAAATGAATTGATCAGGGATATTTGCTTACTCTTTTTCACCTTTCCCACTCATGCCATATATGGTCAAGAAGAAGAGGCAAATATCAGAACCCTAATTCTAGTAGCCCAAACTTGAGCTAGACAACTCTGGTACTCCATGCTTCTAGAGATGTCTGTCATCCTGCACAAGAAACTCCCCATCAGGCAGAACCTTTTCACTCAACTACAAGGTCACATCAAACACCCGCACACCTTCCAGCTCAGCCTTGCCATTTGGCACCTGAGGTCTTGGAGTTTGGAACCTTACAGCTTCCAGAGGAATGTATGGCATATTATGTGAAGCAAACGGGCTCAACACTAAGGCCTGTTATGAAACCAAATGGAAATGATTTGTCCATTTCTGCATTTCTAAACAATTGGACCCATTTAAGGTTTTTGTTTAGGATCTAGTTCCATACCTTCTTCACTTTCATACAGCTGGTTTAGTTTACACCTATGTACGTCTTCACTTGGGACTAGAGCTGCACATCTGCTCAACAGGCAACATGTTTCCTCTTCTGCATTCTTGGAAGTAAAACGGTTCATGGAAGGCTCAAGAGTTATACCCCCAAGAACACCACCTGCTTGGAACCATAATGTGGAACTGACACAACTCATGGGGGCCCCCCTTTTGAACCACTTCCCACATGTCCATTGTAGTTCCTTTCATTGAAAGTTGCTTTCCTTGTAGCCATAACTTCACCTAGACGTATTAGTCAACTGCAAGCTCTTACTATCCCAGAGACATTTATTCACATTCAGAGTGGTGTTTGGGACAAATCATAATATCATACCTAGAGTGGTATCTTCTTTTCATGTCCACTAGACTATTAAGCTCGCTGTGTTTCCTCCTTTCCCCCAACTGAATACAGTTAAGGAGAGAGCATTACATAATCAAGATGTTTAGTTGGTTTTCAAGTATTACATTGCTAGGGCTAGACCTTTTAGAACAGGCTTCTACAACGAGTAGCTTGTGAGTGTTAGACTTGGCATCTTTGGCATGGTTTCCCCTGACTTTTTGCCTCTACCTCCTGTATTTGCTGTGCTGGATTTCGTTTTTGCTGGCTTAGATGCTTTGGGCACTTTGCCACTGCTGATCACTGTCCTAGTGCAAATTGTGTTTACAATTGGTTCTCCCTGATTGGCATATTTGATTTACTGGTAAGCCCCTAGTAAAGTGCACTGAGTGTGCCAGGGCCTGTAAATCAAATGCTACTAGTGGGCCTGCAAGACTGATTGTGCCACCTAGATGAGTAGCCCTGAAAAGGTATCTCAGACCTGCCACAGCAGTGTATGTGCGCAGTTCGTTAACTGCCATGTCGACCTGGCAAGTACACCCCCTTGCCAGGCCCTAACATTCTCTTTTCTTCACAACATATTTTTATTGTTGACGACTTGCACAATACAAGGATCACATAGCGCACCCAAGGTATATGAATAGGGCGACATATGTACAAGTCAACATTTTTAACAACAATATAGGATTCATTGCACCAAAAATACAATACAAGGAGAATCATAAGTAAAGAAAAATAGAGATGAAAAACAAATGCGTCACATTGCCACTCGTTAATATCCATTTCAATCTTAATTATAAAGAGATGTTTCTCCACTCCCAGTCACATTGAATAGGGGTATTGCTCAAACGCCAGCCAGCCAGTGTCATGGCATCGATTCATCACTATGCGACGGGAGGGGGGAGGGGTGGAGGGAGGCACAAAATACAATCCCCTATAGTCCGCCCAACGCTTCCAAATTTTGTATTGTTTGCGGGGACATCCCCGTGCTTTGAATACTGGGAGTTCCAAGCCCATGCAGAAGTCCAAGCCCTTCTTCCACACCCCGAGTGGTGGTGGAGACTCCTCTTTCCAAACTCTGGCAATATCTCGTTTTGCCAGTGTGAGGCCCAGGAATAAGAGAGGGCGCTTGTATCTATTCCCACCAATGTCTTCCGTGATATGTAGTATAGCTAATCGTGGCGAGGGTGCAACATCCCATCCCAAAACCTCTGAGAGGCACGTGAACACGCCTCTCCAGAATCTCGACCGTGCTGGACAAGACCAGACAGTATGTAGGAATGTGCCCTCCATAAGTCTGCAGCGTAAGCATTGCGGGAACGCAATAAGCCCAGCACGCCACAGCCTGCGCCTGGTATAATAGGCTCTGTGTAAATATTTGAACTGGACAAGGCGCAGACTAGCTGCAATTGCTGCACTACGTGGGGATTCCAAAGCCTCCACCCAGTCCTCCTCCTCTAACGGGCCTAGGTCTTGCTGCCATGGCTCTCTAGTTTTGTGGATGGTAGTGGGGGTCTTGTTAATGAGAGTGCGATAGATTTTGGTTATTTTATGGTCGCCCATGAAGACTTTAGCCTCAATGGGATTAAATTCAGGAATCTCAGTAAGGCAGGATATATATGGGGTAAAGGCGTGTCGAAACTGAAGATATCTGTAAAATTGTGTACGGGGCATACTGTATTCGACCTGTAAGTCAAGGAAGGACTTAAGAGTGCACCCACGCATCACTGCTCCCACCTTGTCTATTCCAATGGCCTCCCAGCCCCGAAACCCGGACAGATGCGTCCATTGCGGAAGTTGTCTGTTGCTCCATAGTGGAGTTTCCCTTGTAAGTTTTCCCCACCAGCCCATTTGGCGAAGCGCCGATCTCCAGAGCCTAAAGACAGTAGTTGTAGCTGGTGGCAGTTCATGGAGCAGTGTCGCTGAGTATAAAATCAGGTGAAGAGCGTGGTCTCCTAGTAGCCAGCGCTCCACCACATAGGCCGAATCCTCACGGTGGCCATACCACCAGTCATTGAGGACAAGTAAATGGGAGGCCATGTAGTAGGCTTGAACGTCAGGAGTAGCCACACCGCCGGAGTAGGTAGATTGAAAGCAGGATCTCGGTGCTACTCGCGATGCCCCCTCCCCCCTCCCCACCCCCCCCCCCAAGAAAGCGGGCCAGGATAGCATTTAGTTGGCGAAACCACGTTGGTTTTATCGGATAGGGATGATTTTGCAGTTGATAGAGGAGACTGGGCAGGGAAACCATTTTAAAGATAGCAGACCTACCAAAGAGAGATCGGGGCAATTGGGACCACACTCGCGTGTCTGGTCACTAACCTGTGCCCATAGAGGGGCTAGGTTTCTGCCCCACGCCAATGCCTGGGACGATGAGAGATTATATTGAAAGCCATCAGACACCACCACTACCTCCCGCGACCAGTCACTCTCCACCCCGCAGCGGCCATAAAAAGGACTTCCCTCGGTTTATATAGAGACCAGATGTTTCTCCAAAAATCTGCATGATGCGGAGGAGGCGTGGGCCAGATCGGTCAAGGGCTGTAAGAAAAAACAAAACATCATCCGCATAGAGTGCTATGCGGTCGGATATGCCTGGCGCCCACTCAAATCCACGTAGTTGCGCGTCAATGCGTATCCAAGCCGCTAGAGGCACCATGGCAAGAGCAAAGAGATAGGGGGAGAGCAGACAGCCTTGATGTGTCCCTCGTTCAATAGGGAAGCTCTCTTAAGTCGAGTCAGCCACTCGGACTGAAGCAGTTATGTCTGTGTAAAGTAGGCGGATAAAGCTCAGCAATCGGGGACCAATAATGAGACGATTGAGCAAGGCAAACAAATACGTCCAGCTGAGAGAATCAAAGGCCTTGTTCATGTCTGTCAGCAGGAGTGCGGCAGGGGTATCGAGCTTGCTAGCCGCAGCGATGGCGTTGTGGGCTCGCCTGATATTATGACATGTAGCGCGGTTTGGCATGAATCCTGCCTGGTCGGGATGGATCAGATCGGTAATATAAGGGGCTAGACGGTTTGGTACCACTTTAGCTTCCACATTAAGCAGAGAAATTGGGCGATAAGACGAGTACTGTTCCGGTGGGCGACCCGGTTTCAAGAAAACGACGATCTCTGCATGCCGCCAGTCTGGCGGGAGAGCGCCACTCTCCAGGGAAGCCTCCAGCGCTGCCAGGTAGGGCTTTAATAGCAGAGGATGGAATTTCTGGTAAAACTCGCACGGGTAGCCGTTCGGGCCAGGTGCTTTGCCAGGTCGCATACCCAGCAATGCGATCAGCAGCTCATCAAACCGATAGGGGGGCGTCAAGTGCCTCTCGCGCCGTATCGGACAACGCACGGGGAGGAAAGTCATCGATAAACTTCTGTATAAGGTTTGCAGGCAATATTCCATGGGGGGCGTATAGATCTGTAAAAAATAGGGCAAAACAGTCCGCAATAATGGACGGATCCGTGGGGATCGTCCCATCAGGACCCCGTATGCTCGGGAGTGTCCGGGGGCGCAGTGTCTGCTGGCACAGACGATGCAGCAAGGTGCTGGACTTGTCTCCCCATTGGTATATTTGGCTGCGAGTGGCCAGCCAATAGAGCCGGGCTTCGTTTAACAGTTCGCTGGCGTATATTTGTTGGAAATGTAGTAGTTGTCGGCGGGCTACTTTGCCCATCACACCCCTACTGGTGCGCTCCAAGTCGAGTAGCTGGACCTCAAGTTTTAATAACTTATCCCGTCGCTGCCTGTGTCGTGCGGCACAGAAGGCAATATCCACTCCTCGGAGAGTGGGCTTCATCGCCTCCCATAGTATGGCTGGAGATGCGACTGAGTCTGTGTTAAACAAGAAATAATCTGTTAGAGAGTAATGGATGTGCGTCTTGTAGTCTGCATCTCGCAGTAACCACGGCGACAATCGCCATCGGAATGGGCAGTGCCTGGGATCCAGGGACAAGAGAAGGGATAAACATTCTCTTTTCTTACATGTAAGGCACCCCTATGGTAGGCCCAAGGTAACCTGGGCAGGGTGCAGTGTATGTGAATGGTAGGACATGTACTGGTGTGTGTGACATGTCCTGATAGTGAAATACTGACAATTTCGTTTTTCACTATTGAAAGGCTATCTGTCCCACAGGATAGAATGGGAAATACTTTGTAATGTCTTACAAGTATAACTTCCCATTGGGACAAGATAGAGAAATAAAGTTTAGGCTCTCTGAACTCAGAATTTAATAACACATGTGCTAGTAAAGATGGTTTTTAAATTGTGTGTTTGAAAATGCCACTTTTAGAAAGTGGGCATTTTCTTGTTTAACCACTCTGTGTGCCTGTTTGTGGATTGACTGGTTTTGGAGTGACGGGGCTGGGGATGTGCATTCACTGTAGACAGCCACTGTGGGGGTTGAGGTGTGCCTGTCCCTTCCTGGATGACTCGGAGCTCAGCTGAATAGACCTTGGCTAAATTTAGAGTAGTGGGAGGAGTTTACCTTGCACCTGAATAGGGCCGGTCTCCCTTGCACAATGCTGTCTCCACCCGCTGTGGTCATACTGCACCAGTGAGGACAGAACTGGTTTGGACTGGCCTCAGAGACCCTGGCACAAAGACGTTTTGGAGTATAAGTGTTACACCTGAAACCCCAGAACTTTCGATCGCTTCTGGACTCAAGAGAAACCTTTGCCAAGGAGAAGAGCGGAAGAGCTGTGAGGAGGAGTACTGCCCATTGCTGTGTGAGGTTGGCCTGCGGTTACTGTTTCTGGAATGAAAGGACAAAGACTGGAACTTTGCTGTGAATCCCCTTGAAGAAAATCTCCAAGGGCCTGTGTGAGCAGACCTCCTGTTCTGAAGTCTCAGGGACAGAAAGCCTTTCACCCCCAGCTCCCATGAACTCTGTTGCTGAGAGTTCTGACCTGCCAGGAGGTGCCTATTCCAGTTGTGCGCCTCTGGAGGTTGTCGCTGCTGGGATCTGGAAAAAAAGAACTGAAGAAATTGACGCATCGCTCTTCTTGCAGCTGTTTTTCCCGACGCAGTACTGCCGTGCAAAAAGAATCTCCATGCGCCGCTGCCGAACAGACGCATCGCCTGTCGCGGCTGCAAGAACAGACGCATCGTGGGGTCTTGGTTGAAGAAACCGATGCAGCGCTGCTTGTTGCCGCCGCATTGATCACGACGCATCCTGGATTTCCATGCATAATACCTGTGCGGCAAGTTTGCCCGACTCATCACCCGCGGACCAGAATCGTCTTTGAGTCGCTTCCCCTTACAGACCGGATTCGATGCATCACTTCTCCTGCATGCAGTAAAACTGTCGCCTCCCCAAGGTCTCAGGAACTGACTCATCTTTGTTTCTTGACGCTACTTCGTGTAGAATCACACATCCATAGTTTTCTATGGACCCAGTTACTTGAAACCTTTGAAAAGTCATAATCTTATTACATGTATGTTGGATTTTTGTCGTTTTGGTCTTGTTGAGTTTATATAAAGATACTTTATTTTTCTAAACTGGTGTGGTGTCCATTTGTGGTGTTATCACTGTATTATTGTATGTTTTGAGTACTAATACTTTACACATTGGATTTGGGATAAGTCTGTCTGCTCGTGAGAAGCTACCCAGGATGTGAGCAGGGGTTATCTAAAGTGTGTATCCCCCTTACCCTGACGAGAAGCAAGGGTCCCTATTTGGATAAAAGTACCAACCTCTGCCAACTAGAGACCCCCATTTCGAGCATTGGTGGTCAGCAGTGAGGATTTGAACTTGTATTTGTACTTGACCCACAGTGATTGGTGTGCATCACTAGTTTAGTGCAGACCACTATGCAACCACATACTGTGTTTTATTTGTGGTTCTATTTTTGATCTGACCCTTGAAGTATCCATGCACCAGGTCTCTGAGTGGTAAACCAGCAAGTGAGGCTGCAGAATTGCAGTTTGACTTTGAAATGTTAAGTAGTTACAAAGTAGAGCAACTCGAGCAGTTCTGCAGGAGCTTTGGATGTCCCATGAAGAGCAACTCTAGGAAAGAGGAGCTACAGAAGGCCTTGGGGACCTGGTGGGAGGCCAGACTAGCTGAGGAGACAGATGATGCAGATGTGGATGGGGGTGTGCCAGAAGGCGGGTTCAGATTCCAGAATTTGCCTGTTGGGAGAGCAGTCTCTAGGGCTGGCAGCAATCATTCTTCCAGTAATTGGGCTCCAGAGGAAATGGAGGAAAGACGCAGGGCCAGGGATCATGAGTTGGAGGTCTTAAGGCCCCAGACTGAGGCAGAGGAGAGCAAGAACGCTCGTGCCTTGGAGGAAAAGAAATTGATCTTGGCTCATGAGTTGAGCATGAGAGAACTGGACATCAAGGCCAAACAGGTAGAGTCCAGTACAAATGGTGGCAGCGTACAGCCAGTACAAGGGAGTAAGGCTTACATTCCCAAGGACCTAGTACAGAATTTCCAGAAGGGGGGAGGATATTTATGCATGGTTTGCATCTTATGAGGCAGCACTGTGTATGAATGAGGTCCCTGAGAAGAATTGGGGGACGGGCCTGTGGAGACACTTTGAGGCCAATGGGAGAAACACCCTGTCACCTTCGGAGGAGGCGGGTGCTCTGACCTATCCCAATATGAAGAAGGCTTTATGCCTCGGGTATGGGCTCACACCGGAGCAGTACCGGGAAAAGTTAAGGTGTTTAAAGAAGCTTGAATCCAATATGTGGGTTGTGTGTGTGTGAACCTTTATTGCAGAGCACTGGATGGTTGATTAAAGGGCAGCAAGGTAACTGATTACCAGGGGTTGTACAACTTGATTGGTTGGGAGCTCTTGAGTAGTCAGTGTTCCAGAGCTGCTCCAGCATCTGATGGATAGTAAGATGACTGACCTCGGGGAAACTTGCTCAGGAGGCGGACCGTTGGACGAGTTCCAGGGTCTACAAGGGGTATGTGGGAAACCCAGCCACGGGTGGGCAGGGTCCCCAGCACAAGAGTGGAGAGGACAAGGGTAACCAAAAGGAGTTCTCTAAAGGGCCCCAAAATAGTTCCCAGGGTAAAGATTCCCAGCCCCATAGTTCTAAGAAGCCATGGCCCCCTAAGGGTAGGCCAGACAACCGGGGTCCCCGCAAGTGTTATGCATGTGGTCAGGAGGGTCACATGCAGAATGATCCCAAGTGGCCCAAGGCACCACCGACACCCACTGGTGCACCAACACCAGGGTTAGTGTAGTGCTGGGGGAGGAGTTGGTTCCTAGTGAGGGTGGGGAGCCAGCTGTGATGACCGTTATCTCATTAGGAGATAGATGGTCCAGGAAACCTGCCTGCCAGAACACTAAAAAGTACCTGCAGTGGGTGGCCCTTAATGGGAGGAGGGTGGAGGCTCTGGGAGACACAGGAGCCAGTGTGACATCTGTCAGGTGTCAATGGGTGTCTGAAGAGCAGGTCATCCCCAAAGTGCTTCACCCTGTAGTTGCTGCAGACAACTCTGAGCGTCTGTGTAAGGTGGCGCAGATTCCTTTTGAGTGGCGGGTGTCTCAGGTTCCTTGAAGGTCGTTGTAAGTCCATCCATGCCTTTTGATTGTCTGCATGGCAATGACCTGGAGAGTTCACCTTGGAAGGAGGTGGAGCGCCAGGCTCATTTAAAGATTTAGGGGTACTCAAGAGGACCTGGAGTCTGAAACAGTGGCCGAGGTGCCTGCCAGAAGGGGCAGGGGGCGTGGGAAACCCGCCCCAGAGGTTCCCACGGTCCAGGAGGAGGCAGAACCTGAGGGGGATGCCCTGGAACCTACAGGGGAGCAAGTGGCCGAACTGGGAGACCTACCTGAGCTGACCTAATGGATGCAGGAAGGAGGTTCCTCCAGGGAAGAGTTCTGCAAGGCGCAGATAGAATGCCCTACTCTTGTTGGTTTGTGGCAGCAGGCTGCAGACCAGGCAGCAGGTGCTCCGTCCGGATCACATTTGATTTATTGGGAGAATGGTGGTCTCTACAGTGAGCTTAAAGTTGCTGAGTCCGGGGCAGCCCGTGTGCTGGTGGTACCCACGTGTGACAAGACCTTCCTACTGGGTCTGGCTCATGATGTGCCTTTGGCAGGACATTTGGGGTGCGACCAGACCTATCACAGGCTTGTCACCCACTTTTACTGGCCCCAAATGCAGAGGCACGTTGGCACACATTGTAGGTTTTTTTCAGACATGCCAGGCAAGTGGCAAGAGTGGAGGGAAGTGTAAGGTTCCCCTCCAACCCTTTACTGTGGTGAGCACCCATTTTGAGCGGGTGGGCATCGACATTGTGGGGCCACTGGAACCCAAGACAGCCTTAGACAATAAGTTTATCTTGGTCTTGGTGGTCCATGCCACGTGGTACCCGGAAGCTGTCCATCTCAGGACAATCACGCCCACTGTGGTGAGCTGTGCATTGATGGGGATCTTTTCCCGTGTGGTTCCCCAGAGAGGTGGTCTTTGACCGTGGTACCAACTTCATATCTAGGTATATGAAGTCATTGTGAGAGGAGTGTGGTGTAATGTACAAATTCACCACTCCTTACCATCCCCAAGGAAATGGGTTGGTTGAGAGATTCAACCGAACCCTGAAAGGCATGATAAAGGGTCTTGCAGTACCCATGAGACGTAAGTGGGACGTCTTCCTACCATGCCTGTTATTTGCCTACAGGGAGGTACCGCAGAAATCCTTAGAGTTCAGTCCCTTTGAATTGCTATATGGGTACCCTGTTAGAGGACCTCTGAGTCTGGTGAAGGAGGGCAGGGAGAAAACTCCTGGTAAGACCCTCCAAGATGTGTTCAGCTACATGCTGGCCTTCAGGAACCAGACTCTACGCTTCAGGAAAATCGCTCGGGCGAACCTGGAAGCCAGGCAGGAGGAGATGAAACGATGGTACGACCAGAATACCACTTTGGTTGAGTTTCAGCCTGGCCAAATAGTGTGGGTGATGGCACCAGTGGAGGCTTGTGCACTCCAAGACAAGTGGACTGGTCCATTTTAGGTGGTAGAGCGCAAGAGTGATATAAACTACTTGGTCAACTTGCAGACTCCCAGGAACCCTTTGAGGGTCCTGCACGTGAACCGCCTCAAATCTCACTCTGAGAGATCTGAAGTAACAATGCTCTTGGCAACAGATGATGGAATGGAAGAGGAGAGTGAGCCTCTTCCTGACCTCCTGTCAGCCAAGGAACATGATTGGTCAGTGGATAGAGTGAACCGATCTCCCACCCTGACCCCCTCTCCCACCCTGACCCCAGAGCAGCATAGGGACTGTCGCCAGGTACTGGAACAGTTCGCCTCCCTGTTCTTGCTGACTCCAGGAATCGCCAATTGGTGTGTCCATGATGTAGACACTGGGGACAGTTTACCTGTAAAACATAAAATTTACAGAGTAACTGACCAAGTCAGGACCAGCATTAGGGAAGAGGTGTACAAGATATTGGCATTAGGGGTGATAGAGCCCTCCAGCAGCCCCTGGGCTCGCCCAGTGGTCTTGGTTCCGAAAGCTGCTGCACCCTGTGCCACTCCTGTACTCCGGTTCTGTGTGGACTACCGTGGGCTCAATGCTGTTACTAGGAGTGACGCGCACCTCATCCCCAGAGCTGATGAGTTCATTGATTGGCTGGGAGCTGCCCGGTACCTTAGTACGTTTGATCTAACATCTGGGTACTGGCAGATTGCCTTGACTGATGGGGCAAGAGAGAGGTCTGCGTTTTCAACGCCAGAGGGGCACTACCAGTTCCGTGTCATGCCCTTTGGGTTAAAGAACGCCCCAGCCACATTCCAGAGACTGGTCAACAAGGTACTGTCTGGGTTGGAGGAATTCAGCGCAGCCTACCTGGATGACATTGCTGTATTCAGCTCCAGCTGGGTGGAACACTTGCAGCACCTCTGTGAAGTGTTGAAGGCTCTGCAGAAGGCAGGCCTCACTAGCAAGGCCAGTAAGTGCCAAATAGGGCAGGGATCTGTGATGCACTTAAGGCAGGTGGCTTTCCTACAGCCTAAGATCAACACCATTCTGGCTTGGGAGCCCCCTAAGACCCAGACAGAGGTGAGAGCATTTTTAGGTCTCACCGGGTACTACCGACGCTTTGTCAAGGGGTATGGCACCATTGTTGCCCCCCTTGACAGAGCTGACTGCAAGGAAGCAGCCAAGAAAAGTGATCTGGACCGATGCCTGTCAGACCGCTTTTGATGCCCTGAAATCTGCCATGTGCACGGCACCCGTGCTCAAGGCACCCAACTTCTCCCAAGAATTTGTTGTGCAGACAGATGCTTCAGAGCATGGTGTGGGAGCAGTACTCTCACAATTCAATGACGAGGGCTTGGACCAACCCGTAGCTTTCATTAGTAGGAGGCTACTTCCCAGGGAACAAAGGTGGAGTGCAATTGAGAGAAGCTTTTGCTGTGGTATGGGCACTGACGAAGATAAGACCCTACTTGTTTGGGACTCACTTCCGGGTTCAGACAGACCACAGGCCCCTCAGATGGTTGATGCAGATGAGGGGTGAGAATCCAAAACTGTTGAGGTGGTCCATCTTCCTACAGGGAATGGACTTTACGCTGGAACACCGCCCTGGTACAGAACACACCAATGCTGATAGTCTGTCCAGATTCTTCTGCCTTAGTGATGAGAACTCCCAAGAGGGTGGGTTGTGCTCCCTTTCAGCTGGAGGGGACACATGTTCGACTTGGCATCTTTGGTGTTGTTTCCCCTGACTTTTTGACTCTACCTCCTGTATTTTTGATGCTGTGCTGGATTTTGTTTTTGCTGGCTTAGATGTTTTAGTCACTTTGACACTGCTGATCAGTGTCAAAGTGCAAGTGCTCTCTGTGTAAATTGTGTTTACAATTTGGATTTGATTTACTGGTAAGCCCCTAGTAAAGTGCACTGAGTGTGCCAGGGCCTGTAAATCAAATGGTACTAGTGGGCCTGCAGCACTGATTGTGCCACCCACATGAGTAGCCCTGAAAAGGTATCTCAGACCTGCCACTGCAGTGTCTGTGCGCAGTTTGTTAACTGCCATGTCGACCTGGCAAGTACACCCACTTGGCAGGTCTTAGCCTTCTCTTTTCTTACATGTAAGGCACCCCTATGGTAGGCCCAAGGTACCCTCCTCCCCCCCCCCCCTTCCCCCCCTGGGCAGGGTGCAGTGTATGGGAAAGGTAGGACATGTACTGGTGTGTGAGAAATGTCCTGATAGTGAAATACTACTAATTTTGTTTTTCATTATTGAAAGGCTACCTGTCCCATAGGATACAATGGGGATACTTTGTAACACCTTACAAGTATAACTTCCCATTGGGACAAGACCGAGAAATACAGTTTAGGCTCTCTGAACTCAGAATTTAAGAACACATCTTTTAGTGAAGATGGTTTTTAAATTGTGTGTTTGAAAATGCCACTTTTAGAAAGTAGGCATTTGCTTGTTTAACCATTCTGTATGCCTCTGCCTGTTTGTGGATTGACTGGTTCTGGAGTGATGGGTTCTGGGGATGTGCATTCACTGTAGACAGCCACTGGAGGGTTGAGGTGTGCCTGTCCCTTCCTGGATGACTCAGAGCTCAGCTGAATAGACCATGGCTGAATTTAGAGTAGTGGGAGGAGTTTACCTTGCACCTGAATAGGGCCTGTCTCCCTTGCACAATGCTGTCTCTACCCCCCTGTGGTCCTACTGCACCAGTGAGGACAGTACTGGTTTGGACTGGGCTCGGAGACCATGGCACAAAGAGAACAAAGACGTTTTGGGGTATAAGTATTACACCTGAAACCCCAGAACTTTCGATCACTTCTGGATTCAAGAGAAACCATTGCCAAGGAGAAGAGCTGTGAGGAGGAGTACTGACCCTGTGCTGTGTGGAGTTGGCCTGCAGTTGCTGTTTCTGCCAAGGAAAGGACAAAGACTGGAACTTTGCTGTGAACCTGCTTGAAGAAAATCTCCAACGACCTGTGTGTGTGCTGGCCTCCTGTTCTGAAGTCTCAGGGACACAAAGACTTCACCTCTGGCTCCCCTGAACTCTGTTGCTGAGAGTTCTGACCTCCCAGGAGGTGCCTATTCCCGTTGTGGGCCTCTGAAGGTTGTCCCTTTTGCTGGGAACTGAAGAAATCGACGCATTGATCTTCTTGCGGCTGTTTTTCCCGATGCAGAACTGCCGTGCGAGAAGACTCTCCAAGCATCTCCTTGCTGCTGCCGAACCGACACAGCGCCTGTCACGGCTGCAAGAACCGACGCATCGTGGGGTCGCGGCTGAAGAAACCGACGCAGTGCCACTTGCCGCCGCATCGATCGCTGATGCATCCCGGATTTCCACGCATCGTACCTGTGCGGCAAGTTTTCCCAACGCATCACCCACGGACCAGAATCGTCTTTGAGTCGCTGCCTCACTTCCCTGTACAGACTGGATTCAAAGTATCACTTCTCCTGCGTGTATTAGAACTGTTGCATCGCATCCCCAAGGTCTCAGGAACTGACTCATCTCTTTGTTTCTCGACGCTTCCCATCTCTGCGGCTGTTTGGCCTTGTGAATTTTGATGCATCTACAGGTACTTTGTGTAGAATCACACATCCATAGTTTTCTATGGACCAAGTTACTTGACACCTTTGGAAAGTCATATTTTTATTACATGTATGTTGGATTTTTGTCATTTTGGTCTTGTTGAGTTTAGTTCACATGCACCCACCCTCCTTCCCGGAAGTGGGCAGTGAGAGCACATGTTTCTTACAATAAATACATGTATTTTCTTCAAAGCAAAGAGCAAGGTGCATACCTACTGCTCTCAGCACTCCACTTTCACCTTTTACCAGCTGAGCAAAAAACAATCTACGAGTGGAGTCTGTGCCCATGTGCATTGGCCAAAAACAAGAGGGCCCCTAAGCAAACCAGTAACAGGCAGGGGATCAAATGCACAGGCAGAAAACCAGAGAAAAGTGCCTGATAAATTCAATTGGCGGAATATCTTGCTATACTACAGGGATGCTTACAAAGTCACCTCAGAGTGATGTTATATATGCATACACATTCATCATCATAATATAACTTTATTTCGATCACGATCTTAAAAAGTACACAGCGCAAGACAAGTTAAGAACAATATATAAAAAGCATTTTTTTTAAAACACATGACTGCCATAAATAGAGTTTAAAAAAATAAAAATAGTAAAAATGGGGAAAAGGGTAATACATACAATACATCTAGAAACCTTAACCCATAGTGCATGCCAGTATTTGGCCAAGCCAAATACTATTACCCTGCGTGTGTCAGTAAGCAAAATTCTCAACACCTCGAGGTAATGGCCAGGGCCAACCATTCTACATAATGGAATTATCCACCTTTTCCTCAAGGTTATGTAATTTGGACAAAAAAATAGTAAATGCACAATGGATTCTGGACTGGCTTCGTACGATGGACAGAGATCATCAGTATAAGCATTACAGTGCCACTTGTTACAAAACAATTTAGTCGGTAGAGTCTTATAACGGAATTGTAAAAAAAAGTTTACGTGCCGGGGGGGGGGGGGGGAGAGGGGAGAGGAGAGAGGAGGGGGCTTACCAGGGGGGGAACAATTTCATCAATGATATCCTCATAGGAGACACATTTAAAATGTAAGAAATCCTGGGTCAAACTACCCTCCGATTTTGCCATCTCCTCAGCTATTGTTTCTTAGAACATCATTTTGACTGTGGTCCTTGGTATATGAGACAGACTTTCCGGATTTAACCACTGAATTGCGCCCCCCCTCCCTAATCCTGTTGTTGGCCTTGTACCACCCCCGTGCCTGCACCTAGACAGCCAGGTGGCCTCACCCGACGCAGCTGCCGCCCCCTTGGTTTCGGGGGACCCTAATGGGAAAAACAGTTGGATGGTGTCAGCGGAGGGTACGACTACAGCACTGGTGGATCTAGATGGGAGGTCCCAGGCAAAACCGAGTCAAGAAGGAAACATCCTTACTTCCTTTACAACGGAAAACTACTTGGCAGCTGGGGGGCAGTATTTACGTCCGATCTCCTCCCCAGAGTTAGCGGGTGAGCATTTCTTTTCTGTCACTGATGGATCTGACTCCTCTGCCGGAGGGAATTTGTCTTCTAGTGATGATGCGCAGTCAGATTCCAACTGTAGTCACGCTACGAACGAGGTTGGCACCTTGCAGCGCAGGAGGACCATATCCAATAAGCTCAATGGGAAACGGCACGAAAGCCACAGCCATCTAAGTGGGACTACTCTGGTACACAGCTTACCTGCCTTAACAGAGAGGAGCCACCTAGGGCAGCTGGGCTTGATAGAAGTAGCACAAGCCTGGATACAGAAGATCCCTCTTTGTCCTCCATCTTACTCTCAATTAAACAATTCCAGGAAGAGGTCCGGGTGGACAATAGTCAAGCTAAGGGTGCGGCCAAGAAGTTGCAGGGTGGGATTAGGAAGCTGAACAAGACGTGCTTAGACATTGCTGAACGTGTCATGATGATTGAAAATAGTACTGAGAGCCTGGAAGCCGAAGTAAGTTCTCTCAAAACGCAAAGTATCTCCCAAGGCGCTTGCATGACTGATGTCATGTGGAAGTTAGAAGATCAGGAGATCAGGCTGCGCCGGAACAACCTTCGACTACTGGGGATTCCCGAAAGGGTTGAAGGTGACGACCCCCGACGGTTTATTGATAAGCTTCTGAGAGGAGCATTCCCCGACCACCCAAATTGGAACTGGGACTCGGAAATACAAAGGGCCTACCGATTTCCCTTCACGATTAAGAAACCGCGCCCTAACGAAGGAGTGAAACCCAGAATCATCTTGGTCTATTTTGGCAACTTTTTGTTAAGACAATTGGTATATGAACACGCTTGTCCAAATAAAAAAAAATGTTTGAGGGGGGAGTCTTTCTTTGCGAAACCAGATTTCAGTCACTCTACAGTCGAACGTAGATGGCGTCTTCGTCAGTTGTTAGCCCCCTTTCAGCAGTTGGGAGCCCAAGTTTACCTAATTAATCCGGCTAAGCTTAAAATTAATTTAAATGGCGCTTCTCGCAGCTTTACGTCGGAAATTAAGGCTCAGGAATATCTCACTGAAATTAAGGCAAAGCCTGGGCATAGCCAGCACACTTAGCAGATTCTGATTCAGATGCTGTGATCTTATGTGACCATACGTGGTTCCTTTCATGGGGGGAGAGTGTGGGGGTGGAAGGTAACGCAGGATTAACTCAGATCAACTCTTATCAAACTGAGTCTGGCCGGGCTTGGCCTATGGTTTAAACGATTTTTGTGGCTAACACGGTGGGGTTGGGTGGCAGGGTCCTATTCTGGCGTCTATCATTCAGGCGAGTCCTGAGTGCTCGGCTCGTGGAGGGGGGGGTGGAGAGGGGGGGCTGAGGGGGATGTGGGGGGGTAGGGGGGCAGACGGGGGGCACCCACACTAGGAAGTATGTTTATATGCAGAAATGTGGATTCTTTTGTTGCAGCTATGTTGCTAGTTTTTTTTTTAGAGTATTCTTGGGTTTTGACTTTTTTTTTTTCTTTAGCTTATTTATCCTTCACAGGGCAATGGAGAACCTGATAAATTAGAATGTCAAAGATGGCATATTTTAGAATAGTTACCCTTAATGTTTGCGGGTTAAATGACTTGCGGAAAAGGCAGAAGGTCTCCCAGGGATTACGATTGCTGGGGGCAGATCTTGTCTGCCTTTAAGAAACACACATCGAAGGGACACAGATCTTTTAAACACTCTGGGATTTACTTTGATAGGAAGGACTTCTCAGAGTGTTCGTACTAGAAGGGTACCTATTTTAACCCGACGCAGCCGCCTATTCCAAACTATTGAAATTAAGACGGACCCCCATGGGAGATGGATCCTAACCGAGTGCAGGCCTTCTTCCCAGCCTTCTTTTACGTTATGCTCAATATACAGTAGCATTATAGACGACCCTGGGGTAATTAACTGGCTCACCGGGGAGTTGGCACATTGGCCCCTCCCCATAATAATTTGCGGGGACCTGAATATAAATTTACCCAGTGACTGGGCCATGGATGGCCAACAGCCCTATAAAGGTAGAAAACCCAAAGTTCTGCAGGCTCTTACGAACTTATTCCATGTTCACAGGTTAATTGATGTATGGTCCTATTTGAAACTGCGTAATTTTGGACAGTTTCACTTTCTCAATGTGAGGAGCCCAGTGTAGGTTAGAGGTCAGGCGGATACCCAGATAATCAAAGGCATCTACTTGCTCCAGGTGACTACTACCTACATACAGGTGTCTTTTGAGTGGTTTAGCAGTCTCTCTTGTGAAAATCATATATTTTGTTTTGGCCTCATTTAGTACCAGGCCCCGCTCATCGCAGAACCGAGTAAAGTCATTCAGAATTTGTTGGAGACCTTGCGGGGATTTGGAGATAAGTAGGGTATCATCTGCGAAAAGAAGGGCAGGAGCTCTTCTTACGCCTATTTTGGGGGCATCACACCCATCTTGATCTAAAAAATCTACCACCCCATTGATAAAAAGAGTAAAGAGTGTGGGCGCTAGCACACATCCCTGTCTCACTCCACGTTGGATTGGGAATTGCTCAGTTAATTGATTATTCTCCCCCCACCTAACTTGGGCTGTGTTTTGATGAGTGCAATCGAATTAAAATATCTAAAAGCTTACCGGGTAGGCCCATCTCTTTTAAAACTCTCCAGAGTCTGGCTCGGGGCATTAGGTCGAAGGCAGACCGTAAATCAACCAAAGCCACATATAGCTTCCCACCCTTAATGGCCACTTCCTTCTAGTAAATACAGAGGAGGCGGAAGGCCTGATCCAGAGTGCTAATATTAGCATGAAATCCTGCCTGGTAATCACTCAAAATTTGGGACTCTAGTTTCCAATCCTGGATCCTTGCTAGTATCTGCTTACAGAAGATTTTCTGCAGGGAATCAACAAGGCTTATGGGCCTATAACTAGCCGGGTTAGCTCCATCACCCTTCTTATAAATAGGGATAATTTCTGCTATTTTCCATGATGGGGGAATATTCGCACCAGAGGTGATGGAGTTAGTGAGCACGTTGATGTAGGAGCCCCAAAGAGTTATGTCCTCTCTATACAGGTCATTTGGGATTCTATTGGGACCAGGGGCTCGGGCTGGAACACACGATTGAATCGCTGCTTGGGTTTCTTCCAAGGAGAATACCAGAGCGTCACCTACTCCAGTTTGATCCTCCCCCCCTCCTATCACTAGCTTCCTCTGTCCCTGTGGTGCCTGACTCATAAAGCCACCCAAAATGAGACACCCACTCCTCGGGCTGAACTGTGAACTCCAGTACCAGCTTTCTACGCTTGAGCCAGTACGCTGCTTTATTCCAGAAGGTCTTAGGATCTTTGACTGTCAATGCCCTCTGTAAAGAGGACCATAAGGAGCCTACCCAATTCTTCTTGGCTGTCTCCAGTGCTTGCCTGTACTTGGCTCTACATGCCACCACTGCTGGGCGTGCATTTGATTTTACTGCACGTACCAGAACCCCCTTTGCTTTCCTCCAGTCCTGATTGTACCATGCTACCTGGGGATCGCGCCTCAATTGTTTGTTGTTTACCTCCATTTTTTGCACCTTGCACAGTTTACCCAGCAGGTTCCTGATCTCATTGTAGAGTAATTCATGGCGGATGCCCAATTTTGTGGTTGCTTCATTTTTGGGGTATTTGGCCAGCTCTTTCAACTCCAGGCGAACTTTGCATTTGACTTTTTCCAAAACCCCCGGGTGTTCCTCCACCCAGTCCCATCTAATTGATCTCTGGTTATTCGTGATGGATAAAGCACCCAAATCGGTTCTACCCATTATATCAGGTACATAATCACCCTGCTTTATGAGAGAGGATAAGGGCATTGTGGTCATTGTCAGTTCTTTTGGCCACTGTCATATCATGGACTAGAGGCCAAAGTTTGAGGGCAACCAAGTTATAGTCGATTCTGCCAACATGGCCAGGTCTATTAAAAGTAAAATCCCCATTTGGGTCAGATTTCGTTCTCCTGTTCGTGGCTCTCAGGTCGTGTTGCAGTGTAAGGGCCAGCGCCTGGCCTCCTCTCTTTGACCACCTAACTGTGGGATTTGCCACTCACAATCCACTCCTCATGCAAATCTGACGGGGTGAGGGTGAAAGGTGCAATTAAAATCATCTGCTACTAACACGGGAACATTATCTGGGAATTTGGACAGGGCATAATCTAGGATACGAATCGTGTTGGTTTCCTCAGAGCCCCGCGCAACTCTATTATATACATTAAAAATCCTAATTTTCCAGCCACTATAGAGTGTCCGCTCTAGTGCTAATATATCTTGGGATTCAACGTGGACCAACTCGACTTTGGACCCTAGTGCAGTTTTTACCCAGATTGCTAGGCCTCCTGATGGTCTGCCCATCTCTTTCCTGGTGGCATTTATACCATATGCGGAAAACCCACTTCTATGGGGAGTGCACAAGCTCCAAGTTTCTGGGGGTCTGTATCTAATGGTAATAGAGGAGTTAACAGTGGGACTAGTGCGGGAGTCAATAGACAATAAACCAACAACTGTCCATATCAAAAAAACTAACTTGGATCACATCCAATGATGTCCCCGGAAGGTGCAATCTTTCAACATGCTTGATATCATCTCTTATGATTGAGTAGCAGTGACGAGTAGTCCTAAACCAGTGAGTAACCTTATTCTTAAGTGAGTCCTGGTCTTCGTACCCATCCTTAGGGAGTTTGGGTGCCTCAGAGGTATACCACTGCTTTATTACCCTGAACATTGGATCTAGTGTAGACACCATCCCTCACTAACCCCTTTCCCCCCCAAAAAAAACCATAGTCAGACTTGGGAGAACACCCTTCATCTAATGTAACCTCGCCTCTATCACCCTACCCCCTCCCCTACCTTGGCTGGCACCTCGTAGATCAACCGACATATTAGTATACGGGTCACTAAAACAGTGACCTCTTGGGCGGATGGGAAGGGGGGTGTGGGCCTAGCGTGAGTAGCACTATGTGCTGGTCTAACATCATCCACCCTGCAAGGTCCCGGGCACCTAACATCAGTTCCCTTTGTGGCAATGGACAGTGATGCTGTGGAGGCCTCTGTTGGAATGGCCTTCTCGCAGTTCACCCTCCCTTTTAAATCGCCAACCTCCAGCCTCAGGGATGCAACCTCATCTCTCAGGGACACGATGATAGTTTTAAAGGCCTGTATCTCACTTGGAAGAATTTAAAAATTATTTTCGTTGCCATCCAACCCACCCCCTGACACCCCAACCTCCTCATCAGCAAAGACCTCAAATCTGTTGTGACATTCTGCTTGTGTAACATACACCTCACCGGGGAGATCCTGTGTCTAACTACAGGGCGGAGGGGTGGCAGGCTCAGGCTTAAGATCGATGGGCCTGCTTCCACAACCTTTACGCCTTCCTTTAGTATAATTTTTAAACATCTGAGGGATTTGCCTAACAGATTTTTTTGCTTGTGGAAGTACGGGAGAAATGTCCGTCAGGACTCCACAGTTATTATCGGAACCTGAGGGACTATCTGGTTGGGAGGGCGAAAGAGATACCCCGGAGTGGACTATTTCATGGCATTCAGTCAATATCGACTCTATCCTATCCATCTTCTCATGGCAAGCAGCACACAAGGCCTTCTTTTTAGAGTGATTCGTACCCTGGGCCCTGCCCTTTTCTTTTACCCATTTCTCAATGTGCCCTCTGTAAAACCCTAATAAAGGTTTAGTCCTGCGAATGGGCTGAACAAGACAAACAAATTGACGGACAAAAGAGACAAACCTTAGAAGCACACAGCCACCCACTCAGGACCCACACACCGATTACGCATAAGTCTGTGACCCGGAATTGATTGTAGCTGGAAAAGATTAATGGAAATCGGTAAAGACAATGTCAAACAAGCCAGCGTCAAAGTGGTTGTTTCAGTACCTTATTCTAACAAGGGGCACTCTGGAGCAGCTAGCAAGAAGAAAAATCGGCCAGAACCAGCGACAACCAGCAACAACCAAGGGGGGTGGCCCCTCCCCGCCTCTTCCTGGTGCAGACGGGCCCGTCCTTGGCCCGGGCGCGTCCGCGGCCCGGGCGCGTCCGCGTGCTGGGGGAGGCTCAAGCTACAGACAAAGCCCCTCCTGGCGCGCTGGTGACAGTGGCTGCGTGCGTCTGCCGCAAGGAAGGCTGGGGGTTTGAGCCCTCCGGTCCCCCGGTGGTTGTGAAGGGCTCCCGCACTACAGATGAAGCGCCTCCTGGCGCGCTGGTGATGGTGGCGGCGTGTGTCTGCTGCAAGGAAGGCTGGAGGTTTGAGTCCTCCACTCCCCCGGTGGCTGTGAATGCTCCCGCCCTACAGTTGAAGCGCCTCCTGGCACGCTGATGATGTATGGCAGCGTGCGTCTGCCGCAAGGAAGGCTGGGGGTGTGAGTCCTCTGCTCCCCCGGTGGCTGTGAATACATTCAACAGTTATGCTCAAAGAGCACATATGAGATCATCAATGTCGTCATCCGAAGTTTTATCAAAAATATATATTGTTTATTGTAATCATATCCGTATAAATATACATATATCCATACATATCACAACAAAAGACATTCCAAAAATTCATAGATATAAAAAGAGAATTACCATAAGCTCAGGAGTAAACCTAGAAATACGTCCTATGATGCTCAACTCATCACCCATGCCACTCACATCACATTCGCTTTTACGGACAACCCTTACACAGACCAAGAACCCACAGACAGGACCCCAATAAAAACAGAACACAATGGTAGATAGCATATATACTACAAAGAGAGCAAGAAATATTTCAGTTTTCAGTAATTTTACGTACAAACGTGATAAATTTATTTCTTAAAAATCATCGCTAAATATATCATCCATTCGATTTCCTAATGATCGCGTCTTGTTATCTAGTAATGCATTGACACGCGTTTCGGTGGAGACCCACACCTTCTTCAGAGCTCTAACAACATAAATAACAGGGTGACAAGGGGTACATCCTGAGGGAAATCTAGAAATACAAAATAATAACATAAGCATATATATACATACACATAGATAAATACACAAACACACACACATAGACTCCGAAGCAAGCTAAAACGGAAACAGGATAATTTACAAATTATGGTGTTGTACAGAAAAGTATATAAGAGTAACCTTATAACCAATACCTCCAGTGTTCAAGAATTCCAAGAGAGAAAATATTGACTAAAGCGTTCTCTCCTTGCAAGTGAGAGTGATCGCTGAATGACACCAGACCTAATCAAAGAGTGTAACACAATCACAGTATACCTTATATCTCACAGTGGGATTTTTTTTTTAATTTCTATTACCAGGGCTACATTTTTAGGCTAAAGAAAAAGATGGTCAGAATATCACCCTTTTAGTGGGCAGATACCTTGCTCGTGGCAAACTGCTCTGAGCTATATGGGTGCTCCCCTATATAAAATTCTGTATATGGATAGAGCTGTATCCACAGCTCCTAAACTTAACCTAAGTGGATACAAAATGTATTGGAACACTAAGGGAGGGGTTGCACAACATCCGGTGACTCAAAGCTTCTTTGAAGTAAAAACCAAAAAAAACAATATGAAATAGCAGGTGTGTACAAAGCATGTGAATCTACAGCACTATAAGGTAGTAAAAGATTTTTAAAGGGTAAGTAACATTTTTTTCTGTTATGATATATTTATATAATATGCACATTTATTGCACAGTGGCAAGTCTAAAACATTTGTGGTAAATTTCCTTTGGATTATTTTCCTTAATATCCTGTGTGCAATAATAATTTGTAATAGCTAAAAGCTTTTGGTAATTGAGACATGCATCCCCTGTGTTGTTTAAATGTATTTGTATGTTGTGGAAAAAAAGGTGAGTTCGCAAAATAAGCACGTTGCCTGTGCAATAAAAATAGGACCTCATTGAAACATGTTGTGTGATGTGATGCATAAGTTTTATTCTGATGAACAAAGAATGTGGCATTGGGTGCACAGGATAGCATTGTCTGTTGATCAAGTATGTCTTGCACTAATGGCTGTTGATACGATTTTTCTTCACCTTAATTTTGAGCGAGGATGGGGAATGGTGTCACAGCCCAAAACACCACTCATGCCAATTTGAGTTTTTTTTAACAGAAAGGGAATATTGTGTTTTTATAGTAGTCCTATTTCACTTTCCATTCTCACGAGAAGCTAAATGTCTTTTGTCAGAAGTGAATGGTATACCCAGAGAAGTAAAATGCAAATAAGATTTAGTCTTAGAAAAATGAGTTGGGCTAATACATATAAAAATACATTACCTGTTTTTAGAATAAACTTTGACATTCTTGTGACAAAGCAGGTGAGAGACATAACAGGACGTATACAGGATGCAAGAGAGACTGGAAAATACAGAAAATAGTCTAGAGAACATTAACCAGGCAAAATGGTAGTTTCTGTGGTTCATAATGTGACAATTAGTGGTATACATCAACAACCATTTTTCTGCCCCTTTAAACATCACTCGGTGGCACCGGCTAAGGCTGTCCACTTTGTTATCCCTTCTTCATATGGTGCAGTTTCTGTTAACATTACAAAGGTGTCTAGAGATTCCTTCGCTGTTGTTAGCACACTGCAAATCGAAAGTCTAGACATATGCAGATGTTGGTTTGGTCTCAACCTCTGTTCTATTTAGTGCAATGCATGCAATAGAAGGTATAGCTTTGGAATTCAGCGTAGCTTTGGGTTATGAATTGAAAAGTGAAAAAACTTAGATTCTTAGCCGAGGCCTACAGAAGTCCCAGAAAACTATTATGACAATAAATTGTATCTCGGAATGTGGTTTCCTAATAAATATGCAGATTTAGGATATTATGTTTATGAAGTTAGTTTCCTAAAGAAATGAGAACACCTACCATTGACATTACTGGGTCGAGGTAACTTGATGAAGACTGATCTTCTACCTAAAATCTTATGTCTGTTCCTGGCCCTACCAGTGTATGTCCTGCATTTTTTTCTTTAAAAAAAAAGTTAGACTCCTGACTTATCTGGTCTCACAAAAAGCAGAGACTTGCAACCAGCTTCCTTCAGCTGCCCTTGACTCGGGGAAGCTGGGCACTGCCTAATTTTCAGTATTATTATTGGATAACGCTAAAAGTCTTACAATGCAGATGCAAGATATACAAGTTCCTGACCCTTGTAAAAGTATATTTTAAGGAATCCACACTTTGTTTTGCCAATCCATTGTGACATCCCAGACCCGCTGGATTTAATATGTAATTTGATCTTTGCCAAGTATGAAGTGACATATGTAGAAAATAAAGAAATTGACAATAAATGATTTTACTCCTTTGTGGCATAACACAGTGTTTCCTGTTTTTTCTTCACCCTTTTTTGCCAGACAGAATTTAGAGCAATTTTACTTCCAGAGCAGACAGGTTAAGTATGACTTTGATTATGTTATTAGTTACTTCAGACATCCGAGTAGATTTTATTTTTCTAGCTATTTTGGTAGCTTGATTGCATCTGACCTGTCACTGGCGAGATTCCTAGCATCCAGAAATACATACCTGAATGTAGGAAGTTCTTGAGCTCTACTGTCTTGACTCACCTATGCACTTGTCACATGATACTCATGTATATAATTATGTTTGGCATAGGTTCAACAAAGAAGCCTTTGTTGCTTCTGGGAGCGACGTTGCTACATAATGATATGTTTGCAGCATGTGTTGCTGTAGATACATGTGCTCTGCATACTTCTGCCACCTAGTGTCAGGCTTGGACACTAGCCAGTTATTTTTCTTTAAAGAAGTCTTTTGAATCATGCGGTATATAGTGACTTGTCCTTTAGCTGGAAATCCGCATGTGCATGACTCCATATTTGATTGGTATTTTTTTACTGCAGTCAGGTTCCGGCGTGCATGGCTGGGGCTCCTGAGTTCGACGCGTTTCTTTGCTTCTGTTCGGACCCAGCAAGTATATTCCAATACTCTGATATCTGTAAAATAACAGAAGGTGCCTTTTTAGGTCTCGCCTGAACCAGCGCATGCGCTGCTCTGCGAGACATTTTGTAAGTGGGGTTTTCAAAGTGCTACCCCACACGCTTTTGCTGGCCTAGCGCTTGCGTGCACGCAAGGGTGCACGCGCGCAGCCGCCAGCTTTCAGCGCCTGAGGCGCCATCTGGAGCGCGATCGCTTTTACTTTCGCGGCCGCGCGACTTACACGGCCGCGCGGCCAATGCTTGTTAATTTTGGGCGTCGGTCTGCTTATATATTTATAACTTTGGGCCACCACCGCAACAAGGATGCTCTCCTTGGTGCCCATGCTTTGACCAGAGTCGCAAACTTGATTGCAGACATTTCCAGTAGAAACTGTTGTAATAGCTCTATTTGGTAAGTACTACTACTGTCATGTAATTTTTTTTCAGCGCTCAAGATTTCTGATTCCCATAGTAGGTGGCTGTATAACTTTCCTTTCGTCCTCGGACATATCATGTGATTCAGTTTTAGGTTGGCAGCAAACCTGTATTGTCTGGTTTTATCAGGTCTCACGAGTCTGTAACCCTTGGTTGTGATTATTGCTGTTTAGTTTTTCGTGCATTTCTCAAATTCCTTTTGTTTGGTTGACAGATCTGCTACAACGGCGATTTCAATAACTTTGTTAGGCAATGCAATTATCCTTTCAAGTTTTTGCAATTTCTGTAACACTGTATTTGTCAGTATTATTATCCAGCAGTCTCGCATTTATTATGGTTTCTGTAACACTTTGGCGGGCACTAATTTCATGTTATTCTTGCACATTAATTGGGAGATTCGCTATCTTGTCAGTTTCTTGCACTTCTAGGCAGGCAGCAATGATCTCATGTCCGTGGCCCTGGTTGTTAGTAATGCTCTCAATGCATGATACAGTAGCTCTCTTCTGCATGAGATGTAGTATAGATAACGTATGATACTTTGGAAGTTTATTTTTTTTTCTGTATTTGATTGCTGCTTTCTTCTTGAGTTCTCATTACTTTTGCTTTCTGTAGCACGTTGGTTATAAGTTTTGTTATCCTGCCATCTTCCAGATCACACGATTTCTGTTGGACTTGGCTGGTGGTACTGCTATCCAGTGACGTTCTTGTGGCTCTTAATTTCTGTATTTTGTGTATGGCAGCACTATCTTGTCTGTTTTTCAGCTGGAAGTGATTTCTGTATTTGGCAGTGCTGCTATATTTCTCACGAGCCCTGTAATTTTTGCTGCATTGGGTTAAACGTTTTTCTATTCTGCTGTCTCATTGATATTGTGAGTTCTGTAACACGTGGCTTGTAGTAATACTAGTCTCAATGTGTTTATGAAGGGAAATGTTTCGGTTCTACTGGGAAATGCATCTTAAAATGACTCCCATACAATACATCAGATGGGGTCTAAAAAAAAAAACCAAAACAGCATTGGTGATCTTACCTTGCAGCATGATTCATAAGTATGTGCATATCGTGGTTGCATTGTCATGCTTGCATTGTTGGCAATCACTGGGGAATTAGCGCACGTCTATACCATAATGGGCAGCAGGGATACATTATGATGTGCTGCAGTACAATTCTTATCATGGTGGCAAATAGTGAAAACAGCGGTACATGTAATCCTGGCTAACATGTGACCCCCTTAAGCACCACGTTTACATACCTATGTAGCTGTGCAGTCTACACAAGGAGAATACACTTCTTTTAGCAGCCAGCTGACTCAAAGATTGAATAATACGCGAGTGTGTATGTCCTCCAAAACTTAGCCCAGCAGCTAAATGTGCAAGATTTTTTGTTATGAGACTAATATAACACTTCTTCAAAACTATTTTTTTTAAAAACATGCTCCTTAACCTGCTAAGGTTTAGGTCCTGTGGTTGTGGCACCAAGAGCCTGTGTGCAGTGTTTTTGACCAGATTAGTCAGTACTAAAAACATTCAACAGCGCAGGAAAGGATTCGAGTACAACACCTTCCCATACTATGCCTCATCCCTTTGCTGGTTATTTATAAGCAACCTTAGAGCTGGTAGGGCTGCATAACTAAATACTTATAAGGTCCCAAAAGCGAGACCTATTGGCTATGCCAATGCTTGTTTTTCTTTCTATCGATTACCTTCCCGAGACCGATCCACATCGACTCCGTGGGCTATGGGGCCTTGGGCCCTTCTCCTCAATGGCGTTCGAAGTCTTCTTAATAGAGAATATACACAGGGTGATGGAACATTCAGTCTTTTAAAACTGTCTTCAGTGTCATGCAAAGTTCCGCTAGACTGACCACAACCAGGTGTGTAACCTTTGTCTCCCAACCATGATGACACCACTTGCAAGACCTGCCAGACCTTCTGCTCAAAGAAAATGTTTTCATATCGGCAGGCGATACAGAGGCAGGCTTCTGATGACACCCCTGACCTATTTGGGGAACAGCCTTCCCCAGGTGCATAGGAAGGCGAAGAGGCTGGGCCTTTATACATCCCCTCCTCCCCCCCCCCCCCCAGCCATCACCCAGACTAGAGGTGAAGATTCTCAGGCTCCCGGTGACTCCACCCTTTTAGAACCCAAGCGAAGACCTTGGGTGGAACGTGAGTAAAACTGAAACCATTTTACACATCAGGCACCCCAAACTTCCACAAGTCGAGGCAGATAACTGCCAGCTCTTTGGCAAAGACTCAGCCCTCTGGGGCCCTTCTGCCTTCAGGCACCGGTTGGCATTGGCAGAAAACATTGGATTTGGCCTCATTCACTGGTGCTGCGTTGTTGAGTCTGAAAGCATTTCAGAGGCAGAAGATCCTTTTGACGCGATACAGAAGCCAGCCGCTGCTTCGAAGTCAACATCAGCAATGAAAAGTTCACTGGTGCCCAAACCAACTTTAGATCCAAAAACACACTTTGCGCCTAAGTTGGCAGCATCGAAGATCCCATTGGAGCCAAGAAATCCATCGGCTCCCAAGCCATTGTCGTCAAAGACCCCCTTGGGTTGCATGGCTCAGACCATTTGGAGCAACCTTCAGGAGGAATTGGACATGAGGCAAGTGTCTCTTTATTAGTCCTTACACCCGCAAGATTTCTACAAGACTGCCTCCAACACCAGTAGAGACTATGCCTTGCAAGCGAAAGCCTACCTTTGAGGAGAAACTTGGTTTCGAACCTCCTCTGGTGCCCAAAAACAAGAGCAAGGACAGGGGCACTAGCCACTTTCCCGTTGGGCCCCCTCTTCCACCTCGACCCCCTTCACAACCCTCACTTTACCAGAGCCATATTCATTGTAGAGTGCCACCTAGACTTTATATGGACAGGGCAGCCCAGTCACTCAGATGACCCCAATGACACATTGATGACTCATAGGGTGACTATGATGTTAATACCCTGGGGGACCCTGACTCGGATTATTAACCAGCTAGGTCGTCAACCCCAGATGACACAACCAATTATCAAAAGGTCATACAAAGGGCTGCCACTTTCCACAAGGTTGGTATACACGTTCTCCATGAGGACGGCAACTTCCTTTTGGAAACCTTATCTAAATCGCAGCGGACAGTGCAGTTTCTGCCCATGAAAAAGGGACTGCTGAAGCTGGCCTTGGATACATTTAAAAACCATTCCAGGCCTGGGTGGTCATGCTTGGGGTAGATAAAAAGTGCAAACCCTGCTCTAATGACCCTACTTACATCTGAGATTAAGTCATTCCAGATTACCTGGTAGTTCATAATGCACGCAAGCACGCTAACTCTCGTGGCACGTGCGATGCAACTCGGCCTAATAAAGAGAGTCAAAAACTTGATTTCATAGATAAAAGGGTGGCAGTTGGAGCCACCACCCATTGATGAATCACCAACTCTATCAGACTACTCTCTAGGTATGACAGAACATACTGAGATGAGCGATCTTATAAGACACCTGCCTGATGAGATTAAGTAGGGGGGAGAGTTGGTGGCAGAGGGTAGGACCATCTCAGTGCCACCATTAGATGAGCCCTGCACGTGACGGATACTGCTGCTTGGGGCATTCAACACAAGTGTCTCTGATCCAGCACCACGCCTGACTCCACATTTTGGGCTTTATGCCTGAAGTTCAGCAACATTTGCTCAACCTGCCATTTGATGGGGAACATCTTTTCAGACCCCAAATTGCCCAAATTTTAGAGAAAATTAAAAAAAGACACTGACATGGGTATCATACAAGCTTCCTTTTGTAGGTATCAATATAGGGCAGGCTCCAGAACTACCTCTCCTGAACCAAGCTCTTCCTACCACTGACCACAACAACAGGCCTACCAGCAGTACACTCCATGGGTCTACAGCAAGGGGCAAAGGGGGCTTCCATCACCAAACATTGACTCCCCTGATCACCCAACACCTGTTAGGAAGGAGTGGGTGTGACAATCCAGTATAGCATTCCACGCTGGCAGGAAATCTCATGCAACAAGTGGGTTTCAGCAGTGGTCTGCCATGGCTTTTGCCTAGTTCTCCTCATACTCCCTCCCAACATCCACCACCACAAACTGCCTCAGCAGAGGACACTTCAACCTCCTGAAAGAAGAGGTCTAAGCGCTCCTTCAAAAAGGGCAATAGAGCCACTCCCTCCCCAACACCAACAAGGGCAAAAGCGGTTTACTCTCTCTACTTCCTCATCCCCAAGAAGAACAGCTCCTTCAGGCCCATCCTGGACTTCAGGCCTCTCAAACTTTACATCCTGTGCAAATACTTCCAGATGATAACCTTACAGGATGCCATTGCTATGCTGCAGCAAGGCGACTTCATGACTGTGTTAGACTTCATGGATGCCTACTTCCACACTCTCATCCATCCCGCCCACTGTCACTACCTGCATATCATAGTAAGTGTCTGTCATTATCAATTCAAGGTGTTACAGTTTAGCATCACCACCGCCCCAATAGTCGTTACCAAAGGCCAGACAGTGGTTGCTGCACATTTAAGGACAGGAGTCATCCATTTCTCCTATCTGAGTGTTTGGCTGATCAAGAGAGCAAGCAAGCCACTGTACTTAGTGCACACCCTGGCTACCATCTCCTCCTCCACAACCTTGAATTCAGCATCAGTGTCACCAAGTCCCATTTGTTACGCCTGCAGATGCAACCCTTCCCGGGTCAACACTAAATTCAGTCACGGGCAAGGTATACCACAACCACCAAAGACTCAGCTTTTCAACAATTAGTGCCTCTTTTTCAAACAAGATAGATATACAAAAAACTTATAGAGAAACCCACTTTTTATTTGTAGCCTCTGATGGAATTACTCACCTAGTATGATTCATTAATTTTTTCAAAAAGAACATATGGAGTCTATCGATGGAATTTGTGAAAGTATTGATGTACAAAATAAAGAAAGACACTGACTTAAAGATGACTTTCTTATTCAAAGTATTTACTTAATCAATTAGTATTTTTAAGCAACAAATGGTGAGTCACAACACATTAATAATGTTACAATCTGTAAATCCATTATATAGACTTGTATCTAAATTGAGACAATAAAGTATTAACAAACAGGTGAATAGAAAAAAACCGTCTGGAGGTACCAACACTAATTCATATTAGACCAACTTGTATAACTCACAAATGAATTAAGTCCTGCATTGTTTTTATGGTCTAAACCCCGATGGGTTCTTTTCTTTCTTTAAGATGAATGGTGTTGGTCCTTGTTAGATTTGGGGGTCTCTAGTTGGCATAGGTAGGTACCTGTGACAAATAGGGACCCTTGCGTCTAGTCAGGGTGAGGGGCTACACTCCTAAAATAACCCCTGCTCACCCCCTTGGTAGCTTGGCACGAGCAGGCAGGCTTATCTCAGAGGCAGTGTGTAAAGCATTTGTGAACACATACAGTAATACAGTGACAACACTACAGATGGACACCACACAGGTTGTATTATAAAAATAGTATTTTTATATAGACTTAACACAAGACCAAACGACAAAAATCCACAATACTGTACTCAAAAATAGACTTTAGAATGTTATAAAATAGTTCAGTTCTCTCAAGTTGTAGATGCGACACTTTACTCTTAATGTACCTTGAATGCGTAACGCAAAGAAAACAAAAGGGTCGCAGGGAAGGTGATGCGTCGGTTCCTTACACTCAGGGGAGTGGATGCGTCGGTTCCTTACTGCTGCGCAGGGGAGTTGATGCTCGCTTCCTTACTGTGTGGGGTGTTGATGCGTCGGTTTCTTACTGCTCTCCGGTGCGATGCGACCGATGGCACCTCGATGCGATACTCTTCTCCGGTGCGATGCGACAAAATGGCGTCTTGGTTGCGATGCGACAACTTTGGTGCGATGCGTGCACGCCCAACGGCCGTGCGGCGACTCGATGATCTTGGGAGCCGCGACAGGCCCTGCGACGCGCTTCTCCGGTGATGCGACGATGTCCTCTGTGGCAGCGCCCCGCTTCTCCGGTGATGCGCCGCGCTTCGGCGTTGCGATGATGACAGCGGCAGCGGCGTCTCGCTTCCTCGGCGATGCGATGACAGCGGCTGCGACACGCTTCTCGTTGTTGCGTCGCGCTTCCAGCTCCCAGCGACACGCAGTCTCTCAGAAGGCCCAGCACAACAGCAGGCACTTCAATTCCCAGCAAGGGAATTCAGGGGGGAGCTGGTTGGTGAAGTCTTGTATCCCTGAGACTTCAGGCAGGAGGCAAGCTCTAGTTCAAGCCCTAGGAGATTCTTCTTCAAGTTGATAGAAAGCACACTCAGTCCTTTTCTCCTTTCTTTGGCAATGAAGCAACCACTGCAGGCCAACCCCCAAACACACAGCACAGGGGTAGTCTCCTCCTTCAGCTTCCTGGTTCTTCTCCTCAGCAAAGGTTCGTCTTGATTCCCAGAAGTGATCTAATTTCCTAGGGGTCTGGGTCCCCTTTTTATACACAGTTTCTCTTTGTTCTCTGAAGGCAGAGAGGCCTCTGCCTAGTCCAAAACCAGTTCTGGTCAGTCCTGGAGCACTTTGTTTTTCTGACTCCTTCTTTCCTTTCAGAATGTGGGGCAGAGTGCTCAGCAGCCCGGCAGGAGGTGGAGCCAGCATTGTGGAAGGCAGGCACAGCCCTATTCAGACCCAGGTGCAACTCCTCCCTCCACTCTGGATGCAGATCTTTCTATTCAGCCCTGCGCTGACTCACCCTGTCTCCTGTAGCCACCCCCAGCCCCTGTCACTCAATCTCCAGACAAGGAATACACAACCTAGCAGAGGCAGGCTTGGATAGTTAGGCAAGAAAATACCTACTTTCTAAAAGTGGTATTTTCAAACACAGAATGTTAAAACCAACTTCACTAAAAGATGTATTTTATCATTCTGAGTTCAGGCGTACTAAACTCGAATTTCTTCCTGGTTCCCTGAGTCAGTTAGGATTATAAGATGTAATAATCTAACTGCCCATTCTGGCCTATGGGGAACAGGTAGCCTTGCAATAGTGAAAAACGAAAATGGCTGTAATTCACTATTAGGACATGCCACACACACCAGGGCATGTCCTACCTTTACCTACAATGCACCCTGCCCTTGGGCCTACCTTAGGGGTGACTAATATGTATAAAAGGGAAGGTTTAGGGACTGGCAAGTGGGTACACTTGCCCAGTCAACATGGCAGTACCAGACTGCCCACAGGCTCTGCAATGGCAGGCCTGAGACGCACTTACAAGCTGCTCCGGTGGGTGGCACAACCAGTGCTGCAAGCCCACCAGCAGCATTTGATTTACAAGCCCTGGGCACACGCAGTGCACTGTACTAGGGTCTGACAGTAAGCCAAACAAGCCAATCATGGAGTCACTAATCCATACATCAATTTACCATAGGGAGCACTTGCACTGTGGTACTGAACAGCAGTGGCACAGTGCCCAAAAGCATCTACAACCAGCAAAAACATAAGAGGCAACAGCAAAAAAATGGAAGGGAGACCCACGCCAATGGTGCCAGGTCTAACACGTGTCCCCTCCAGCTGAAATGTGGGGAGAACTAGCCTACCTCCGGGGAGTTCTCATCACTAAGGCGGAAAAATCTGGACAGACCATCAGCATTGGCGTGTTCTGTACCAGGGCGGTGTTCCACCGTAAAGTCCATCCCCTGTAGGGATATGGACCACCTCAACAGCTTTGGATTCTCACCCCTCATCTGCATCAGCCATCTGAGGGGCCTGTGGTCTGTCTGAACCCGGAAGTGAGTCCCAAAGAAGTATGGTCTCAACTTCTTCAGTGCCCAGACCACAGCAAATGCCTCACGCTCAATTGCACTCCACCTCTGTTCCCGTGGAAGTAACCTCCTACTGATGAAGGCTACAGGTTGGTCTAGGCCCTCCTCATTAATCTGTGATAGAACAGCCCCCACACCATGCTCTGAAGCGTCTGTTTGCACAATAAACTCTTTTGAGAAGTTGGGTGCCAGGAGCACGGGCGCCGTGCACATGGCAGTCTTCAGGGCATCAAAAGCTCTCTGACAGGTGTCAGTCCAAATCACTCTCTTGGGCTGCTTCCTGGAAGTCAGCTCTGTTAAGGGTGCAACAATGCTACCATACCCCTTGACAAACCTCCTGTAATACCCAGTGAGTCCTAAAAAGGCTCTCACCTCTGTCTGGGTCTTGGGGGTTCCCAAGTCAGGATGGTCTCAATCTTGGGTTGTAGGGGCGCCACCTGGCCGCTCCCAACCTGGTGTCCCAAGTACACCACGGAACCCTGCCCGATCTGGCACTTCGCCTTGATCGTGAGGCCTGCTCTCCGCAGCGCCATCAACACTTCCCAGAGGTGGCGCAGATGTTCTTCCCAACTGGCGCTGAACACTGCAATGTCATCCAGGTAGGCGGCACTGAACTCTTCCAGTCCAGCCAACACCTGGTTGACCAACCTCTGAAAGGTGGCAGGGGCATTCTTCATCCCAAAGGGCATAACCCGGAATTGGTAGTGCCCATCTGGTGTGGAGAATGCTGACCTCTCTCTTGCCCCATCAGTCAAGGCGATCTGCCAGTACCCAGACGTTAAATCAAACGTGCTGAGGTACCGGGCAGCCCCTAACCGATCAATGAGCTCATCAGCTCTGGGGATGGGGTGCGCGTCAGTCCTGGTGACTGAATTGAGCACTCGGTAGTCCACACAGAACCGCAGTTCTGGTGAGACACCCGGTGCGGCAGCCTTTGGGACCAAGACCACTGGGCTGGCCCAAGGACTGTTAGAGGACTCAATCACCCCTAACGCAAGCATCTTGGAGACCTCCTCCTTGATGCAAGCTCTCACCCTGTCAGTCACCCTGTAAGTTTTGTGCTTGACAGGAGGACTGTCCCCAGTGTCTACATCATGGACGCACCAATCAGTGACACTGGGAATCAGGGAGAACAGGTCAGAAAACTGTCCCAGTAACTGGTGACAGTCATTCTGCTGCTCAGGGGTCAGGGTGGAAGAGAGGTTCACTCCATCCACTGACCCATCTTGCTCTGTGCAGACAGGAGGTCAGGAAGAGGCTCAGTCTCCTCCTCCATTCCAGCATCTGTTGCTAGGAGCATGCCCACTTCGGACCTCTCTAAGTGGGGCTTCAGGCGGTTGACATGCAGGACCCGTAAGGGGTTCCTGGGAGACCGCAAGTCCACCAAGTAGGTAACCGGACTCTTGCGCTCCACCACCTCAAATGGTCCGGTCCACTTATCCTGGAGCGCACAGGGCTCCACTGGGGCCATGACCCACACTTTCTGACCAGGCTGAAGCTCAACCACAGTGGCATTCTGGTCGTACCACCGCTTCATCTCCTCCTGGCTGGCTTCCAGATTCGCCTCAGCGAGTTTTCTGAATCGCCTAGTTTGGTTCCTAAAGGCCAGCATGTAGCTATATACATCCTGGGGAGGTTTCCTGGGAGATTGCTCCCAGCCTTCCTTGACCAAACTCAAAGGTCCTCTCACTGGGTGTCCATAGAGAAGCTCAAAGGGACTGAACCCTAGAGATTTCTGTGGCACCTCACGGTAAGCAAAGAGAAGGCATGGTAAGAGGACGTCCCACTTACGCCTCATGGATTCCTCAAGACCCATAATCATGCCTTTGAGGGTCCGGTTGAATCTCTCAACCAGCCCATTACCTTGGGGGTGGTAAGGAGTGGTGAACTTGTAGGTTACACCACACTCCTGCCACAGGGACTTCATATACTTGGAAATGAAGTTGGTACCTCGGTCTGACACCACCTCTCTGGGAAACCCCACGCAGGAGAAAATCCCCATCAGTGCACGTCCCACCACGGGGCCGTCACTGTCCTGAGAGGGATGGCTTCCGGGTACCGGGTGGCATGGTCCACCAAGACCAGGATGAACCTGTTACCCATGGCTGTCTTGGGATCCAGAGGCCCCACAATGTCAATGCCCACCCTTTCAAAGGGGGTGCTGGCCACAGGGAATGGCTGGAGAGGAGCCTTGCGCTTCTTCCCACTCTTTCCACTTGCCTGGCAAGTCTGACAGGTCCTGCAATGAGTGTCTGAACTCTTGCGCATTTGGGGCCAATAAAAATGGGTGACAAGCCTTTCAAAGGTCTTGTCCTGCCCCAAATGTCCTGCTAAAGGCACATCATGAGCCAGCCCCAGTAGGAAGGCTCTGAAGCGCTGGGGTACCACCAGCACACGGGCTGACCCAGGCTCAGCAACCTTAGGCTCACTATACAGGAGACCATTCTCCCAGTAGATCCAATGTGATCCAGACTGATCACCTGCTGCCTGGTTTGCAGCCTGCTGCCGCAAACCCACAAGAGAAGGGCACTTGTTCTGCTCCTCACAGAACTCTTCCTGGAGGGACCTCCTTCCTGCTGCCAATGGGTCAGCTCAGGCAGGTCTCCCAGTTCAGCAATCTCTTCCCCAGTAGGCTCCAGGGCATCCCCCTCAGGGTCCGCCTCCTCCTGGGCCATGGGAATCTCAGGGACCGGTTTTCCGTGGCCCCTACCTCTTCTCTTTAAGGCAGGCACCTGGGCCATTTTCTCAGGCTCCAGGTCCTCTTGAACACCCTTACTGGCTGCCATAGACCGAGTGGTCACGCAGGCCCACTCAGGCAAACCCAATATCTCTAAATGAGCTCTCCGCTCCACCTTAGCCCAAGGGGAGCTCTCCAAATCGTTACCTAACAGACATTCAACAGGCATGGCTGGCCTCACAGCTACTTGAAGAGTCCCTGAGACTCCCCCCCTCCCCCACTCAAAGGGAACCTGTGCCACCTTGCAGTGGCTCTCTGTGTTGTCAGCGGCAACAACTGGGTAAAATGCATTTGGGACTACCTGCTCTTCAGACACCAACCGACAACTGACATCTGTCACACTGGCTCCGGTGTCTCTAAGAGCTTCCACCCTCTTGCCATTGATGGTCACCCACTGCCTGTATTTTTTAGTGTTATCAGGCAGTTGGGTCCTGGGGACCAACTCACAGTCTCCTAAAGAGACAAGGGACATCTCTGCGGGACCCCACCCACCTTGGGCACCCATCTCCTCCCCCAGGGCTACACTAGCCAACTGCCGGGGTGGTGCACCAGTGGGTGCTGTCTTCCCATACAAGGGACATCTAGCATCATAAGAACAGTGGCCTACTAGACCACACTTTAAACAGGTCTTGGGCCCCTTGTGAACAGGCTTATCTGTCGGGGCCACTGCCTTCTTCTCAGGGGGAGGCTGGGAACCTTTCCCTTGGTTCCCCTGGGGATTACTTTGGGGCCCTTTCTGGAACTCCCTCTGTTTACCCTTGTCCCCCCCACTCTTCTGCTGGGGACCCTGCCCACCTTTGGCGAAGTCTCCCACATGACCCTTCTGGACCCGGGTGCTCACCCAGCGGTCCGCTTCTCCTCAGCAAGCTTCCTAGGGTTAGTCAGCTTGCTATCAATAAGATGCTGGCGTAGCTCT
This sequence comes from Calotriton arnoldi, assembly GCA_963921515.1. Lineage (NCBI taxonomy): Eukaryota > Metazoa > Chordata > Amphibia > Caudata > Salamandridae > Calotriton > Calotriton arnoldi. Next base: position 327,192 of record CAWUFW010011325.1, read on the forward strand.
GGAAAACAGTTATTTGACAAGTGTTCCCATGCAAGCAAATCATAGAGCACCTCAAAATTATCCACTTTGCTACCCTTCACCCAACCATCCAATGCTCTGCAAAAGAAAGACACATATTCCACCCAAGTGGTAGACTCCAGTTTTCTGCAATTTCTAAACCTTTGTCTATATAGCTCTGGGGTCAAACCAAATCTGGACATTAGGGCTCCCTTCATGTGGGTATAGGACATTTGCTCCTCTGTAGGCAAATCCAACAAAGTGTCCCTCCCATCACTAACAAAGCGGCCCCACAACCCCGCTCCCCAATCCTTCTCAGGGACCCGGTGGGCCAACATTGCAGCTTCATAAGCCCTAAACCACTGACCAATATCCTCATTCTTGTGGAAATCTTTAACTACATCTTTGGGAATGTAGGTTCTTGCTTCTACATGCACTGGCGGTGTGCTGCCACCAGAGGGAGGAACCTCTAACTTCTTGGCCTTGAGTTCCAATTCCCTCAATCCTCTCTCATGCTCAAAATGCATTCTCTTTTCCTCTAAGGCTAACTTCTTCATTTCTAACTCCATCCCAAGCTCTATTTTCTTGCTCTCTATGTCTTTCTGACCATCCATTTTGAGCCTAGCTAGCTCCAATTTATGCATCCTCTCCCTTGCTCTGTCCTCCAGCTCTCCTGGGGACAACCCTTTGGAAGAAACACTGCTGCCCGCCCCTGAAGGTGCTTTCCCTCCAGTTGGGCCCACTGGCCCCTCAAGGTGCTCATTTAAATCCTCTGCCTCCATTACTGGCTCCTCAGGATGCTCACTGGCATTCCTAGATTCTACCCAGGCCCTCAGCGCCTTTTGGTATTCCTCTTTCCTGGTGAGGCCTTTCACAGAGATTTTAAATTTCTTGCACAAAGCTTTGAGATAAGGCACAGTGTAAGTATCAATTCTCTCTTCTTCCAAAACAATGTCTACAGATACTATGGATGCTGTCTTGCTCATGGTAGCAAAAAGACTGGCAGTTCTCAAGAATCAAAAATAGAAAAGAAGTTCCAAGGAAAAAAATGTCTCAAAAAGTATGTGGTTGCGTTATGGTCTGCACTCCCTAGTAGTGTACACCAATCACTGTATATGAATCACAAATGCAAGTCCAAATCCTCACCGCTGACCACCAATGTTAGATTTGGGGGTCTCTAGTTGGCATAGGTAGGTACCTGTGACAAATGGGGACCCTTGCGTCTAGTCAGGGTGAGGGGCTGCACTCCTAAAATAACCCCTGCTCACCCCCTTGGTAGCTTGGCACGAGCAGGCAGGCTTATCTCAGAGGCAGTGTGTAAAGCATTTGTGAACACATACAGTAATACAGTGACAACACTACAGATGGACACCACACAGGTTGTATTATAAAAATAGTATTTTTATATAGACTTAACACAAGACCAAACGACAAAAATCCACAATACTGTACTCAAAAATAGACTTTAGAATGTTATAAAATAGTTCAGTTCTCTCAAGTTGTAGATGCGACACTTTACTCTTAATGTACCTTGAATGTGTAACGCAAAGAAAACAAAAGGGTCGCAGGGAAGGTGATGCGTCGGTTCCTTACACTCAGGGGAGTGGATGCGTCAGTTCCTTACTGCTGCGCAGGGGAGTTGATGCTCGCTTCCTTACTGTGTGGGGAGTTGATGCGTCGGTTTCATACTGCTATCCGGTGCGATGCGACAGATGGCACCTCGATGCGATACTCTTCTCCGGTGCGATGCGACAAAATGGCGTCTTGGTTGCGATGCAACAACTTTGGTGCGATGCGTGCACGCCCGACGGCCGTGCGGCGACTCGATGATCTTGGGAGCTGCGACAGGCCCTGCGACGCGCTTCTCCGGTGATGCGACGATGTCCTCTGTGGCAGCGGCCCGCTTCTCCGGTGATGCGCCGCGCTTCAGCGATGCGATGATGGCAGCGGCGTCTCGCTTCCTCGGCGATGCGATGACAGCGGCTGCGGCGGTGACACGCTTCTCGTTGTTGCGTCGCGCTTCCAGCTCCCAGCGACACGCAGTCTCTCAGAAGGCCCAGCACAACAGCAGGCACTTCAATTCCCAGCAAGGGAATTCAGGGGGGAGCTGGTTGGTGAAGTCTTGTATCCCTGAGACTTCAGGCAGGAGGCAAGCTCTAGTTCAAGCCCTTGGAGATTCTTCTTCAAGTTGATAGAAAGTACACTCAGTCCTTTTCTCCTTTCTTTGGCAATGAAGCAACCACTGCAGGCCAACCCCCAAACACACAGCACAGGGGTAGTCTCCTCCTTCAGCTTCCTGGTTCTCCTCCTCAGCAAAGGTTCGTCTTGATTCCCAAAAGTGATCTAATTTCCTAGGGGTCTGGGTGCCCTTTTTATACACAGTTTCTCTTTGTTCTCTGAAGGCAGAGAGGCCTCTGCCTAGTCCAAAACCAGTTCTGGTCAGTCCTGGAGCACTTTGTTTTTCTGACTCCTTCTTTCCTTTCAGAATATGGGGCAGAGTGCTCAGCCGCCCGGCAGGAGGTGGAGCCAGCATTGTGGAAGGCAGGCACAGCCCTATTCAGACCCAGGTGCAACTCCTCCCTCCACTCTGGATGCAGATCTTTCTATTCAGCCCTGCGCTGACTCACCCTGTCTCCTGTAGCCACCCCCAGCCCCTGTCACTCAATCTCCAGACAAGGAATACACAACCTAGCAGAGGCGGGCTTGGATAGTTAGGCAAGAAAATACCTACTTTCTAAAAGTGGTATTTTCAAACACAGAATGTTAAAACCAACTTCACTAAAAGATGTATTTTATCATTCTGAGTTCAGGCGTACTAAACTCGAATTTCTACCTGGTTCCCTGAGTCAGTTAGGATTATAAGATGTAATAATCTAACTGCCCATTCTGGCCTATGGGGAACAGGTAGCCTTGCAATAGTGAAAAACGAAAATGGCTGTAATTCACTATTAGGACATGCCACACACACCAGGGCATGTCCTACCTTTTACCTACAATGCACCCTGCCCTTGGGCCTACCTTAGTGGTGACTAATATGTATAAAAGGGAAGGTTTAGGGACTGGCAAGTGGGTACACTTGCCCAGTCAACATGGCAGTACCAGACTGCCCACAGGCTCTGCAATGGCAGGCCTGAGACACACTTTACAAGCTGCTCCGGTGGGTGGCACAACCAGTGCTGCAAGCCCACCAGCAGCATTTGATTTACAAGCCCTGGGCACACGCAGTGCACTGTACTAGGGTCTGACAGTAAGCCAAACAAGCCAATCATGGAGTCACTAATCCATACATCAATTTACCATAGGGAGCACTTGCACTGTGGCACTGAACAGCAGTGGCACAGTGCCCAAAAGCATCTAAAACCAGCAAAAACATAAGAGGCAACAGCAAAAAAATGGAAGGGAGACCCACGCCAATGGTGCCAGGTCTAACAGTCCTAAATATTGAAAGTTGATGTGTTTAGGCAGCCAAGTATGGCCTCCTTAGGACAATGTGGGACCGGAATCACCCATTCTACAATTGGTTGCAACTGGAGTAAGGAGCTTTCCAGTGTGGAAACTCCAAGGGTCACTGCGGGCTCCAAGATCAAATGTCAGTAGGGTAAATATGAAAACAAAAACATGACACAGGGAACGTGTGTCCTTCTAAGTTGTGACTGTTAGCTGAAATGGCAGCCAACTCTTTTAAATGCTTTTTCAAACAGCATACGGGGTGTCTGGAAACAAAATTGGTTCGCGTCAGCAATCCTCAACCTTTCAGCAGTGATGGCCTCATGCATTGCCATAGTGCCCCATGCCTGGCTGCACATGGCCCTCTGCAACAGTGCCTCTCTGCACACTGATTCACAAGCGTATGGTCTATTGGAGGATCTAGTGTGCTAAAGGCCAGCATACATCCCTCTCTGCAGTGGTAGAACAGCAACAACCTGTTGCTGAGCAGTCCTTTTTTAAACCCTATCCTGCAAGCCACCATAACCACAGATGCCTCTCAAGTTGGCAGGGGAGCACATCTCACATTCACTACAGTGCATGGAGTGTGGGCTCGACATCAACAGGAGCTTCATATCACCTACCTCGAGTTGCTATCAATCCAGCTCGCCATCAAAGCCTTCCTTGCAGACCGCGGCGTCGCGGGCCAGCTACGGTGTCGGGAAGACCCGCAAACAGTAGCTTTTAGAAATGCAGGGCGTCGGCGACCTCTCGTTGAGCTTCCAAAAGCACGGCGTCCGCAGGCGTCGGTTCCGGAGGTCGGTGCAGGAGTCGTTGGGGCCCTCGAGGTCACACGCGTTGCAGATCGAACTCCTCTCTGTTGAAGTCAGGAGCGCTGGCGTCGGTAGGCGTCAGGTGCTGCGGTGCGAAGTGCAGCGGTGCGGTGCCCTCAGGTCGCGGTGCGAGCAGCGGCTCGGTGGCGGCGTCAGATGGCCTCGTCGGTTAAACCAGGGTCGCGGTGCGCAGTGAATGTGGTGCTCGTCGCGGTGCTGGCAGGTCGCGGTGCACGCAGCTGCGGCGTCGTTGCTGAAGCGCTGTCGTCGGCTGACAAACAGGAGTCGATGGCGTCGGTAGGCCAAGGCTGCGGTGCGGGATGAGGGCAGTGCGTCGTGTAACTTTGCGAGCGGTGCTCTCAAACCACGGTGCACGCAGCGGCGTAGATTTTGGCGTGGAGCGGCGTCGTTGGGGATACCAAGGCATCGTCGTGAAGCGAGGCGGTGCGGAGTGCGGTGCCCACAGGTCCCGGTGCGAGCAGCGGCTCGGTAGCGGCATCAGCAGGTGTCGTTGGTGAGAACAGGGTCGCGGTGCGGCGTTGCGGCGGTGCCCTCTGCAGTGCCTTCAGGACACGGAGTCGGCAGCGTCGACGTCGTCGGGTTGCTTCTTCTTCTGTTGCAGCACAAAACACACAGTCCCGAGTGCTGAGGGCAGAAGAGCTTGAAGTCTTTGCTGTTCCTGAGACTTCTTGAACAGGGGGCAAGCTCTACCTCAGGCCCTTGGAGAAACTCACAAAAGTAGATTGCAGAAAGTTCAGTCCAGTCCTTTCACTGCCCAAGACAGAAGCAGCCACCGCAGGTCAACACAGAAAAGCACACAGCAATGTGGTAGTTCCTCCTCACAGCTTCTCCAGCTCTTCTTCTTGGCAGTCTTCTTGGTCCAAAAGAGTTCTAAAAGTCAGGGGTCTGGGCCCCAATATTTATATCCCAAAATCCTTTGATCTCTTAGGCAGAGAGTGACTGTGCCCAGCCAGAACCAGTTCTGCCTTCTCTGGTGTGACTTCCTGGCAGGAGGGGGAGACGGCATGGTCAGAGTCAGACCAGGCCCTTTGAGGTGCAAGGAAATCTCCTCCCCTTCCCCAATTGCAGCCCAGGTCTATTCAGCCCTTTCCTGACCCACCTAGACTATCTGGAGCCACTCCTGCTCCCCAGCCTTCTGTCATCCAAAACCCAGACAGGCAATCCACATTCCAGCAGAGGCACACGGGATGACTGAGCAAGAAAATACCTACTTTCTAAAAGTGGTATTTTCAAACCCAGAATGTAAAAATCACCTTCACTAAAAGATGCATCTTTAGATTCTGAGTTCAGGCATACTAAACTTTATTTTCCTACCTAATTCCTCGGGCCAGTTATGTTTATAAGATGTTATAAACAAACTCCCCATTCTGTCCTATGGGGAACAGGTAGCCTTGCAATAGCGAAAAACGAAATTGGCCGTAATTCACTATCAGGACATGCCACACACACCAGGGCATGTCCTACCTTTCACATACACTGCACCCGGCCCACAGGGGTACCTTGGGCCTACCTTAGGGTGGCTGACATGTAAGAAAAGGGAAGGTGAGGGACTGGCAAGTGTGTGCACTGGCCAAGTCGACATGGCAGTTACAAACTGCGCGCAGACTCCGCATTGAGCGGGTCTGAGTTACCTTTTCAGGGCTACTCACGTGGGTGGCACAATCAGTGCTGCAGGCCCGCTAGTAGCATTTGATTCACAGGCCCTGGCACACTCAGTGCACTTTACTAGGGACTAACAAGTAAATCAAATATCCAATCATGGAAACACCAATCCATAACACAATTTACCACAGGAGCACTTGCACTTTACCACTGATCAGCAGTGAGAAAAGTGCGCAGAAACACTACGCCAGAAAAACAGAGTCAAAACCGGGAGGTCAGAAAGCAAAAACTCAGGGGAAACACGCTCAAAAGATGCCAAGTCTAACAGTACCCCAGTATGGTTTTTACTTTGTAGGGTACCACTTGGTATGAAAACTGAGTGTGGAGTATCGGAGAACAAGTACCCCAACCCCACTATGATGTCAACCTACACTTCCAGATACACACTGACCCCAAGACCACCCTCCGAGGCACCCTCATCTACAGACCCCCGGGACCACGCACACTATTCAGCGAAGACATCGCAGACTTCATCAGCCCGCACGCCATGCCCTCCGCCGACTACATCCTCCTAGGGGACCTCAACTTCCACCTGGAGAACAACAACGACAGAAACACCACCGCCCTGCTGGACAACCTCGCCAACCTCGGACTCAAGCAACTGGTGAACACGCCCACCCACTACGCCGGCCACACGCTTGACCCCGTCTTCTCGTCCAGCAAGCACATCTCCTTCAGCCACGCCACCGGACTCCACTGGACCGACCACAGCTGCATCCACTTCAGCTTCAGAAAGACTGCGACCCACCACCACCCGCAACAGGCTCCCCGCCGGAGCTGGAGCAAGATCACCGCCGAGCAGCTCACCGCCTCCCTCAGCCAGAACACACCCACCAACACAACGGACCCAAACGAAGCAGCCAGCAACCTCGCCAAGTGGCTGACCGCCTGCGCCGACGACCTCGCACCACTAAAAACCCTCCCAGCAGACCCGGAAGCAAGAAAACCCCTTGGTTCACCAACGAACTCAAGGAATCCAAGAAGAACTGCCGCACTCTCGAGAAAACCTGGCGACTCGACCAGACCACAGACAACAGGACCGCCCTCAAGCACGCCACCCGCAAACACCACCAGCTGATCCGTGCCACCAAGAAGTCGGCACTCAAAGAACGACTGGACAACAACGCCCATGACAGCAAGGAACTTTTCAGCATCGTCAAAGAGTTCTCCAACCCCAGCGCCGGAAACAACGACATCACCCCTCGCAAGACCTCTGCAACTCACTCTCCGCGTTCTTCCACCGCAAGATCACCGACATACATAACAGCTTCGACGCACAAACCACGCACCCTACCGCCGAACCAACGCCCGCCACCACCACCCTCTGCAACTGGACCCCGATCAGCACCGAAGACCCCACCCGCACGATGAACTCCATCCACTCCGGATCACCAACCGACCCCTGCCCACACCACGTCTTCAACAAAGCCGACGCCACCATCGCACCCCATCTCCGGGACATCATCAACTCCTCCTTCCACACCGCCACCTTCCCGGAGAGCTGGAAGCACGCCGAGCTTACCGCCCTCCTGAAGAAACCAACGGCGGACCCCACCGACCTCAAGAACTACCGTCCCATCTCGCTCCTTCCGTTTCCGGCCAAAGTCATCGAGAAGACCGTCAACAGACAGCTTGCCGCCTTCCTCGAGACGAATGGATCCTCGACCCCTCGCAGTCCGGGTTTCGGGCCAACCACAGCACCGAGACCGCCCTTATCGCAGCCACCGACGACATCAGAACCCTAACCGACAACGGGGAAACAGCTGCCCTCATACTCTTGGACCTCTCCGCGGCGCTCGACACCGTCTGCCACCGCACCCTAGTGAAGCGCCTCAGCAACATCGGAATCCGAGAGAAAGCACTGGAATGGATCATCTCGTTCCTCGCCGGAAGAACCCAGAGAGTCCGCCTCCCCTGCTCAGATCCGAAGCCACCGAAGTCATCTGCGGCGTTCCACAAGGATCTTCACTCAGTCCAACCCTCTTCAACGTCTACATGAGCCCCCTCGCAGCCATCGCACGCCAACACAACCTCAACATCATCTCCTACGCCGACGACACCCAGCTGATCCTCTCCCTCACCAACGACCCCACCGACCGCCAGAGCCAACCTACACGACGGGATGAGAGACGTCGCCGACTGGATGAGGAACAGCCGCCTTAAACTGAACTCAGACAAGACGGAAGTCCTCATCCTGGGCTCATCACCCTCCGCCTGGGACGACTCCTGGTGGCCCCCGGCCCTGGGCACCGCGCCCAAGCCAACGGACCACGCACGCAACCTGGGCTTCATCCTGGACTCCTCCCTGTCGATGACCAGACAAGTCAACGCCGTCTCATCTTCATGCTTCAACACCCTGCGCATGCTCCGCAAGATCTTCAGATGGATCCCCACTGAAACCAGGAAGACCGTCACCCAGGCACTCGTCACCAGCCGACTGGACTATGGGAACACCCTCTACGCCGGAACCACAGCCAAACTTCAAAAAGACTCCAGCGCATCCAGAACGCCTCCGCACGACTCATCCTGGACATCCCCCGACACAGCCACATCACCGGACACCTGAAAGACCTGCACTGGCTCCCCGTCAGCAAGAGAATCACGTTCAGACTCCTCACCCACGCACACAAGGCCCTCCACGACCTGGGCCCAAAGTACCTCAACGACCGCATGACCTTCTACACGCCCACACGCCAGCTACGATCAACCAGCCACGCCCTCGCCACCGTACCACGCATCCGCAGAACCACCGCCGGAGGAAGATCCTTCTCCTACCTGGCAGCCAAGACCTGGAACTCCCTCCCCACTCACCTTCGGCGAACCCAGGACCATCTCTCCTTCAGGAAGCAGCTCAAGACCTGGCTGTTCGAGCAGTAACTTACCCCCTCCCCCAGCGCCTTGAGACCCTCCCGGGTGAGTAGCGCGCTCTATAAATGCCGTGATTGATTGATTGATTGAACCTGTTCTGCCTAGTGGCTCAACAGTCAGGACAGGTTTTGGATATACTGTAAGTCTATACAGTTTGTATACACTAATGACATAGTGGCATAATACTTGCCACCCCCAATAGTTCATAGGTTCCCTGAAAAATAATAATATAAAATGTGATATAAATCAATACTCCTACTGACTGATAAACCTATACCTACAGTCCCTCAATCTTATTTAAGAAAATTGCATGCTGTGTAATCGTGACACTGCACTCTTGTATCACGCGCATACACCATTGTGTAGTGTCATGCTGTGAGAACCAGCTCACACACTCTTACCCTAAGTGAGGGTGATCTGGGCCCCATGTAGAAAGGCCCCATGAAACCCTGTAGTTATACTCTGAATGTGGAAAAGAAATGGTTGTCCCCCCATAGTTGTAAACATTGCTGTTATAAGTCGCCCTACCCTCAATTACCGACTTACTACACCAAGGTGTGTTCCTCGCTGTCCGTCCAGACCTTTTAGGCAGGACACATCAACAAGTCCACGAGTGGGACCTCCACTGGCAGATCATACAACGGTTCTTTGAGCACTAGGGCACTCTGAATGTGAGTCACTTTGCCACTCCTGAGAATGCAAAATGCCTGCACTTCGCCTCCAGGTACCCACACCCGTGGTCCTTGGGCAATGGGTCAATTGGCCAGAGATATTTGCATATGCTTTTCGATCTTATTTCCCCAAGTGGTGGAGATGATGTGCAAACCTCACAAACCCTCATACTAGTAGCCCTGGTATTCTGCCATATTGGAAAAGTCCATCAGTCCACACAAGAGGCTCACCACTGCCTAAGGCCAGATCAGACACCTAGATCCCAAACAGTTAAATCTCGTGATCTGGCACTTCAGGTTTTAGAACGTGGTTACTTAGGTTTGCATGGACATCCTGTGGGAGTCTCGTAGACCCACTTCACATGCTTGCTACACTGCCAAGTGGAAATGGTTCGATAACTACTGTACTGCAAACAACATAGACCTTCTTACACCTGCCGTTCAAAACATTACGTAATTACTTTATTTGTAAAAGACCGGCTTAGCATTTACTTCGATATGCCTTCATTTAGTAGCAATATTTGCATACATGCAGTACAGGGAGCATTCCTCCTTTAGCCCCATCCCTGTGATTAAAGCTTTCATTGAGGGCTTCAAAAGAATTATCCCTCCAAGAGTCCCACCAGCTACATTCCTGACAGCTTTAATACTCTAACTCCACTCTCTGACTTATCCCAAACTTTATTCTTCCACAATGATCTCCAAAACAACCCTTCTAAATTCATCCGTCACCTATCCCTCCTTTGACTCATCCCAAAACTAATTTTACTACTATGATCTCCCTAATCCATTCCTAGGATTCTTCCCTCCATCTCTCCTTATACTCGTCCCAAACCTCATCTTACTACTATGATCTCCCAATAAATACTTTCTAGACTCTTCCCTCTTCTATCCCGCCATTCCTCCCATTATCCTTTTCAATTCAACTGACAGTCACATGTCCACTACTCAAATTAACTCAAATTTCACTATACTAATCCACCACTAATCCTCCTTTTTGGGTTCTGGAGTAGCGTGCTATTTGCTGAAAAGCACTTCAGCGCCTCGTCAGGGGTAGTAAGCGTAATATAAATGCAATTACAATACAATACATGTGCCCACCCTCCTCCCCAGAAGCGTGTGGCTCTGATCACAGATCTCTTTCCTTTACTAATTAAGTTCCTTTTGCGATACACATGCACCACACCCGGTCTGTTCATCACTCTATGCTACTCTCACCCGCTGGGTAATCTAACATAGAGTCGGTGCCCATGTGCATTGCCAGCAAAGGGAGGAGTCACTATATCCCTCATGACTCGAAAGACTTCTTCAAAGAAAAACAACTTGCAAGTGTCCAAGCCCAACACTAAATGGCAGGAGAATGCAGAGCATGTGCATCTACAACACTATGCTCTAAGAGCAGATGCTTACAGAGTAAGTAGCATTTTCCTTATTTCTTTAATGGAAGGGCAGAAGGAAAGAACGAAAAGGACTGATTAATATCTAGGGTTCTGTTTTTACTTGTTTAAGTATTTGAAAGGTACGTCTGATACAATCATTATATTTATGGCTTCTATACTTGAATTCTAACATAATTAAATTAATTATTTTTGGGGTAATTAACTATTTCTGCTCAATTAAAAAAAAATTGTATAGAGGTTTACCGCTCTCAGATAATGTCAAATTGACTGAGATTGCTCCAGCCATTATTGTGGTGGGCTAACCCAATGAGGGGTGCAAGGAAATATTTAGTCTCTGGGGAGATGGACTGAAAATAACCAAGTTGAAGGCTGCTTGTGGTTTGTTGTTGCTGCATCCTACTGCGTGAGATCTGCAGTGAAGTAAACGTGAAGTGTTGTGTGTCTTTATTAAAATTGACAAGCTTTTCCTTTGCACTATTTTGAATGATCGGTATTTTGAGTATGAGAAATAATATTTTTATGTGATGCGATGTGGAAATGATCAAGCCTGAATTACTTGAATCTGATTTAGATGTGAACACTGGCTAACACCCCAGATGTAATCTTACTTTACGTTATGATTTTGTTTGATTCTTTCATTACTTGGAATCGGACATCTTTTAGTTGGCAAAGAACTAAAGTTGACAGATGTTTTAGTGGGACTGAAGTGAGTTTTACAAAGCTATGTGACTTGATTTTGGCCCTACAAATGCTCAGATTTTTGTCGAGGTTTTTTTCTTTTAAACTTCTTGTAGCGACAGTGTGCTTTGAGGTAGATGACTTGTATCTTTCCTCCTGAAAAATAGATTTACACCAGTACAAGATCGCTCATATATGCCTAGATTGGACACAGCAGGTTCATGGAGTGTTTACTTGGTGTCTTGCCGTCAACCATAGATGATCCAACTTCCTCCTAATACCAATCATGCAAGGGTAGACCTGGGCAAGAAAATGATGGAAAATTGCAGCTCTTCACAAGGACTCCTTTGAATCAGAAAATGCTCCTATTTCTTGGGTGTCCTTGATGGAGGTCGGAGGCTATGAAAAGCTATATGGCGACTCCTTCATGGCAAGTCACTGAAATATTATCCTGCAGAGGTGCCGGGTCACTTTCTGTGAACAAAGCAAACACAAGGATCACTTTCTGTAGCACTAAAGAGTAGGTCTATTGTGCAGTCAGTGCTTTCTGATGGAACACTCCCTATTTATCTGACTAACACTGAGAATTGTAACATAGAAATGGGAGTTTATACTTAACCATACCTCCTCAGGACCCACATCGGTAATTTTTTGTTCTGCAAACAGGACAAAATAGAATTGAGATGATGAAGCCCACATGGTTTCTCTCAGCCCAATTTCAGTTAACCTGCAACAATACAAACTATAGGAAACCACACCAATGATTGCACCTAGCAGGGCAGTGGCAAAGACTAACTTAGGTCAGCTGTTTTCTTGGGATTTACTCATGCGGCCTGACTTGTTGGAATTTTAAACTGGCTGATCAATGTAAGATGTCATGTTTGTGTGTGTACTACAGGAGCAACCCCGTCGACCCACATGGACAGGGGGGTGTATTTTATCAAATAACTATGAGCCCGATTCACAAAAGTAATCTGAGACAAAATCCTAACTTTACGACTTTCGGTATTCACAAAGGGCATTTAGGAGTAGTAAAGTTAGGAATCCTAACTTTACTACTCCTAAATGCCCTTTGTGAATACTGAAAGTCGTAAAGTTAGGATTTTGTCTCAGATTACTTTTGTGAATCGGGCCCAAGGTCCATAAACGTATAATTGTGAAAAACTAATAGTGAATGTAATACAAAACCCATTAGAACATAACATTCCAATGTTTCTTTGTTCACAGCTGTGGATGTGAACAAAGGCTTCAGGGAGCCTGAGGGGATTTCAATCCCCTCGCACTCCCTGAAGCCTTTGTTTTATTTGTTAGAACATTCTGCCCTCTCGTGGCAGAATGTTCTAATAGCCTTATAGCCCTTCATAGCTGGGCTATACCGGCTATTAGAGTCCCGCTCCCTTGTTAAAGGCCCTCGCCTCGGGCCTTTAACGCTGGAGCGGGCCTTTAATAGCCGGTATAGCCCGCTACGGCGGGCTATAAGGCTATATTAATGTATTGTTCTATACAATCAATGTATACCAAAAGGATATGACCAAATTGATTTGTCTAGAAATACTTTATCTTAGTAAAAATGTTATGCAGCATAAGAAACAATTTAAAAATTTCAAATGAGTGCTCAGTGCAATAATGAACACACAGTACTGAAAAAGTGCAAAGGCAGCGCAAAAGTGATCACGAAGAAGCTGGCAAAAGACCACGTGGTGGTGCCAATTTTGGTTCATGAAGCTCTAGATTTTTGCTGCAGCTCAGCCTTTACCTTCTAAGACCGTGGGCCTTTATTGCCGGTGTAGATGGTGGTCTTATTGTTGCCCCCCCCACCCCTCCTCAAGCCCTTTCAGTATTTTGCCTGAATCTAATTAGAGGCAATTTATCACAGTAATGGGTAGTGCTTTCCTGTCCTCTGCTGAATTACCTTCCCCCCCACTGGGGAGCCTCTTACCGGCATGGTGACCTACCCTCGCCAATATCACCAAGTTTTCACCTCCCTGATTCTTCAGAAGTACGTGCATGCTATCCAATTGAGTGGCACTCCTTTCTTCATAATAAAACAATCCAGTTGGACCCTGTCATCTGAGTCAACATTCATTTCGATTTGATAGTTTCCTATCAATTGAAGAAGGCCCAGCTTCTCACATATTTCATGCTGTGTTATCCTAGGTTTTGTCCTGATGATGACCCGATAAATCAGTGATGATCAAAACACCATCATTCGGCTTCAAAGACTCTGTTGAGAGACTGTAAATATTCAACTACTTCCCAAATATTTATGATCTCACTGTACTTTAAAAATTGCGTTATGGAGTGATTGAATTTCCTAACATCCGACTATAGATGGGTCCACTCCTCATCCGAAATATGTCTCCCCAGGAGCCCCTCCCACATTGCCATATAACGTGGGCGCGCCGAGTGTAGGGTCGATAGCAAGAGTCGGTAGAGGAATGAGATCGTGCCTCTCATCGTCGTGGTTTTCGTAAGAAAGGTTTCAAAGTTCGTGAGGGGTCTAAGTAGCGGCCTCCCGTATGTGTGGTGTCTGGACCCAGTGCATCAGTTGCGTGTAATGGTAGTGTTCGTTACTTTGCAGTCCAAAATCCCTCCTGCAGTTTTCAAAAGAGTGGGGGTCATAATTGTGGAAGAGGTGTGTCAAGGCTAAACATCCACCCTCCCTCCACGCATCAAACGGGCCAGGTTGCAAACCCGGCGGGAAGGCTGAGTTAAAATGTAGGGGCGTAAAGGGAGACGGAAAAGTAGTCCATCGTCCATCCTTAGATACCGAATCCCAAACCTGAAGTGTAGTACGTGTAGGTGTGCTAAGATATGCGTTTGGCGGTCGCTCCTGCTTGGATCGCCAGATAAGGTCCCATATGGTCCGTCCGGTCACACTACGATCCATATGGAGCCAGTGTTTATCGGAGTCGCGTTGAACCCATTCCACTAGAACCCTAAGCTGTGCAGCTTTGTAGTATAGTTGGGCATCTGGGAGCCCTACACCCCCCTCCTCCCTGGAACGTCTAAGGATGAAGAAGGAAAAGCGGGCTCTACGTCCCTGCCAGACAAAATTGAGAAGTAAAGATTTGACGCGCTTGAAGAATGCCCCCTCTATCGGTATAGGAAGAGTTTGAAAGAGGTAGAGTAATTTGGGCAACAGTGTCATCTTTATCGCATGTATGCGGCCCAACCAAGACAAGAAAAGGGGCTTCCATTTGGTAAGTTCACTTTGGATTTGCGTTAAAATAGGGGGGAAATTAGCTACATATAACCCTTCTACTTTCGCGGTGAGGCGCACCCCTAAATACGTCAGAGAGGATGTGGCCCATTGGAGAGATGTCAGCGGCCTCAGATTATCCACTTCCGCGCTTGACAAAGTGAGATTGAGTATCTGCGATTTGTCCATATTGATTTTAAAGCCTGCTATAGCCTCGAATCTCGCTAACTCATCCTGTAGGGGAGGCAGAGAGGTATCTGGATCAGTGAGTGACAATAACACGTCATCTGCGAACAGTGAAATTTTGTGTTGTTCGCCGGTAAAGGGAATCCCGTGTATCTCCTGATGGGCCCGAATTGCGATAGCAAGTGGTTCAATACTTAGAGCGAACAGTAATGGCGAGAGAGGGCAGCCCTGCCTGGCGCCCCGAGAGTGCTCAAATGGTGCTGATGCCTGCCCCTTAACCATCACCCGTGATCGAGGATGTTGAGAGTTAGCCCGCAACATGGTGATGAAAGCGGACGAGAAGCCAAAGGCCTCCAGGGTACTGAAGAGGAAGGCCCAATCTACCCTGTCGAATGCCTTCTCGGCGTCTAATCCCACCAGGATCGCCGGAATCTGACGCTTATGTGCTTTTTCAATTAAGTGGATAATACGACGCGTATTATCATGCGTCTGGCGTCCCTTTATAAACCCAGACTGATCCGGGTGTATGAGGTCGGGTAAAATGTCATTCAGTCTTCGGGCTAAGATAGAGGGATAAAGTTTTGCGTCGAGATTAAGAAGGGCTATGGGCCGATATGAGGCGCAGGAGCTGTGGTCTTTCCCGGGTTTGGGTATCACTGTAATCACCGCCTCTGAAAGCGATCCTGTGGTCTTCCCCTCCGTCGCCATTGTATTAAAGAGGCTCGTGAGGGGTGGGGTGATTTCCGTCGCAAAGGTTTTATAAAAAAGAGCAGTGAAGCCGTCTGGGCCCGGTGCCTTATGTGGTTTGAGTGCTTTAATGGCCGCCATCACTTCCTCCACAGAGATAGGTGCGGACAGGTTCTCGTTATTCACCGCAGATACTTGTGGGAACGTAAGTTTGCTAAGGTAGTCTCGCTGAGCCTCTGGATCTAGCTGCTCCCCAGAATATAATTTTTCATAAAAGCCCCCAAAAATAGCCGCTTTTTCGTCATCAGCATGTGTGGTATTGCCCTGCCCTCCCTGTATCCCCCCTATGTATTCCTTAACCCTCTTATCTTTGAGTTGCCTAGCTAGCTGCTTGCCAATTTTATTTCCTTGTGAGTATGAAAGTTGACGCAATTTAAGCAGTGTAAATTCTGCCCGATTAGAGTAGATAGATCGGAGTTTCCCTCTTAAAGCTGTCAGTGCTCGTAATGTTTGTCGGGTAGGGCGTGCTTTGTGTTCTTGCTCACTTGCCCTTGCCTTGCTCACTTGCCTGCAGTTCTGCCTCTAATTTCACCCTTTCTTTTGCTCGTTGTTTATTCAAAGCCGCATTCAACGATATACACTGCCCACGGAGTACAGCCTTGAAGGCATTCCAATTAACATAATCAGAGGTGTCCGGTTGATTCAGGACAAAAAAGTCTTTGATGTGTTCTCTGAGTTTCAAGCACGTCTCTTTGTCCCTTGTCACGGCAGGGGGAAAATACCATCTGGATGAGGTCCCTTGCCCTATTCCCCATTCTAAAGAGACCGCTAAGAGACTATGGTCGGAGACCGAAAGGCGGAACATTTTTGCATCCTCTAGTCCGCCTTGTAACGATTGGCTAAGAAAAACATAATCCAATCGGGAGTATGTCCTATGTACGTGGGAATACAAAGTATAGTCCCGGGTGGTGGGATGGACCGTGCGCCAAGCATCTAATAATCCCCTATCTATAATCTTCCGACGTATGTCCGGGGGGGAATGAGCTTGTCCCTACTCTATGGGTGTGGGTGCTATCTATGTCTCCTTGCCAAGTCAAATTAAAATCGCCCATAAGGACTAAAGACCCTTCTGCAAAATCCACCAATTTATCGAGAGTGTGGTGTAGGAAAGCAGCCTGGCCCGTGTTAGGGGCATAAACCGCGACGAACGTACAGAGGCGTCCCCGGAGGCGCCCCTTCACCATAACCCAGCGGCCGTCCTTATAGTGTTGTACATCTAGAGGCTGGAACCTCGTTGACGCGTGAAAGAGAAGTGCCACCCCCCTGTGTTTAGTTGACACTGAGGATCTGTATATCATCGGGTAGAGCTTGTGTCGCAGCCGCATCTCATCTGCTCTAGTCAAATGGGTTTCCTGCAGGGCTATGATGTCTAGTGTATGGTCTAGGATATATTTCCATATCCGTTGGCGCTTCTGCGGGGAGTTGAGGCCCTTTACATTCCAAGTGCCTATAGTTATCTTCATTTCATCCGAGGAGCAACCCTGATCTCAACATCCCAGGCATCGCCTGCACTCTCCATACCTCTCTTCCCCCCTCTGTCTCAACCCCCCCCCCTTAGTGAGCATGTGCTTTGGCGTGATTGAATGAAACCTAACTCCCTGGACATTAAAAAGCCACCACCATGGACCCCCCTCCCTCCCCAACACCCCAAAGTAATCCCCGAAACTACAACAACAAACTAAAAACCAACCAAAAACTTTAACAAGCATAGGCATTACTCCCACCTGGGGGTTCTTGCCCCCCTGTATACGGGAGGGCGGTGGGGCCATGTACCCTCCCGCCGTCGCCCGGAGCTTCACAAGTATCATCTATATATAGAGTACTACCAGGGTATAGACTTTACGCTTCGATTGTCTCTCAACCCTATTGACACGCCTCCCTCCGTGGGGTTCCCTCCCGTTTCCCCATGGTGCGAGTGATCAATCGGAGCATTCAAGGGCCCCTCACATCAGTCTCAAGTCTGCCTGGAAAGCCCATGGAGCCCGCCCTGACATCCATGATCATATTCATGCATCCCTCCTGTGCAAGTCCTCTGAGTAATGTGGCCACCCCCTCAGTGCCCCTTGCCACAAACGGAACCTGTGTCAAATCCATCCTTTGCTATACCGGACACTCGTCCCACAAATTGCAGCCTCTCATCAACGGCGGCCTCTGCGTGTGCCCATGACCCAAGTGGATGGTCTTCGCTCCCCTCCCCGAGAGCCCGAGGTTCCGTTCTCCGTTGACTCCAAATTTTCCAAAGGCAAGCCCAAGAGTTCAAGTCCCCTCTGAAGCTCTGTGATATGCTGTTGTTTATTGTTATACTCAAAGCTGAGGCCGAAGGGGTAGGTACATCTGTACCTGATTTTATCCGTGCGCAGCTTGGTAGTGATGGGTCGGAAAGCTTGTCGTCGGGCAAGGGTTGCAGGCGCAAGATCCTGAAATAATGCACAGGTAAAGTTCTGAAAGGACACTTTATCGGAAGCTCTGGCTGCAGCAAGCACTGCCTCTTTCACTTTGAAAGAATGAAATTTGACCAGCACATCACGAGGTCGCCGCTTGTCTCCCTGCGGTGTGGGCCCCACCCGGTGCGCACGTTCCAACTTAATTTTGGGGGGGGGTGTGAGCCCAATATTTCTGCAAAGAGTCCCTCCAGGAACGCATGCAGGTCCGGTCCCTCCGCTCCTTCTTCCAGGTCTCGAATACGAACGTTGTCCCTTCGAGACCTGTTTTCCAGGTCCTCTGTTTTTAGTTGAGATTGCTGTAGTTGCTCTTTAAGCGCCTGCATTTCTTCCTGGATTTCCGCTGTTTGCTTCTCCTGGGTCTGTTGATGTGCTTCCAAATCTAGTACTCGCATGCCCACCGAGTCAACGTCGTTTTGTAGGGAGGTTAATTTTTCGGTGAGGTCGGACCGGAGCTGTTCCATGCTAGCTTTAATGTCCTGGCCCAGATCCTTCCTCAGGTCAGCTTTAAAATCCTGAAACATCGCCATCATCTCTGCCTTCGTAATCGCCATGGCCACAGTGGTGTCTACGGGGCCTTCGGAGTTGCGTTTATCCGAGCCCGCGAAGAAATCGGTGACTTTCGTGGATGCTCTGGACGTCACCTTCTTGGGAGGCATACGGCTCCCCCTCCGGCTCTCCCCCGAAGCCTCTTGTCTGCGAACTTCGGTGTGCTCCCAATCAGGCTTCACTCAGGCTCTCCTCTTTCCCGCCACAGTTAGCTCCTGGCCTCGGAATTTGTAGTGGGCCCACTCCACTCTTCAAGTGCTCCGTGGAGCCCACCCTGATACGCAGCAGCTCTCCACTTGGCCTCTCGTCTGCTGGACCTTGGGGCCCTCCGGTCGCGCCGTAGCCTCTCAGCCCGCTGTCTGTGCGTCTCAACTCCTCATCCAAGTTATATCAGGGCTGCCGTATCTGACTCTCCCGCTGGTTGCCGCCACTTCTGCCCTCATGCCCTGTCTCTTGCCCCAGGACAGCGCTCCTTCCTCGCTTTCCACATTTTGGGGAATCAAAGTTCTCTGGCCTGTGCCTTCAGGGACGCGTTCTCAGAGCCCCCTCTCACCCCTCCGCCTCATTCCTAGCCGACCATTGCTCATGGAGTCCAGAGGATCACTCGCCCACAGGGCATCACGGCTCCTCTCCCTTTCACGCGCGGCACCCAGTCCCCTCCGAGGACCCCCACTCCCGGGGCCGCCGAGCGCCCGGCAATCACTGGGTGGTCTTGCATCTCCCGGTGGCCGTTGCATCAATACCTGCCTTGATCGCCGCCGCCTGCATTCGCGGGCCTTTCCCTCACAACAACTCAGCGCTCCATACTGTCCGCCATGTCAGGGTCAGGCAGATCCCAGCCGGGAGACGCGCCTCCTCACTCCTGCCTCCGGGAGAGCCGAACAGGGCCCCATCAGTCAGCCACAGCTCCTCTCGTCCCACAAGACCGTACCGGATCGTCAGGTACCTCCGACGGAGCCGCCGTATCCCCTGAATCGTCCCGGGGCTCGCCTTCACTTCGCGGCCACCATCTTGTGGCGCCCACCGCAGCTCCGGAGCGATTCTCACCGCGCCTTCATCCGGTTCTCTCGGGCTCCGCACAAGGCTTCGAAGCGGTCCCGGTGTCTTCCGCTACCGTCAGGAGTCTTTTGTGGGTCCTCTAGCCCCTGTAGCCTCCCTGAGTCTCTCCGAGTTCGCCGGCGGTCCGGGAGCCGAGACGGATTACGTCCGCTCGGCCATCTTGCCCGGCCACGCCCCTCCCTATTTCCCTTTTGCCAGCACCTGCCAAAATTCTTGAGAAAGAAGTCCAGAAGCAACTATCCAATTTCTTGGAATCTAACAACTGCCTCCATGACTCCCAATCTGGTTTTAGATCGGGCTATAGCACGGAGACAGCTCTGTTGGAAGTTGCGCAAACTGTACGTGAAGCATTAGTCCAGGGTAGCTCCGCAATGCTTGTGCTGTTGGATTTATCCGCAGTTTTGATACGGTGTCTCATCTGATTCTGTTGGAGAGACTTAAGCACTTGGGAGTGAGGGGAACCACACAGGCCAGGTTCCACTCGTTTTTGGAGGACCGGTCCCAGCAGGTCTTTCTCCGTCCCTATGTATCCTCAAAGAAACCCCTCTTGTGCGGCGTCCCCCAGGGCTCGGCTTTGAGCCCTACGTTATTCAATGTCTATCTAGCCCCCCTTGCGACTTTAGTCGAGCAATGGGGAGTGAAAGTTGTATCCTACGCTGATGATGCTCAGCTGGTGTTCTCTTTTAGAGAACACACTGAGGCTTCTTTCGCCAAATTTAAGCATTGCCTGATTTACATCTTGGCTTGGATGACAGATAGCTGTTTGAAATTAAATACCGATAAAACAGAGGTATTGTTTTTTAATCAATCGTCTCCTCTGCTATCCGAGCTCTGGTGGCCATCAGAGCTAAACCCCCCGCCGGTCCCAGTAGACTCAGCCAGGAATCTGGGGTTCAAATTTGATACGAACCTCTCCTGCAAGGCCCAGGTCTGCCAAGTCTCCTCGTCGCGCTTTTGGAAGCTGAGGGCCTTGCTGAGATTCCTCCATCTCCTGCCTATGGACTGCAGGAAGACGGTGGTCCATGCTTTGGTTACGTCCCAGCTAGACTACTCTAACAGCCTCTATATTGGACTACCAGCCTATTTGATCCAAAGACTACAAATTATTCAAAACGCTGCGGCCACACTTATTAGGAATGTGCTGTTTCGTCACCACATTTCCCCCCCATCTGCGGAGCCGCCACTGGCTGCCTGTCTAAAGGAGGATTGAGTATAAGGCGCTTTCTTTCGCCTACAGAGCCACCAGAAATCGGGGCCCAGGCTACTTGAAACAGAGACTCCAGCACTATCACCCTGATCGGGTTCTGAGATCTAATCATCAGAATCTGCTCAGGATTCCATGTTTCTCTAAGGCCAGGATAGGCGGCCAAGCTTTCTCTGTGAGAACTGCGTCCCTTTGGAACTCTATGCCTGTCCATCTTCGTAAGCTAGAGTCAGAACAGGCATTTAGGAAAGTGCTGAAAACTTGGCTTTTCAGCCTCCCGTAGTTCCTCCCCCCCCCTCTTTCCTCACTGATAACTCCGCTGTAGTGCAGAGACACCTCTGCTGGAGGTAGCAGCGCGCTGTATAAATTTCTATTATTATTATTGATTTGATTCTTAAACAACAGTTGACTGTCAGATTTTACCCTGAGATTTCTAACTACTTCAGCCGGCATGGGTGGAGTTCCCAATTCCACAGGCCACCAGTGCTTGCTCCAGGATTTCTAATCCCTCCCAAAGATCAGCAGTACCTTCCTGTCTGCATTGAGTTTCAGGGGAATCTCATTCATCAACCTCCAAACTTTTATCAGACAGAGCTTGAACCTTTACTGATATGGGCCCCCTTCGTTTGTAAGTGACCCTATGATCTGAGTGTCATCCCCATAGGAAAACACTTTGAATCCAAATCAGTGAATTATCGCAGCCAAAGGGGGGGGACAAACTCTTCAGATGTGGTGCCTATTTCTTTGTTTGTCCATATTTTTGGGAAGACACAATGCTCTTGGGGTGCCAATACCTTGCATGGAAAGCATCTGTAGTGTTTCCTCATGCTTCTTGAAGCACACCTATTAAAGTCCGTGTTCACCAGAGGCCGTCTGCGCCAGAGTTACCGCACCAAAGTCACCTGTATTAACAGTGTTCGACAGCAACTTCAAGACAGCATGTTTCGTCTACCGCAAAATTCAAAGTAACTGATCACTTAACAAAAAGGGCATTTCTTTCAGAGCGTTGAAGACTTTTTCAAGGACGTCCAGTCATAATATTCAGCGAGGACCCTAAATTTGATGGAACTTCGTGAATATTGAAAGGCAAATTCGTTGACAACCTTGATGTTACCAGAAGCAATCGGACATTCTGCTTCACTGGAGTAGGTGCTCTCCTAGTCTCACAAGGATTTGACCCTTGGCATGCACTATCCACACAGCCCATCACCAGCTGTTTTACTACCTGTTGTGGGAGGCGACGGGTGCCACGAACTTTCATGAGAGCTTAATAAATCCGAACCACACTGAATTATTGTGCTAACCCCAGGAAAGAGAACAGCCAGCTGTATTATTTTTGCAATAACTTCTTTATCATCTGAAAATAGGGAACACTTCATCTCGAGACAGAATACCTATTTCTTTAAGGAGGTAGCCGTGAAGCATCATGAAGACTGTTGCATTGTTTACTAGCACTTGGTTTGGTAGAGCATGGGACTTGTATGCTTAAATTGTGATCAAGTGGTGGGAAAAAGAGCCTTACAGGAGGACATGATATGGGTGTATTTCAATACTCTTGATGCTGTGATGGGAATGTCTCAGTTGTGTATCCCTAGCAGGGACAAGTGTCACTGTTGTTTATGAATGACAGAGAGGGGGTGTATTTTGGTGGGGAACAAGGAATCAGAGAGTGAGGGAGAATCAAAATGAGTATAAAGAGAGGCTTGATTAAGATACTGGCCAATAGGTTGCAACCCCACTTACATACACTGGTACACAAGGATCAAAATGGTTTTATCCCTCAATGACAAACCTCCTATTACATACGGCATCTATATCGCTTCCTGGATGAGACCTCCTTTTCTCACTACCCTGAGGCAGTGGATTGATATCCGAAAGGCGTTTGACACCCTACTGGATTAACTGAGTGTGGTCATGGCCAGAATGTCTGTGGGTGAGGGCTGGAACAAATGGGTTTTGTTGATGTATGCAAATGCGCAGGTGCGAGTCCGCATGGGCCACTGCATATCAGACTCCTTTACGATTTACCTAGGGACTCAGAAGGGCTGCCTGCTCTCGCTGATGCTTTGTGCATTAGCGGTTGAGCGATTAGCTTACATACTACAAATAGAGGAGAAACTTAAGGGAATCCCTCTGCGCTATGAGAGCATGTTGTCTTGCTATGTGTGGACAACATGCTCTTATACCTGAGAGAGGCCCGAACGGGGATTCAGTGGTGTGTGGACCTATTGGAGGACCTTGGTCGAGTGTCAGGTTGTGATCCAACTGGAGGAAGACGTGCATTCCTTGTGTTCTCCGAGCGGTTGGACCCTCTGGGATCTGTACAGCATCTGGGAATCCTGTGGGAGCCCAGAGTTTTTAGGAATCTGGGATTTACGGTGTACCACTCAGTTCTAGACACTAGAGAGGGCAACCTTGGGAGCGCACGGGTAGTTGTGAGGGGTAATGTTGCCTTCTGAGGGATGCGTAGACTCCCCATTATGGCTAGAATGGCATTGGCAAAAACGATCATGCTGCCCAGAGTCCTTTAAAACCTTGCAAATTTCCTGATTTGGATTCCGAAGGGCTAGTTTAGATATTTAAACACATTTTCCGGTAACTGATATGGGAGTGTTGACACAACCGAATGTCAATGTACGCACTCCAAAGGCCCACTGTAGGGGAGGCCTAGGAGTCTCTGATTATAAGCTATACTACTTTTCAACACAGCTACAGTGCCCTGCTTGCTGGCAGGAGTAGGTCTTGCTCAATTGGGTTAGTTTGGAGAGGCTCATACGGAGGGGGCGCTACTGGAGATGTTCTTGGGAGTGAAATTGGCTCCTGCCTAGAAACCGAAACTCCTCACTATTGTCCTCCAGTGTTGAAGGGGGCACTCTGCTGAATAGGGTTTGTCTTCTTATATGCCCCTTCTACACCTCTGGTGAGCCTTTCAACCCCAAGAGGGGTTTTTGAGGGAGTAAATTGATGCGGAAATAGTAACATTTAGGGACTGCTACTCTGAGGGCTCCTTCCGGAGCATGGAGTCTTTGACTGCAGAGAGTGACTTACTAAGTACCCAATTCCTAGTATATAGGGCGCTGGTACTGGTGGTTCGTAAACTCATCGGGGTATTAGATCCAGAGCCTCCCACACACGACCTGTTGCAGTCTTTACTAACTTTCAGATATGGCCGTCGTTGGATCTCTTGGCTTTACAAAACAATGCTTCTCATGTTTTCGGATAACCTGCCGACTTTGTGCACCAGACGGGAGACTATAATTGGCAGACTGTTCCATGGGGAAGAGTGGGAGCAGACCCTAGAATACTTGTACACTATCTCATGAACCACGCGATTTAATTTAATGCAGTTTACCTACCTATATATCACCTATCTCATACCCCACAGACTGAACACCATGCTACACACTGCTGCTTTGAGCTGCCCTAGGTGTGCTCTTGCTGATGCGGACTTTGCCCACATGGTGTGGAGCTGCCCTCTAATAACTCACTTTTGGCTCCAAGTGACTGCGGAGTTGGGGAGAACCCTGAACAGACAACCGTACACTCAGTGGAGTTCTGCTTGCTTTGCCTCTATAGTATAAGAGCTGAATGGAAAGCTGGTAATAGGTTTCTAGACTTAGGCCTGGGCGTGGACCGCAAGGAAATTGCATTACACTGGAAATCCCAAGATGGCCTACCGCACAGTAGGTGGAAGGCAGAGGTTAAGAGCTGGGCGCTGGCTGAGGGAGCCGCCTTGCACGTGGAGGAGTACAGAGGCCACCGCACGGAATCCTTGGCATAGGAGTGAATTGAGGTAGAAGCTAGCTTTACTGAATCTGGGACGCAGTAGCCCGATGGAGAGGGCCATTTTTCCAACTTCTTAGACGTCCCCTGGCAGCTGGCGAGACCAGCCTCTCCCGGCGCCAGGCGGTAACTGGAATACACTCCTGGGCCGTCCCTTTTGCGTCACTGCACCCTAATTATTGGATGGCCATGCAGCCGAACATGGGACATTTTCTATACTCTTAAGCATATTAACTCTGTTGTGTTACATATGGTTTATGTTATATGCCATTGGGTACTCTTAGTGTGCAGAATACCTAAATGTGTCATCCTGAGCCTGATTGATTCTATGCTGATTACGCAGCTGGAGTCTTACTAAACGAGCGATTATTATATGCTTAATATAATGATTTATCCTGTGCTTATACTGTCATTGTTCTTTTTTTATAAAGTTGTGAAAAGCCAATAAAGAATGTTTTTTTTAAACTAGACCTGAGAGCATCTACACTGTGTGCCCCAGTGACAGGAATAGCACTAGTAAACAGCGTGGTTAGCACTTCACTGTGCTTCAAGTGTGCCTCTGACTGCCCCCATCTTCGCTAGAAATGTGCCTAGTCTCCTCCCTGGCCTGGGAGTGATTTGTGGGATTGACGGTGCAGTTTTAAGCATTTTGCTCCTCAATACTATGCTAGTCGTTGCTCGGTACATTGTTGATACCTGTATATAGAGCCCCCACTGTCCTGAAGGACTTAGACTTCGGTGAGTGCTTCCAACAAATCCGGACGCACACAGCATTTGGAAACCGAAATTGCAGTTTGTGGTTGTTCCAATTCCCAGACTCCAAGTGTGTGGTGCTGCAAAGTTCACCTTCCTACCGCTAACTTTCTCCCCGTTATCACTGTGAGCCGAGGATCCTTCAGTGCAGGCTCTAGGGACATTCATTATGTGTCCCCTAGACACGTATGATTCATTGTCTCTGTATGTGTGTGATGTAAAGTGCTCTGACACCCTACACTGGTATGAAAGGTGCTATAAAGCAAATGAAATACATGTGAGAGAGGGGCTATGGAGAGATAAGAGGCACTGTTGAAGGGTGCTAGTGAGGGAATCATTGAAGAGCCCCAGCAAAGATTGTTGTATCCTGGTGCACAGGAAGGTCATCATTTACTGTGCTTTAAGAGCTTATGCAATTCAATATATAATGACAAATGTGTTGTTGAATGCACCATTTTTTCACTAATTTTCTTGGGGGGAGAGCACCCCAAAGCCCTCTTTGTAGTAGTCAGGCTTACTTGCTGCACTTGGTTTGCACCATGTGGGACTGGTCTGACAACATTTGCCAGGGCTGCTTTGGGTTTCCAGTCCGGCCCTGGCAGGAGCAGGAGCCTCGTACTGCTAAATAAAGCCAAACATTGAAAAGTTAGTCGCTGAGATGCAGCACCAACCTTCCCATTAAAATGTTTTAATTTTTGCAAATGTTTTCAATATAAAATAATACAATCTTTAGTAATTATTTTCCACTGGTCTAATTCATTATCATCATCACCAGTCTCATTCTGATCATCGTCATTCATTCATTCATTCATTCATTCGCAAGAGTTTCTTGAGTTTCTTAACTGCCCAATACCAGCACCTCTCTTACCAGTGTTGGGTGTCAGATCACTTTACATCACACACAAACAGAGACAATGAATCATATGTGTATAAATCAGTGTATAGAAAATGTTGCATAAGGCAAAGGGGACCACAAGGTGTAGGATTCACATGTCATCCATACTGGTAGGCATTATTTTAAGAGTGCTTGGTCTGGAGAAGCACAACTCAGGATTCAGAACATAAAACAGTAGTTTATGCTGACTTTAATAATAAGAATTTATTTCTACCCAAACAAACATTTTAGCAGCATCAGGATAATGGAAGACTGGGAAAAATCGTAACTTTGTAACTTGTACCATGCAGTTTGCATGCAGCTCTTTGATGGCAGTTCATAGCTCACTGTGCTAGATTACGATTGTAACTTATGAACTGCACAGTAACAACAGAATCTCTGTGACAAAATCAGTAACTCACTAGGCTATGCACATAAAATATTGTTTTTTAAATTCATGGTACACGTTCTTTGCAGCAGTCATATTAACTCTCTGCACTACCTTAGATCAGTCAAAGCTGCCACTCGACAAAACTCCCATCTCGCTCCAGCAGGTACATTAATCACCAGAGTTATCTTGACACTTTTATTGTTGCCAGAAAGCTGCTGATTATACAAGGAACTTTACAGTGCTTTTAAAACTGCTGCCTGTGGACTCTCTGGGATTGTGTCCCAGGCCCCTGGGGGTCTGCGGACCACAGTTTGAGAACCGTCAAGTTAGACAGCACAATGGTTTTCAAAATTGGTGCTGTTGCTGTCACAGAAGAGACGTGGCCGTCTGAACTTAACTTTGACAAAGTCATGCTGGAAGTCTTGTCCTTGATCAAAGATGGGTGGTGTACCAGAGAGAAAGGGAGTGATGGGAGCAAGACATTTTGGCATGTCAAGGGTGAATTGTTAGATAGACATGACTTGATGTTTAGGGGCACAGGATTGGTTCCAGCACTTTGAGGGAAAAACTAATTTCTCTTGCTCTCTGTGGCCATCAAGGTATGTCAAAGAGGAGAGAACGGCTTAGATTGACGTGCTGGTGGCCAGAAATGGATTGTCAAGTTGAGAGAGTGATACAGGAGTGTGTACGATGTGCCATGAGTGAGAATGCCGTAAAGCCTAGAGTGCAACACATGGTGATTAGAGAATGACCCACTCCCCCTTGGGAGGAGGTTGCTTTAGACATTTTGGGTCCCATACATGGAGATGGCTGTGAAACCTATCTTATAGTTTTCATTGACATGTGCTCTAGATGGCCAGTGTAACAAGGTGAGGGGTAATTATACTCAGGATGCAGGAGATCCAAAGTAAAAGTAAGTTTATTCCTTCCAGAAGGTCTCATCCAACCTTTCCGTGCTGCCCAGCCTCTCTCTGTTCTCAGACCCTCTCTCTCTACATTCTAAATGACCTAACAACATTCCATATCCTAAGCAACTACATGTATATTGCACCTTCCACCTACAAGAATAAAGAGGGAGCCAAGAAAAAAGTGTGGTCCCAAAATGAGTTTTCCCTATGCAATTTCCCATAGAAAACGTTTTGGCAAAATGGCTGAACAGATTTACACCAAGTTTGGCAGAAAGATAGATCTTTTCTCAGAATTGTGCTTTTCATGATTTGCTGTAAATATGGTCAGCTTTTTAAAAAAAATTTTTTTCCAAGTTTCAGGTATAACAACAGAAATATATATCAGTGCAGTATAATGTTCAATACTCGTGCATTACAATTCTCATACATGCGCAAAAAGCATTGACAGCTTGGACTTATGTTTCAATTGGCATAAAGGACTGCCATGTGCCTCCCCTATCTCGTCTGCATACCAAGGGTACCACTCCCCAATCCTGTCTACAACATCCCCAACATCTTATGTCTATACGGCCTGATTTGTGTTCATCCGAGACCTCGGCTAAGCATCTATCTGTGACTTGAAAGTGTATCTGAACCCTTTTTTACACAGTTTCCACATTTCCCACCCCCCGTTTGCTGTAGTGGGTTAGTCAGTAGGTACGTTCATAAAGGATTCCATATGTCTTTCGGTTTAGAGGTTAGTGGGAGTAGTTCTGCATAAGTCAGTGATTGCTCTTGCCAAAATAGAAGATCCTGGAACCAGTCCTTAAACTTGTGGGCCCTTCCCCTGCTCCACCTGCAAACCACTTTTCGTTTAGCTAACAACAGCCCCAGCACTGTGTATTTCCTGTAGGCGACTTAGACCTCCTCTGTATAGGACAGTAATTGCATGATGGGTGATGCCAGCAAGGGAGATCCAATCATTTGCACCATTGCACTGAACACCTGCTGCCAATATTCATGAACTACTGCACATTCCCAAGTTAAATGTAGGAAATCTGCAGTCTCCCGCCCACAATGGTCACATTTATAATTTTCTCGTAGCTGAAATTTGAGCATCTTAACTGGCCTGTAATACAATCGGGGGAGGAACTTATAGTGTATTATACGTAATCGGCTGCTGACAGAGATGCGTACGGTCTGCTGGCAGCAATATGCCCATTGCTTGTCCTGCAGAGAGACACCCAGTTCCGCCTCCCAATGTGCACGTGACCCTGTCAGGCTCCCTACAAGTGAAGTTTGCGGGGTGTGATATAGGAGGGAGACCACATGCGTAGGAGAAGCAGATTGAATGAAGGTGTGGAATGGAGATAGTGTGTGTAGTTCGTGGGGAAACGCAGGTGTAGCTGTCTTAACACTCTGCCGTAGTCTAACATATAGAAATAAGTCCATGGGTATGGGTTCTACCTCCCGAAAAAATTGTTCCTGCGGACGAAACATCCCGTCAGTATAGAGGTTCCACCATGCCTGAACTTGAACCTTTTGCAGCAGTTGTCTGCAGCCTAATTCTTGAGTCACTCCCAGGTCCGGATGGTAAGGAAGAGGTAGCAAAGGCGAGTACAACATTGGTATGTCCAATTTCTTAGCGAGCCGCCGCTAAGCTACTATGGTGCATGTTACTGTAGTAGGGGCAGCATCTCTATCCCTGGGTCTTATCGCAATAAACCCCGTCAGTGGAGTCGGGTCCATGTAGCCCTGTTCCATGGCTAGTTGTGGCATGTACGGGGGGGCTGGAACCAATATGCTGCAAAGTGCCCCTGTGCACAAAAATAATACAATTGTAAATCAGGAGCCTCGAAACCTCCCCGCGAGAAAGGCAGCGTCAATACCTCCCATTTCAGCCTGGGTTGTTTACCACCCCAAGCAAGGTGTATCAGTTGTGATTTCATGGCTTTAAAGAATTGTCGTCCAGGGTTATATGGTCTGTTAATGAACAGATAAAGGAGTTTAGGCAGTACCACCATTTTGATCAGGGAGATCCTTCCCGCCATTGACAAGGGCATGGCAATGTATCGTGTGATGGAGTCAGTCAGGGCCGCCAGGGTTTTTCCATAGTTAGCTCGCATTAGCTCTGTTCTGTTTCTAGAAATCGTTATCCCTAGGTACTTCACCTCTGAGGTGCCCACACTATAGGGTAGTCTGGAGTGTATGGGAGAACAGTTTCAATGAGAGGAAACAACTGGGATTTTCCCTAGTTAACGTTTATCCCTGAGAGTTCTCCGAAAGCGGTGAACTCGCATAGTATGGGGTTGAGGTTAACTTGCGGGTCTCGGACATAGAGCGTGACATCATCTGCGTAGAGGGAGACTAAAATATGTCTAGTAGGGTAGCGGATTGCTCCTTCCCGATGATGCTGTCGCAGCTTAGCCGCTAGTGACTCGGTGGCCAACGTGAACAGGAGGGGGGACAATGGGCACCCCAGCCTCGTGCCGCGTCAAATCAAGAAGGGGGATGAGCTCACACTATTGATGAGGACCGTCGCCTGCGGGTGTTGATGAGGCAGCTCTATCCATTAGAGAAAGCCAGGAGGCAATTAAAAGATCCACGTAAAGATGAAGAAGTACACAGAAATGTGCTTCAAATACGGGTTTATTATAAGCACCTCATCCATCAAATCATCGTCTGCAACTGCCGGATTATCATCGGCCTCACCACATTCTAAGTTCTTCATTCCATAGAACTGACTATCTCAACATGTAGCTGAGATAGATACCACACATCTCCCTTCTTACATTTAAATATACATAACATACATATATAAGAACAGATAAATATTAGTCTCCAATGATACCAAGAAACTGTAAAATGCAATGTACAAAAGAAAGATGACAGAATGAATCTTTCAAACCAGCAAAGAGATCTATTTAACATAGTCTTTAAGATAAGATGGAATATTTGTCTTGCGCACACTTCGTCTGACATCAGGACCTGTCAACCTCTCTGAGAAGTTCAGATTGTTTTGTCTATGATTTTCTAACTCCATATTAGACTTAAGTACCACCACACGACTCAGATTCCACACCCTCCCATCTTCAACTTTGACAGCATTTTTAAAACATTTAATCACTTGAATAGGTTTAGTATACCTCGACCAAGACATTGCACCTACAGGAGCTTTAACACGCACCCAATCACCTACACCTTTCATCAAAGTGTTTCTTGTTTTTTAACTGCAACCTTTCTTCCCTCTCTCTCCATGCTCCTATACCATTATCCTTGATACCTTTACCCCAAGTCATCCAACCAGGACATAATATAGTGTTGGGAGTCCTACCTTTGAATAACTCAAAGGGTGGCTTATGAGTTGTGGTATGAGGTGTCATGCGATGGGCCATGATACATTTTCATAACTCTTCTTTCCAATTTAAGGCATTTACCCTAGACAGTTGAATGTTCTCTTTTATTACCCTATTGAATCTCTCAACTGTTCCATTTGTCTTGGGATGATAAATTGAACACTTTCTGTGTTGAATACCACACATTGACAAGAAATCATCCTTTTGCTTAGAACAAAACTGAGGACCATTGTCAGATAAAAGTGTTTTTGGAAAACTTTCCCTTTTAAATACATCTTGCAAAAACTCAATAACACTTCCAGAAGTCACTTCACGCACACATGAAACTTCTACCCATCTAGAGTAAAGATCAATTAAAACAATCAAATAAGGAGTACTATAATCTCCTTTAAGTGGTCCAACAACATCTTTGGCAACATCTTGCCATGGACTATCAGGTAACCTACGACAAACCATGGGCATGGTCCAAGGAGTAAGAATTTTGTCACTGATCTTGCAATGCATGCATTCTCTAACTTCACGTTCTATTTCTAAATCCATCCCAGGCCACCAGAAACTAGCTCTTAATCTTTCTTTACTCTTCACAATACCTAAGTGTCCTTGATGCTCTTCCTCCATTAATTTCTTCCTTAATGACATGGGAGGAACTAATTTTGTTCCCCTCAAAAGAATGCCTTTATCTACAGCTAACTCATCCGAAATCAGCCGCCAATTCTTTGATAACGTCTTATCCAAAGCTGTCCCTGAATGAATCTTGTCTACAACCTGCATTAACTCATTGTCCGTTAATAACTCCTCTTTCCACTCATCTTCTTTTATAACACCTAACGTAACTTCACAGACTTTAACCTCTTCCTCTAGTATGTCTTCTACTAACTGGTCATCCTCAACACCAGATACCAACCTGGAAAGGCAATCTGCAGTTACATTTTCAACACCTGGTAAGTGCTCAACCGAAAAATGGAAATCCTGTAAACCAATCACCCATCGCCTAATCCTAGATTAAATAAAATCAAGACCTTTCTTTTGGAAAATCTCTTTAAGAGGTTTGTGATCTGAACACACCTTAAAATAAGTTCCCCAAATAAAATTACGAAACTTATTTAATGACCAATAAATAGCCAACGCCTCCCTTTCCACTACAGAGTAGTTTAATTCTGCTCCTCGTAAACTTCTTGATGCACAAGCAATAAGTTGTTCTCTACCATTCCTTCTTTGCTTTAAAATTGCTCCAAGACCCTTAGAAATTGCATCCGTTACTACAGTAGTTTCACATCCCGGAACATATGCTTGCAAATTTGGGGCATCTTTTAAGTCATTCTTTAACTCCACAAACTCTTGTTGACATTCTTGAGTCCATTTAAACTCTTTGTTCTTACCAAGTAGTTGTCTCATGTTACTGGATTTACAGGCAAATTTTTTTATGAATTTTCCATAATATTCAACCATCCCCAAAAATGAGACAACTTCCTCTTTCGAACTTGGTGACGCTAACTTTGTAATAGTAACTACCAGTTCTTTCTTTGGTGCAACACCTATACCAGTGATAAGATGACCCAAATAATTAACCTCCCTTTCAGAAAATTTACATTTCTCAAATTTTAACGTGAGACCAGCATTTTGCAATTTTCTTAACACCACCCTTACTCTGCTATCATGTTCTTCTTGTGTCATTCCAAATATCAACAAATCGTCTTGATAACATTTGACCCCTCTCAACCCTTTTAGAATAGAAGTCATCACTCTCTGGAAAACAGAGGCCGCTGACACCAAACCAAACGGCATTCTTTTGTACTTATAAGCACCCATAGGTGTTATGAATGCTGTTAAGTCTTGAGAAATCTCAGTAAGTTCTATCTGATGATATGCCTGTGTGAGATCAAGGGTAGTGAAAAACTTCGCTCCAGCCAGAGTTGACATAATTTCATCTATATTTGGGAGTGGAAATTTATCCACCACCACCT
Source organism: Calotriton arnoldi (assembly GCA_963921515.1). Lineage (NCBI taxonomy): Eukaryota > Metazoa > Chordata > Amphibia > Caudata > Salamandridae > Calotriton > Calotriton arnoldi. The sequence goes on from CAWUFW010011325.1 coordinate 360,144, forward strand.
CCTTATTTAGCGACCTGAGGTCTACACATAGTCTGATATCGCCATTGGCCTTGTTAGCAATTTCAACTGGTGCCAACCACTCAGTGGCCTCCACTGGTGTTATGATTTCTTGCTTTAACAGTTTTTCCAATTCCTGTTCCACTTTTCATTGTAATGCAATGGGAACTCTCCTAACTTTGGCTACAGTCGGTATTGCCCCATTTTTCAGTTTAATACAATGCTTATACCCTTTCAAACATCCCAAACTTTCTTCAAACAAGTATGGAAATTCAGATATAAAATCATTAATCTTGGTTTCAACTTCCTGTATCTGTATTTGCGGTTCTGCATTTGGATTCAAAGTAACAGCCAATAAATGCTGGTGTGGCCACCCAAGCAAACTATCCCCTTTCTTAGATACGTAAATCTTCCCAACCATTAATTTCTTGCCTAACTCTATACAATCATTGAAATAACCCAACATACTTATGGGTTGCCCTCCATATCCTCCAGGGCGCACATCCATATTGTACAGTTTGTTTTTCTCTTGAAACCACTTGCAGAATGTTTCTTTTGAAATAATAGTAAGATGAGAGCATGAATCAAATTTCATTTCCAAATCAACTCCATCAATTTTCACAGTACCAACAGGATGATCTTGTCTCACAGACTCTTTGACTTGACATATAATCTCTTTTATTTCCTTGTTCTGAAATTTGTTTTGTATAAATCTACAAAATCTTATAATATGTCCCCTTTTTCCACACCCATGACAAATAACACTCAAGGCAGGACACGTTCTAGCATTTGCCTTATGACCACTTCTTCCACAACGAAAACATTCAATTAGATTTTTTAAGCCTTCTTCTTTCACAAACTCTTTAGGAGAAGACTTTTCACTTTTTATGGCACATATGTTTTCTTCCAATTCTTCTACACATGGATGACTTTTGTTTTTTTCACACTTTAACTCAGTTACACATTTTAACATATGTTCCACCCTTTTTGCTATTGAAATTACCTCTTCCAAAGGAGGTTCATCTTTGAACCACAATTCTTCTCTAATTTTATCCTCTCTACACTTTAAAACAAATTGATCTCTGATATGTTCCTAATTAGCTGCTCCAAACTTACAGCTTGACGCAAGCTTCCTAAGATTGGTTAAATAATCTTCAACCGTCTCATCCTTTCCCTGTTCCCTTAACCCGAAATGATATCTTTCCATTATAGTACTTACCCTGGGCAAATAATGCCTATCTAGTTGTGCAATACTTATTTCATACTCATTTAACCCCTTTGTTCTTCTGTAGTTAAATCTGGTAGATTTTCTAGCACTTCCTGTCTTTCACCACCAAGACAGTGTAGTAACAATGAATGTTTCCTTTCTGCACTTAAATTAGTACCACATACACGTGCATAATGCCCAAATATTTTCTTCCATTTGCTCCACTTAATAACAGGTTCACCTGGACTGCTAAAAAAAAATGGAGGTGCTGGTACATTTTGCATTTTGAACCTCTATAAACCGAACTTTACCCTAAAAACAGAACAAGACTAGAGAAAGTAAAAGAAATAAGCTCAAAGGGAAAAGGAAAGAGAAAAATAATAAATTATCCTTTCTTATTTTTTTTAACAACATGCACAAACATATTTTAATTTATAATTCTAATAGAAAACCAATCCCATTTGCCTCAGTGTACCAAGGAGATAATTCCATTCGACCGAATCGAATGCCTTCGAGGCATCTAGAAAGACCACCACCGCTGCCGTCTCAGGGTCTATATCTTGCATCACCGAGAAAAGGGTGCGAAGATTGTGCGATGTTGCACGTCCTGGAATAAATCCTGCTTGATCGGGCAATACCAAAGAGCCCATGAGAAGGCTCAACCGATTGGACAGTACCTTGGCTAGGATTTTGACTTCGCAATTGATTAAGGAGGGTGGGCTATATGACTCACATTTAATTGCTGGCTTTCTGGGCTTTAATAGGGAAGTGATCACCGCCTCTCACATGGTCAGGGGAGAATTCCGGCATCCCAAATATGGTTAGCTTTTTATGACAAACTAAGGTTCAACGTTAGTGATATCTGGACACTACTCATGTGGTATCGCATATTAAAAAAATAAAGCGGTCTGATTGGTTGAGAGTTTTTTTCCCCATCAGCTGCTTTGATACTGGCCCGAGATACAGAGGAATCTGATTGGCTGGCTGCAACATCAACAGAAATGTTGCGGCTGCCATTACATGATACTGGGGTCCGTCCCTGTGTTTGGAAGTTCAGCAAAGAAAGCCATAAGAGGCCAGGGTAGGCGAACGCTGACACCCAGGCTCTTCTGAGAGGGTCCCAGAAGACCCCTCCCCCCCCCCATGGGGCCAAACTACATAAACAAATTGTGCACCGGGAGCGGGCAAAGCACTTGTGAGGTACAGTGGGACTCTTGTGGGACTCAGTGCGGCCCTCCTGTGTGGTCTTATGGAGTACCGCAGTACTGCTGAAATTATTTTTTCTTTTTAATGTAGGGCTCCTTGGGGGGTTGGCCTGCAATAGGGGGCTGGCTGCCTGCAGGGTAGTGGGTGTCTGCTAGTGGTTGGGCGCAGGACCTGGTTGCAGGCCAGGCCTTGCATCCAACCCTCTACAATGCCTGGTTACAAGGTATGCTTAGTGAGAAAATTGGGTGTATATGATAAAACAAACTGATATTCACTGAAAAAAACAAAGGTTAGAGTGACGTTTTACTTAGGTGAAAATGTCAGTTTAAACGTAACATTTTACACCCAAAAAACCAATGAAGTTATAGTTTACTGCGCTAACTAGAACTTGTGCCCCCAACCATGTTCTGCTTATAACCTCACAGATTGCATCACTCATGACGTGTTCAATGACATGATCACTGATAACATGTCAAATTACTTCATTGATGACAACACTGTGGATTACAGTACACAGTGTGGATTACACCTTATAGTACACCTTATGCTGGAAGAGAGTCAACCTGGGGAATTTCTTCAACTATAGCTCTAGTTTAGTGGCAGACACCCCAAAGTTGGAGTCTCCCACAAACTTAGCTCTTCCTTCATACATTAGGTCATTTTATGTTCCTGCTTCACTCAAATCAGGTCATTAGTTTCACCTCAGAAACAAAAGAAATAGCGCAATATGTTACCTTTAAGTGCATCAAAGTCCTTACCAGTGGCCGTCACAAAGTGCAGATTGAAATAATGCGCTGCAATGCACGAAGGCATGCAAAAGTAACACCTCAGAAAAACACCAACTTGAGAAAAACATGGAGCACGTCTAAGCTGCTGAATTTAAGAAGGTTTGCCAATTTAGGGGACTTTCGAGGCCAGGGAGTTAATCCAACTGAGGGCCTGGCTTCTCTGGTGGAGCATAAAATGAAATGCTGGATATGGCTACTACAACAAAGGGGGGGTCACCAGGTAGATGTGGAGGCGCAGAGCCCCACAGAGCTCGCCAAAGCATCATCATAAATTTCAAACACAAGTTACAAAGTACAGAAGACCACCATTAGTTGGCAACCTTCAAATCAAATAATCAGGGCTGCAATGGGGACAAGTTACGTAGCCCTGAAGAAGGAGCATTAGTTCAGGTGTTACCCATAGTCGTAGCAGTGCACGTCTGGACAAATGGGATTAGGCATATGAATTTATGGTCTGACAATTGTGCATTGGTGCAGATGATTAATAGTGAGATATTACACCAGTTGTATTATCCAATTATATATAGGTGTCTACTGGCTGGACGTAATAAGCCAGTGCTTCCCAAATGTTTTAGACCAATAACCCATTTGTTTAGAAGGACACTCTTTTGCGACCCACCTACCTTTATTAGACATGAGGCGGGCAATTTTTTAATGAAACTAAAGCATCGTGTGACAACACACTGTCAATTACACATGGCACATTTTCAATTGAAATTGGCACTAAATTTGAACAGACATACAGTTTTACTGCTAAAACTATATTGCATACAAATGATATGTGGAAATCGGATTTCAGTGAATATTTATCATTTGTGCTTCACCAAGTAAAGTGCCTTGATTTGTTTTGATCCTATTAAAATCTTTGCTTCTATCACACTTCAGAATTACAAAAAATTGCTTCATTTGGGCTTTCCTAACATCTAAACGTGTGTGGTTATATTGCTGTGTTTTTCAAAAAATTACATTCTACAGCCTTCCCTTTTACACTCTCTGTACCCCAGCAAGATTGTCACATAATTCACTTTACTTTCCTTTCTCTGACTGAAAAGTGAAAGAAGTTTGTAAACACCAATCCATATGTTAAAAAACATAATCACCTAATTGTCAGAAGACATGGCCTGATATTTGACCTCTGTCTTTGAAGAGCAGCAAATGTGACAAGATAAATACAGAATTTAAAGGCACCTTTATTTCTTAATTGGACTTTCACTGACCAACCAAAAATCGGCTAACGACCCACCATATTATCTGAAACATCCTTCCAGAAGGGCTCAATGAGCTAGAATTCTCACCATATATGTTTAAAGACACCCGTTATGCCACAATCTCTTCAATACAAGTCGCTCGAAGCTGGGTAGAGTTTATGCAACTTAGATGGGTAGTAATACCAGTCCAGAATTCCATTATAATGCATCTCTCTACCCATAATACTTTTAAGATTCTTCACAACACCACACAATAGGATCTCCCATTGTTTTTTTTTCTAGCTCAGCAGCTAACATATTGTTCCACTGATTCTTACATGGGTGTATTGTTTGTCCAGCTGCATGTTACAAGATTCTGCATATGGTGAAGATAAGATCTTTGACTGTCCTACAAGTCGTACCAATTTCTCAATTGGAGATAGATCTCTGGTAGCTGCCTGTCTGCATTAACCAGTGCCTCATTTGTGTGTAGCGGTATCTTTCTGACTCATCTAAATTTAATTTCTTTTTACGTGAATCAAATGATAGGATTTCTGTGTCTTGGAACATATCTGATTTTACTAAACAGTTGTCAGATTTCAACTGCTCAAACAGACCTTTCTGCATAGCTTGTGAGAAAGCTGGATTGTATGGAAAGGAGAAGATAGTTGGATCCTGTTGTTTTGTAAGTGTGTCCCAAATCACCATTATTGTCCTTGCGTAAATGCTAAGTTTAACATTCTATCCTTTGTTGGTTTCCAAATGAGATCCCATTTAGTTTTACCTACCACTGCCCTATCCATAAGATTTAGAATTCGTGGAAGCACATTCTTTTTATTCACGTTTGTTCTCACCAGTCATGATAAAAGCAAAGGGGACCATTTCATAAAGTCACCCCTCAATGTAGATAGTAAATTTGAGAAATGAGCCCTAGAGAGTTTTTCTGGGTGTGGTGTGATCTGTACTCCCATCTATTTAATTGATTTTGTCATCCATTTAAATGTGAACTGGGCTGTTCATTCTGTTGCTCGGTTCAAGAAAAGCGAGAGATTGAAAACCTCTGGCTTGGTCAAATTCATTTTGAATCCAGCAACATTTTCAAATATCTTGAGTTGATAGTAAACATTTGCTAGCGAGCCAGAAAGGAAAGGGTCAGTTGGACATCGTCAGTAAAAGCAAGATTTTATGATGATCTTGTCAAACGATATAATGTGGAAAAGATTATCTCTTCTTATTTTGATAGCTAAAGGGTCAATACTTACAGCAAAAAGAATATAGGAAAGAGGACACTACTGCTGGGTTTCTTGCCTAATCGGAAAAAATTGGTATAGCCGACCATTAACCATTTTCCTGGGCGCCTTATATATTGCTATTAACATGTCAACAACCATAGGACTAAATCCAAAGGGCTTCAAGGCTTTTGCCAGATTTCTCCAGTCCAACCGATCAGAAAACGTTAGCATTTAATGATGCTAATGTAGCTAGTATGTTCTTCATTTTGATGTTTTCTACTAGATGAACAATTTTACAAAGATTATATAGCATTTTGCCTCCCCGATGAAGCCTATTTGATCTGGATTTGTAGGGGTTGGACGAGGAACCTCCAATCTGTTTGCTAGTATTTATGTGTATAACTTTGTATCTTTATTAAGAAGAGCTATGGGCCTATGGTTTTGGTATCTGTGCAACAAAAGCTTCACCTATTGAAGGTGTTACCTTCCCCTCACTCACAATGGCATTAAATGGGGTTGTGAGATGAGGGGTCAAGATAGAAGAAAAGGCCTTAGTGAAGTTCCCTGATAACCCCTCAGCTCCCGGGATCTTGTGTGCCTTCAGCTGTTTAATACCTGAAAGGACCTCCTCATATAGATGAGGTTTTCAAACTCCTCTCTTTGACTCAGATGTACATGTGTATAATACTGTATATAATATTCACCAAACCGTCTAATTTCCTTACTTCTGTTTTAACTAGGTGGCTGCAAGGATGAAATACAGCTACGTTCTAGCTTCTGACAGAGCTGTTTCACCAAATGGGTGCAACCTTGTTACACTGATCATAGGATCATTGTTGTAGGTAAAGAAGAGTGTGTTCTGTTGTACTGGTTGTGGTAGCATTAAGCTTACCCCTTAGATGTGTGACCTGTCTCTTTAGCATTCTAGTTTGGATTTCTTTGTGCACCTTTTCCATTTTCCTCAGTTCCTCCTCTAAGACAGTTCATTCTCTGCTTCAGAGTCTTTTGAGGGCAACCTTTCCTCCAATACATTTACCCCGGTTATTGCCTTAAATGCATCCCATATGCATACTTGACCTACATTTTCAGTTGTATTAACTGGAAAATATTCTAGTATTTGTGTTGCTAATTCTTCCCTGAGGGCTGGGTCCTTAAGAAAGGAAGGGTGGAAAATTTGCCATTCCTGTGAAGTCCTTCACCCATCCCAGCTGAGGGATAAGTCTATGGGCTGTTGATCTGAAATTGTTATTATACTATCATATATACTTATGCCCCCGTAATGCACTGCTTATGACCTCACATATTACATCACTCATGACATGGTCAGTGACATCACTGATGACATCTCAAAGACATCACTGATGACAACATCCAGTGATTGTGAGTGTTTTTTAAAGGTTTATGAGTGTTAAACATATATACTCAGTGACTACATAAGTTAAATTAGTATACTTTGTGTACTACTAATCACTGATACTATTTCTAACATATATTATGTGAGTGGCTATGTGACTGTCTGGATCTGTGTGTGAGTACGTGTCTGAGAGGCTGTATGGGTTAATAAGTAGATGTGTGAGAAGTTGTATGGGTGAGTGTGTCCCTGTGTGAGTGCCTGTATGGGTAAGTAAATGGCTATGTGAGTGGCTGTATGGGCAGGTGGGTGGGTGTGTGAGTGGCTGCATGGGTGACTGAGTGGCTATATGGGTGAGTGACTCAGTATGTAAGTAGTTGTATGGGTGAGTTAGTGGCTGCTTGAGTGGGCGTATGGGTGACTGAGTGGCTGTTAGAGTGGATGTATAGGTACATGAGTGGGTGTGGAAGTATCTGTTTTGGAGAGAGCATGGCTGTGTGAGTGGGTGTATGGGTGAGTGAGTGGGTGTGTGAGTGAATGTATGGGTGGGTGAGTGACTCTGCACGAGGCTTTTTGGATGAGTGAGTGGGTGTGTGAGTGGCTGTATGGGTAAATAAGTGGGTGTGTGAATAGCTGTATGGGTGAATGCCTGGCTGTGTGAGTGGCTGTATAGATAAGTGGGTGGCTGTGTGAGTTACTGTTTGGGTGAGTGAGTGGCTGTGTGAGTAAGTGTATACATAAGTCAGAAGCTGTGTAAGTGGCTGTATGGGTGAGTGAGCGGGTGTGTGAGTGGCTGTATGGGTCTGTGAGTTGGTGTGTGAGTGGTTGTATGGGTGTGCGAGTGGGTATGTGAGTGGTTATGTGGGTGTGTGATTAGGTGTGCAATTGGTTGTTTGGGTATGCAAGTGGGTGTGTGAGTGGTTTTATGGGTCTGTGAGTGGTTTTGTGGGTATGTGAGTGAGTGTGTGAGTGGTTGTGTTGGTGTGTAAGTAGTTGTATGGGTCTGTAAGTGGGTGTGTGAGTGGTTGTATGGGTGTGTGAGTGGGTGTGTGAGTGGTTGTGTGGGTGTATGAGTAGGTCTGTGAGTGGTTGTGTGGGAATGGGAGTGGTTGTATGGATCTGTGAGTGGGTGTTTGAGTGGTTGTGTGGGTGTGTGAGTGGGTCTGTGAGTGGTTGTATGGGTGTGTTAGTGGGTTTGTGAGTGGTTGTGTGGGCGTGTGAGTAGGTGTGCAAATGGTTCTGTGGATGATGTCATCAGTGATGTCATGAGTGATGTCACTGACCATGTCATGAGTGATGTAATATGTGAGGTCATAAGCAGTGCATTGTAGGGGCATAAGTTATAGTTAGCCCAGGTAACTATAACTAATGAATTTCTATGGTTTTGTGCGTGTGAAATCTGAGCGCAACTATAACGTCACTGTAACCTTTGTTTTTACCAGTGAATTTCTAAGGTTTTTTAATGTTATTTCCTAACTAAAATTTCCCTGTAACCTTTTTTTTTTTTAGTGAATTTTAAAGGTTTTTAATTTTTGTTTCCCAACTGTAACCTTTGAGAGTGGGTGTGTGAATGGCTATATAGGTTGGTGAGTGGGTGTGTGATTGGTTTTGTGGGTGTGTAAATGGCTGTATGGGTCTGTGCGTGGGTGTGTGAGTAGCTGTATGTTCGGTGACTAGGTGTTTGAGTGGCTGTATGGGTCTGTGAGTGGCTGTATGGATCTGTAAGTGGGTGTGTGAGTTGCTGAATGGGTGTGTGAATATATTTGTGGGCGTGTGAGTGGCTGTATGGGTCTGTGAGTGGGTGTGTGAGTGGTTATGTGGGTATGTGAGTGGGTGTATGAGTGGTTGTATGGGTCTGTGAGTGGGTGTGTGAGTAGTTTTATAGGTGTGTGAGAGGGATTGTGAGTGACTGTATGGGCTTGTGAGTCGGTATCTGAGTGACTGTGTGGGTGTGACAGTAGCTGTATGAGTGACTGGGCCAGAACGGAACCTCACCTGCCCCTTTATCCAACAAGACTCCACAGTTTTGCACAAAATGTCTACCCTACTAGAGTACTTTGTATTGGCTAATTAGTAAGTGCTACCTCGTTAGGTAAATGTGTAGTGCATAATCTACACTACAGCTGCATAATGGACCATGAGGAAATGTATCCAGTGAACTTGTGTGCATGTAATTGTGGATAACATGAGTCCTTGCTAGAGAAGAGGACGAGACTACAAAGAAGGGGAATCTCCACCAAACAAGGGTACTTCCTCTTAACTTTATGAAGTAAGTGCTTGTTTATTTGGTGGAGATGTCCTTGCATTCCTCCGCATCAAGTTCGCGTCACCAAAATCAGCAGGAAACGTGCTTGGGGGCCTTTTGGTAAGATGTCCATCAATGTGAGAAAAGGTGGGAAGACTTTTGCATACTACTAAGGAAAACTGGGCGGGGCCAAATGGGCGGAGCTTGCAGATGATTTTGGGCATTTGCATACTCAAGGTAATTAAAAGGGAGAACCATAGACTTTGCTATCACCACGAGACAAAAAGAAACAAACCACTCGTCACAGCCACTACTGATCAGATTGCGCTCTATTAGATCAACAATGCATTCACCTCCATTACGGATTTCAGCTCGTTTTTCAACATTGAATTCAACAGGAAACACAATTGCTTTGCCTTTCGCAAGCCCAAGAAGTTAGGATCATTTGTGCTTTACAGAAGTGGAGCTTCAACTGGGGCACCTGCTATGTTTACTTAGTAAACTGCTGGTGAATTTGTAAGTGCTACCTCGTTGGGTAAATCCCTACTGCATATTTTATTACAGAAGAGGTGATTTTGGCCCCAGGGACTCCATCCCCCAGGGCCCGGCAAAGAATTAATGGGGCAGCGGTCTGCGCAGTCACCCTCCCTGGGCTGATTTTGGTCCCGGGGACCCCATCCCCCGAAGCCCAGCCAATTATTGGAAGGGTAGGTGGGCCACGTGCCCCCCCTCCCTGGGTAGATTTTTGCCCTGAGGAACCCATTCTCCGGGGACTGGCCACTTGATCCTGGGTGCTCTGGAGCCCACCCTGGTGCCCAGTGTGCAGCACTGGGGACCGCGGGGAGCCTTAATGCCCCCACAGTCCCTGTTGGCTCCCCGCCTCCAGCAGGAGCCGTCATTGCTCCCGCATGCAGGGAGCAGCCAAAAATGCTGCTCCCTGTGTGTGGGAGCAATCCTTTCATCTGTTTTCCTGCCCACTTGACAGCGGACAGGAAAACAGATGAAAAGTCTGCTCCCAGCGAACGGGAGCAGTTTTCCTACTCCCTCCCGCTGGGAGCGGACTTACTGTTTGCTCTTGCTTGGGGGAACTGTCAAAGCTCCCACCAAGGAAGAGAAAACAGCTATGTCCCGTGGGTGGGCACGCCGGGACATAGGTAACCAGCCCTGGTAGGGGTGGTGGTCCTCAGGACCATTAATGGAGTGGGGCTGCATGGACCCCCTGCTTTGCTCTTCTAGGTGGTGGTCCAGTGGGCCGGAAACGTCCCTGGAATGTGGCCACGTGGTCTCCTTCCCAGTTTAAATTTGGCCATGCCCAGGAGAGGTGGTGGTCCGAATAGTCCTGGGTGGGGGGTGGGCGTGCGGCCCTGCCCCCCCTTTAAATTGAATTTGTGGCCCCGGTGAGGTGGTGATCCTCGGGGCCCGTTAGGGCAATGAAGGAGGGTCCGCCTTTCCCCCCTCCAATTTATTAAATAAGCCCCGGGGCCTCCTCCGTTAAAAATAACAATCGGCCTGCCCCGAGGAGGTGGCGGTCCCCGAGGCCAAGATTGGCCATGGGGAGGATGCGAATACGCCACCCCTCCCCATTATACATGTAATAATAAGCCCCCGGGACCTGACCCACCCTTGGGTTCAAATACAAACAAGCGCTGGAAACCGCGCTATATTTTATTTTTTTATTTTCGTGGGGATTCGTAAATCTTTGCGATGTTCAATGTGAACATTTAAAAAAAATACTTTTTGGCCGTGGCGGGGTCCCTGGAAGACCTACCCTGGTATTCCTACACGTCCCCCTTCTTCTTTTTTTAAAAGCTTTTTGGGGGGGACTCGGCTGTGTCCAAGTCCCAAGATGGCTGCCAACACTTCCTAGTTGAAGTGTTGGCAGACAATCAGATCTCACCATGAGATCTGTTGGATTCGCAAAGGGTCCGTGCCTCTAGATATCTACATTTCTTTTTCTTTAATAACTCAAAAACTACTGAACGGATTTACACCATTTCACAGAAAGGGCTCTATCTGGACCAAGAGCTAGCTTTCTCCCAAATTTGGTGTAATTCCGTCCAGCAGTTCCAGCTGTAGTCATGTCTAAAATCTCTGTAGGAATTAACATGGGAAATGCAATGAAAATTTGTCAAATGGCACCAAAGTTACAAGCAAGTCAAAAAACGCTTCTCATTTGGAAACTAGGTCCTAACTATAACTACCTACTGGTATGTATAATGTCTCCAAATATTCAGGGAAGGTCTGTAAATAAATATCCATGCCTTTTAAACTTCCGGTTTATATAATAATTGTCTAAGCACTGTAGAATAGCTATCCTACATGGGCATGTGTTTAGACATTCACATATATTGTAAACAGATGCTTTAGATTTTCTCGCACATTTTTGGCACCAGGCTTTGGATTTAAGCCACAATCTGTGGCTCTGCAATTTATACCAGTTGTGCTCAGTCTCTTCCTTGGTTAACACCTTAACCGCAGCGGCAATTCCGCTGCGGTGCGGGGCGTTCCATTAAGTGGGCAGGGCCGCGTCGGCCAACGGACGTGCGCAGCACTACCGAGGTAGTGCTCGCGATGGCCGTTGGCCGACAGGCGCACTTAAAGGGTTAACATATAGTACTGCTTGCACTCAAAGCTTTACTGGTAGGTAAACAGTGCACCATATACCTTTTAGCACACTGAAACAAGCTTGGCTCCAGGGTGAGGCTATTTCTGTTCTATATTTGAACACACGCCCACACGGCAATTCTATGCTGTATATTATTGTAGCTCCCTTAATATGATCTTTAATATTTTAAATGATCTAAGGTTTTATGGACTAATGTGAGCAGTATCACGGATGATGTCATCGGTGATGTCATCAATGTCATCAGTGATGTAATTTAAGATGTCATGAGTGATATAATATGTAAAGTCATAAGCAGTGCATGATTGGGGTGCAAGATATAGTTAGCTCACTGAAGTATAACTGCCAAATTTCAGTGGTATCTAGGTTTTTATACGTAAGTACTGGTGTAATTTCAACATGTAACTTTTACATCACTTTGACCTTTGGTTTTATTAGATTGGTAGATAAATAGATAGGTAAATAGATAGTTATCCATACGTAGATATATATTTTGAAATGCAATAATTTCGTCCCCAAACATCAGCTTTTGAATTTATAAAAATACACACATTTTGCAATCAAATACAATATTTTGAACAAATAAACGAAATTCTCATAAATATAAGCTTATCCACACATTAAAAAATATTTTTCATTATTAAATATAAGGTTTTCAATTTGTTAATAGTGCCCAAACATTATTGTGTGATTTTCATCAAGTATGCACATATACTATTTTAGCACATCGATAGATTCTATCTTGCATGCCCATATATTACTTTTTCATGTCATTGATGTCAACAATATGTCAGGGCAGGTTTTATAACATAAAAAGGCACTGCTATTTTACGTGTGCCCACAGTATTGGAAAAATTACCACCAATATGCTAGGCCAGCATTATACTAGAAGTAGGTACCATCACGCCACAGATGCCCATAATAAGGCAAGAATTCCCACAGTATGCCAAGGCCAACCATATAAAGTGGTTGAGCATCATCATGACATGGATGCACGCAATATGACAAGATTTACCAGCATTATGACAGAAGTAGGCATCATCAAGCCATGGAAGGGGTGGACACATCATACAGTCTCCCTCTTGTTTGCACACAAATGAAAACACACACAGATGTGCATATGCACACACACACGGACACACACCCCAGTAGCATTCAAACCTTTTTTAATATACTCACTCTCTATTGCTTTGCACTTCTCCCACTTGTGTATTGCAAACTGTGTGTAATAGTTACACTGTGGTGTACAGCTCAGTGCTTGTAAGACAGCCTATAACCATTTGGCACGTGCCACATGATGACCGGTTATTAAAGGCCCAGAACTGTCAGTCACATTGCTAGCATGACACGCATCTGATCATTGGCTTGTAGCGTAATTGAGAGGTGTGTGACTTGTTTTCACTTCCCTTGCCTTTTACAAAGAGCTGATGTATCAACCCTCCATGCAAAACAAATTATGCATGTGTGAAAGTAAAAACTTGGACCGCCAACCCATCAGAGCTGTAGTTTTCATTCATGATCACTCCAAACACTTTAAGGCTAGTAGAGCTACAGCATTGTCCTGGGGGCTATTGGCTCCCGCAAAACTGTTCCTGCATCAGTTCAGAAATTTTGAGGCTTCTCCAGGGTGCTGTGGTATATGCAACCAAGGATGCAGCAGTCAAACCAGTCTTTTGGGTCACAGACATGAAACAGAAGGGGCATCAGTCTTCCAACGCTTTCTCCCCTGCTACACCAATCAACAAACTGCTTTAGTTTGCCCTCAGTTGCTCATGCCCATCAGACAACAAAAACTCGAAACTGTCGTTTTCACTGTACCAAGGTTGGTAGTCCCATTAGCTAGTAAGGAACTTCACAAGCCCATGCCCTAAGTGCAAATTTCAATCTGGGACCACCAACCCTAGCCTAATTGTTACATTAACCCCAACTTAATGCTGAAGTCGAATTTAAGGTAATTTTTTTTTTAATCTGTTTATTGTAACAGAGCAGAATCATGTCTTTACATCATCAATATTGCAAACACAATTAAGCAGTAGCACCCCCCCCTCCCGGGTGTATTGCCAATGGGTCTCGCAGGGCCACTGTCCTTTTTATCCCCTGGTAAGCTACTGGTTTCTGCCTGAATCATGGAAAAAATGGTGTCACCCACAGGAGGCGTACATGGATTCTCCCTATATACATTCCATTTGTTCCAAATTTTCCCCCACTTTTTCGGATAGCCTCTTTGGACATAGACTGTTTTCTCCGCCACCATGCACCAGTCCATGTCTTTCTTCCAATCACGAAGCAAGGGCGGGGAGGAGGCCCCCCAGTGGCGTGCTATATTTCTTTTTGCCAGCATAAAGCCTAGGGTTACCCAGGTTTGGTCCGCCCTCCCCAGATTTGTGTCCTCCCACACATTCAAGAGGCACCATTTAGGTGATATTGTAAGCTCTTCACCCACCACCTTTGACATGCAAGCCCCTACTGCCTACCAGTAGTGCTGGATCACCTGACACGTCCATATGATATGGTAGAACGACCCCATCTCTCCACATCCTCTGTTACAGTTTGTTCCGCCCTACGTCCCATTTTCACAAGTGTAGTGCATGAAATGTATACCCTATGTAGTATTTTGATCTTGACTAGCCGAACCCGAGCCCTGATTGCAACCTCCTTCGGAGAGGTTAAAGCCTCGGGCCAGTCCTCCTCTTCTAGGTCAGAAATATCGAAACTCCAGCGATCTTTCAGGACTGTGAGCGAGTCTGGTAGATTGTTGATCAGCTTTTTATACGTTAACGAGATCGCTTTTCTTGGTAGGTGTTCCTCAAGGAGACTACATTCCAGAGGCGACGACTCTGGGAGCTCAGCTCCCTTGGGCACTGCTGCCTGTATGACATGACGGATCTGCAAATAACGGAAATACTCCATCTTGGCCAGTTCATATGTTGTCTGCAGGTGCTCAAATGAGGCCATCTCCCTACCCGTGTGAAGGTCTCCCAACCTGGAAATCCCGATTAAGTCCCACCGAACGAAGCTTTTTCTTAGGGCTGAGGCCCCCAGTTGTTGGGATTCCCAAAGTGGTGTGTCTTTGGTGAGTTTGTTTTTCCACCCCAGCTTGGAGAGAGTCACATGCCAATGACGAACCGTCACCGCTGTGGGGTCCTCTAGCGCGAGTCTTCGTGGGTCAGTGTAAAGCGCGTGGAGATACCCTCTCACCTGCATTACCAGCCTATCCATCTGGTACGCCGGTTCTGTTAACGGTTGGTGGACCCATTGATTAACGGTTGCGATTTGAGCTGCCCTATCATACGTCTGGATGTGTGGCAATGCGATCCCTCCATCATACCAGCTACGGGTCAGCTTATTGAGTGCAATTCTCGGGGGGCCGCCGTCCCACAGGAGGGAGCGCACCTCACTGTCTATTGAGTTGAAGTATGAGTCTTGAACCGGGAATGGCGTATTGTGCAATACGTATAGAAATCTCAGCAGGGCCATCATTTTAAACAGTGCCACTCTACCGAGAAGTGAGAGCGGAAGGGCTCGCCAGTGGCGAACGTCACTTTTGAGGCGTTCCAGAGGGGGTAGTAGATTGCGGGCTTGAAAGCGGGTCTGGTCAGCTGTTACAAAGATGCCCAGGTAGCGAAATCCATCTTTAGCCACCTGTACCTCACACGCCATCGGAAGATTTGGCGTTTGCCCACTGAGGACAAACACTACGGATTTGGCCCAGTTTATGGTATATCCTGAATATCGACCAAACGTGGCGAAGATGTTCAGTATTCTTGCTATGGAGGCCCGGGGGGACGCGACGTACAGGAGGACGTCATCAGCGTATAGCGATATCCTATCTTCCCAATCCTCTGACCAGCGCAGCCCTCCTATAATTGGATCTTTCCGGATCCATGCTGCCACTGGCTCGAGGATCAGCGCAAAGATCAGTGGGGACAGGGGACAACCTTGCCTCGTGCCCCGTTGGAGCGAGAATGTGCATGACCTCTCACTGTTGACCACTACCTGAGCCTGCGGGTCTGTATATAGTAGGCTAAGCCAAGAGACAAATCGTGGACCAAACCCCATCGTTTGAGCACCGCCATCATATATGGCCACTCAACGGTTTCGAAAGCCATCTGGGCGTCTAGAGATAGCACTGAGGCATCCTCTCTGATTCTGTGGGCGCGTTCCATAACTCCATGGAGATGCCTAAGGTTCAGGGCAGTGTTGCGCCCTGGCATAAATCTGGACTGGTCTGGATGGACCAGGACCGGGAGCAGAGGGAGAAGTAGCTGAGCCAGTAGTTTCGCGAGAATCTTTGCTTCCGCATTTAATAACGTGATTGGCCGGTATGATGTGCATTTGTCCCTTGGCTTACCCTCTTTATGTATTACGACTATGGGCCCTAGTCGCTGATCGGGTGGGAGTGTACCCCTGGTATTGCTCTCCTCAAACATTGCCAACAAGTGGGGCGCAGACGTCTATGCAGTGAGTTTATATAGTTCTATTGGGATACCGTTTGGCCCAAGTGCTTTGCCCGACTTAAGGGCCCCAATTGCTTGGGTTATCTCTTCTACCATTAGGTCTTCCTCTTGAGGCTGACGTTCTTCTTCCGTTAATACCGGTAGTGAGATATCCCTTAGAAACTCTAGGGATTCTTGTTCAGAATGTACTGTACTAGCTGAGTAAACCTCCGCATAATGATCAGCAAAGGCTTCTGCAATCTCTACCGGATTCCTAACCTCCTCCCCCGACCCAGAAGTAAGTGAAGGGACCCACCTATCCGCCCTTTGGCGCTGATCCAGCCAGGCCAGTAGTTTGCCAGCTTTGTCTCCTTTTTCATATACTCAGTGTTGAGTTTCGCTAAAGTTTATTCCTCGCCTCCTCTGTGACGCTGTCTCTATACTCTTGTTGTTTGAGTTTCAAGGTATGTTGCACTTCATCATCGTAATTCCTCACGACTTGGAGCTCCAAATCTAGGATTTCCTTTTCAAGCTTCACAACTATCGCCCTTTTCTCTTTTTTGTGTCCTGCTATGAGCGAGAGGGCCTGCCCCCAACCACCGTCTTATACGCTTCCCACAGTGTCTGTGACGATGTAACCGTGCCTGCATTTTCCTAAAAGTAAAGGGTAGTGGCTTCTAGCAGTCCTTTTCTTATTTTGGGTATCTTGGTGTACTAGGGATGTATTACTACCGGGCCTCCCTTTCGCCCTCCACCCACCTTGTATGTTGGCCATATGGAGAGTGGTCGGAGATACCACGCGCCAGGTGTCTGACCTCAGCAAATTGGGGGAGGAGTTTGGGTAGAGTCATTAAGAAATAGATTCGCGATCAACTACCATGCGCTCCTGAATGGAACGTATACCCTAGTGTATTGGGGTTAAGAGACCTCCAGACATCAATGAGGCATAAGGCTGAAAGAAATCCACCAGCCGCGTTGGAGTGGGGCTTGCGGCTCTAGGTGGCATACGGTCCAGCCAGTCACAGCCCGCCATGTTAAAGTCCCCTCCCAGGAACAATCGACCCACAGGGAGTTCCAGTATTGGAGCCCCCAGATCTGTCAGGGTTGAGTTTTCCAGTGTGGGCGGGACATATGCTGATAGGATATTAATTACCTCACCTACCCACCTCCCTGAGATCACCACGTATCTGCCCAGTCTGTCAGTCCATATTTTCTCAATTGTAATGGGAAGGTTTTTCTTAAGGAGGATTCCTGCACCTCTCGAACCGGATGTGTAGCCTGCATGCGCTTTCATTTCGTATCTCCATCGGTTCAGGGCCTTACAACTATTTCCCAAGAGATGCGTTTCCTGCAAGAGGACCACATCCGGGGCATGCCTCTTTATAAACTGGGCGATACAAAAGGGGATGATGGACGGAACGTTTGAGCCAATCAAACACTCACCCCCAGTCAACTGATCTGGGTTTAATCCATCATCATTCTTTAGCTCACTCCACCACCCCAGTTCAGACATGGCCATATGCAAATCAGTCTGACCCTGTGCCTCATGGGAACAGTCCAGCCCGAACTGCCAAGCCATGTCTTCCCTGGACCGGAAATAAGCATCCTAGGACCGGTTTCTGGCATTCCAGCCATCATCAGCCAGGCTTGCTTGAATCCAGTGGCAAAGTGAGCAAGGGACCCACGTCTGGGCATACCCCGCCAACTTAGGGCGAACAAAGCGATACAAAAGGGGATGATGGACGGAACGTTTGAGCCAATCAAACACTCACCCCCAGTCAACTGATCTGGGTTTAATCCATCATCATTCTTTAGCTCACTCCACCACCCCAGTTCAGACATGGCCATATGCAAATCAGTCTGACCCTGTGCCTCATGGGAACAGTCCAGCCCGAACTGCCAAGCCATGTCTTCCCTGGGCCGGAAACAAGCATCCTAGGACCGGTTTCTGGCATTCCAGCCATCATCAGCCAGGCTTGCTTGAATCCAGTGGCAAAGTGAGCAAGGGACCCACGTCTGGGCATACCCCCGCCAACTTAGGGCGAACAAAGCGATACAAAAGGGGATGATGGACGGAACGTTTGAGCCAATCAAACACTCACCCCCAGTCAACTGATCTGGGTTTAATCCATCATCATTCTTTAGCTCACTCCACCACCCCAGTTCAGACATGGCCATATGCAAATCAGTCTGACCCTGTGCCTCATGGGAACAGTCCAGCCCGAACTGCCAAGCCATGTCTTCCCTGGACCGGAAACAAGCATCCTAGGACCGGTTTCTGGCATTCCAGCCATCATCAGCCAGGCTTGCTTGAATCCAGTGGCAAAGTGAGCAAGGGACCCACATCTGGGCATACCCCCGCCAACTTAGGGCGAACAAAGCGATACAAAAGGGGATGATGGACGGAACGTTTGAGCCAATCAAACACTCACCCCCAGTCAACTGATCTGGGTTTAATCCATCATCATTCTTTAGCTCACTCCACCACCCCAGTTCAGACATGGCCATATGCAAATCAGTCTGACCCTGTGCCTCATGGGAACAGTCCAGCCCGAACTGCCAAGCCATGTCTTCCCTGGACCGGAAACAAGCATCCTAGGACCGGTTTCTGGCATTCTGGAGCACGATGCCTCGCTTAACCTTGCTCCCCAGCCCATTTACGTTCCAGGACATTACTTTCAGTTCAGACTGCACTTGTCCTGTCATGGTGGCTCTAAGCTGCGTGCGTCATTGAGCGAGTTCCTAGGCTGCGCTGGGCATCCTCCCTCCCAATCCCACCTCTGGCCCCCCATGTGGGACGCAGCATCGTGGTTGCTTTTAAAGGTGCTGTCTGCTTGTGTCCTGTTACATAGAAAACTACCAGATGAACTAACTAAAAAACATACAACAACCCCCTCCCTTTCTCTTCCCTTGCCTCCCCCCACCCTGCAACCCTGCCTGATGGAGCCCCAATTGCCTGTCCCCCCAACTCAGCAGAGAGCCTGTCGACCCCACCCAACATGTCAAACAGAGGGAACATACGCTTGCCCTTCCTGATCCCTCCCCCCCTCTTCGGTCATAGCGCTTAGCCTGACCGCCATATGTTTAAAGCTATCTATCCCATACTTTCTGGTGTGGTTCATTCTCTGAAACCAGTCCTGCCCTGTCCATTGAGCACGGTTTACAAAATGTTTCTTTCCTCCTCCTCCGACATCTGGATTTACAGCTGACTAGAACAGAGCTACTTCCATAAACAGTTCTCCATATGTGCAATTTGGGAGCCAGGCTCTTACTCACTGTCCCTCAGTTTCCGCTACTCTTGGTCTTGGCCCCAGCGATCATGGCAATTCGCTCATCTGCACCTCCTCAGGGAATCGTCCGGTTGGGCCTGTCGCTGTTTTCCTTGTCTTTCCACGGCGGGCCTCTCCCCCAGCGCCTCCCACTGTTCTTCAGCCCTCCATCCAGTCCAAACCTTCCTCCGGTGTCGCAAAAAAACAGACCTTCCCCTCAGACTCCACTCAGAGGCGTGCTGGAAAAAGCATGGAGTATTTTACCCCTATTGCCCCTGAGCGCTCTCTTAATCTCGAGGAAGCTGCGCCTTAATTTTTGAGTCTTTAGGGTAAAGTCCGGAAAGGAGGTTACCTTCGAGTTTTCAAAAAGGACCGGGGGAGCCACCCGGGCTGTTTGCAGAATGACATCTCGATCTTTGTAATTGAAGAGTCGAGCTATGATGGGTCGCCGCGGGGCCCCAGGCTTGGGGTGGCCTCCCGGTACCCGGTGGGCTCTCTCCACCGAGAAAAACTTTGATAGACCTTTCGGTTGGAGCTGTCCCAAAATCAAAGGTCACACGAGCGACCTTCCGCCTTTTCCGGGACCCCCAGGATTCGGACGTTATTACGTCGCGATCGCCCCTCTTGGTCTTCAAGCCTGGCCTCCAGCTGGACCGTTCGCGTGTGCATTTCTTTCATTTGGGCTTTGAGAGTGGAGGTGTCCTGAAGCAGAGTTATAGTGGAGTCTTCTACAGTTTGCACTCTTGCCCCATGTTGCGCAAGTCAGCCCGGATCTAGGACACCTCCGTAGTAACAGAGTCTATTCAGGTTTCCAGCACTGTTTGCACACCCCGTATTGCTGCCATTATGTCATGCAGGGATAGCGTGCCTTTATCTTGTGCTGCCTGGGCCTCTGGTGGAGGGCGTTCCTGCAGGGAGTCCTGGGCCTCAGTGCCTTTAGGTAGGGTAAACTTGTCCAGTTTGGTTTGGTGGGAGTTTTTGGCGTTCTTCCCCCAGACATCTTCCAGGCTGGGGTGAACCGCCTTTGCTGGTCTTCCTTTGGGGTCCTAGGGTGTGCTTCTGCCGCTTACCAGGGGTAAGCAAGACAGCCCCTGCGGCCTGTCAGGGTTACACCCTGTTGCCCCCTCTGTCAGTCCTCTCCCACTCCTTGGCCGGTAGGCGATGTGATTTTCAGCCGGTGCCTGGAATCCTTTTGGATCTTTCTGGCGAGTCCTACCGGTCTTATGCGGTATAGAAACCCGCTTGCCTCTCCCTTTGATTCGGTATGCGGAGGCACCCACTAGACTGTTTGGGGTTGTGTAAATGCCTCCCCCTTGTCCGGGGTATATGGAGTGTTAATGAGCGGAGGTCTCACCCATGGTGTGGTTTCTGCGTGGTCCCCCCGGCCTTAACTACTGACTTCCCTCACTAACTGTTGCGCTGGGTGCTTAACGGAGTGTTGTTAGGCTTGTCTTCCAGTTCTCACGTCTTCAGGCCGTTTTGTACTGCACGTCTTCAGGCCGTTTTGTACTGCCCCTTTTGGTCGCTACCTTGCGGCCTCCTCCGTTGTCTTTGTCTGCCAAGAGCGGACCTCGCTTCCTTTCACGCCTCTCTCGATCGCTTCCTTCTGCCACCGGCCGGCCTCCCGCTGTTCTCCCCACCGTTGATGCTCTGCCTGGAGGGGTCCGCCACCGCGGTCCTCCCTTCTTCACCAAGTCTCTTGGGCGTCACTGCAGTCCGTCTAGGCGCCCAGCAACCCCCGGCGACGCTCACCTTTGCTCACCCTCGCCAGCTCCGAGCCCGGGCCGACGGGGGGATAGCCGGGGGATTTCATGGCGCCGAAGGCCTCGGCCACGTTCGGGGCTGATCCCCACAATATCGATGCTCGGCCCCCTGTGTATGCGGGGAGGGGGCCCGGAGTCCCGCCTCGGGTCTCTCCCGCTGCTCCCATCCACCACGACTCACCCTCAGGGGCGCGCGCTGCCACACAGCTGCTCCAGTACTGCCACAGGCGCCAACGGGTCTGCGAGGCCGGTGCTTCGGATCTCCAACCCGGCCTCGGAGCAGGACTGGCGACGATCTGCCCTCCGTTCCTCACAAGAGGCACACCGTTGGCAAAGCCATACTTACGCCTGTCTTTTCCGTGACACGGCGCGGCTTCGATCACGGATTTATGCCAGATTTACGGGGGGATTAGGGGAAGGATTTACGGAGCCACTCTAGGAAGCGGCCATCTTCCTTCGCGGCAAGCCACGCCCCGCATTTTAAGTAACTTTTAATAAAAAGGTGACTTTAGAAAGTCACCACTTCTTCCTCCAAACTTCTAGTAGCCACTTTTGATTAACTGCAGCAGCTGTCACCCGAGACTACCTGCTGCCCTGGGTGGTGGCCACAGATGGCTCAGCTTAAAGGGCCTACCACCTCTGAGAGGCAAATGTGAGTGACACCTTAGCTAACCCACTCCTTTGTGTAGGTAGACAGGTTGACATCTCCTCCAGAGGTAGAATACCCATTGCAGAACCGGTTTTCCAGGAGGGATGGCTCATTATACTGGACACACTTCAGAGTTTGCCCATGGCTCTGTACCAGGAAAGATCGTGTATTTGGGCAGAGAGATGCACTGTGGGATTGTTTAGTGCCAACCCACAGGAAATGATGTCAAAGTGGGTAGGGTTACCACGTGGGAATTGCAACCACATTGGCTAGTGAGTCCTCCTCACCCACAAAATGGAAATTGGCATAAAAGTGGCACCACTGGGTTCCAGCCTCAGAACACTACTGGACCGGAGAGAACATACAAAATAACTGCACCTGCTGAACCTGTGAACCTCAGAAAGAGAAGCTGCACCAAGGAAGACAGCACCTGATGCACCTACTGGACCAAGACAGGACTTCAGATGAGAAGGGCTGCTGTTTGAACCTGTGAAGAGAGACCCTAAGTGTTGGACCTGCTCCCACTTATGCCAAGGACCAGTGAGTGGACTCCAAAGGCTCGTTGACTAGCCTCCTGGTAAGCTTCAGGGACGCAAAAGCTAAAGTAGCCCTGCACTTGACAAGTGCCCTGTTGACCAGTTCATCTTGGACTTTCCCTGGACACTGCTGGTGAAGCCGATAGATCGAGTTCAAGCCACCAAGAGGTCCCTCTCAGGTTCTGGACCCTTGACCAGGACTGCAACTTGTGAGCCAAAGCCAAAGATAATGGTTCCCGAGCCCAGAGTCTGAGGGTCATAGACTACTGCTACTTATCGGTTTATAGGTAACCTCGAACGCCGCTGAGAACCATATCTTTCACCAGAACCCTGGACTTCCCTGATCCTCCGACATCAAAACCAATGCCGGATTCCAGCTGCAGAGGACAGCGTTGGCCTCACCATTGACATAAAAGAGAACCAGAAAAGAGATAAAATCTTGACCAGGATCTGATTGTACGGCAGGGCCCGAGGGTCTCATTTGTCCAAATATTAATACGTTTGGAGGTCAACATTGTCTGCCTACTGTATGCCTATACTGTTGTGTATAGTTGTCAAAAATGCTATTAAAAAAGTTTCAGAAAAAAAAACCTCTTGACCAGGATCAACCCACCCCCCGCATCCAGCCCTGACTTCCATTGCGGTCGAACTGAAACTTTGACTTTGCCTCGGACCTTCACGTTTGTGGCTTAGAGACGACTGCTAAGAGTGAAAAACAGTGATTTGAAAACTTTTTTAAACATTTCCAAACTTTTTGGAGAGGAAATCAGCCTTTAATGAAACTCATAACTTTGGTTCCCTTCATCTGATTTTTGTTGTTTTGGTGTTTAATACTATTTATATAAAATTGGAGTGGGATTTTTATTGTGTGGTGTTTCTTACTTATTGACTGTTTTGGTATTGATAAATGCTTTACATCTGTTTCCTTGGACTTAAGCCTGTCTGTGCCACAGTTACCCAGGACTGAGCTAAGGTTTAACTTGAAGTAACCTTCCTGAAATTGATACAGAATTGTGACATTACTTCTTGGTGAGATCTCACAACAGCCCGAATGAATAATCAATGTTTCTCGCACCTTCCCTTTCTTTTCTCCCTGCTCATTATCCCTCCTGTACACAAACGGATTTCAGAGGATCATCTATCCATCCTTCCGAAGGAAGTGTGCCTGTTTCTTGACATGGGTGTGCTAGAGAAGCTACCGGCCTTAAAGAAATGCAGCGGTTGTTAATTTTGCTATTTCCCCATTCCGAAAAAACAATGAGGGCCTCAGGCCTATCTTGGACCTCTATCCTATCAATGTCTGCTTACAGAAGGACAGATTCAACATGCTCATATTGGTCCAGATACTATTTGCTTTGGAGCCGGGCGAATGGATGATGTCCCTCAGGCTTTACCTGTAATTCAAGGTAGACCAGGACCATTTTCAGTATACTGTGCTCTCCTTTAGCCTTACCAGTGACCCTCTGGTGTTCATGAAAGTGATGACTGTGGTCGCTTTCCATCTTCAGAGGTCAGGAATTGCTGGATTACTGCACCTCGATGACTGGTTGCTGAAGGCAGACTTGTCGCAGTCAGTTTTAGGCCAGCTTCAGACAATGGCTGAACTTTTTACGTTGTTGGGTTTCATTTGGTCTATGATCCCAATGTTTCAGGCTCATTCTTGGATCCTGGTGAGAGTGACTCTGAGGCTTCCTGGCATCTTAACTTCTTGCACCCTCCTTGTCAACCACTTCAGGTGGCACATGTGAGCCCAGCGGTTGAACCTGAAATACCAGTAGGCCCAGTATCAAATCTGCCTTTCCAACACTATCGATCTCTTGGAGGAAGCAGCCTGGGATCAACAGTAGTGCCTGACTGATCACAATTTGGCCTTTCTCTCCCTTCCTCACCCAGATGTGACAGTGGTGACAGATACATCAATGCTGGGTTGGGGGAGGGACACCTGAGGGAGGTGGAGATCAGAGGAATCTCTCAAGGACAACACCATTGCCATGTGGTATTGCAACAAGCTGGGCAGTGTGGGGTCTTGAGTTGTGTGCCAGAAGGCTCTGCTTCTCTGGATGCGGCTGGAGCTCCAGGGTTTCTTTCTGGTCACCAACCACCTGGTGGAGTCCCTGAATACCAGAGTGGACAAACTGAGCAGATCATAGTGGCGTCTACATCCCAAGGTGGCGCAGGGCGCCTTCCACCAGCAGGGGGATCCTTGACTAGAACTTTTCACCACCATCACAAACGCGCAGGGTCAACAACTTCACATGTCAGAGTTTCTAAAGGTACACTCGTTAGGAGACGCATTACTGCTGTCGCGGAGCAAGGGACTCATGTTCGCCTTCCCACCCCTTCCTCTCCTGCCGCAAGCTCTGAAGAAGATCAGAAATGGACTAGGCTGAATTAATTCTCTATAATGTAAAGTGATCATGCCCTGTCACCCCGTAAAAGAGCAATCAAAACCTCTGAAGCAATTCTTTATGTACATTAGCAAGCTTGCTTTGCGTGCATTGCACTGTTGTTAATATAAATATTTTTCATTTCCACAGCAAGTGCAATCAGTGTTTGTCAGGTGCGCCTAAGAGTCTGCGAAAAGAATATTTGTGTGGGAATGCAACAATGCAAAATGAATTCATGAATAAAATGTCTAAATTCAATTCTAAATTCCTCAGTGTTTGTTCAAGGACTTTGGTCAAGGTCAAACATTATTTAATAGTCCTTGTATCCACAGTGCTTTATTTTACTCTCTTTCAAAAAGCAAAATCTGCCCTGCTGGGGCTGATTCGCCAACCTATCTATATTATTATTTGCCATGCGCTCACCCACAGCAGTTAACCAAATGCTGGTCTAACATTTTACTTTCTTTTCTCCACTGCTTGTTGGCTGTGTATCCACTTGCCGATGCTCTTAACCCCACATGGCCGGCTGCCAGCTTCATTCCCTGGGCTAGGTCCTGCCCCCTCTCAAATCAATCGGCCTGTGTTTTTTCACTGGAGTAATTCATTGCTTTACCCCTGCGTGACATTGAATGTGCTAATTGCCTTGCTTGTAAGCATGAATTTTCTCAGCAACAGCTCCTTTGTCTCAACACAATGGCTTTTACTGCTCCATCCTTTGAGGTATGTAAGACACACAATGCCAGAAACAACTTCAGACAGTATTGTTCCTTCTGAGTGAATAAAGTGAACTTTATATGCCAGATTCACGAAGCTGTTTTGAATGACGACATGAAGTTTACATCTAAACGTGTGAACACTTCATAACTGGATATTTACAGACTCGTCCTTCAGACTGATGCCAATTTTAGGTATTTCATATTCTGCGTGTGTAAGAGTGGCAGAAGAAAGGTTTTCTACGAAGAAACTGGGTAGGGAAGTTTTATTATGATGGCGGTGGGGCGTACCTTTAACCCGTAATCGATACAGTTGTGAATAGCAAATCGTGAAACGCAGCCATTTTGAAAGGGTGAATCGTTGCATTTTCAAGTTCTGAGGACACCACAAATATGCTCATTTGCATTCCTTTCAGGGCCAACCAGCAGAGTGAACAAGCATGGCAAAGCAATAGTTCTAGTGTTGGCTGCCAGCCTTTTTCCTTTGTTAGTGCTTGTTTTGTTTTGTCATGGTTTTTGTAAAACTTTAGAGATGGAGAACCTGCAGGGCCCTCGACAATATAAAAAAATAAAGAAAACATATTTTTTGGGGTCTCAAGAAGCACACCTTGCTATAGTAGTCCTTGTCACTGATTGGAGCGATTTTGTGTGCACATGTATTCGTTGTGAAAGAGCAGAATTCGCCACTCGCAGTGAAGTTAGCCAATGGCTGCAGTGGGCTCCCAATACCTCAATAAGGGAGTAAAGACTAGGTAAATACAATTTCAATACAATACCAGAAGCAGAGCAAATTTGGCAGAGGGTTCACATTGCACAGGGGAGCACCCACTAGGCTACTGCTAAGGAAGATGTGGTGGGATGTTCTGGCAGGAGCAAGGAGAGGCTGGCCGGATGACTAGTGGAAGCATCGGAGACATCCCAGTACCATTCCAGTACCAAACTCTGGAGTTGGAAGGGTTTGGTACTGAGACCTGCATCCCATTATCAAACCCTTCCACCACAAAGAAAGCAGTCTATGGAGAGTTTCCCTGGCACTGCAACCTTTCCACTGTGAGTCGGAGATAGGCACATAAGCTATGCATCCGTTATCAGCCTCATCCAGCAGTATGTCTTGCCACACCCTCGGGTTGTTATGTATATCTGTGCCAAAGAAATGCATAAGTCAGGGATGCCATGATGAATGCCTGTAGTTTGCTCAATACACTGACCCACAAGTAACTACAGCTAAAGCACACTTACATGGCAAATGCAATGTAACACAATGCATGCTGGGCACTGCAGTGAGCAAGCACCTTACGCACCGAGCTGCTGACATATGTACTACTATCACGTTAAATTGGAAATATTTATACTGCAATGGGGTGTGAAATAAACAGATGCCATTATTGCAGTGTAGTTGTGCAGTGTCTTATTGGGCTACAAATCACTAATGGGACTTTCTTGTTCTGTGACCCCCCTCTCCCTTTCATCTTTTGCTCATATTTCGTCATGTGCCTGGTGGCACATGATGAAGTTATAGGAGCCACACTCCTCCACTTCCTCCAACAGACGCCTCTGGTGGCAATATTGTGCAAATGGCACCGATGCACGACTTTGCAGTGTGTTTCATGGCCATTCAGTAATGCCCCAGCAGTCTTATGGGGGCATTGACTTGAAGATTCCAATTATGTGCTCTACCACATGCCTTGTCTGCTGCTGTCCTGCATTGTATCTCTGTTGCCTAGCATTGGTGGGGCTCTGGTAGGGTTTAAGGAACCATATACAGATAATACAGACAATGTCACCAAGCTCAGTGTTGGCGACATAGCTAAGCAGAGTATTATGTTGTAAGATGAAGTGCACTCTTGCAAATCGACCATAATCATGGTCACCTCTGGCAAGAAGAGCAGAAAGGGTACTGTGCTGGAACATTTACAAATTGCGTGTGCTTCCAGGAGAATGGGCCACTAAATTGCTTAGGATATTTGTAGCATTGCAGACAACCTGGATTTTGAATGAGTGCTGACCTTCCCCATTTCTGACAATGCGTTAATTTGGTCATGTGGGCTAAATCAATATCTGTGCCCCGTCATTGCACCCAAAGTGACTGCTGCGCATCTATGAGATCGAAGATGGCCTGTCTGCTCAGCATGTACCTCCCACATACTTCTCGCACTTCCCAAATATGGTTACTCTTTACCCTTCACCTTGCTCCTCCACCCCATTTATTGTACTCCAAAAATCAACATCTGTGGCACCATAGCATAGAGGCTTCTATTGTCAGGTTGTGTGTTGAATCTTGACCGTGCCTTTTATATTTTTTAACTCTGGTTATCCTAAGGCCTCTGTTGTTGACATTTTTTCACCTCATGATCCTTCTTAGTGACTATTCGTTACGTGTGAATTGTTTGTGCATCTATTGCAAATTGCTGTTTGCGATTCAGTACAGATTTCATATCACTGCACAGCTTTTGTGAATCTGTTATTTTTGACATTTTGTGCTTCTTGAAGACCCATGTCAGTATTGGCAAATGATTTGATAAATTTTGGCATGCAGCACTGAGTGTGCCACCCACATGAGTACAACTGCAAACATGTCTCAGACCTGCCACTGCAGTGTCTGTGAGTGCAGTTTTAAATTGCCACGTCGACCTGGCAAGTACACCCACTTGCCAGTCCCAAACCTTCCCTTTTACTACATGTAAGACACCCCTAAGGTAGGCCCAAGGTAGTCCCAAGGGCAGGGTGCAGTGTATTTAAAAGGTAGGGCGTGTACTGGTGTGTTTTACATGTCCTGATAGTGAAATGCTGCTAATTTAGTTTTTCACTATTGCAAGGACTATCTCTCCCTTAGGTTATCATTGGAGCTGCCTTGTAAACTTTTACAAGTGTAACTTCCAACTGGGGAGAGATGGAGTTTGGAGTTTGGGGTCCCTGAACTCACAATGAAAAAATACATCTTTTAGTGAAGTCGGTTTTTAAATTGGATGTTTGAAAATGCCACTTTTAGAAAGTGGGCATTTCCTTGCTTTACCATTCTGTGCCTTTGCCTGCCTGTGAAACCCACGTCTGGTTTAGACTGACAGTTGGGCTGTTTGTGCATTCACTCTAAACAGTCGCACAAAGAGAGCTGAGGTGTGCCCTGCATATCCCGATGGCCCATCACTAGGCTGACGGTTCTTCCTGAGCTAGGGTGGTGGGAGGAGTTGTCACTGACACCAGAATAGGGCTGTGTCTGTCCTCACACCAAGCTGTCTCCACCCCCCTGTATTGTCTCTGGAGCCAGGTCAGGGAAAGGCAGGGTCCTGTGTATTACAAAGACTTTACTTTGAAATTTGCCTACTTCAAAGGCAGAAACTCGTATAAGTACTGGAGCTGTAACACCATAACTTCAGATCACTTCTGGACTAAGAAGAGATTCTGCCAAGAAGAAAAGCTGGAGAAGCTGTAGGAGGGGAACTGCCACTCTGCTTGTTGCTGTGTTGTTCTGGCCTACTGCTTGTTGCTTCTATCTTGGGCAGTGAAAGGACTGGATTTTGCTTTCTGTATCCTGCTTGCTAAGGTTTTCGAAGGGCTTGTGTGTGCTTGCCTCCTGTTAAGAAGTCTCAGAGCCATCAAAGACTTCATCTGCAGCCCCAGAACTCCTCTGCTGGGAGTTCTGACCTGCCAAGTGATGCCAGTCCCAGGACTGGGCCCTTGGAGGTGGCTGTTGCTGCAAAGAAGCCCGAAAATCCACGCTTCTACCTTCAGCGCCTGTTTTTCCTGATGCAGCACCGCCGTACGGCTGAAAAACCAATACATCATCGTGGTGCGTCTGAAGAATCAACGCAGCACCTGCCATGACGCTGAAAACATCACTGCAGCCCAAGTCCTGAGAACCATGTCTCCGACGTCTGAGGCTCCAGCTCTGACTCCAACGCAGACCCTGCTGTGCGGCTGAAGAAATCAACAAATCACCTGCTCGCTGCTGGAAAATTGATGCAGCGCCTGTTTTGCCGCCTCCGCAGCGACCCAGCGCATCTGGATTTTCGACACATTGTACTTGTGCGCCAAGTTCTCCATCGACGTAGCCCCACAGTAAGGGACCAAGGCCGTTTGTCCAGAAACTGACACATCATCTCCCCTGGCAGTAAGGAATCGATGCACCACTTCCCTTGGCAGTAAGGAATTGACGCATCACCTACCCTGGCAGTAAGGAATCGACACATCACCTCCCCTAGGAGTAAGGAATTGACGCATAGCTTTGTTTCCTGGTGCCTCATGTCCTCTGCACCTATTTTCTTCCTTGATTTTGATGCATCCCAGGTACTTTGTGATAAAGGTGATGCATCTACAGTTTCCTGTGGACTGAACTATTTTGAATGTTTTA
This sequence comes from Calotriton arnoldi, assembly GCA_963921515.1. NCBI lineage: Eukaryota > Metazoa > Chordata > Amphibia > Caudata > Salamandridae > Calotriton > Calotriton arnoldi. The sequence continues at coordinate 390,081 of CAWUFW010011325.1, forward strand.
AAGTGAAATCTTTGCTTGAGTATGTTGGATTTTTGTCATATTGGTCTTGTTTGATTCAGAAAAATATTGGTTATTTTTCTAAACTGGTGTGGTGTCCTTTTGTAGTGTTTTCACTGTGTTACCGTGTATGTACAAATGCTTTACACATTGCTTCTGAGATAAACCTCACTACTTGTGCCAAGCTACCAAGGGGGTGAGTAGGGGTTATCTTAGCTGTGTAACTCCCTCACCACCCTGACTAGAATAAGGGTCCCTACTTGGACAGGGTGCAAACCTCTGCAACTAGACACCCCCAGTTCTAACATTGGTGGCAGCAGTGGGATTGGGGGGAGGGAAATACATCCAGTTAAGACATTTCTTGGAGCCTGTGCCTTGTTGAGATACACATTCAGAAGTTGATTTAGGGGTACCACAAGGGCTCATTACCTGCCTTTAAGGCCTTCCTGTTACTCCTTTCATCATCACCAGACATTGTTGTCTTCTTTCTGGCTATTAAATTTGCCTTAGGATTTGCACCCAAACTATAACTTGTGCAGTGGATTTCTGTTGAGGGATTGAAAGTTTCCAGGCTGGCATAATATTTTGTCTGATGAAGGTCTGTGGTAGTATAAGAAATGGTGGTATTAGTTGAGGGGGTTGGTTCCCACGTCAGGTAATCACAATCCCTGTCAGGGTGAACCCTCAAAGTCACTAAATTAACCTGAGCTTAACCCCTGGTAGCAATGGGACAGAGGAGACAGGCATAATTTAGAGGCAATATATGAAATATGTATGCAGAACCAATACAGTAATAAGGTTGAAATGCAAAACAATAAAAATCCCCAAACAAATTAGAAAAATAGAGTAAAATATAATAAACAAGATAACACCAAAGTGACAGAAATACAATACGGTGAATCGGAGGTATGAATTTTTAAAAGTTTAACTAAAGATAGCATCAAGTGCAAATGATGGTCAATAATCGTCATAGGCCTACTTGCTGTTTGACGATGACCGCTTGTTAGAAATTGGGTCTCTAGTTGGCAGAGGATTGCACCCTGTTCAAGTAGGGAACACAATCCTAGTCAGGATAAGCTAGATACACACTTTAAATTAACCTGTGCTCACCCTCTGGTAGCTTGGCACAGAGCAGGCAGGCTTAACTTAAGAGGCAATGTGTAAAGTATTTGTGCAACACACACACCCACACACACACACACAGACCCCCCATACACACACAATGAAAACACCACAAAATGACTCCATGCAGGTTTAGAAAAATAGAGAATATTTTATGAGAAAATGAAGACCAATGACAAAGTACCTTGGATGGAGCAAAGCGTTGACGTCGAGGACTCAAGGGAGGAGTTGAGGAGGTGCCGCATTAATTCGGTGGATGGAGGCAGGTGTGGGCACCCATCCGCGCAGTCGATGGAAGCATCACCGATGAACTCCTGTACGATGCAGGCACTGTGTCGCCGTGGAGCCGCACTGTCTGTTGTCGTCGAGCTGCGCCAGCTGAGGAGTCAGCAGCTGCTGCATCGGCTTCAAAGGGTGATGTGTCGGTTCCGATTGGTGCAAAGCCTCTGCTGCATCTACGTCGATGTAGAAAAAGCTGCAAAGTTCCACTTCTCAGGCCCAGGACTGAAGGGGGACCGCAGGCATGGGTAGGTCCAGCAGCACCAGCAGAATTGCAAGAAGTTTTTTGTGACCCTGAGACTTCAGAAACAGGAGGCAAGCTAGCAAGCCCTTGGAGTCACTCTAGGTTCAAGTGGGATGGGTCCAGTCCTTGTCCTTCCGCATTTTGTCCATCATTTGTGTGTCTTTTGCTTTCTACCCAGATCTTTTGACTCTGGGTGAATGTTTGATTTGTTCCACATTCCGTTCATCAATTGTGTGTCTTTTGCTTTCACGCCCTAAGTGCGCCAGGTATACCTAGATATGGGTCCCTGGCTCACTGTGCCACTGGATTCAAGCTAGCATGGCTGATGAAGGTTGATACCCCGAAATCGGTCCTAGGAGGCTTGTTTCTGGTCAGGGAGGACCTGGCTTGGCAGTCTGGGCTGGACTGTTCCCATGAGGAGCAGGGTCAAGACTGATTTGCATATGGCTGGGTCTAAACTGGGGTGGCATGGTGAGCAAAAGAACAGTGGATTTAACCCAGATCTCGTGACTGGTGGTGAATAATTGATTTGTTCTGCATTCCGTCCATCATTTGTGTGTCTTTTGCTTGTCCTCAGCAGGGCAGAGATCAGCAGGCAGCAGGTCAGCTCAGCCCAGCAGTGAAGCAGTTCCTTAGAACAGTCAGTCAAACAGAGTGGCAATCCTTGTAGCACAGCAGTCCTTACTCCTGGCAGAGTTCTTCACATGTCCAGTAGTGTACTGTCTTGGTAGGGTCAGAACTATACTCAAATGTGCCTTTGAAGTGGGGTGGCTTCAAAGCAGCTCCTTAAAGTGCACTGGTCCCCTTTCATCCCAGCCCTGTCTGCTAAGCTATCTGTAGGGAGTAATCAATCCTTTGTGTTGGAACAGGACAAAGCCTATTCAGATGTGTCGGCTCCCTCTTCCTGCCCAGGAAGGCTATCAGAATGCAGATTAGTCCTCTCTCACACCCACCATTCCTGTGTTTGTGGCTGTCTAGAGGGAATGCACAAAGTATAGATGTCACCCAGCCCAGATGTGTAATGGAGCCAGGCTGCAGGCACACAGAGCTAAGTTCATAGCAGAGAAATGTCCAATTTCTAAAGATTTAAAACACAAAATGACATCAGGTGGTTGTGAGATTTAAACGCATCTTTACTTATGCATGAGGCACATTTTACTCTATAAACATGACCTCAAATTTGCTTCAGTGATATTTGAACAATAACGTTTTTTAAACTTTCACAATTGGTGGGATAAAAGAAAGGACAATCCACATTCAACTCGATGGATATACAGTCAAAGATTTTTGTGAAAACCATGTATAAAGTGTAGAAAGATTAATCAAACATACAATATTGTAACACAAAATTAATACATGAACTCGGCTAAAATTGCATCTTCACCAATCCAAGAATTGACAAAACCAGAGCCGAGTTCATGTATTAATTTTGCGTTACAACATTGTATGTTTGATTAATCTTTCTACACTTTCTACATGGTTATCCCAAAAATCTTTCACTGTATATCCATCGACTTGAATGTGGATTGTCCTTCCTTTTATCGCATCAATTGCGAAAGTTTAAAAAACGTTATTGTTCAATTATCACTGAAGCAAATTTGAGGTCATGTTTATAGAGCAAAATGTGCCTCATGCATAAGTAAAGATGCGTGCGTTTCTTCAAAAGTGGTGAGCACAAAGGGATCGGGAAGAACATGGCGGCCAGCGCGTAGCCGGTCGCGGGAGCACCCTCGGAGCGACGTGAAAATAATCGACCACCATCTGAATGAATTCGTTTGAGCCTGAGGAGTTCTAAAGCTGGAATGATTTTCCCTATAACATAAAATCAAACTTACGTGCGGTACAAAGTGGCAGAGTCGAGCAGAGTAGCGGCGGCCGGCTGGTGTGTGAGGGGTAGTGCGGAGTCGGGAGTTAGCGAGATATTCGTGTGCGGCGGCAGCAGAGGTGACTACGGAGCGGCCGTGGAGAAGGGCGGCCCTGGAGCTATGCAGGGGAAGAGGCGCAGCGGCCAGGATCTCCTTCCGGGGGAGTGGTGGACGCGGTAGTAGCGGGCTTGGGTGCACGATTGAGAGAGACCACGGCGGGGGAATACAGCCAGACGCGAGTCGGGAGGAATTGGTAGAGATTCAAAGTTGTCCGCTTTTCCAGGAGCAGGAGCCAGTGTTAAGTCTGAATTCATCTAGCGGTAAGGAGCAACATATTAAAATAAAAGTTAATCGGGGCAATAAGACAACAGTACAAGAAGAGCTGCCCCCTCGCTATGCTTTAAGGAAGTTAAGGCAAGGTACGGGAGAAAGGCAAAGGGGTGTAACGAGCTCTGCTATAAGTTCTGCTATAAGTTTACAAGGCTTTGAAGTGGAGGAGGATGATGAATTAGTCAGAAATAAGACAAATAAAGCTAGTGGAAAAAAAAAAACAACGGCACGGAAGCGAACAGCAGGTCAGAAGACAAAAGTGACTCCTCTTTAAAAGCATATTTTAAAGTTTTGCCCCAAATAATAACATTGGCGGATAGTAGGATGGAGGCAGTTACTACTACAGGGAAGGAGTTGAGTATAGAACAGGCCAAAACTTCTGCAGAATTAGGTCCAGAGGATGCTATAGACTGGAATAAAGATGCATCCCCAAATAGATACCAAGTGCTTGCTATGCCAGCCACGGAGGAATGTATGAGCAACCAGCCTCTGGTTGAGAAGATACAGGAGAAGCTAATGCCAATGCCAATGCCAGCAATCACGAGGCAAAGTCCAGTGCAGCCAGGGAGTGAGGATCCTACTTTGGGCGTGCTGTTAAGGGCTCTGTCGGTGGAGATTAAAACTAGGTTTGAAACCTCGGAAGGGAATCAGAAGGAAATAAGGCAGGCCTGCGATACTCTAGAGAAAAAGATGGATGACCTCTGTAACAGAACAACTATGCTGGAGGGCGAAGTGAAAGAGCTTAGAGAGAAGGTAGTTACAAACTCTGTTGAGATAACAAAATTGAAATCTGCAGAAAGAGAATGTCTCGACAGAGTTGAGAGACTGGAAAATTTCCAGAGAAGGAATAATATAAAAATCTTGAAGGTGCCAGAAGGGAGGGAAGGAGATGACATAAAAACCTTTGTAGTGCGGTTAATAAAAAAAGAGCTACAGGTTGAAGAATCTGAAGAGGAAATAGGGAAAGATATTCAACGTGTATATAGGGATCCATACAGGCTAAATATTAACAGGACAAAGCCCAGAAAGATTTTGATTAATTTTCTAACTTTCTCCTTAAAAGAAAAGATACTATCAAAAGCTCTCAGTCTGAAAAAGATAGAGGTTGATGGGGTCAAATATGATTTCAGATCAGATATTTCAACCACCACCGCAAATAGGCAATGGGAGTTAGGGAAGAGGATGGATCCACTTAAAAGGTTGGGAGCAGTAGTCCAGCTTCGATTTCCAGCCTTTTTGAGAGTTATGCTTGACAATAAAATGCATATTTTTCACTCTTCTGAAAAGGTGGATGAATTCATAAATGACCTTCAAGCACATGGTCTGTAATCTCCACCCTACCCTACCTGCTTGCTTGAAATTAACTGAAAATGTAGAGATGGATAGGCAAGCAGGATGGAATGTGAAGGGAAAAGGAGAGGGAAGGAAATAAAGAAAAAAAGGAACAGTGTAAAATTCTTAGAGAGAAATAACAACAATTAAAATACTAATAGGAAAAGAAAAATATAAATAGATAAAATGAAATACATAACCATGTTTAAGATAGGTGCACTCAGATGGTGAATATTTTAGAAAATTGTTCGCTCCGAGGGGGAACCCACATGGCCTTTGGCCTTGTAGAATTGGGGAGGGTTTTTCCATGGGAGGGGGGGTGTATAGGGTGCACTGGGTGGGGAGCAGTAGGGGAAAAAAAAGAAAAAAATATAGTTCCTCTGAAGCCTCTTTTAATGTCTCAGAAGCAGATTATTCACTGGGTGGATACCGATGATGGGTGAGAGGAAGGATGCTATTATTAAAATTGTATCTTGGAATTTAAATGGTCTTAGGGTTAGGGGAAGGAGGGCGAAAATACTCCAGTATCTTAAAGACTGCCCAGCTCAAATTATAATTGCTCAAGAGACACACCTAACAGAAAAAGAAGCAACAGATCTGTTCAGGTCAACAAAATGGATTGCCCATATGGCATGTACAGCTCAATCAGCAGTGACAAAAGGGGTAGCAATTTTAATCGAACGAGGGCTACAAGTAAATCTAGACTCCTTTGTATCTGATAAAGCTGGAAGATGGATAGTAGCCAAAGTAAAAATCTTAGCTCATCCCTATACGGTGGCCGGCTACTACGGACCAAACTATGATGAAGTGCAACCTTTAGGTGAACTGATGGCCGAACTTCTAAACTCTTCAGATCCAATTATTCTGGCCGGGGATTTTAATGTAGTGTTAAATCCTGCTCTAGATAAGTCTTCAAACAGTAGAGCACAGGTAAATCCTAAAATGCTTGGATTAATAAAACAAATGATGGAACAACTAGGCCTGCAGGATGTATGGCGGCAAAAAGCTGGGTCACAAAAAGGATTTACATACTACAACAAGAAGTATAAACATCAGTCCAGAATAGATTACTTCCTCATAGACTGCAAGTTAAAAGATGATGTGCAGCAGATTGATCACGTAGGAGTTCATCTGTCCGACCATTCGGCAGTGATGCTTAAATTGAAGATCAGGAAGGTGGGCACTCAATCTAGATGGACTCTTGATCGCACGATATGGCAGGACGAGGGAGTTATTCAGTTACTCAGAAAAGAGACAGAAGAATTTTTTTAGTACAATTGGGGGTCCACTCTCCCTGGAGTGACGTGGGATGCCTATAAGGCTTTTCTAAGGGGCAGACTTGGGACTTTGGCTGCGGAGAAGAGAAGAAGTTATTACAAGGAGCTGGCGATGCTGGAGGAATAGGTTCGCTCTCTAGAGGATAAACTAACTAATCCAAGGTCAGGAGAGGCGGCTAGGACAGTGTGGTTGCAGGAAGTGTCACTGGTTAAGTCTAGTCTAGCAAATCTATTACAAGACAGGGTAAGGATGAGATGGGAGGCCAGCCAGATGGCTCATTTTGAGTATAGCGAAGGCTGCAGTAAACTATTGGCCTGGAAGGCCAAAAAAGAGCAAGCAAGAAATAGAATCGAGGAGGTGATTTGCGAACAAACGGGGACCCTGATTGGTGAGAGTAGCGGGGTTGAGCAAACGTTCCATAACTTTTTTAGTAAAGTCTACCGTGAAGAGCTCAATCCATCTGAAAATAATTTAAAGACTTGGTCAGGACGCAGGAAACTCGCTGACACCAGAAAAATCTGATTATTTAAATAGAGTTATAGATATTTCTGAGGTAGAAAAGATAATTAGTCAGCTCAAGAATGGGAAAGCACCAGGGCCAGATGGCATTCCCCAAGAGGTTTATAAAGTTCTGGCATGCACTCTATCCCCCATATTAGTGAAACTTTTTAACGATTTTTTTGTTAATGGGTTTGATCTGCCAGTCTCTTGGAAGGAAGCTACAATCTCTTTAATTTTGAAGCCCGGTAAATGCCCTAAGAAATGTGACTCCTATCGGCCAATTTCCTTATTAAATAGTGATTATAAGCTATACGCAAAGATCTTGGCAGACAGGTTGAATGGTCTAATGGTTGAGTTAATAAATGACGATCAGAAAGGGTTTATTCGGGGAAGACTCCTGAAGGATCTGACCCTTACACTAGTTGGCACAATCGACTTGGCGACCTCTTATACCCTTCCTTTGGCTGTGGTGGCCTTAGATGCCACCAAGGCCTTTGATCGAGTGAACTGGGTCTATTTGAAAGCAGTAGTAGCCTCTATGAATCTAGGTACAAATTTTTGTAATGCACTGGCTGGATTCTATCGAGCCCCAGAAGCTAGAGTGTTAATTAACGGCTCTCTAACTAAGCCTGTGATCATATCCAGAGGGACAAGGCAGGGATGTCCTTTGTCGCCCTTGCTCTTTAATCTCTACATAGAGCCCCTAGCAAGGAAAATTAGAGACGACCCCGAAATTTTACCCTTTAATTTTATGGATTGGGAAAAAAATTGGGGCTCTATGCAGATGATATTTTGATATACACTACAAATTTACAGAAAACATTGCCCCGTCTGATGGCTATAACGACAGATTTCGGGAAGGTGTCGGGTTACGAGATCAATGGTGATAAAACTGAAATTATGACCTGGAATATTGAAGGGACAACCGGGAAAGACGAAATCAGATATCTGGCAGTTATGATAGCTCATAATATTAATAAAATAACAAAACTTAATTTTGATAAAGCCCGGAAAGAGATCATGAAACTTCTGAAAACCTGGTCTTATCTTCAGCTATCACTCTTCGGACGGAGTAATTTAGTTAAAATGATGATCCTCCCTAAGCTCACCTTTTTATTTGATTCCATTCCCTTGCCTTTCAAGAAGGAATGGATAAAGAAGCTACAAAGTGAGCTCTGTTCTTTTATCTGGGCAAGTAAAGGACCAAGAATAGCTTGGAAAAAGCTGAGGAGGAGGGTTGAGAAAGGGGGCTTAGCCCTGCCGGACTTACTTTTCTACGCTTGGGCTTTTCTTTTGAAAAACGGGAAGTGCCTTTTTAATATACCTAGTCGAACCATGACAGGAGGCTTGTGGTTGATAATGTCAAGTTTGGAACCAGGAGGCAATGAGGGTTTTCTTTTCAAATATGTAGATCCAAAACTTTTCAAAAAGGTCAGGTTAAAGATACTGAGGGGGCTTGCAGAGACATGGAATAAGGTCAGAAAAATCCTAAAAATTCCATACTACAGTTCATTGGCCCCCATCTGGGATGGACCCGGCTCTCCGGAGTGGACAAAAGATGCTCTTGCTAAACCCTTGTTGGAGGGGGGCCTCATACGCTGGGAACAGTTAACAGTAGATGGCAAGCTAATTTCTTGGGAAGAATGTAACCAACAAGCAAATTTTAACTTATCTAGATTTAAATATCTTCAAATGCGAAGTTGGTTTCAAGATCCAGAAACAAAGATAGGTGATCAGAATGACTTGGAAACTCGACTAAAACAAGAGTCAAACCATAAGAACGAGTTAGCGACTATCTACTGGTTAATGGTTGAAATCGAGGATGGAGACTTTACGCTGCCTGCAGAGTTATGGGGAAAATACTTGCCGGAACCATCGCTGGAAAATAACTGGCAAGTATCAATGTCTATGCTATTTAAAATAGTAAAGCCTGCAAACCTGAGGAGAAATCATCTTTTTTCTATTCACAGAGCGTATTGGTCTCCTCTGAAACTGTCAAAGTTTGGTAGAGGAGGTGATGTCCCCTATCCAAAGTGTGGTAATATGAGAGTGGATGACGTCCACATGTTTGTTAAATGCCCGGAATTGCAATTCTTCTGGAGTGAAGTGTGTAGGGCACTGTCTGAAATGTTGGAGCTCAACGTTAAGGTAAGCGTTATGCTTATTATCTTCGGGCTGATGGAACCAGAAGTTATAACTACTAAAAATCAGGCAAGGTTTATCTTTTATGCTGTACTATTGGCACGGAGGGAGATATGCAAGTTGTGGGTGGCCGCCTTCCCCCTACCCTTGATAACTGGTTGTGTTCTATTAAACATATAGCCACTTTGGATAGGAAAAGCTCCAGAAATGTCAACTTTTGGCTCCCGTTTTTCGAATGGTGTGATGTTTTAAATATTAACAGGAGTGGTTTAATGGTCCTATGATTAAGCCTTCTCAGCCTCAGCAGGTTTTGGGTGTGGGCTCTTGTTGCCTAGTCTCCCGGTTGGATAGTGAGAGGGTTGAGACAGACAAAAAAAGAAGATAGGGTACACGGAGACCATGCCCGAGGGTCATACAGAACTATGGTCTCTGTTTGTTTTCCCCAGCCTTTTTTACCCGACCTGTTTAAACAGCACATGAGTTCAGGTCCCGATTGCCCATTAACATGTGCAAGTGGAAGAACGACATTGTTTTTTCTTTCCATTAAAGAGGCTAATGAGGACAAAAAAAACCCAAAAAAAATAAGTAAAGATGCGTTAAAAACTTACAACCACCTGATGTCGTTTTGTGTTTAGAATTGTCGAAGGCCCAAGGTGGTTGTAGGTAAGGGCCAAACCCCCTGATTGACACACTTTCTAAAGATGGCATTTCTAAAATAGTAATGTTAAACCCAACTTTACCACTAAAGAGGATTTCTCATTACTATTCAAAAGGTATGAAACATGATGTAGCTACTCCTTTCTAATCAGGAATTACAGCTTAAAATGCTGTTGTGGAATCCCAATGCTAGCCTATGAGAGGAGTAGGCCTCAGAGTAGTGGAAAACGAATTTAGCTGCTTGTCACTAACAGTACATGTAAAACTTAAAAGTAATGTCCTACCTATTAGTTACACAGTACCCTGCCCGTAGGGCTACCTAGGGCCTACCTTAGGGGAGACCTATGTGAAATAAAAGGGGAGTTTAATGCTTGGGAAGTGGTTTTAAATGCCAAGTCGAAGTGGCAATAAACTGCACACACAGGCCTTGCATTGGCAGGTCTGAAACAGGTTTGAAAGGCTACTTGGGTGGGTGGCACAACCAGTGCTGCAGGCCCACTAGTAGCATTTTAGATTACAGGCCCTGGGTAAATAGTATACAGCTTTACAAGGGACTTATAAGTAAACTAATTATGCCAATCAGGTTTATACCAATGTCACCATGATTAGGGGAGAAGCACATGCACTTTACCACTGGTTAACAGTGGTAAAGTGCTCAGAGTCCCAAGGCCAACAAAAAGATACAGCAAAAAGTGGAGGTAAGCTGGCAAAAAGTTGGGGGGAGACACCCCTAAGGAGGACAAACCACCACATGAGTACACTTCTATACCCCGCCAGGACCTCAGGAGAGGCACTTAGAGATTCACAGGGTGCCAGGCAGAGGATAACAGGAAAGTCCAGTCCAGGTCTAGACGCTACTGGTCAGTTGGGCAGTTGCAGGAAAAGGCCTCTTGTAACTTTTTGTGTCCCTACAGCTTCAACAGGAGGTCAGCTTTATGGCCCTTGGAGTCCACTTCTTTGTCCTGGGTACTAGAGGGAGAGCAGATCCAGTCTTCAAGGCTCTTTTCAGGTTTCAGACAGAAGGTTCAGTCTTCTTCTGATCTTCCACTGGTCTAGAAGTTTTCTGAAGTGGGTGCCTGGAGAGTCCACATTTATGCCTGGCACAAGCTAGTGGGTAGGAATGACCCCTGGTGACGACCTAACCAATGGAGTAAAAGTTCCTGGGGCTAACCCTACATACTTTGGGCATTTTCAAGATGGTTGAAGTCTTTGCCCACTCTTAACTTGGGCTTTGAGGGTTAGGGGGTGCATAGGGAGTTTATTATAGAAATCCTGGTGTCCTCCCACATCTAACACTTAAATCTAGTTTTAGGCAGTCCCTGTACCACCAACAAACTCAGGGACAGAAGTCTGGTTGAACAAAAGCTAAGTCAATTAGCAAACATACAGTGGATATGAAAGAATTGTTTTGCCATCTTGTTTCCCTCCTTTGAAGTGCACCCCAAATGACGTATGAAAAATCCTAGCAAATCTGCCAAGCAGGTCTTGACACTCCAGCAGGGTCTGACACTGTATGTCAGCAAGAGGTCCACTGTGATGGAGGCTGATCTGGGAGGGACAAAAAAAGGGTACAGGCCTTGGTGTTGGCTGCATCTGCGTGTGACAGGGCAGGCCTCTTAGAAGTTAATCAAGTCGTTGAGCTCAGACCACAGGCCATCCAGTCAAGGGTGCAACAACAACTTTGCACACCCAAGGCCCTTTGGCCCTGGTCTTGGAGCAAGTCCACACCCGATTCACGCCCATAGAAATGCTAATTACTGACTGTCAAAAGGGAGAAAGTAAAATGCAGATTTAGCTTCCAGGGACTTCAGGCAGGGCAAAGGAATTTTTTTTAACTCATCATTCGAAAATATTTATTACAAATCAGATTTCATCAGTAAATTGGGCTTGTAATAAATATTTCAGAAAGTCCAACAATTACATTTATAGCTGTTTCTTCGGCAGAGATGGGCAATATTAAATTTAATATTGTATCAGAAAGCTTTCCTATGGAACAGCTAACCGTGCTACAGTGAGAACAGCCTTTTGGGCCTTTTCTCTTTAAGGACATGTTTGACATTAAACATTTACATGTCTTACTCTTAAATAACATACACCTTGCCTTAATGGGCAGTAAGGCAACTTCAGAGTGACATTAATATTTAAAAGGAGGAATGTTTTGCCATGTCATCGAAGTGGGTGGCACAATGGGTGTTGCAGCCCACTGATGACATTTAACTTACTGGCCCTGGGCACACTTGGTACCAAATATTAGGGAAATATGAGTAAATTAAACATGTCAGTCAGGAGTGTACCATGTTAGAAGGTGGCGCGCAATAACTTTACCACTGGTTAGCAGGGATAAAGAGCACAGAGTTCTATTCCCAGCAAAAATAGGGTTCAGCAAAAAGACACAAAATCCAGGGTGACCCTGCAGAAAGAGAAATTTCCAAAAAGCAGCTTCTTGTGATTGAGCTTGGTGAACCAAAATGGCACCGACCACTCACATACATCAAATGCTCAATACATCAAGTCCACCTTTGCCAAGACCAGGAAAACACTAACCTGAATTGTTCCAGGAGTCTGCAGGAGCGAAGCCGAGATCATGAATCCCTCTGAAGGCTGGCACCTTGCACACTGCACCAACAACTGTGTACAGGGAGTAGCTCCTAAGGGAAAGGGGGTTGGGAAAGAGAAAAAGAAGAGAGTTGTCTGACTTCTTCTATGAATTGGGTAGGTGTCGTCTGACTTCCTTTGTCGCCGATCTCCAAGGTCGCACATTTAGTGGAGCTGAGGATCCCTTCGTTTAAGAGGAAGCAGAGGAAAGGTTATACTCCCTAACTATTACCCTGACCCACCAGGTTCCACCCGATCCCTACTTCCCGGTTGTGTACCATGTCTCTATGAGAGATGGAGTGTTGGGGCTCCTAATGACTTCTTTTGTAGTGGTGTGTCAGTAAGTAGCGTGGATGATAATCATGTACCTACCTCCCAAATGATGTTCTGTGGTTTTGTTATTCCCTAAAGACATAAGGAGTGAGTAAGCCTAAGGGTTAGTTTTACCAAACCATATAAATGTGTGTTCCCTTTTAATCAGTTACTCAGTGGGCTCTTCACCATGTCTTGCCAGTTCCAAAAGTTCAGAGGGGCGCCTTGCCTTCATAGTCCTCTTAGGTCTTCTTTTCTGGCTTAATTGCTTTGGCTTCTTCATTGTAAGTGTCTTTGGCTGCAGCTCTAACCTTAATACCTGAAAGTACCTCAGCATACCATTGACCAACAAGCCTTTTTTCAGTTGCTGTGCTCTATTTGTTGTCTAGCATAAGCGTTTGGTTATTCTCCTAGCATGAAAGTAATGACTGTCTCTTTTGTATTCCTTGCAGGTGATCACCTCGAGCAGAAAACGTTGACTCCGGATGTCAGTACGGAAGGTAGATGCCTCAACAGAGTCCGGTCCACAAGACCAGGTAAGTGGTGGCAAGTCTTGGCAAAACAAACAGGACCTCAAGACAAACAGACTCTTTTCTTGAGAAGTCTGAAATCCAAGCAGTTGGCACATGCAGGGGCGCGACCTTTATACAAGACCCCGCTCTTGATGGTGGCCACTCTCCGAGGCCATTTGAGTAGGCAGGGGCTGTAAGAAAGAGGCCAAAATTAAAAGGATAATGGCTGTAATTAGGAGGCCAAAATTAAAAGGTTAATGGCAGTGTGGGGCCATTGAGTGCTGTACATCAGGAACAGGAGTATGGGGAAGGTCAAGATAATGGGAGAAAGAGGGTGAACTGGATCTGCGGTGACAGGAGACGTAACCAGACAGCACAAACAGCGCAGGCAGAACGAGACACAACAACCTTGTTTTTTCCTGACAGTAAAATAGCAAAGGCTGTGGAGTGTAAAAAAGGGTTATTTCACTTTTTAGGCAATGTAAAGAGTTTCTCAGTGCTTGAAATACTTCATGGCAGATCTTTCTAGCTATCATCAATAGATTGCAATCACTTGGAAGATTCTGATCACCTGAATAAAGTACATATAGGCCATAAAAATATTCAACATTTCAATGCCTTATATTTAATACATCAGTGTTTAATTTCCTGGTGTTCGTGTCTTTTTTCATTATGTTTTTCATACCATCCAGTCAAAACAACAGCAGAGCCACCACTTTCTCCTGAATTCATGACCAAGAAAATGTATCATAAAAAACTCATCAATATTTGCCCCTAGTTGATCCTCATTTTTTTATGGATCTGTTTATTGAAGTTTTGCTAATAATCACCTGCTTACTTATTATATATATGACATTTTCATACTTATACAAGGTTTTAACAGCTTTGATCCTCAAGCATTGGTTATAACCATTCTTATCAGTTCTTGTCTACCCACTGTACATATTGTGCATTACTTTAATGAGTTTGCCAGTAAGTAATACTGGGCATTAGTTGCCTATGTTTGTTAGAACTGCTGGTTAGAAATTGTGCAACAGATTTGAACATGTATAACAAAAACTGCTGAGCATACTGTTGTGCTCGTATTAAACTTCTTGTGCCCCTTTACATTTACACAGGTGTGGCTTACAACATTTCATATATAATACATTTCTGCTTCCCTTGTTACCAAAAACGCAGGGGGGTGGATAGTACTACCTTTACATTAAGAGCACCATGTATGGCCACTATGCTATTGGGGCTGTGAGTGAGTGCTGCACATATATTCGTTTGTACTGTCAAGACTTGGGCCGCTCCATGATCACCCCCGCCCAATGATTCTACAAGCCCAGGAGCACAGGGGACCAGATGCAGATACAAAAAGGAGACCCTTCCAGTCTAACATCTTCTTGCGGGAGTCATTGGTTGTGCGATCTCACCTAATGTGACGGTTCCGGGGGAAGCGGTAATTGGGTCCCCGTCACTGTCCTCCAGTAACCCATATAATTCCTGTAGCATGACCTTTCATTGCATCGCTATGGGCACTTTGCGGAGGCCCCGGGTATCTTCTACACGGAGCGCCCTACCCTCTGCCCTAGGCCATACTAAGAATGATTGCGTCCATGCTGGTATTGTCGGCGGGTCTGGCCTTTTCCACCTCTTAGTTAGCAGATGCTTTGTGGTTAGCATACCCAGATCCAGGAAACAGGAGGTTGCCCTTAGTTTCTTACCCCTAGGGTAGAGGTGTAGTATACACTCCTCCCAGGTGCATTCTAGTTGACGATCCGTAGATTCCCCTAGTATTTCGCACACACACCTCCAGTATGCATTTAGGGAGGTACAGAGCCATAGTATGTGTAATAAGTCAGCCCCCACTTGTTTGCACCTAGGGCATGCCCCATCTGTCTGGCCATAAAATGTATTAATTCTCTCTGGAGTGAGATAGCCCCTCTGGATTATATAGTGTTGTATGAGTCTGAAGTGTGAGTTACGCGGGAGGTACATAGGACTAAGTAGTATTTCAGACCATTCCTTATCTGTAAATGGCTGCCTTTTATCTGCTTCCCACTTCTGCCTAACTGACGTCATTGGGGCCGCCGTGTGAAGACGGAGTGACTCCACAAACCAGCTAGTGTGGTGACTGCCCCTTCCCATAACATGCAAATATTGTATAGAATACAGTGTGGGCTGTTCCGCACTCATGTCTCCCCATCTGCCCCTTAGCGTTGCCAGGACTGAGTGGTATAGTAGGAACTGACCAGGTGACATTTCATGTGCCTCCGCCAGTTCGTTAAACGGAATGAGTGTCCTGTCCTGGTAGAGGTCCCCTAGTGTCTGCACCCCCGCATTTAGCCAGCTCGCTAACTTCGCAGCTGTCACCGGGCCATCTCTGATGGGCATACCCTGAAGAGGTAAGGCAGGTGCATATGGTGTCGTTGCTCGTGTTATGTAGAGGCTCCTATGGTAAGTTTTGTATGCAATCTGTAGTAGCAATTGACTAGGTGGACGGCATCTGGCGCAAGGATGGAATAAGCAAAGAATGTCCCCCACCAACCATGGCGGGCCCACAGCGGCAGTGTCAGCCAGTTGTAGCCCCGCCAACCATCTGGCCACCCGCTGGAGTTGTGAAGCTAGATAATACTGCTCCATATTAGGGACCGATAGGCCCCCCTGTCAATTGGGAGGTAAACTTCGCGAGGGCCACATGGCAGCGAGAGCCTTTCCATATAAATTCCCTTAAGACAGTTTCAAATCTCCAGAATATGCTTGGGGCCACATAGACGGGTAGATTTGTGAAATGATATAATAGTCTGGGGAGCACCACCATCTACACCAGTGCAATGCGGCCTGCAACTGATAGCTGGAGTGTGCGCCAGAAGGACATCTGCGAACGCAACAATGTAATTGCTCTGCCTATGTTGCCCTCCAGCAGATCCTCCTGACTGTGGTATACACGAATTCCGAGGTATCCGAACGTTTCAGGCCGCCAGGGTATACCTACGTCGCCGCATCGAAGTGCAGGGTGCTGTTGTGTACGCCTGAAGGGGTATAGACAGGATTTACTCCAATTAACCTTCAATCCTGACAAATTAGCGAAGGTCGCCAGGGTGTTCATCAATGCGGCTGGGAGGGAGCGGACATCCTTAAGGTATATCATGATGTCATCAGCATACAATGATACTGCGTGTATGCTGTCTCCCAGTGGGACACTCCATTCAGCACCCTGCTTTCTAAGCAATGCAGCCAGTGGCTCCACCGCCAGGGCGAACAATAGTGGAGAGAGGGCACCCCTGACGGGTTCCGCGCCCAATCAGTATGGGTTCGGAAATATAAATGCCTGACTTCACTCTTGCCGTTAGTTGTGTGTACATCAGCTGGATCAGGCAAAGGAAGCGCCCTGCGATGCCCAGTTTGCTAAGTACCGTAAATAAGTAAGGCCAGTTCAGGGAGTCAAATGCCTTCTCCAGATCTAGCACTAGGCAACCCAAGTGCGGCCAGTTGCAGAGGGAATAAGTGGCAACCCTAAAGAAAAGGCGGATATTTAGGGATGTGTTGCGGGCCGCAACAAAGCCATTCTGGTCAGTGCCCACCAACAATGGCACCAGCGGGGCCAGGCGATCAGCCAATACCCTAGCTAATATGTTGTAGTGCATGTTTAACAAGGCCAACAGACAGTATGATCCAGGCTCGGTCGGATCTTTATCTGGTTTGGGTAATGATACTAATAGTGCTTCCCGCATAGAGGGAGGGAGAATGCCCATATCCAGTGCTGTATTGTACAGCTGTTGAAGGTGCATTGTCACGACTGCATAAGCCTTGTAGTAGTCAGAGTGGAGACCATCTGTGCCCGGGGTCTTACCCAACGCCAATGCTCGTATCGCTACACTAATCTCCATAGGCGTGATGGGTTCATCTAGTTTTAGGATTCGTGCTTGGTCCAGCACTGGGAGCGTTAGTTGGGAGAGAACAGTGGCAAGCAGTGCGTCATTAGGTATATATTTGGAGATATAGAGGGCTCAATAGGGTCGGGTTAGTTCTGCGTGTATTTCTGCTTACGTGTATAGTAGTTGACCTGTCACAGTACGGAGAGCCATTATAGGTTGGAGTGTTTGGTCCTATCATACAAAGGAATACTAATGGATAAATAATTGAATAAAGTTTTGATAAAATGAAGAAGATGGTTGACTGTGCTTGACTACGGATTGACTGGGCTGTGCATCCTGGTGCTTCAGAAGCCAGACGTGGCTGAAGCTTGTTTGGGGTCCGGTCGTATAAGCTACGCTAGCAGGCGACCCGGCCGATCTGAGTGCGCTTGTACCCTGGCCGAGTGTGCTGCATAGTTAATGTGTCACAGACATTTCAGCAATTCTGCCAATTCGCCGCTCTTTGCCTCTAGTGACGCCATGCTCCCGAGCCCAGTCACCCAGCGTGTTTCTAACTGCAACAGTTCACCCTCGCCATGACACCCTCTAAATGTTTACGGATGTTTCAGTTAATGCCCATGCATTTGCCCCTGGCCACCACCTTTAAAGCCTCCCACTCCATCAGCAGGTCGCCAGTCGACCCTGTATTGTGTTCAAAATATTCAGCCGTGGCTTCTCCCACTGCTCCTTTGAATGATGCGTCCACCAGGGCCGCGGGCTGGAGGTGCCAGGTGGGCACCGGCCGGCGAGGTGTATCCCACGATAGGCTCAGTAGCTGGGGGTTGTGGTCCAAGTGTGTGAGACCGAGATACTCCGTGTGGTCTACCAGGTTGTGAAACGTCGTGGAGCCCACTATCCGGTCAATACGCACGTGTAGGCCGTGTGGGGCCGAATAAAAAGAGTATATTTTTGTATTGGGATGGTGTGTCTGCCATAAATCTACCAGTGACCAATGTCAGAACTGTTCACACAGTGTTTGCGCATTGTTTGTGGATTTTGTACCCAACAGCGGGGGAAAGGAGAGGTTTAGTGAAGTGTCAGTAATGGCATTATAGTCACCCCCTATCAACCACGGGAGGCCACTCCATCCAGCCAGGACTGTCGAAACGAAGCGGTAAAACTGTGCCTGTTCAATGTTGGGGGCATATATCACACCTGATATCAATGAAACCCCATTGAGGCATGCCTTTATAAATACATACCTCCAATTAGGATCAGTTTTCACTTCTTCCGATACTAATGGGATCCCCGCCCCCACCCATATCAGGACTCCCCTCGAATATGAGGAGTAATCAGTGGCATAAACCTGTCCCCGCCAACGACGCCGCAGGCGCCCATCCTCAAGGCCAGTCAAGTGAGTCTCCTGTAAGAGGGCAATGTGCACATTTCTACACCTGAGATAGGAATAGACCGAGTAGCGGCGTGATGGTGCCTGCATGCCCCTCACATTCCATGTTAATATGTTTGTAGTTAACATTGGCAGTATATCAACATATTCTTTGTGCCAACCCACCCGTCACCTACTGTAGAGTGGAACCACTTATATTGTTCATTCACATGTATGGGAACACAGTACACATGACAATAATGCTCAGTAACTAGGTTTTTAACAGACCAACTGATCAAATGCAGCATGCAAAACCATGATAGAGCAGATATGCAACAAGCATCCGCCCAAAACAAATATGCCAATATTTGGCAATTATTTCATTAACCCAGTTATAGTGTGGGGGATTTACATGTTGCGCGCGTTTTGGGGGGAGAGGGGAGGAAGATTTTGTGTTCCCATGCCCATTTGACTATTAGTGTACAGAACAGTCCTTACTGAGACAGCCACCCATGATCACATTTGCGGATTCTGCCTCTGTGCTCGCATGCAACTGTGTCTGCTTCTGTGTCAGTATCTACACTGCTGCTGGTGAACATTTGTCAGAGCGCAAGTGACTGGGGGTTGGGACTCACAGGTCAGTCTCGCACCCCGAGTAGTGTGAAATCTAATAAAGGACGGTTGAGACAATAGAGTAAGGGGAAGCCTCCAGTAATCCACGTTATGAGTTCAAATGATGTGGTCAGCAGTTTGTGGCGTCACCTCTGACGGCGACGGTGCATCAGATTCTGAGGTGTGCCCTGTGATGGATTCTTCCTCACTGGTGGACTTCTCCCTGTCTCTGTCCGGGTCCAAAGCTTGTTCAGAATGAAGCACTGCTGCTGTCCGTATAGCATTATGTCTCTCTGTGATAATTTGCTCCAAATTGGGTACAGCTGTCAGCTGTTCGGGTCTGTTGGTGCATCTCCATTTGCCCCGGTTACGGCGGCGTGTGGCTCCAGAAGTTCTTTCCAGCTCAGTGGGGCGCGCTGACCCAGCTGCGACCAAGTCCCATGCGTCCGCCAGGTCTTCGAAGAATCTAGTGATTTCTTTATCCACTACCCTCAAGCGCGCAGGCAATAGCAGTGAATATCGCACATTTAGTTAACGAAGTCGGCGTTTAATTGCAAAGAAGAAGTGTCTTTGTCTCTGGACCACTACAGTATAGTCTGGAAACAGCATCACCACAGCGTCGTTTACCTTGAGTTCCAGTCTGTGACGCACTTCGTGTAGTATACTGTCTCGATCCCTATAGTTGATCAGACAGAACAAGAATGGCCTAGGAGCCGCTTCTGGTGGTGGCCTTCTCGCAGGGACACCGTGTGCTCTCTACACCACAAACTGAGCAGATAAGTCGGCTTGAGGCATCCATTCACGCAGCCAGCCCTCTGTGTATTTCACTGCGTCCTGTCCCTCCACTCCTTCAGGTAGGTCCACAACGCATACGTTATTGCGATGTGATCTGCTTTCTGCATCCTCCATTCTGTCCTCCAGTGCAGCAATACGGCTGAGCATTGCCTGCAGTGTGGTGGCGTTTTCTCAGGCAATTGGCTGCAGCTCCTCCAGTTGCATCTCGCTTGTGTGCTGTCTGTCGGACAATTTGCACTGACCTGCCTGCAGATTATTAAAATCTACTGTGACTTTATCTATTTTACTTTCTAGCGATACTCTCGTGCTCTCCAAGGAGGCCCCAATTTTCTCCACCGCAGACAGCACACTATCGAACTTTTCGTTCAGTGTTGTGTCCATTTGTATGGGCTGAGACTGCAAGTCGCGATCCGAGTGTTTCCCATGCTCTAGAAAACAATCAGCGGTCCATCCAGATGTAACTGAAGTATGTCAACAAATAGTCACAACTTAGATCTGCCGTGGGCTATATATATTCTACAATTGTACCACGACCAACCTGACACTGGATGCTTCAGGACCACAAAGACCTTAAGTATGAAAACATAGTTTGCTAATGGCCACACCTTTTCCTCATGATTGATTTGCATGTTACCACGTGCCCACATTTCCATTTATGCCAACAACAACATTTCTACCTCCACCTTACAATATATTGTTGCCTATACACTACCCCCTAAATCTTATTTGCATAAGTGTGTCGATTATGTACAAGTCGCCAACATCACGCTACAGCACATACATTAGCGAAATCATCAACTACACCACTAAGATGACCCAACACTTGTCCTTGCTATTACAAATGAAAACCACCTAGAAAAACTACTGACGTATCTGGTGAGATCCTTGACTGCTCTACATAATCATGAAATTGTAGTTATTCAATGTGCTGCCAGGTTTTCAACTTGAAGTAAGTCAGCAATGCAATTGTATCTCTTTTGAAAACAGAAAACCAAACTGAACAACAAAATGCCACATTCAAACAATATGTCGGTTCTTACAAGAGCAAACATTGATTGTAGTATAACATATAGACTGACTTTGCATACAAATTATACTGCTCTGGGTTCATTTCTTGTTTGCAAGATTGCTATATACCTCAATGCCCGCTGCCTATTACTCTAAGAACGACCAATAACCTATACAAAACAGCAAACACAAACACATCTTGAAACAGCTCAAGAATAATATATAAATGCACTGATAAGCGATGCTCAGGACTAATGTTGCAAACACCTTCATAAAGTCAACTGAGATGGAAATGTGAGGTCATGAAACTGTGATCCATATACCACTAACCTGTAACCCACCTCAGCCTAGTGTCTTCTTCAAATACATTGGAACAGCCACCTCATCGTCCTTGTTTACAGCTGAAACTAGTCTTGGTGCAAATGTGTATTTTACAAAACTACCCTCCGCCAATCCTGGTCTATGATCAAGAAAAATGCAAAGTATGAAGGGTCTGTGACTGCAACATTTATAGAGGCACTCTGCAATATATACTCTATTGAAAAGTCTCTGTATTTGAAAATCCACGTGGGTTTTCACTTGTCCTCCACATGATGATAAAATATTGACCTCTGTACATCGCTGCTTTCCTTCCTGGTCCTTCTTTGTGGAAGGGTCAGATTCTCAATACAATTTGTGATGGCTGGATTCTCAATGTACTGTATGTTTCCAGGTTCCCATTTGATCCTATTGCTTTACCTTGCTGCCCTTCCCTCTGCCAGTGTGGGCTTTCTTGCTGTCAGAACCAGCGGGACTGTTAAGGTTTGCCAGATTCTCTGTTGCTTTTGTTTAAGTCACAGATGTTCTTGAACAGCCACTGGCATTACTGAACGTCAAGCTAATGCATCAGTCAGCACACTACAGTCACCTTCCTTGAGGCACATGACATTTGTCACTGATAAAGCATGTGAAATACAAGGAGTACACACACTTGTCTGACAGTTCTCCAGGAAAGACCTGGGCAAGCAAGAAAAACACTTCCAACCAGGGGTGGCTCCTCCATTTGAGAGGAGGAGCGTCGTCCCACAAGCCCCAGAGCTGAAAAAAACAGTAATAAAGTTTATTTATTGCCGTATTATTTTTCAGCAACCCATCCTGAATTAAGTGTCAGGACGGAGCAGGGCCAGCACTGCCGAGTGGCAGCATCAGGGGGCTGTGCGCTTTAAAATGTGTGTGTCTCTTTGGCTGGCCGTCTTGGGACGGCCAACCAGACATGCCCATTTTAAAGTTCTCTGACCTAGCTGTCTTAGACAGCTGGGTTAGAGAAAGCGCAGGCCTCCCGTGTTCTTAGGAGCACTGGGAGAGCCTGCTCTATCCAATTCTGGTGCTGTTTTCATGCTGTGTGGATTGGGTAGTGCAGTTTCCTGCATCAGGAGCTTCCTGGAAGACACCAGAGGGAGGAGGCCGTCACGCTGCGAAGGTAAGTGAATTAATTTTGTTTTTTTTGTGCCGCCCCAGCCCCCACCACCCTCGGTACAAGCCAGTTGCCACTGTTCAAAGCCCTTTGCCTAATTTCTTTACAGCTGTTTCTGTGCAGTAGCCCAATGGCAGTCTGACCTTCCTATCCTTGTTTGTTTCTCAACGGCCTTTCAGTTTTAGAGTTCTGTGCTGTATGTTGCTTTATTTTTTGTTTTGCATATGGGCGTCTGCAGCTGAACTATTAATAAAGAATCTGCTTACCTGGTGTTGGATCTTAAATTCTGCTACTTGCTCAAAGTCATGATGATTCTTATTTAGACTGTTCATAGTCTTGGAATAGTTGCTGCCTGCCTGAAATCATTAGTATATGTCAAATTCCTCTTCTAAAAAGCTGTCTCCTTCATCAAGGAGCCTGAGATGTAGTATAATTCCTACATAGGCGGACAAGAAAGTAACAGGGCTTACTACAAGTTTTCCAAGTCCTTAGTGTGGGGTGGTCCAGTTCCTCACCAGAAATTCATGTTCTTTGTTTTATTCAGTACCAAGTGTCAACTTCATGAATTCTGAAAACTTCCCTTTATAAAGATCCTATAAAGCACCACATTCTCTGCAAAAGATTTAACAGCCACTAATAAAAGTGTTCTGATGGCATAGCATGGAGTGAACACCGTGACAGACTCAATTTTAGTTGAATAAAGTTAGCCTGTTTTGGGTGTCTCGTCCACATATCTCTAGCAGAAACGTGTGAAGTTCATCTTCATGGTTGCTCACTGTTTGTTTATTGTTTTTGATGACAGGTGCCACAATTCTAATATGGTCCCTTGCTGTCAAAATTTCAAGGTTTTAGTATTGGCTGTTTAACATCAACATGTGGACTGAGTTGAAGTATTTTGGGTCTTGATAGCTTAGTCTATTTAAGGTTCTATGACTCCAAGTTCCATTTTATCTTGTAAATATCAGATATAATCAGTGGGCAAACCTTTTATAAAGCCCAGGATTGATCAAGAGAGGTATTCATGCTAAGTTAATAACCAGAGGTCACACCAGATTGCCAGATCAGCCCTTCTCGGCCAGAGAGCTTGGACTGGAATCTTAGTGATGGAGCAAGGTTTCATAAATGAAACTTGCTTGTATTCAATCCTCCTCACAGTATTAATTTATTAAACTTGTATTGTTAATACTAACCTTTGCATTCATGACACAAAAAGAAAGGGATGCTTGCCTATGTGTTTTACTAATGAATAACGCTTGTCTGTAATCCAAAATGGCCGCTATGCGCGGGAAAGCTCAATGCGCATGTCGCAACCATATCACATGGTGTGACGTCTTTCTTTGCTTGGTGGGAAACTTCTGCTTCTGCACAGTGTGCATTAAAATGGCTGCTTGATGTTTTCACGTGCTTCAGCTTGCTCTCATGTCATTATTAAATTGTCGTTTCCTAACGCTACTAACGCGGGATAGTATATATATTTAATTGGGAATAGAATAGAAATAGTGGGTATACAGTGAAACATTTTATTTGTGATTCTAATATTTTCTTCTTGCACTTTTATTAGTTCGTAAACTTGGGCCTGGGTTGGTGACCTGAAACTCGAGAGGCAAATGGTTCTGCGCATGTGCCTTGTGTGCCTGCCAAATGAAGTCAACCTGGACGAAGTCCAAGGCCGTAACCTGATGGCCGAAGATGTTGTACTAGCACTTTCCTGTCACACATTGATACAATGTCTATGAAAATTGGTTTACATTTGTCATGAGACGGGTGGGAAATAAAGCGAATGTATTAATTTGAAGGGGTGGGAACGTAAAGACAATAGGCTTTACAATTTAGGCCAAATCAACATGGTGCGAGAATCCACCTCCTGTCCCTGTCCAATCAGAAGTAGTGGTCCCATATTTTAGCAACATTAAGGGGAGGTACATGGGCGTAGAAGGGTATAACAGATATAGAATTAGCTAATTAGCTAGAGCTGACTCTCAGAACACACAGAAGAGCCCCAGACTGCCAAGCTGATCGGTTGCTGACTGAATCCCTGTCCAGAAGAGGTCCTGAGGAGGGGGCGGCGGAGTCCATTAGAAGGAAGGCACGGGAGAATCGAGAGAAGTCGAGTATCAGAGAGGGAACGACGCAGGCGTCGTTGTAGAAAGGTCACCGGTCCGGTCCTGATCCTGGAAGAAGTCTTTGCTCTTCATCCTTCCTGGGTCCTATCCTTTCAACTCCTTGGCTAAGGGGTTTGGTTCTCGCACTTAGGTAATTATAATGCAACCTTTAGTTGCGCTGCTGTCTCTATCTTCTTCTCTTCTTTAAACACCGTCATTGATTAGCAATAATCATTTCTATGCTTAATCTTGGGTATTGCGATTAAGTACCATGTGGTTCTGTATTTTACTCTGCTGAATCTTTAGATAAACATTTTAAAACTTCCTGACTCAGTGGTTATTTCAGGATTATGTACTATAATGAATGTCACTCATTTTAAATTTCCCAATTAGCAAAGGATTCATTGGTAAGTCATTACTCTTCAATCAGAAGGTAATTGGTAGCAGGGATTTTGATAGAGAGTAACAACTGATAAAACCCAGCGTAAGTATTAGCGTAGTATGAATGTATGGGCCCAAGTGAGTATATAGTGTATGAATACTGTTTGCTAATATCGCGCTGGATCATTAGCAAAGGGTGTTCTTTCCAGTTCATTACTCTTTCTTCGGTTTTTACAAAGAAAACCATAAAAGTCAGACAAACATGAATTAAAAAACTCCGTCTGATGTACAAAAAATGGTACAATATGACCATCATGGGCCCATGAATACAAAGTTAAAAAGCAAGCACCATATCACGAACAAAAGGGTCCACAAAATAAAAAAGTGACATCATCAAAGTACCATGAGATACAAGAGTAATATTAAGGGCTATATCGAGGGCAATAAAAACCGATAAAACCCTCCTGCATCGCCCCATAAAGTACAGAATTATAAACATGAACTATGTTAGAACCCAATTCATATTAACACAGTAACAAATAGATGTCCCTCAAGATTAATCACAACTGGACCTAAGCCTAATAGCAGACCTTAAAAAGCTAAGAACATACAGTAATGAATGGCTTGAAAGTAGTTGTAAAAAAATAAAAGCATGTCTAACCTGCTTAAAACATGCTTTTTTAAGAATAGGGATGATAAAAGACTTTCTAGGAATCTCACAAAAGCTACAAAACAAAAAAAATGCACCTTATTCTGTGGAGACTTACCGTTGCAGCCACAGGGTGGGAGACACTGTCCTCTATATGCAGCACGCGGATGGGCCAAAAGATAATGGGTGTTCTTTCACCTAGAGCACATTTCCTCCTCTGGCAGAACTCTGATAGAGAACAGCTGCATTTACTGTAATATGACACATAATAATACAAGTCATATGACATCCTTAAGAAACTCTAGAGGTAGGTTCGCTATTAAATGCTATGACTAAAACTATTGTGTAGCACTTAGAAATAGCTAGTGGGTGCCAGGAACTTTCTAAACATGTTAGAGATGTTCATTTTATCCTTGTTGCTTATGACATGCACAATTGCTTTTATATTTTCATGCTATGTGGTTACTGTGCATATTTTACTAGATTAAGGGCCTGATTTACATCTTGGTGGACGGGGATACTCCATCACAATGGTGAGGGATATCCCCTTCGCCAAAATATAAATCCCATTATATCCTATGGGATTTATATTTCGGTGGTCAGGATATCCGTCACCGTTATGATGGAGTAACCTGTCCGCCAAGATCTAAATCAGGCCCTAAGACTTTTAAAATAAACTTTTTAAACAAATCCCTGTTGCTCTTAGTACTATGCTTGATTGAGTTGTTCAAGAATGAATTATTGTTTAAATTACAATGGTGTCCCTGAAACATGAATGGGACTGATAAATAACCTGATAACACTGCCCACACCGGACTGCTCAGTAGCTTAGTTACAGGGGTGCAGTTCAAGTGGTAGTTCTTCCTCAGCGTAGTACATTGAACCAAGTCCATGTATTCGTGGGATAGATATCCGACCCCTGCAGATATGGAAAATACCAGAATTTGTATCATCTGATGCTCAACACCGGCTTTCAGATTTTTCTGGGCTTTAGATTAATTCCTGGGCCAATACAATCAAAAGAACTAAGTATTAAAAATACATTGAGTGGTCTGTTGCCTTCTTGGTTACCTCCTTTAGATGATATAATCCCCTGTTTACTGTAGGTTACTCAAGCTTGACTCTTAAACCTGTATTCCCAATCTGGGGGTTTCTGGATTTTTGATCTAATGTTTATTGAATCTTTTTGTTCAAAACGGCAGATCCTTTTGTGATAGGAGTTAATTACAGGGCAGCAGCCACACAACATCTCAAAGACAGGGGTGTCCCCGACAAAGGGTGTGTGTTAGATTTGGGGGTCTCTAGTTGGCAGAGGTAGGTACCTTTGACCAAGTAGGGACCCTTGCGTCTAGTCAGGGTAAGGGGGTACACTCCTAAAATAACCCCTGCTCACCCCCTTGGTAGCTTGGCACGAGCAGACAGGCTTATCTCAGAGGAGGTGTGTAAAGCATTTGTGAACACATACAGTAATCAAGTGACAACACTACAGATGGACACCACACAGGTTGTATATTAAAAATAAGTATCTTTTATATAGATTTAACACAAGACCACAAACGACAAAAATCCACAATACTGTACTTCAAAAATGGTAGAATTAGCTCAGTTCTCTTAAGATGGTAAATGCGACACTTTGAGTTCAATGTACCTTAGGATGCGTAACGCTATACAACGAAAGTGTTGCAGGGAAGGTGATGCGTCGGTTCCTTACACGCAAGAACGGTGATGCATCGGGTCCCTACTGATGCTTAGGGGATGCGTCAGTTCTTCTCCGCGTGGGGAGGTGATGCGTCGGTTTCTTACTGCGCTTCCGTGGCGATGCGACAAGCAACGCCGTGATGCGATGAAGATCCGGTGCAAAGAAACAAAGATGGCGTCTTCTTCTTGATGCGACACGATGCGTGCACGCCCGACGGCCGTGCGGCGACTCAACGATTCTTCGAGCCGCGACAGGCCCTGCGACATGCTTCCCGGTGATGCGGCGGCATCTGATGCGACGTCGATCCTCTTCTCCGGTGATGCGAGGCGCTTCGGCAGCGATGCGACAGCCGTGCGGCGACTCAACAATTCTTCTGAGCCGCGACAGGCCCTGCGACACGCTTCCCGGTGATGCGGCGGCATCTGATGTGACGTCGATCCTCTTCTCCGGCGTTGCGAGGCGCTTCGGCAACGATGCGACAGCCGTGCGGCGACTCAACGATTCTTCTGAGCCGCGACAGGCCCTGCGACACGCTTCCCGGTGATGCGGCGGCGTCTGATGCGACGTCGATCCTCTTCTCCGGCGATGCGAGGCGCTTCGGCAACGATGCGACAGCGGCAGCGGTGGCGACACTCTTCTCCGTTGATGCGGCGGCGTCTGATGCGACGTCGATCCTCTTCTTCGGTGATGCGAGGCGCTTCGGCGGCGACGCTTCTTCGTGAGTCGCGCTTCCAGCTCCTTGCGACATGCAGTCCCTCAGAAAGTCCAGCACAGCAGCAGGCACTTTCCAGAAAGACTCTTGGGGAGCTGGTTGGTGAAGTCTGTTGTCCCTGAGACTTCAGCAGGAGGCAAGCTCTTCTCTCAAGTCCTTGGAGATCTTTTACAAGTTGATGAAAGTACACACAAAGTTCCTTTCTCCTTTCTTTGGCAGTCAGGCAACCACTGCAGGCCAATCCCCCAAACAGCACTCAGATTAGGGATAGTCTCTTCCTCAGTTTCTCTGGTTCCTCTCTTCAGCAAAGGTTTCTTCTTGTTTCCCAAAGTGATCTGATCTACTGGGGTTTGGGTCCCCTCTTTTATACACATATTCTCTTTGTTCTCTGAAGGCAGAGAGGCCTTTGCCTAGTCCAAACCAGTTCTGGTCAGTCCTGGAGCACTTTGTTGACAAGACTCCTTCTTTCCTTTCACAGTGTAGGCCAGGGACATCAGACACACCACAGGAGGTGGAGCCAGCATTGTGGAGGGAAGGCACAGCCCTATTCAGGTCCCAGGTGCAACTCCTCCCCCCCATCTCCATGCAGATCTCTCTATTCAGCCCTGTGCTGACTCACCCTGTCTCCTGGAGTCCCCCAGCCCCTGTCACTCACAAACCCAGACAAAGAATACACAACCTAGCAGAGGCAGGCTTGGATAGTTAGGCAAGAAAATACCTACTTTCTAAAAGTGCTAT
Organism: Calotriton arnoldi; assembly: GCA_963921515.1. Classification (NCBI taxonomy): domain Eukaryota; kingdom Metazoa; phylum Chordata; class Amphibia; order Caudata; family Salamandridae; genus Calotriton; species Calotriton arnoldi. Next base: position 418,625 of record CAWUFW010011325.1, read on the forward strand.
TTGCAAACACAGAATGTTAAAACCAAGCCCACCAGCAGCATTTGGTTTTCAAGCCCTGGGCACACTCAGTGCACTGTACTAGGGTCTGACAAGTAAACCAAACCAACCAATCATGGAATCACTAATCCATTCATCAATTTACCATAGGGAGCACTTGCACTGTGGCACTGAATAGCAGTGGCACAGTGCCCAAAGCATCTATAACCAGCAAAAACACATGAGGCAATCGCAAAAAATGGAAGGGAGACCCACGCCAACAGTGCCAGGTCTAACACGTGTCCCCTCCAGCTGAAATGTGGGGAGAACTACCCTACCTCCTGGGAGTTCTCTTCACTAAGGCGGAAAAATCTGGACAGACCATCAGCATTGGCGTGTTCTGTACCAGGGCGGTGTTCCACCGTGAAGTCATCCCCTGTAGGGAAATGGACCACCTCAACAGCTTTGGATTCTCACCCCTCATCTGCATCAACCATCTGAGGGGCCTGTGGTCTGTCTGAACCTGGAAGTGAGCCCCAAACAGGTATGGTCTCAGCTTCTTCAGCGCCCAGACCACAGCAAATGCCTCACGCTCAATCGCACTCCACCTCTGTTCCCGTGGAAGTAACCTCCTACTGATGAAGGCTACGGGTTGATCTAGGCCCTCCTCATTTATCTGTGAGAAAACAGCCCCCACACCATGCTCTGAAGCGTCTGTTTGAACGATAAACTCTCTTGAGAAGTTGGGTGCCATAAGCACGGGCGCCGTGCACATGGCAGATTTCAGGGCCTCAAAAGCTTTCTGACAGGTGTCAGTCCAAATCACTTTCTTGGGCTGCTTCCTGGAAGTCAGCTCTGTCAAGGGTGCAACGATGCTGCCATACCCCTTGACAAACCTCCTGTAATACCCAGTGAGTCCTAAAAAGGCTCTCACCTCTGTCTGGGTCTTGGGGGGTTCCCAAGTCAGGATGGTTTCAATCTTGTGCTGTAGGGGCGCCACCTGGCCGCTCCCAACCTGGTGTCCCAAGTACACCACGGAACCCTGCCCGATCTGGCACTTACTCACCTTAATCGTGAGGCCTATCCTCTGCAGCGCCATCAACACTTCCCAGAGGTGGTGCAGATGTTCTTCCCAACTGGCGCTGAACACTGCAATGTCATCCAGGTAGGCGGCACTGAACTCTTCCAGTCCAGCCAACACCTGGTTGACCAACCTCTGAAAGGTGGCAGGGGCATTCTTCATCCCAAAGGGCATAACCCGGAACTGGTAGTGCCCATCTGGTGTGGAGAATGCTGACCTCTCTCTTGCCCCATCAGTCAAGGCGATCTGCCAGTACCCAGACGTTAGATCAAACGTGCTGAGGTACCGGGCAGCCCCTAACCGATCAATGAGCTCATCAGCTCTGGGGATGGGGTGCGCGTCAGTCCTCGTGACTGAATTGAGCCCTTGGTAGTCCACACAGAACCGGAGTTCTGGTGTGGCACCCGGTGCAGCAGCCTTTGGGACCAAGACCACTGGGCTGGCCCAAGGACTGTTAGAGGACTCAATCACCCCTAACGCAAGCATCTTGGAGACCTCCTCCTTGATGCAACTCTCACCCTGTCAGTTACCCTGTAAGTTTTGTGCTTAACAGGAGGACTGTCTCCAGTGTCCACATCATGGATGCACCAATCAGTGACACTGGGAATCAGGGAGAACAGATCAGAAAACTGCCCCAGCAACTGGTGACAGTCATTCTGTTGCTCAGGGGTCAGGGTGGAAGAGAGGTTCATATCATCCACTGACCCATCTCGCTCTGTCGCCGACAGGAGGTCAGGAAGAGGCTCGGTCTCCTCCTCCATTCCAGCATCTGTCGCTAAGAGCATGCCCACTTCAGACCTCTCCAAGTGGGGCTTCAGGCGGTTGACATGCAGGACCCGCAAGGGGTTCCTGGGAGACCGCAAGTCCACCAAGTAGGTAACAGGACTCTTGCACTCCACCACCTCAAATGGTCTGGTCCACTTATCCTGGAGCGCACAAGGCTCCACTGGGGCCATGACCCACACTTTCTGAGCAGGCTGAAGCTCTACCAGAGTGGCATTCTGGTTGTACCACCGCTTCATCTCCTCCTGGCTGGCTTCCAGATTCGACTCAGCGAGTTGCCTGAAACGCCTAGTCTGGTTCCTGAAGGCCAGCATGTAGCTATATACATCCTGGGGAGGTTTCCTGGGAGATTGCTCCCAGCCTTCCTTGACCAGACTCAGAGGTCCTCTCACTGGGTGACCATAGAGAAGCTCAAAGGGACTGAACCCTAGAGATTTCTGTGGCACCTCACGGTATGCAAAGAGCAGGCATGGTAAGAGGACGTCCCACTTACGCCTCGTAGGTTCCTCAAGACCCATAATCATGCCTTTTAGGGTTCGGTTGAATCTCTCAACCAACCTATTTCCTTGGGGGTGGTAAGGAGTGGTGAACTTATAAGTTACCCCACACTCCTGCCACAGGGACTTCATATACTTGGAAATTAAGTTTGTACCTCGGTCAGACACTACCTCTCTAGGGAATCCCACTCGGGAGAAAATTCCCATCAGTGCCCGTCCCACCACTGGGGCCGTCACTGTCCTCAGAGGTATGGCTTCCGGGTATCGGGTGACATGGTCCACCAAGACCAGGATGAACCTGTTGCCCATGGCTGTCTTGGGGTCCAGTGGCCCCACAATGTCCATACCCACCCGTTCAAAGGGGGTGCTGACCACAGGGAATGGCTGGAGAGGAGCCTTCTGCTTCCTCCCACTTTTTCCACTTGCCTGGCAAGTCTGACAGGTCCTGCAGTGAGTATCTGAACTCCTGCGCATTTGGGGCCAATAAAAGTGGGTGACAAGCCTCTCAAAGGTCTTGTCCTGCCCCAAATCTCCTGCTAACGGCACATCATGAGCCAGCCCCAGTAGGAAGGCTCTGAAGCGCTGGGGTACCACCAGCACACGGGCTGACCCCGGCTCAGCAACCTTAGGCTCAGTATACAGGAGATCATTCTCCCAGTAGATCCAATGTGATCCAGACTGATCACCTGCTGCCTGGTCTGCAGCCTTCTGCCGCAAACCCACAAAGAAGGGCACTTCTTCTGCTCCGCGCAGAACTCTTCCCTGGAGGGTCCTCCTTCTTGCTGCCAATGGGTCAGCTCAGGCAGGTCCCCCAGTTCAGCTACTTGTTCCCCTGTAGGCTCCAGGGCATCCCCCTCAGGGTCTACCTCCTCCTGGACCGTGGGAACTTTGGGGGCCGGTTTCCCGCGCCCCCTGCCGCTTCTCTTTAAGGCAGGCACCTGGGCCCCCCTCTCAGGCTCCAGGTCCTCTTGAGCACCCTTACTGGCTGCCATGGACCGTGTGGTCACACACGCCCAGTCAGGCAGACCCAACATCTCCAAATGAGCACTTCGCTCCACCTTAGCCCAAGGTGAGCTCTCCAAATCGTTCCCCAACAAACAGTCAACAGGCATGGCTGGCCTCACAGCTACTTGAAGAGTGCCAGAGACCCCCCCCCCACTCAAAGGGAACCTGAGCCACCTTGCAGTGGCTCTCTGTGTTGTCAGCGGCAACAACTGGGTAAAATGCATTGGGGACAACCTGCTCTTCAGACACCAGGTGACACTTGACAGCTGTCACACTGGCTCCTGTGTCTCGAAGAGCCTCCACTCTATGGCCATTGATGGTCACCCACTGCCTGTACTTCTTAGTGTTATCAGGCAGTTGGGTCCTGGGGACCACCTCACAGTCTCCTAAAGAGACAAGGGACATCTCTGCGGGACCCCACCCACCTTGGACACCCCTCTCCTCCCCCAGGGCTACACTCGTCATCTGCCGGGGTGGAGCACCAGTGGGTGCTGTCTTTCCAAACTGTGGGCACTGGGGATCATTAGACTTATGGCCCACTTCACCACACTTGTAGCACCTCAGGGGTCCCCTGGGAACAGGCCTACCTGTCGGGGCCCGTGCTTCTTCTCAGGGGAGGCTGGGAACCCTTCCCTTGGTTCCCTTGGGGATTACTTTGGGGCCCTTTCTGGAACTCCCTCTGTTTACCCTTGTCCCCCCACTCTTCTGCTGGGGACCCTGCCCACTCTTGGCGGAGTCTCCCACGTGACCCTTGTGGACCCGGGTGCTCACCCAGCGGTCCGCCTCCTCAACAAGTTTCCTAGGGTTAGTCAGCCTGCTATCAATCAGGTGCTGGCGTAGCTCTGGAAAACAATTACTTGACAAGTGCTCCCATGCAATTAAATCAAAGAGCCCCTCAAAATCATTAACTTTGCTACCCTTCACCCAGCCATCCAATGCTCTGCAGAAAAAAGTGACATATTCTACCCAGGTACCTGACTCCACCTTCTTGCAATTTCTAAACCTCTGTCTATACAATTCAGGAGTCAACCCATACCTGGACATCAATGCATCTTTCATGTGGCTATAAGAATTATGGACTTCAGAAGGCAAGTCTAACAGTGTGTCCCGCCCCTCACTAAGGAACCGCCCCCACAACCCCGCTCCCCAATCCTTCTCAGGGACCCGGTGGGAAGACATGGCTACCTCATAGGCTTTGAACCACTGCCCAATATCATCATTCTTATAAAACTCTCTCACCACATCTTTAGGAATATACACCCTAGCTTCAACAGGCATGGACGGTGTGCTGCCACCAGAGGGAGTAATTTCTAAGCTTCTAGCTTTCAACTCCAACTCCCTCAAACTTTTCTGATGCTCCAACTGCATTCTCTTTTCTTCCAGGGCCAATCTCCTATTTTCTAACTCCAGTTGCCCACCCAACTTGAGCTTGGCCAGCTCCAGTTCGTGCATCCTGTTTTCTTTCCTGTCTGCCAACTCCTCTGGGGTCAGGCTTTTGGCAGAAACACTGCTACCTACTGGGGAAGATGCTCTCTTCCCCTGGGGACCCAATGGCCCCTCTAGCTGCTCATCTGCATTCTCAGCCCCTTCCTCATTCTCAGGGGTATTCCTTGCTTCCACCCAGGCCCTCAGCGCCTTTTGGAACTCATCCTTCTTGGAGAGACCGGTCATAGCAACTTTGAATTTCCTGCAGAAGTGCTTGAGCTGTTTCACATTGTAGCATTCTAGTTTCTCCTCTTCCCACTCATAATCAACAGATGCTATGGATGCTGCTTTATCCATGGTGGTTAAACTTGGCAGTTCTTGGCAAAAATAGAAAATCCCAGAAAAAACAATCTACCAAAAGTATGTGGTCGCGTTTTGGTCTGCACTCACTAGTAGTGTTCACCAATCACTGTACATGAGTCACAAATGCAAGTCCAGAATCCTCACCGCTGACCACCAATGTTAGATTTGGGGGTCTCTAGTTGGCAGAGGTAGGTACCTTTGACCAAGTAGGGACCCTTGCTCTAGTCAGGGTAAGGGGGTACACTCCTAAAATAACCCCTGCTCACCCCCTTGGTAGCTTGGCACGAGCAGACAGGCTTATCTCAATGGCAGTGTGTAAAGCATTTGTGAACACATACAGTAATCAAGTGACAACACTACAGATGGACACATCACAGGTTGTATATTAAAAATAAGTATCTTTTATATAGATTTAACACAAGACCACAAATGACAAAAATCCACAATACTGTACTTCAAAAATGGTAGAATTAGCTCAGTTCTCTTAAGATGGTAAATGCGACACTTTGAGTTCAATGTACCTTAGGATGCGTAACGCTATACAACGAAAGTGTTGCAGGGAAGGTGATGCGTCGGTTCCTTACACGCAAGAACGGTGATGCGTCGGGTCCCTACTGATGCGTAGGGGATGCGTCGGTTCTTCTCCGCGTGGGGAGGTGATGCGTCGGTTTCTTACTGCGCTTCCGTGGCGATGCGACAAGCAACGCCGTGATGCGATGAAGATCCGGTGCAAAGAAACAAAGATGGCGTCTTCTTCTTGATGCAACACGATGCGTGCACGCCCGACGGCCGTGCGGCGACTCAATGATTCTTCCGAGCCGCGACAGGCCCCGCGACACGCTTCCCGGTGATGCGGCGGCGTCTGATGCGACGTCGATCCTCTACTCCGGCGATGCGAGGCGCTTCGGCAACAATGCGACAGCCGTGCGGCGACTCAACGATTCTTTTGAGCCGCGACAGGCCCTGCGACATGCTTCCCGGTGATGCGGCGGCGTCTGATGCGACATCGATCCTCTTCTCTGGCGATGCGAGGCGCTTCGGCAACGATGCGACAGCCGTGCGGCGACTCAACGATTCTTCTGAGCCGCGACAGGCCCTGCGACACGCTTCCCGGTGATGCGGTGGCGTCTGATGCGACGTCGATCCTCTTCGGCGATGCGTGGCGCTTCGGCTGCGGCGGCGACGCTTCTTCTTCGTGAGTCGCGCTTCCAGCTCCTTGCGACACGCAGTCCCTCAGAAAGTCCAGCACAGCAGCAGGCACTTTCCAGAAAGACTCTTGGGGAGCTGGTTGGTGAAATCTGTTGTCCCTGAGACTTCAGCAGGAGGCAAGCTCTTCTCTCAAGCCCTTGGAGATCTTTTACAAGTTGATGAAAGTACACACAAAGTTCCTTTCTCCTTTCTTTGGCAGTCAGGCAACCACTGCAGGCCAATCCCCCAAACAGCACTCAGCTTAGGGATAGTCTCTTCCTCAGTTTCTCTGGTTCCTCTCCTCAGCAAAGGTTTCTTCTTGTTTCCCAAAGTGATCTGATCTACTGGGGTTTGGGTCCCCTCTTTTATACACATATTGTCTTTGTTCTCTGAAGGCAGAGAGGCCTTTGCCTAGTCCAAACCAGTTCTGGTCAGTCCTGGAGCACTTTGTTGACAAGACTCCTTCTTTCCTTTCACAGTGTAGGCCAGGGACATCAGACACACCACAGGAGGTGGAGCCAGCATTGTGGAGGGAAGGCACAGCCCTATTCAGGTCCCAGGTGCAACTCCTCCCACCCATCTCCATGCAGATCTCTATTCAGCCCTGTGCTGACTCACCCTGTCTCCTGGAGTCCCCCAGCCCCTGTCACTCACAAACCCAGACAAGGAATACACAACCTAGCAGAGGCAGGCTTGGATAGTTAGGCAAGAAAATACCTACTTTCTAAAAGTGCTATTTTCAAACACAGAGGGGTCGATTCCGATTCGGGCCGGAAAAAGCACCGACCGACTCGGATCCGGAAAAAATACCGATCGACACGTACCCGTGGCGCACGACACGCCAAGTACGATGCAAGGCGCGAAAAATCCGACCGACACGTAACGAAACCAAGTCGACCGACCGAGCCGCACGGAAAACAGCAATCCGGCCGGAAAAACACGCGAATCCAACCGACCAACACGCACCCGGAACAAATCCGACCGAAACGTCCACGCTAACTCCAAACCGCAAAGTACGATGCAAGGCGCGAAAACCACGAGCGAGTCGGACGGAGGACAAGCCGTACGACCGACACGCATACAAAACCGAGCCGAAGCAACACAATACACCGCGACCGACGCGTATGCAGCATAGAAAACTGCACAAACACAGCATGAACGAAACGGAGAACACCGTACGAGACCAATGCAGGGTCCGACTCGGTCACACGAACGTTTCCAACATACACAAACAGCACAAAGGAAAAATCACCCAAAAAAAGGCCAAACAAGCAATTACCAAGCCAATAAATACTGGGGAGGGGTGGGGACAGAGAACAAAGACACACCCACAACTCCACCTATATAAAGGACACAAATAACTACCATGAGCCTTTGCAAATGCCATTCCACTGCCAGCACCCAAGAGAAAGCAACCACACACCCACAGCTCATCCCTCACACAAGCCACACACCATCAGCACACCAACAAATACCTACCTCACATACACCCAGCAAAACACACACTCACACACCCTCACCTGCACACCAACACACACATCACTCACCATCACCACCCATCACCATGCCCCCCAAGAAGAATCACAAGTTCCTAGATTGTGAATTGGAAGTCCTGCTAGACGAGATCCTCAGGGTAGAGCCACAGCTGTTTGGCGCACTGGTCCAACAGACCCCCAACTCCCAGAAAACCAAGATGTGGGAGAGGATCATCAACAGGGTGAACGCACAATCACCATGTCTGCGCACAAAGACCGACATCCAGAACAGGTGGTATGACGTGCGCAGGAGGGTCCGGGAGCTGCTCAAGAAAGACTACCTCATCAGCCAATACACCGGCAGTGGCCCTCCTGCCAAGCCAGTATACCTCAGGCCCTGGGAGGAGAAGGTGCGGGCCATCCTTCCGCCAGTGAGCGTATATGGACTAGAGAACATCCCAGAGCCTGGTGAGTACACAACAAATGTACACAATATTCTGACACAAAACACACACACATCACTGTCAAGGGGAGAGTCAAACCATGCACTCATAGCAATTACACAGCAACCAGAACAGAATCATCCCAAAATGTGTATGTCAGTCAGATAAACACAACACATGCCATCAAAATAGTTACATCCAACCGTGCCATCACATGTACAAACACAACTACAACTACAGCTAGGCAGTGGCACAAATAGAACTAACAAACACATCCAGACATGTAGCCACCACAACAACACCAACACACAGTGAAGACCACTCAAAGGAAGGAATTCTGTGTATGCTGGCCAAGTCAGTGTAGCCAATAGCATCATGGGAGTCGCAGTCACACATATTGCCCCCCTCACAACTGTCCCATCAACACCACCATGAACCATGCGCACATCACAGGGAGTGGAGAAGGACTCACAAGATGGCTGACACTGGCTACTGCTGTGGGGAGCACAAGGCCCTGCTGGCAAATGTGCACCAACAAACAGCAGGACACCACTGACTGACATCCTGAGAGACAACTTCCACTCCCTGCAATGCAAGCACGTTCCATGGTGGGATATCTGGCTGGCTGGGTGGGAAGGGGGACTTGCAGCACTGACTATAGTCACAAGCACCTCCCCTCACACACCCCCAACACAAACTCCACAGTACCCACCTGGTAGTATGCAATGCCCTCCATCCCAACACAAGATCCCACAAAGAACCACCACCCTGGGTTATGTTGTGTGAAGCACAGGGACACTCTTGGGACTCTTAGCCAAACAACTGCCAGGACAACACTCCCAGCCATCCTGTCAGCACAGCCAGCCCACCCCACAGGGAAGCAGAGTCAAAAGGAAGGAAGCATGGGCATGCTGGGAAGGGGGTGGAGGCAATAGCATGATGGGAGTCGTAGTCACTGATATTGGTCACCCCCACAACTGTCCCATCAACACCACCCTGAACCATGCTCACATCACAGGGAGTGGAGAAGGACTCACAAGATGGCTGACACTGGCTACTGCTGTGGGGAGCACAAGGCCCTGCTGGCAAATGTGCACCAACAAACAGCAGGACACCACTGACTGACATCCTGAGAGACAACTTCCACTCCCTGCAATGCAAGCACGTTCCATGGTGGGATATCTGGCTGGCTGGGTGGGAAGGGGGACTTGCAGCACTGACTATAGTCACAAGCACCTCCCCTCACACCCCCCCAACACAAACTCCACAGTACCCACCTGGTAGTATGCAATGCCCTCCATCCCAACACAAGATCCCACAAAGAACCACCACCCTGGGTTATGTTGTGTGAAGCACAGGGACACTCTTGGGACTCTTAGCCAAACAACTGCCAGGACAACACTCCCAGCCATCCTGTCAGCACAGCCAGCCCACCCCACAGGGAAGCAGAGTCAAAAGGAAGGAAGCATGGGCATGCTGGGAAGGGGGTGGAGGCAATAGCATGATGGGAGTCGTAGTCACTGATATTGGTCACCCCCACAACTGTCCCATCAACACCACCCTGAACCATGCTCACATCACAGGGAGTGGAGAAGGACTCACAAGATGGCTGACACTGGCTACTGCTGTGGGGAGCACAAGGCCCTGCTGGCAAATGTGCACCAACAAACAGCAGGACACCACTGACTGACATCCTGAGAGACAACTTCCACTCCCTGCAATGCAAGCACGTTCCATGGTGGGATAACTGACTGGCTGGGTGGGTGGGAAGGAGGTCCGGCTGCCAACCAAACACAACCAATGCAGACCATGTTCACACCCCAGAAAATACATAGAAATGCCCAAATAATGCAGGACAATGTGCCACACCAATATCAACCCCTGACTGTGACGACTCAGGACAATGCAATGTACAGGCCCGCACCCAGAGGCACAGTCACAACTGTCATGTGTGTCAACCATTGATGCCTGCAGAAACATGACATACATTGTTTGTGTCTCCCAAAAACAGGTGATGATGGGGACACAGCAGCAGACGCTGAGGAGTCCCAGTCCCAGGCTCAAGAGGATGCCGAGCTCACTGGCGTCGTACAGCCTCTGTCCTCCTCGGACGATGAAGAACAACCTGGCACATCCGGTGCAAGTCAACATGCAGCACCAGCAGGACCACCAGCTGCAGCACCAGCAGGACCACCAGCTGCACCCCCTGCACCCACCCCTCCAACGACTGTCACCACGAATACCATCCCTGCCGACATGGACAGAATAAGGAGCAACACCAGCACAGTGACCCTGGACCAACCTGGGGCCATGGCCACCACCACCACCACCAACTCCCAAGGTGGACCAGGGTTATCTGTGCGTGCCACTGCACACACTGCACATGTCAGCAGGGGTGGTGGGAGGGGTGGGAGACAGAGGTCGCTGCTTGCAGACGTTGCTGGTGTGCATGATGACCCACAACTGGTACGCATAGCTGATGCGTACCAGTCCAGCACCGGAGAGCTCAGCCAGGTAGTGGGGCTCCTCAGAGACATTAAACAGCAGCAGGCTGCCCATCATGCCCGCTTGGACTCCCACATGTCCCACGTGGAGTCACACATGTCCCGTGTGGACTCACACATGTCCCGCGTGGAGTCCAAGTGGGATGCACTGCATGAGATGACGGCGGTGCACAGGGACATTTTACAATGCCTCCGCCAGATGAACAGCAACCAGTCCACACCTCCCTGTGTGCCAACAACATCTGGTGCCGAACAAACTGCAACTGCCACAGGGAGGGAGGAGGACTCTGGCGGAGAGTCCCCTGCACCGCAGCAGCCTGCACTTGAGGGCCCCCCAAGAAGAGGGGTCGTCCGAGGAGGGAAAAGTGAGAGGCCGATGGCCAAGCGCAACTCCCAGGAAGCCTGAACCTGTTCTGGATGTTCGCCTTTGTGCACAGACTGTTCACCCTGTTGACTGCAACACTACTCCCACACATTGCATGGGGAGTACAAGTTGGACCAATGTGTCAGACAACTGTGGCCCCGATACTGGGGATCCTGTCTACCCGGACTTTCAATTCACCTAGGAACTTGGGATTGCAAGATTCATGTACAGCACAACCCATCCTATGCACTATTAACACAAATGTATCACAATAAACACACTAATACACCATACTTGCCTCTGTCGTGATTCCAACGTGGGTGCTGTTATGGGGATGATGAACTGCAAAATTACACTGTGTATGTGAACTGCAACAGCAAGGACAACACAGGCATGTGAGTACAGGAAACGTGACACACATGAGGGAGACACACCACCAGGGCTACACGACACATACACACCTAGGCCATCTGACTCATTGCCTACACTGATGTTGCCAGGGAAGACGGTGCAATGCACAGACACCACACCCATTCCCAGTTGTAGTCAAGTAGCCCACAGGTGCAGTAAGCAAATGGCAGTCAAATGTGTGACCACAGACAACGCACATCACAAAGTGAAGCACAGGTTTATTACACAGTTGCAACATGCCGTAACCACTACAGATGCAAGGTAACCCCACCTGGCAGCGGGCACACAGTCAACAACTGTAGACGGAAGGAAGTCCATGGGTGTGGCGCACATCACCTGTAGGGACACAACAGCTACCAGCCTGGATGTGCAATCACGTCGTCGGTGGACACAGTTGACCAAACGAATCTGAAAGTACCCTGTGAAGGACAGAAATGACACACAGTCAAAAGCAATGGAGTACAGGACAGAACAGCAAAACACATGCACAATACATGTTACAAGATACCCACCCAGAACCAAGTTAGCATGTCAACACTGTTGGGGAGTACAGCCCACCTGTTAGCACACATCGCAACACACATCCAGTCAAGTGGCCCATGGACACACTCCCACAGCACCAGAGCACCACCCACACATCATGCCAACTCACATCATTGACATGACACCTCAGGATACTCACATTCAGCTAAAGAAGTTGGTGATGAGCTGTGTGCGGACATCACCATCACCATCATCATCATCATCATCGTCACTGGCATCGTGGTCCAGGCCAGGATCCTCCACAGGTGGCGGATGTTGGTCATTGTCATCCTGGATGAGAGGCAACTCCTTCCGCACTGCCAGGTTGTGGAGCATGCAGCAGACGATGATAATCTTGCACACTTTCGCAGGGGCATATGGGAGGGACCCTCCGGTCTTGTCCAGGCAGCGGAAGCGGCTCTTCAGGAGACCAAAGGTCCGCTCAATCACTCTCCTGGTCCGACCATGTGCCTCATTGTAGCGCATCTGGGCAGGTGTCACAGGGTTCCTGAGGGGTGTCAGCAACCACGGCATGTTGGGGTATCCCGAGTCACCTACGGACAGACAAGTGCACATTAGCTGACTTGGAACAGTGGGCGGAATACTACAGATCAGATCACACACAATGGCACAAAGTCAGTACACACCGACAAGCCAGGCACGCTGGTTCTGCATCTGTGCCATCATCCTGGGGATGCGACTACTCCTCATCACAAAGGCATCGTGTGCTGAACCAGGGAAACGGGCACACACGTGTGTGATGGTCATGTCTGCAAGACACACCACCAGTGCATTGACCGAGTGGTAGTGCTTGCGGTTCCTGTAGGCCTGCTCCTGGGCCTGTGGTGGTACCAAAGCCACATGTGTCCCATCAATGGAGCCAATTACATGCGGCATCCTCCCCAGGGCATAAAAGTCACTCTTCACGTCAGTGAGTCGTCGCAGTCTAGGGAAATAGATGTACCGGTTCAGGAAGAGCAACATTGCCGCCAAAACATCGCGGAGCACACGGCTGAACATGGTCTGTGACATCCCACCAGCAGTCGCCACAGTATGTTGGAAGGTACCAGTGGCAAAGAAGTGTAGGGCTGCCATCACCTTCACCTTGGGGGTCAGCGCTGTAGGATACGGCCGGCCAGGCTGCAAATGTGGGGACAACTGCACTGCCAAATCCTCAATCAGCTGCCTGGTGAAGCGGTACCGTCGGATGCTGTCCCGTTCCACCATCGTTGCCAGGTCTGGGAATGGCCGATGGACAGCAGGAGCCCTGCAGTGCAGAGGAGAAGTAAGCAAGATTGTCAGTCACCCCACATATGCGGCATTGAACACACTCAAGATCCCAACATACATCATTATGAGGCACAACTACATGAAGTGTGCAGTACCGGAAGGACATGTATGGTACATACATGGCCAACATCTGTCAACACGGTCCAACAGGTGGCATCAATTAGTCCCAGGTTGGCCCATTGGATATCATGAGGCCGTGTCACAGTTCCCATCTCCTGCTGCCGTGTCACAATAACCCCCACAGGGACATGTGAGGACAGATGTGCCCCAGGCACCACAGCTCAACGACAGGTACATTCCCAGGGACCCTGTAATGCCACATGGACACTGGCATTACATGGAGTATCATGTATACACCACAGCAAAACAACCATGACCCCCACAGGTAGTGGCCCCACTTGCCACGGCAGGACAGACATGGACGTCTGTGACACACACGCACAACATCAGAGTCCATGCACACACAACGTGGATGTGGAGACTGTCTCCCATTGTGCACATGAAATCAGAGACATTGTCAACACCACATGCACAAAGACTGTGGAGGACCATCACTATTGTGCCACTGGGACACACTGGCTCAAACATACCGTCCCACATGGGACTCACGGGGTATGTGACATGACATACACATACACCACTGTGAAATGTGACCATGGCACATGCACAGATATGAACAGTTGCACATCACAGTGGTCACGTACACGTAACACCCAGGATCCTGTCCCCATGAACACGTGCACAGCCTGGGGGTGGCTGCCCACAGGTGACACCCACAGGACAACATGTACACCAACATACACACAATAGGAAATGCAGCCTTACATGCCTTATGATAAAGTTTGGACAGGCTGTCGTGATGGTAGGTGTGCCCCTCACTCCCTGGGAGCTATCTGTGGCTGGCATATGTCCATCTGAGACAGGCATGCTGACATATGCCAGTCACATGTACAGTGATGCGTTGAACTGCAATGGACCGATCGGTGCCTCCGGCCGGCCCATTGCTTTCAATGTGTGCGGGTACGCGTTGTACCCCTGTGCGCGTTGAACAGCAATGGACCGATCGGTGCCTCCGGCCGGCCCATTGCTTTCAATGTGTGCGGGTACGCGTTGTACCCCTGTGCGCGTTGAACTGCAATGGACCGATCGGTGCCTCCGGCCGGCCCATTGCTTTCAATGTGTGCGGGTACGCGTTGTACCCCTGTGCGCGTTGAACTGCAATGGACCGATCGGTGCCTCCGGCCGGCCCATTGCTTTCAATGTGTGCGGGTACGCGTTGTACCCCTGTGCGCGTTGAACAGCAATGGACCGATCGGTGCCTCCGGCCGGCCCATTGCTTTCAATGTGTGCGGGTACGCGTTGTACCCCTGTGCGCGTTGAACAGCAATGGACCGATCGGTGCCTCCGGCCGGCCCATTGCTTTCAATGTGTGCGGTGCACGCGTTGTACCCCTGTATGCGTTGAACTGCAATGGACCGATCGGTGCCTCCGGCCGGCCCATTGCTTCCAATGTGTGCGGGTACGCGTTGTACCCTGTGCGCGTTGAACTGCAATGGACCGATCGGTGCCTCCGGCCGGCCCATTGCTTTCAATGTGTGCGGGTACGCGTTGTACCCCTGTGCGCGTTGAACAGCAATGGACCGATCGGTGCCTCTGGCCGGCCCATTGCTTCCAATGTGTGCGGGTACGCGTTGTACCCCTGTGCGCGTTGAACTGCAATGGACCGATCGGTGCCTCCGGCCGGCCCATTGCTTTCCATGTGTGCGGGTACGCGTTGTACCCCTGTGCGCGTTGAACAGCAATGGACCGATCGGTGCCTCCGGCCGGCCCATTGCTTTCAATGTGTGCGGGTACGCGTTGTAACCCTGTGCGCGTTGAACAGCAATGGACCGATCGGTGCCTCCGGCCGGCCCATTGCTTCCAATGTGTGCGGGTACGCGTTGTACCCCTGTGCGCGTTGAACTGCAATGGACCGATCGGTGCCTCCGGCCGGCCCATTGCTTTCAATGTGTGCGGGTACGCGTTGTACCCCTGTGCGCGTTGAACTGCAATGGACCGATCGGTGCCTCCGGCCGGCCCATTGCTTTCAATGTGTGCGGGTACGCGTTGTACCCCTGTGCGCGTTGAACTGCAATGGACCGATCGGTGCCTCCGGCCGGCCCATTGCTTTCAATGTGTGCGGGTACGCGTTGTACCCCTGTGCGCGTTGAACTGCAATGGACCGATCGGTGCCTCCGGCCGGCCCATTGCTTTCAATGTGTGCGGGTACGCGTTGTACCCCTGTGCGCGTTGTACCGCAATGGACCGATCGGTGCGCACCCATTGACAATGGGCTTGCCTGGCAACGGACGCGTTTTCGAATTTCGAACGAGTCGGTTGCTGGAAAATCAGTTGGTCACCCACAACAATGTTGCAAAATCATGTATGTCATGAAGTTGAAGATTTGAAGGATGCTGTGGGCGTGTTTTGGTGCTGCTATTCCATGGATTGGCCAGATTCAGAAGATGCAAACGACTTGGACCTATCACTTTGGACACAAGGGACAGTATCTGCCTCTCCAGCACATATATATTGCTGGCTGTTCCCCTGAGAGCCCACTTGCCTGCACTACATGCTCCAAGACGACATCTGCCACTGCACTGCTGCTGTCTCTGCCCCTCTGGACCCTGCAATGGCACGTACTGTGGAGAGAGCCCCAGCCTTCAGCCTTGAAGAGAACCAGGCCCTGCTGGACAGCCTACTTCCACAGTACAGCAAGCTGTATGGGACACCAGGGGAGCAGGTGAGTGTTCTGTGCACTGCCTTTCTGAATGTGCATTTTGTGTGACTAGCAAGGTTGAGAGTCTGCACGCCACTGGCTAGCAGGCTCACTGAGTAGTTGTCACCCCCATAGTGTGTAGTGACTTGCACTGGACAGGTATGGTGCAGTGACAGTGCATTTGAACATGGTTTTACTTCCCATGCAATGATACCATGTAGTGACGTCTGGCAAACTGTCCATGGTCAGCTTTGCACTGCCTGTGTACATCATGTGCCCCTGTGATTGAGACATGTATATACGACTGTGTCATGCACGGATATGTTGCATGTGTGGTAATGGCCTTTTCACTTTGTCATCCTGACAGGTTAATGCCCATCGGAAGCAGGAACTCTGGAAGGACATCGTCCGGGCTGTCCGGTCCGTGGGGGTCTACAAGCGCCGGATCCGCAACTGCCAGAAGAGGTGGCAGGACCTTCGGGGCTGGACCCGGAGGATTGCACGGGTCCAGCTGAAGCTGTCGCCTCCTCGCAGGAGGGGCGGAACACGGACCCTGACCCCCCACATGCTCCAGATCCTGGCGGTGGTCTTTCCAGACCTGGATGGGCAGCTGAAGGCCAGACAGCAGCAAGGAGGGGTGAGTCAAAGACTGCACTGTGAACTCTGTATTACATGCTTTGTGCCCTCCTCTGGCCTGGTTCAACTGCCACAGTGCAGCAGTCATGTTGTCCAGGAGCCATGTCCCTCTATTGTGCACTGCCCACTGCTCATCTGATACCCAGGTGTGGCCCTTACAGTCAGGGAATTGTGTCACTTGGGACTGTGTCCTTGCAGTTTGCTTCACTAAAGGTGGGGGACAGCATCTGTTTCCCTGACTCTGTTGTGGGCATCATGGGTGGGTCCATTGTTCACACAACGCCTGGGTTTGGACATGTGATCTGCGTGTTGCTTTGATATGCGGTCCACTTGCTGAGCTGAGCCACCACATGTGCCTGGGGTATGTGGCACACGCCCATGCAGCGGGTGGGAACAATGTTTGTGCCCCAGGAGTGTGCAGATTACGTGTGTCACACATACATAGCCAGCTATCCACTGTCCAGGGCACATCCCTCATTCATGTGGAGCAGGACAGTCATGCCTACTCCAGGCCATGCAATGCACTCTGTACTCCCACTCCCGTGTATCAGCTGACACATTGTGCACAGTGATTTGACCCCTCCGGTGTCTGCCTCTGTGTCAGTGTGCTGTGGATTAGTTGCCAGGACTGCTGTGGTGTTTCTTGGTAGGGGCTCAGCATGCCCCTGGAGATGTGACCATAGGAGACGATACTTGTGTGTCACATAGGTGTTTGATCAGCTGCCCGTGCAGACTGGGGTATGCGAATGTGATGTTCAGGCAGCTGTTCCCCATTCACAGCAAATTGTGAGGGGCTCAGGTTCAGAGGGTAGTGTCACAGGTCTCCCATATGTCCAATAGGTGTGACCTGGACAGATGAGGGTTGAGATGATGTGTTGTGTGGGGGATGTACATGTGCACTTGTGCAGCTCCAGGACTTGCATTCCCCATGACCTACTATTGTGACACAGTGCATAGTGTTGTTGTCTGGCTGCCAAGTCATACATCACTGAGACAGTGATGTATGACTTAACAGTCATGCCTCTGCCATGGCATGTGTCAACTTATTTGTGGTCCTGCAGGGGAGTGACATGTGCTACATGCACACCATAGTGGCGCTGGCTATCAGGACATGGGTGCATCATGGTGTCTGTCGCTGGTATGCATCACATGCATTTCCTATTTGACTCTGGGCATCCCTTTCATCCGGAAACCTGTACTGACTCAGTGGCAAGAGCTGTGATGTGTCCACACCGTGTCCTCTGCACTGTCCAACTACTGTGTACTTGGTGCATGTGTCCACACTGGGGTGTTGCAATCCAACAGACACCAGACAGATGGGTGCAAGGCCATGTGGGATGTGAGTGCCATGCTTGGCATCAGACTGACAATTGGCTTCTCCTGTTCAGTTAGGGCACTTTTAGCAATGTACAACTAATGATGCCAGGCCTTGCTCTGTGATGTGCTGTGCTCACAGTGGTGTGTGCGTTTGGTGCAGGTGACTGATGTCTGTCTGTTTCCCCATTGTTTGCAGATACATCCACGGCCACGGAAGGGGACAGCTCCACGGACCAGGAGGAGCCAGAGAGCCAGACTGGGTCAGCAGCCGAGGAGTGGTCGGAGGGACCCAGTGGCACGGAGGGCGAGGGGAGCCACACCGAGGAATCCTCAGCACCATCCACCTCAGCTGAGGACCAGAGCAACTCGGAGGATGACTCCCTTGTGGAGGCGGGTGTCAGCAGCCACCACACCCCAGCTAGTGTTGCTGTCCCCGCCACCACCAGCACCACCACCGCCCTCCCATCGGCTCCCATTCCCCAGGTCCGTGGAGGCTCCCATGTTCGGGAGCGTGTCTCCTTTGGCCCAGGCACCGCACCCCCTGCCCCTGTGTCCCCTGCTGCCCTGAGTGAGGAGTCTGTGTACCTCCTTTGCCAGCTCCATGTAGGGCAGACAGCCATGCTGAGTGTCCTCCATGCGCACACCGCACTGTTGACTCAGCTGGTGTCGTTCATGGAGGGCATCTCATCGGGCATGTCTGACCTACAGAGGGGCAACAGGTCCATGGACTCCTCCCTGACGGCAGCAGTGTCCCTCCTCAGACAGTCCCTCACCCCTCCTGCCTCTGCTCCATCCACACTCCCCAGCACCTTGCCCGTCCCAAGCACACACACACCGGCACAGGCACACACCAGCACACACACATCCAGCACACAGACACACACGCCACAAACTAAACGCACACGCACGCACAGTCAGGGGACTGAAACCAGACTCACAGGGGATGGGGCCCTGGTACACACACACGCATCCATGGGCACTGCGCAGTCCTCAGTTGCCTCTCCCTCCAAAGCACCCTCCCTTGCCTCACCTGCAACCCCAAAGACCCAGCGCCTCTTCCTCAGTGACCTCGGCCTCTTCCCTCCGATCCAGCTGCCCCAGCATCCAGGGGGAAGAGGAAGCCCCCCACACGGAGCAGAGTGCCCCTCGCACCCGGACACCCTCCCCCAGGCGCAGACAGACTGAGGCCCCCACCCGCAAGTCCCCCGGAGTGGTAAGAGCAAGACCCCGCCACCGCCCTGCAGCTCAAGCACCAGGTCACCTTCCTCCATCCCTCAGGCCCCCACTCCACAGGTGCCCCCGCCACACCCTGCCCCAGGTTCCCCCACCCACAGATATACCATCCCCAAGAGGCTCCGGCCTTCTCCCCCTGCCACTTGCTCTCCCGGCACCACACCCCCGCTGCGCTTGTCTGTGCCACTGATGTGGTGAGGGTGTCCTCCCCTCTGTCCAGCCCACCTTGCCTGTTCCCCATTCTCCTCCCCTGGTGGTAGGCACTGCAGTGGAGTCCACTACCACCCTGTCTGACTTGGGCACTGCAGTGGCGGACCTGTCCACTCCATCTGCAGGGTCCACTGCAGTCGTGCCGGCACCCACGACATCTGAGCCATGCCCCCCAGTTGTGCCGGCACACACCATGTCAGACACCTCCACTGCAGTTGTCAGTGGCTCTCCAGCACCCACCACCCCTTCCCTGCTTCCTCCTGGTGAGCCCTGATCCTGTCCCTGCGGTGCCTGGCCTACTCCCCCGGTTGCCCCTCCTAGTGGATTGTCCCTGGTTTTGTGCAGGCATGTGTAGGGTGGCATCTGCCACTGTCACCCACTTGTGACTTTGTTGATGGACTGGCCATTGGCCTTTGTTTATGTTCTACCGGACTTCTACTTTTAATGCCACATATGCTGAATAAAGCAACTTTCTGTTCTCTAGTGCTTTTGCTTCTGATGTACATGATGTTGATGATGCTAAGAATGCCCTTGCTGCAGTGATGGTGATATTTGGTCTCATGATAATGAAGTGTTACTGTGCAGGAACCCATGTGGTCCAGGGGTTATGTGTCCTATCCTGTGGTGTATCCATGTCATCCATAGCAGCATCTGAGGGTGTCATGTGTTCAGTATTTGGCAATGAGATTTCCTACTTAGATTGGCAACTTCACATCTGTGGGTTCCACCCCTGCACATCTGTTGTGCCTGCCATTGTTCTATTCGTCTACTTCCCTGACCGTGTGGCCATCTCCAGTGAACATGCAGGTTTGGGCATCAATGGGGAAGGACTCATCTGTGTTGTCAGTGCAACATTGCTATACAAGTGTGTTGGATCTGTGCTGATGATTCCGTTGGCACTTCCATGACCAGGCTGATGGGACGGGAGCCCTCATTTGTTGCTAATTGTTGATTGTGTGTCCCATTGCTGCCATGGTATGGTATCTGTTCGCCTCACATCTGCAGTCTCCACAGGGTATCTGCATGTGTGTGCCCATTGGTGCAAATATGTGGGTCTGCATTCGGATGGTCACTTCTGTCATTGTGTCATTGATGATTGTTGACGGTGTCAGCCCCCATAGGTGTTGTTTGTCTGCACATGGCCAAAGTTATGTCTTATTTGCACTGCAGGATTTGGCTCCCCCAATTTATGTTGCAATGGGACACATACACTACTTTGCCACTGATGTGTTTGTTGTTCTGTGACCAGGAATCATCCATGCAGTTTGGCAGTTGCACCTCTTACTTTGTCAACACTTGCATTTTGGTCACTGTGATGATGGGGGTTTGGACCCCATTGCCACAATGTTCAAAATGTGCTTCAGCTATGGACCCCACACTTACATTTTGGTCACTGTGATGATGGGGGTTTGGACCCCATTGCCACAATGTTCAAAATGTGCTTCAGCTATGGACTCCACACTTACATTTTGGTCACTGTGATGATGGGGGTTTGGTCCCCATTGCCACAATGTTCAAAATGTGCTTCAGCTATGGACCCCACACTTACATTTTGGTCACTGTGATGATGGGGGTTTGGTCCCCATTGCCACAATGTTCAAAATGTGCTTCAGCTATGGACCCCACACTTACATTTTGGTCACTGTGATGATGGGGGTTTGGTCCCCATTGCCACAATGTTCAAAATGTGCTTCAGCTATGGACCCCACACTTACATTTTGGTCACTGTGATGATGGGGGTTTGGTCCCCATTGCCACAATGTTCAAAATGTGCTTCAGCTATGGACCCCACACTTACATTTTGGTCACTGTGATGATGGGGGTTTGGACCCCATTGCCACAATGTTCAAAATGTGCTTCAGCTATGGACCCCACACTTACATTTTGGTCACTGTGATAATGGGGGTTTGGACCCCATTGCCACAATGGTCATGGCCTGCTTGCATTGTGGGTGCCACACACATATATGTGTGGCACATGTGCTAGGGGTCACATTGTATGTTCAAAGTCATGTTCGGTGTTGTAGGCATTTGACACAGTCTACACACGCTTGTCATGGTGTTGGGGGATGTCTCCTTCTTGCATTCCCTAGGTTGTGGTGTGCTGGTTGTGTCATGCATTGTCCATCCTATGAGTGGGAGTGGTAGTAGTGGTAGGCATCCTGCCCCCCTGGCTAAGGGTGGTAGTAGTGGTAGGCATCCTGCCCCCCCTGGGTAAGGGTGGTAGTAGTGGTAGGCATCCTGCCCCCTGGCTAAGGGTGGTAGTAGTGGTAGGCATCCTGCCCCCCTGGGTGATGGTGGTAGTAGTGGTAGGCATCCTGCCCCCCTGGGTGAGGGTGGTAGTAGTGGTGGGCATCCTGCCCCCCTGGGTGAGGGTGGTAGTAGTGGTGGGCATCCTGCCCCCTGGCTAAGGGTGGTAGTAGTGGTAGGCATCCTGCCCCCTGGGTAAGGGTGGTAGTAGTGGTAGGCATCCTGCCCCCCTGGGTGATGGTGGTAGTAGTGGTAGGCATCCTGCCCCCCTGGGTGAGGGTGGTAGTAGTGGTAGGCATCCTGCCCCCCTGGCTAAGGGTGGTGGTAGGCATCCTGCCCCCCTGGCTAAGGGTGGTAGTAGTGGTAGGCATCCTGCCCCCCTGGGTGAGGGTGGTAGTAGTGGTAGGCATTCTGCCCCCTGGCTAAGGGTGGTAGTAGTGGTAGGCATCCTGCCCCCCTGGGTGATGGTGGTAGTAGTGGTAGGCATCCTGCCCCCCTGGGTGAGGGTGGTAGTAGTGGTGGGCATCCTGCCCCCCTGGGTGAGGGTGGTAGTAGTGGTGGGCATCCTGCCCCCTGGCTAAGGGTGGTAGTAGTGGTAGGCATCCTGCCCCCCTGGGTGAGGGTGGTAGTAGTGGTAGGCATCCTGCCACCCTGGCTAAGGGTGGTGGTAGGCATCCTGCCCCCCTGGGTGAGGGTGGTAGTAGTGGTAGGCATCCTGCCCCCCTGGGTGAGGGTGGTAGTAGTGGTAGGCATCCTGCCCCCCTGGCTAAGGGTGGTGGTAGGCATCCTGCCCCCCTGGCTAAGGGTGGTAGTAGTGGTAGGCATCCTGCCCCCTGGGTGAGGGTGGTAGTAGTGGTAGGCATCCTGCCCCCTGGCTAAGGGTGGTGGTAGGCATCCTGCCCCCCTGGGTGAGGGTGGTAGTAGTGGTAGGCATCCTGCCCCCTGGCTAAGGGTGGTGGTAGGCATCCTGCCCCCCTGGGTAAGGGTGGTAGTAGTGGTAGGCATCCTGCCCCCTGGCTAAGGGTGGTAGTAGTGGTAGGCATCCTGCCCCCCTGGGTGAGGGTGGTAGTAGTGGTGGGCATCCTGCCCCCTGGCTAAGGGTGGTAGTAGTGGTAGGCATCCTGCCCCCTGGCTAAGGGTGGTAGTAGTGGTAGGCATCCTGCCCCCTGGCTAAGGGTGGTAGTAGTGGTAGGCATCCTGCCCCCCTGGGTAAGGGTGGTAGTAGTGGTAGGCATCCTGCCCCCCTGGGTAAGGGTGGTAGTAGTGGTAGGCATCCTGCCCCCTGGCTAAGGGTGGTAGTAGTGGTAGGCATCCTGCCCCCCTGGGTGATGGTGGTAGTAGTGGTAGGCATCCTGCCCCCCTGGGTGAGGGTGGTAGTAGTGGTGGGCATCCTGCCCCCCTGGGTGAGGGTGGTAGTAGTGGTGGGCATCCTGCCCCCCTGGCTAAGGGTGGTAGTAGTGGTAGGCATCCTGCCCCCCTGGCTTAGGGTGGTAGTAGTGGTAGGCATCCTGCCCCCCTGGCTAAGGGTGGTAGTAGTGGTAGGCATCCTGCCCCCCCTGGGTGATGGTGGTAGTAGTGGTAGGCATCCTGCCCCCCCTGGGTGAGGGTGGTAGTAGTGGTAGGCATCCTGCCCCCCCTGGCTAAGGGTGGTGGTAGGCATCCTGCCCCCCCTGGCTAAGGGTGGTAGTAGTGGTAGGCATCCTGCCCCCTGGGTGAGGGTGGTAGTAGTGGTAGGCATCCTGCCCCCTGGCTAAGGGTGGTAGTAGTGGTAGGCATCCTGCCCCCCTGGGTGATGGTGGTAGTAGTGGTAGGCATCCTGCCCCCCTGGGTGAGGGTGGTAGTAGTGGTGGGCATCCTGCCCCCTGGGTGAGGGTGGTAGTAGTGGTGGGCATCCTGCCCCCTGGCTAAGGGTGGTAGTAGTGGTAGGCATCCTGCCCCCTGGGTGAGGGTGGTAGTAGTGGTAGGCATCCTGCCACCCTGGCTAAGGGTGGTGGTAGGCATCCTGCCCCCCTGGGTGAGGGTGGTAGTAGTGGTAGGCATCCTGCCCCCCCTGGGTGATGGTGGTAGTAGTGGTAGGCATCCTGCCCCCCCTGGGTGAGGGTGGTAGTAGTGGTAGGCATCCTGCCCCCCTGGCTAAGGGTGGTGGTAGGCATCCTGCCCCCCTGGCTAAGGGTGGTAGTAGTGGTAGGCATCCTGCCCCCCTGGGTGAGGGTGGTAGTAGTGGTAGGCATCCTGCCCCCTGGCTAAGGGTGGTGGTAGGCATCCTGCCCCCTGGGTGAGGGTGGTAGTAGTGGTAGGCATCCTGCCCCCTGGCTAAGGGTTGTGGTAGGCATCCTGCCCCCCTGGGCAAGGGTGGTAGTAGTGGTAGGCATCCTGCCCCCCTGGCTAAGGGTGGTAGTAGTGGTAGGCATCCTGCCCCCTGGGTGAGGGTGGTAGTAGTGGTGGGCATCCTGCCCCCTGGCTAAGGTTGGTAGTAGTGGTAGGCATCCTGCCCCCCTGGCTAAGGGTGGTAGTAGTGGTAGGCATCCTGCCCCCCCTGGCTAAGGGTGGTAGTAGTGGTAGGCATCCTGCCCCCCTGGCTAAGGGTGGTGGTAGGCATCCTGCCCCCCTGGCTAAGGGTGGTGGTAGGCATCCTGCCCCCCTGGCTAAGGGTGGTAGTAGTGGTAGGCATCCTGCCCCCCTGGGTGAGGGTGGTAGTAGTGGTAGGCATCCTGCCCCCTGGCTAAGGGTGGTAGTAGTGGTAGGCATCCTGCCCCCCTGGGTGATGGTGGTAGTAGTGGTAGGCATCCTGCCCCCCTGGGTGAGGGTGGTAGTAGTGGTGGGCATCCTGCCCCCTGGGTGAGGGTGGTAGTAGTGGTGGGTATCCTGCCCCCTGGCTAAGGGTGGTAGTAGTGGTAGGCATCCTGCCCCCCTGGGTGAGGGTGGTAGTAGTGGTAGGCATCCTGCCACCCTGGCTAAGGGTGGTGGTAGGCATCCTGCCCCCCTGGGTGAGGGTGGTAGTAGTGGTAGGCATCCTGCCCCCCTGGGTGAGGGTGGTAGTAGTGGTAGGCATCCAGCCCCTCCTGGGTAGGGGTGGTGGTGCGCATTCAGGCCCCTGTGTGCATATGTGGCATTGGTGATGGGCATCCCGCCCCTATGGTGCTGCTGTTGCTGGTGTAAGTATATTCAGCATCCCCGTGTGTGTGTGTGATGTGTCGTGTACGTGTTGTATGTGTTTTGTGGTTGGTGTCTGGCTTACCTTCTGCGCCGTGCGCGTCCGTGCCTGTTCCGGTAGTAAATGTAGAATATTGGTATGATCGGGACGAAGGGATTCATGGTTGGTTCGTGTCGTTCGTCCTTCTCGTTGCTTCGCGTCGTCCTCGCCGCTTCGCCTCGTCCTCGCCGCTTCGCGCCGCCCTCGTCGGTGCCGTGTTCGTCTCGGAGCCGTGGATCGTGTTGTGGCGCGAATCGGAGCTTATGTGCGCCCCTCCCGGATGCTTTGACGTGCCGTGCGTAGCGACGGGTTCGGAGCGTACGGAAAGCGCATCGTACTTGTCCGGCCGGACGGGGCTGCATTTTTCCTTCCGTGCGACTCGATTCGGCGTTTCCGGATTCGCCTCGGTCGGAGAACAGGACCTGGTTTGGGTGAGTACGGCTCGGCCGGATTTTTTGCTGTTGTGCGCATCGTACTTGCTCGCTCGGTGTACTGTACGGATCGGTCGGGAAACAGGCTTTCGCATGGCTTTTTTCCCGACCGAATGGTATTGGGTGCGCCTCCGACCGAGATCGGAATCGGCCCCTAAATAGCATAGATCAACCCACTCGTATTGCAGTTGCTGAAATGTCATACGGTGTATTTAACCTCAGTACGTTGAAAAATGTGACATAATTGCCTGCTTGGTTAAATTTATTAACACAAATGTGATATTGTTCAGTGTATTGTTTTTGGTTTGGGAACCAAAAGGTGTTCCCTGTGAATGAAGCAGGCTCACTCTCTAATTTGCTTGTGCAATCTAATGTGATAGGCTAATTTGGATAATATGTTAATAAGTAGATTGGATTCATGAAAAAAACAGATTTCATGGTAAATTTCCTATGTAGCCTGAGAAATTGGCCATACTCAACATTATCCCTTTGGTCACTAGGCTGCTGACTAGTGTACATAAGCAATGAATTCCTCTCCGTGGTTGTGCCAAAAAGTGTTGTAAAGAGCTTGACAGTGAGGAAAAGGAAAGAGATCGTCTGTGCACTATGCACCATAGCACACTGAATATCCTTAGTTTAAAGAATTAACCAGTTAAAGAAGGTATTCAGTGTCCCCTCATTTATTTACAATAAAACATCATCTAAGTAAAGCAACCACATAGTATTATTTGGGCTTAGGGATTTAGTGTTCTTGAACAGATGTTGTTGCTTGTAATTGTCCGTAAACAGATTAGCCAGATCAGTAGCAAAGCTGACTCCCATTGCTAGACCTTTGTTTTGAAAGTAAAAGGGTGTTCTAAATTTAAAAATAAGTATGGTTTAATGTGATTTCAATCAATGTGACCACAAATGCCAAGGGAACAAAGAATGTGTTTTGTCTGGTTTCTAAAATACAGAGAATCATCTTGCGGTGGTTTGTTGGTATATAAGGATCAAATGTCCAGACTCACTAACAGCTGTGATTCGCAGTCAAAAGGGAAACCCTCAAAGCGCTGTATGGAATCCATACTATCCCTAAAGTAGGCACTTGTTTGGTGGACAAATAGTTCAAGACTAAATCAAAATATTGACATGGTGGTTCGAAAATGTATCTGCAGCCAGATACTATGGGTTTGCCAGGTGGATTAATTAAATGTTTGTGGATTTTAGGATGGGTGTAAATTGTGGGTGTCCTTGGATTTTAATATTGAGTAATTTGAATTCATTCTTACCAAGGGAACCCTTGTCCAAAACCTCCCTCATGGTTTGTCTGATGAGTGCTTTAAAGTCTGTGGTTGGATCAACCCTTAATCTGATGTAATGATCATCAATAGATAGATATTTAAGGACTTCAATGCAATGTCTTGCAATACAATGTCCCCACCCTTGTCTCCAGCTTTAATTGGTTTGGGCCCGAATTAGAATTTGACAAAATGAGTAAAGGCAGTCAGGGTGTCGAAGGACTTTACATCCACCTCCCTGCCTTTACTTTTTTTGCCCAATTAGGAAGAGGTGAATTCTAGGGCTTTTTATCTACTGCTGTCAAGGTGGTTCATACAAAGTCATTGAAAAGTTTAGTGTACGTCAATCACTGGTGATGGACACTTACACAAAACTTTAGAAAATTTTGCACCTCTCAAAAACAAACTCCCAAAATGGGAGTATGTTTTATAAATATGCAAAGCCAACAGCCTCCGCACATGGAATTATCTCCCATGGTGTGGGGTATTGTTTTTGTTTATTTTACTGTTGCTCACTGCCAGGTTTTACCTGTTGTTGATGCACAGCAGAAAACAAGCCATCCAACCACCAACAATGAATTGGGTGGATGGTCAGATGGCTTATCCGTGATGGCTCGTACTCTATTGGGCCCCCAAAGAAGATTCGGCGACCTAGCTGGAGCATGCTCCATTGGCAACATACTGCCAATCTGCCAGGACCTAAATCAGGTGGGCGCAAAGAGGGTTTGGGTACCTTGCAGCCATTGTGATAGAGTAATCTCCCCCCCATACTCTAAATCGGGTCCTTTGTCATGATTGGACCATTCTGTCTGAAGGTCCTGATTCTCCTCACATGATATTGTAGCTTATATATCTAGGTTGTAGACTTTAGTTTCTAAGATCTCCTAGTATTACTTTTTAATAGCAATGTTCTCATCAGGGATCATGTGTGCTGGGGGGTTAAAAAGAGATGCGCATCATAGTCCTACAGGATCCTGTGACCCTGAATATGTACTCTAAGTACAAAAATGCGCTTCTGTTTAATTGGTGAAAACATTTTTCCATTTCAATCTTAATCAAGTAGAAATCTGGTCTGGTGATGGGTACAAAACCGAATCCAAGACTCCAAACCGACAATTTAGAGACTAAGGGGCTTATTTGCAAGGCCCTTGCGCCGCTTTTGTGTCATTTTCAACATGGGAAAAGTGACGCAAAACATGTAAATCTGCCCCTAAGAGTGTATGTTGCGCAAAAAGAAAATTGGAGCCATGTCTTGATGTAATGCTGTAGGACCAGAGCCTGCACCCCCTTGTATTTCTTTCTGTAAGTTTGTCTCTGTCTTTGTGTGTCTGCTGATGAAGTCTTTTATTTTGGAAACAAAATGACGAGACCTAATTCCATCCTTACCTAAATCAATCTTCAATCTAAGGACATTCAGTTTACAATAATGCATAGTGAAAAGGAGATAGGTGTTCTTGGCCTCACTGTCAAAGTCTGTGACAGCAAGCTCTTTAAGACACTTTGGGGCATATTTACAAGCCCCTATCACCATCATAACGTTACTTTTTTTGAAGTTGTGGTGGCGATACGGGCTTTGCCTGATTTACAATGCAGCATGGCTTAATGCTGCCTTGTAAATAAGGCACCCTTTCACGCTATTCTTAGCATGAAAGGGGAGGGCAATGGGTGTTGTGGTGGGCGTTCCACCGCAACACCCATTGATTTTGATGCTGCCCCATATTTACAAGGGTGGCGTAAATATGGGGCAGCGCCAAAATTAAGACAAAAAAATCCTGTTCTTACCCTGGCGAAACAAGGAGAAATGCTTTATTTCTCCTAGTTTTTACTGTTTCTATGTATGCTGCATTGTGCAGCACACATAGAAACAGCAAAATGCCATTGATTGTTTATGTGCAGGAAGGTGTCCCTTCCTGCAGATAAACAATCTTTTTAAAACAATGACACATTACAACTTCTATGTGTGCTGCATTCTGCAGCACACATGGAAGTTACAAAACTCCATTGGTGATTGTTTGAGTGCAGGAAGGGACTCCTTCCTGCACATAAACAATCTTTCCCTGCAACACAGGCACCCTTGAACAATGGTGCAAGAGTGCCTGCGTTGGTACCAGGCAGCTGCAATTAGCACCAGTGCAGGGGGACCCACAGGACTGCACCTTATACTTGTAAAAAACGGTGCAGTCCTGCGTTTCTGAAGTGGTGGAGCGTGGTATTAAGCCAACAAGGCCAATGCCGTGCTCCGTCACTTCATTGTGAATACCCCCTTTGTTTGCAAACCCGCAGGCACTGAACAACGTGTAATTTTTGTTAGCACATTTAATACAGGAAGCATTGAAGTCAATCAGATTCTACTCAAACATTGGCATATGGTCTAAGACATAGTTGACACCCGTGAGAATCTGAAGTGTTCTTTTATAAAGGGATAAAACATATTCAACATGGTAGTATGGACTGCACTCCCGAAAAGTAATCCACCTGCTATACCTGTCATTGGGGTTTACCAATGATAATTGGACAATATAAATGTGGCACTTGCATTTTATGTAAATGTTGCTTGGAAACTACAATGTTTGAACTTGTGTGGTTAAATACATCTTCAGTCAGTTCAGCAAGTGCAATATGACTGGAGTGATCTGTGCTAACTGGTGTTCTTGCAACAAGATATATGTATGCCAAATCACAGAGAAAGTGAAAAACAGGGTTTTTTAGCATTAGAAGTTGAGTCAATTGTATGATCACTGGTGCACCATTAGTTGAACAGTAAAAGGGTTTAGACCGCACCATGGAAGATGTAAGATAGCAGTTAACTGAAGTCACAAATTCACACCCACGAAGTGGCAAATTTTCAACCACATTGGCACTCCATGAGTGCAGATGGATGGAGCGAATAAAATATGTTGGCTTTGGACTCAATGTGATGGATGAGTAGAGTCAGTTGATTGTACTATGTAACCCATAATATCCTGTGATTTGTGTATCCCTAATAGAATGCCCTGTATATTATTCACCTTCCACTGCAAAATTATTTGTTCTTGAATTGTTACTGGATGCTTGATTCATGTAAAATTACACTGTGGATTATTGGTATTGTGCACTCAACACTGTGTATATTCTTTGAAACTGCAACATTGTGAGGATGAAAGCAAGATGGTAACTGCAGCCGAGCTCCCGCTACTGGCTCCCTCTCCCCCCTGCTTACCGCATCAGAGGCATCGTGAGCCGTCTGTCTCGACCTGGATCGGCCTGGCACCTGTGGTGACGTAAGACGCTGCATGGTGGGCGAGCTGGCAGCTTCCTGCTTTGCCGAGGGGACCAGTGGGTGCCCTGACTGCACTTCTGACTCGGCTGACCCGGTCTCTGTGCGGCACCTGGATTAGTTGGGCGGGCCCCGCCAGTAGAGTCTCCAGGACACCCTCTTCCTCTTCCTTTTCCTCGAGTTCAGTTCCTGCCTGGCTGCTTGTGCTGCGCATCGTGGCCCCCAAGGCTTCCAAACTTCTGAAAGAGAAGCGAGACGTGCTGCCCTCTTCTGCTCGGGCTGCTGCACCGACATCAGGGTCAAGACAGGAGTCTCCCCTAGATCATGCTGGGGGAGTGCCTATAAGCCGATTGACTCTCGCTCAGTAAAAAATTGGCCAGGGAGTTTGGGGGCAGGTGGAAGGAGGAATATGCCAGATCACTCTCAGGCTGTGGCTAAAAACTCTGGGGGGCTCCTGGCTCCTGTGGAAGGGGGTTCTGGTTCCAGCCAAGAAATCCAACCACCGCCTCAGCCAGCAATCACTGACTTTTTCATGATTAAGGACACTGGGGGTGGCCTTGCCCCCCAGGAGTTCGCTAAGAAGCTGGAAATTGATAATGGGCCTGGGTGCCATCCAGGCAGGGGATGATCAGTCTGGCGGGCCTTTGAAGCTACTTGGGGGGCTTGATGTGGCGGATAATGGGACTTCCTCCTCATGGGCATCAGGGCAGCCCCCACAAAGGATGATATGCGAACAGGGTGAAGAGGTTGGCAACCTCACAGAGTCCACTCAGGAGAGCCTGGGCAAAGAGTGTAGGGCTATGTATGCCCCGAGTTCTGCTACACCCGGAGGAGCTTGGGGCGACTTTGACCACAACATAGGGCATACTGGGTTGGCGGCGGCGGAACTTACATCGGATGGGGCTGACAAATTGTTTTCACTCATGGATGGCTCAGGTTCTGAAGATTCCAATTCTTGCCTCACTGAGGACGGTGGCAGCTCTTCAACATCTGGCTCCAGCACACTTGAAGCACACAAGACAGCCCTTAAATGCCGAAAACACTGGAAGAGCTGCAAGGGTAACACAGACTCCCGAAAGAGCAGAGAGAAACATACCTTTGGTGGCGCACTGAAATGGGACTATTCCCATACAAACATACTTGGGATGCCAGATGTAGCATCAGGTCCGGATGAGACGGCTCTGTCTGCATCACAGTCTGTGGGGATAGCTGCCCTAAATCCCGCTCTTTCCTTAATTTTGGAGTCAATTAAGGAGCACCATGCTGAGACCCGGGCAGATAGGAAAAAGGCTAGGCACGCCACAAAAAAGCTGGAAGGCGCCGTCCGGAAGGTTGGGAAGGCTTGCTCTGAGATGGGTGAGCGGCTTAACTATATAGAGAAGAGGACAACGGCTGTGGAGACCGATTTGGTAACCATGAAAGAACAGGTTAAGTTGCATGATGCCCAATTGACTGATGTACAGTGGAAGCTAGAGGACTTGGAGAATCGGCAAAGAAGGAATAATCTCTGATTTCTTGGGATTGAGGAAGGCTTGGAAGGAGATGACATTCAAGCTTTTATGCTGGATCTCCTCAGGATTGCCTTCCCTCAACCTTTAAGATGGTTTTGGGAGACAGAAATCCAAAGGGTCCACCGGTTTCCGATAGCCTGGTACAAGCCCACTCAAGCCAGTAAAGATCTACGGCAACCCAGGGCTATTTTAGTATTTTTTGACAATTTCCTGCTCCGCCAAGCCATTTTTGAGAAATTCCACCCTGAGGCCAGACAGAAATATCAAGAATCCTCTTTTTTCGTATGCCCTGACTTCTTCCACATAACGATAGAGTGCAGGTGGTGCCTGCCGCAGGTGATTAAGCCCTTTCAAGATGCTGGCTTTGAAGCTTTTTTGCTTGCACCTGCCAGACTGAAAACAATTGTCAGAGGGCTATACATTTTTTTACCTCTGAAGTAGAAGCTAGAGACTATCTTAGTCAAGCACTGGCAGATAGAAGCAATGTGTAGCTTATTGGGGGTCCATCTATGAATTCGTTTAGAACAGGGGGGTAACTTTTGTATTGTGTGGGGGGAGTACCAATGAGCCTGTACTGGAAGAGGTGGGCAGTTTGAGGTGAAGGTGGGAGAGCAGAAGGGTTTCTAGGCTTCTTTTTTCCCTTCCTTCTCCCTTCTTTTCTACTTTTCCTTTCAGGGATTTTGTGTTTTGTTGTTTATCATGTTAGTACACTGGTGCAGGGGGGATGTAGAGGCAGGGCCAGAGCAGGGGCTCGCGGTGTTCGATACCAGTCGCCATCACACAGACCCGGTGGTCTGGCTGCTTTCAGTGGTGGGGGATGGGGTGGGTTCATGATGGGGGAGGGGTTTCTGTGGGGACTGGGTGGGGGAAAGGTTCCTGGATGAGTTGGTTTATACACTGCAGCAAGGCTTTCCTATTTTGATTGTGTACTTTGTTGTACAAAAGGAAAGGTGGTGGCATGATTGTAAACTCAGCCAGAGGAATGCTTCTTCAGGTTGTGAATGGCAAAATTATACAAGATTAGGCCCAGGGGGTGGGGCCCCTGCCCGGGACCCCTTATTCCTTGGTTGACAAAGATGTTGGTTAGACCAATTTCTGTGGGGATGGCTAAGCTCCGCATTGCTACCATCAATATCTGCGGGTTAAATGATAAATTTAAAAGAAGACGGGTCCAAGAAGATCTTAGATTTTTAAGAGCAGATGTATACTGCCTACAGGAGACCCATATTGCCCGGAGCTATAGTGCCAGTTTGAACACTTTAGGGCTGAAGGTAGCTTGCCATACAACTCAGGATATCAGGTCTAAGGGGGTTGCCATCTTAGTTAAAGGAAACACTGTCATACCTGGACGAAAGGCAGCAGACAAATTTGGCAGATGGGCAATAAGGGAGTGTAAATCTGGTACCAGCTCCTTTACTCTATGCTCAGTTTATGCCCTAGTCCTCGATGACCCTGGCCTGCTTAATTTTTTAGCTAATGAACAACCTTCTTGGCCTGCCCCATATATAGTTTGTGGGGATGTGGGGACTTTAATTTAAATGGGTCTAGAGGGGGTCCTGGAGATAGCAACGCAAGCTGTGTGGGGCGCAAGCTGCAAGTATCCAGATCTTTTAAGAACTTTTTGAGGTCATCGGCTTAATTGATGTTAGGCCTAGCCTGAAAGCGCCCGACCCGGGACTCACGTATTATTCAGCCCCTCATGGCAAGTTTGCCAGGCTAGATTATTTTTTGGCCTCACCGACTTTGATCAGGGGAGCTCAGGTTGAGCTCTTCCCTAGAGTAATGTCTGATCACAAACCCTATTGTATTTGTACTTCCTCTTGATGGATTAAGGAGTGTGGTTAGAAAATGGACTTTTGAGAGGGCTCTGCTTTCGGACCCTGAATATGTAAACCATATAAAGGGTTGGATACACAGGTAGCTCCTCCCTGGAATAGTGTGGGATGCCTTCAATGCTGGGGTGAGAGGTGAAACCCTGAGGGTTATTATTGCCAAAAAAAAGTGGAGCCCGGGACACATTAAAGAACTATATCAAAGACTCAGAAACCTGAAAGTCGTGCTGATCAGTACTGTGGCTATGGGGAAAAATCGTATCCCAGTGCTGGGATCACTGACATAATATCGACTACATAAATATCCCCATACACAAATATCAATACAAAAATATCGATATCCAAAATATCGACACCCTATCTTTAAAATGTAAAATACAAAAATATTGAGAAAAAAAGTATAGATTTTTTTTATATATAAAAATAATGTTAAATAAATTAATTAATAAAATTAACTTAAAAAAATATTTAGATGTAATGTACATTTTAACAAATATAATAAATAAATTTAATTTAAAAAAATTAAACGCACATATATAAAATGTAATATATAAATGTATATTTACTGTAAAACAATTAATAAATTAATAACTATAATTTATTTTAAAATATTATAAATACATAAAAATTAACAAATATATATATATATATATATAAATACACCTATAACATAAAATCTAATTAAAAAAATCATTATATTATAAATTAAATTATTAAAATATTTAATAATTTTTAAACTTACATATTGCACTCCATTAAGTGCAACAGTAGTAAAACTGTTAGATAGCGTAGATGTAAAAATTACTATTCCCACTCCAGTTAGTGCAACAGTAAGGAAAGTGTTGGATAGCGGGCGGGTAAAAATTACTATTCCCACTCCAATGAGTGCAACAGTAGGGAAAATGTTGGACAGCGTAGGGGTAAAAATTACTATTCCTACTCCAGTGAGTGCAACAGTAGGAAAAGTGTTGGATAGCGGAGGGGTAAAAATTACTATTCCCACTCCAAACAGTGCAACAGTAGGGAAAGTATTGGATAGCGGAGAGCTAAAAATTACTATTCCCACTCCAACTACTGCAACAGTAGAGAAAGTGTTGGATAGCCGAGGGGTACAAATTATTATTCCCACTCCAGTGATTGCAACAGTAGAGAAAGTGTTGGATAGCGGAGGGGTAAAAAGGACTATTCCCACTTCAGTGAGTGCAACAGTAGGGAAAGTGTTGGATAGCGGAGGGTAAAAATGTACTATTCCCACTCCAGTGAGTGCAACAGTAGGGAAAGTGTTGGATAGCGGAGTGTAAAAATGTACTAGTCCCACTCCAGTGAGTGCAACAGTAGGGAAAGTGTTGGTTAGCTGAGGGGTAAAAATTACTATTCCCACTCCAATGAGTGCAACAGTAGGGAAACTGTTGGATAGCGGAGGGGTAAAAATTACTATTCCCACTCCAGTGAGTGCAACAGTAGGGAAAGTGTTGGATAGCGGAGGGGAAAAAATTACTATTTTCACTCCAGTGAGTGCAACAGTAGAGAAAGTGTTGGATAGCGGAGAGCTAAAAATTACTATTCCCACTCCAACTACTGCAACAGTAGGGAAAGTGTTGAATAGCGGATGGGTCAAAATTACTATTCCCACTCCAGTGAGTGCAACAGTAGGGAAAGTGTTGGATAGCAGAGGGGTTCAAATTACTATTCCGACTCCAAAGAGAGCAACAGTAGGGAAAGTGTTGGATAGGGGAGGGGTAAAAATTACTATTCCCACTCCAGTGAGTGCAACAGTAGGGAAAGTGTTGGATAGCGGAGGCGTAAAAATTACTATTCCTACTCCAGTGAGTGCAACAGTAGGGAAAGTGTTGGATAGCAGAGGGGTACAAATTACTATTCCCACTCCAGTGAGTGCAGCAGTAGGGAAAGTGTTGAATAGCAGAGGGTTAAAATTAATATTCCCAACAAAGTCAATTCAAAATAAAAAAGAAACAAAATATCAACTACAATACAATTGTTAATAACACAAAATTAAAAATTATATAAAAATATTAAAAATTACAAAAGACACAAACATATTATAATGTTAAAAAAATCTAAAAATTACCTACAAACATTATGTTATAAAAATGTAAAAAGATTTTACAAACAAAATACCTATATTTAATATGAATTAATTATAATCTAAAACATTATTACACAAAATCAATATTTTTTATTTCTCACCCTATACACCACATATTTCACAACACACATCTAAATTTCTAAAAAACTGTACCTCCATAATTAATATCATTAATTATTAAATAAACAAATATTATTAATTAAAAATCAAATTAAAACATACAAAAAATTAATTTACTCACCAGACATTTTCCATATAAAACCAAAATCCACACACAAAATAAAAGTAAACAATTACCATACAAATGTATCAATTAATAAATAAATAATAATGAGTAAATAATTATTAATTAATAAAACTTAAAATACTTTCCACCTTCTACCCCAACAAACACCACAACACACATATTAAAATAAGTACACAATTTCCATAACTCATTTTACATTATTAAATTATTATCAATTAACAACAACCTATTAATTAATTGAAAATAATTTACTTCCTACCCTTTACCACTATTAACCCCACAACTCACATCTCAAATTAATTACACGATTTCCATAATTATTTTTTAATTATTTAATTACCATTAATTAACAATTAATTATTAATTATTTTTAAATAAATTACTTCACACCTTATTCCCCTATAAACCCACAACCCACTCCTAAAGAAATAACACAATTACCATAATTATCAATTAATTAATAAAAATTAACAACCAATTAATAATTAATTAATAAAAGATTAATTACCAAAATTAACTTTATAAAATTTAAATTGAATAAATTCTAATAAATAAAAAATATTAATTGATTTATTATAATTAAAATACTTCCCACCCTAATCCCCTATAAACCCACAACCCGCTACGGAACTAAAATGCAAAATTTAATTAAAATAAAATTAATAACTACTAAAAATTTAACACATATATTAAAAAACAAAAGCAATACTTTCACAAAAAAATAGAACACATACATTTAAAATACATACTAAAATACATAACACTAACTAAAAAGAACAATATTTTTAACAACTATATTTTTGCAAACGATATTAATGACTTCGATATTTAAATTTTTTACCTTAATCTCGATATTCTTGACCCCGATATTCTTGCTGTCGATATTTCTGTGTCTCGATATTTCCAACACGATATTACTGCAAGTCGACATTTCCTACTCGATATTCTGACTGTACACCCCAGTGCTGAACCTGATAGCTATAACTAAGGCATCCTGAATGAATTTACTGCTGAGAAAACTGCTGGGAAGTTCCTGGCTAAAAATCGTGGAATGCTGTGAATATAGCGAATGGGTGGGGCGTCTCCTCGCAGTTAGGGCAAGGCAACAGCAAGCCGCAATGCATTGTAGCCAGGTAAGGGACATGCAAGGCAGCATGGTAACAGACCCTGTTGAGGTTAGAGAGGCATCTAGGGAGTTCTCTGCTGATCTCTATAAAGCCTCCCCCTTAGGGAGTCTTCCAGACTCAGAGGCTTTCGCCTCATGGGTCTATGGTAAACTCCCTCAGGAGGGAAAATCTCTATTAGGGGCCGATATATTTCATTAGAAGAGTGCCAGGCGGCATTACAGGCTCTCCCTTCTGGAAAGGCTGTTGGCACAGACTCTATCCCTCTAGGTTTTTTTTTGTTGTAGAAATTCATCAGGAGATGGTGGGGCTGTTTAAGGACGTTACAGGCGGTGTACTCCCCCCAGGGTCTTGGGGTACAGCAAATATGAATATATTTTTTTTAAAAGGCTAAATAGTGACGTTAACTCCAAAGTTTTTGCTAACCGGCTAGGCAGCGTTATACAGCAATTAGTTTCTGCCAGGCAGCATGGGTTTATCCCAGGGAGAGGGACTGCGGATCCTGTGCGGCAAGTAATTTCACTGTTTAACACTACCAAGGTCCTTGGGAAACCCATGGGGGTCGCCCTGCTCGACACCGAAAAGGCTTTTGACAGGGTGTCATGGGATTACCTTTGGTGGGTTATGGAGGCTAATGGCCTGGGGGGCCCTTTTTTTAAAGCAATCTGGGCTATGTATCTCAACCCTATAGCTCATTTACAAATAATGTGAGGTGAATTGGAGCCCTTCTCGATAGAGAGGGGAACCAGGCAGGACTGCCCTGCTTCCCCTCTGCTATTTTCCCTTTATATCGACCCCCTTCTTAGGAGGTTCGAAGCTTCTCTGGACATCGTGCCCATCATCATGCAGGGCAGGGATACAAATAGTCTTACATATGCTGATGACGTGGCAATAATCACCAGTGACCCAGACAGGGCTGTTCGCTCTGTGGAAAGGATAGGAGAAAAATTTGGGAGTCAGTCGGGGTTTTTGTTAAACAGAGCCAAAACCCAGGTATTGATAAATAGACACGTCTGCCTCCGATAGCAGGATTGTTGAGAAAGCGACATATTTGGGAGTCAGTATCACTGCAAAAGCGGAACGTATAGTCGACCTAAATTTGATCCTTATTATTGAAAAAGATGAGAAGGATTTTAGTCGGTGGGACAATCTGAAACTTTCAATAGTGGGGAGATACAATCTTGTCAAAATGATGTTTTTGCCAAAGTTATTGTATGTATTTCGGACTGTTCCTCTGGAGGTTGATAATGACTGGTTTAATGTAATTAATAGATTGGTGGGCAGCTTCATCTGGGCCTACAGGAAGACCAGGAGAGCTAACACACTCATGTGCTTACCTAGAGACAGGGGGGTTTGGGGGCTCCCTAATTTTAAATTATACCACCTAGCTGCAGCTTTACATTATTTACTAAACAACAAGGCAACTAAAGGAGATAAATCAGGCTATCTGCCCTCAACTTATGAGTTGCTGATTGGGACAGCCACTAAGGGCTGTCGCCTGAAGATTTTTGATTTGAGCTACTTTAAAAGGACACGATTCAAGACTCTGGTCACTGCGTTTCGAAACTGGGCAGGTGTCCGGAAAAAACTGGGGATGGGCATATACAGCAGGTACATTCCCTTGCTAAAGAATGATCAAATTCCTGGAATATTTCAAGACAACTGCTTAGCTAAATGGGAACAAGGTGGATTTGTCAGGATAGGGGATCTACTTGTGGGGATCATATTGCATAAGTTGAGGTGATCAAGGGCAGATTTAATATTGGGCTACAGGACTTTTTAAAATATTTACAGCAAATGGATTTTATTTTGAAAAAGGCCGGGGGTGCTGCTGGCTTTGCACAGATTCCCTTGCTTGCAATGCTAACAAAAGGCACTTATCCCTCAATCTCGCAAGTATATGGCTGTCTGTTGGAGGGTTTCCCAGACGATCTGGATGAGCACAATGAGAAATGGCGGGTGAGGCTTGATTTGTTGGATTCAGGTTTTTTGAAGTCACTTGAACTAGGCGGGTCAATTTTGTGTTCATCAAACCTGCAATCACAACATTTTAAAACCATTTTTGATCTGTACGTAACACCAGCAAAAATTGCTAAATGGGGAGGGACTGCGGGGATTTACTGTCCTAGATGCCGCGCTTCCAATGCGGATCTGGTTCACATGTTCTCCACATGCCCCAGCTTAAACTAACTTGGGTTGGAAATTATAGGTTTTTTAGGCGAAGTCCTTAAAGTGAAGGTCTCCCTGTCACCTCAGCTTACGTTGTTGGGAGAGGATGAAATAAAAAGTGTGGTCGGGGCACAGTTAATCTTTATTGCTATGTCAGTTTTTAGGCTCTGTGTGGCCTCGGCCTGGCTTGGTCCTCTACCCCGACCTTTCAGCAATGGAAGGGATGCTTCCTTCATGTTTACAATTTAGAAAATGCACTTTATGAATGCAAAGGCAGGAGGGCAAGATTTAAAGGGAGGAGGATCTGAGCGTTGCTTTCGACCTGGGTCTTCTTGTTTAAATATTAGTTGCTGGGTTTTAGGCACAGGCGGCTTTTTTTCAGAGCGCGGAATGAATTTGTTAACCTGTGACCGTTCACCTTTAGCTGATTCCTAATTTTTTTTTGTATTGTTTTTATGTAAACTTGCTGCTGCAATTTCGTCAATGTAAATAAAAATAATAAATAAAAAAAAAGAAACTGCAATATTGTTTGAGTTTCAGCTGGTCCTGGAGATTTTATACATGGCTTTAGTTCCAGAAAATTACATTGTGACCAATAGTTTTTTTAATTAATACTGTAATCTTTGGTGATATGATTTCATCTGCCAGTCAACACAGAGGGCCCGATTCCGATCTCGCTAGGAAAGCCCTCCGTATGACTCAGATCCGGAGGGCTTTCCAAGCAAGACGTTCTCTGGGAGTCCAATCGAGCGAGTATGATGCTGCTGTATGCTTACGGACTCGGTTCGATCTGACTCCAATTGAACTCTATGGGAGCCCGTGTACAGACGCGTACACAGGCTCCCATAGCAAAAAAGGGGTGGGTCGGGAAAAGTGTTCACCCTGTGCCAGGCACCCCATGGTGCCCGCCACACTGTGCATGCCTGGTTCAGGGGGACCCCTGGGCACACCCCTGTGACAGATTCAGAGGGCCCGGGGTGAAGGGGGGCCTGCTACAGCTCCATGAAGTACGCTTCCAAGAGCCGTTTTGTCTCGCTGAGACCAAGGTGAAGCGGCTGTCCGAATCGTGCATCGTACTCGCTCGGTCGGAATATGGCTCCATATCGCTGCATGATTCGGCTACGAACGAGTCGTACGGACAGGTTCGGGTCCCGGAAACAATTTGGTCGCCGCATATGCGATCTTCACATCGTACTTGGTCTTTCAAAACTGGGAACGAGTCGGTCGGAAACAAGGGCTCTGGATCGATTTTGGTAAATTCAAATCAGATTCGGAGCCCTTCCAACCGAGATCGGAATCGGGCCCAGAGTATTTCTTCCCTTATCATTGTAATTTGTCTCTAATGGGCTCTGTTTTTTGGGAGAAAGGAGTTTTATTTTTTTTCCAGTTTCATCTTTTTTCTTTTAACTTAAACATTTAGGGATGCGCTCAATTGATGAATTTTTGCTAGCATCATCCTGCCCATGTGGAGAAGAATGTAGCGGGAGCTACAGCAGGGTTAGGTGGAGTGGAAATGTACCTGGAGCAGATAGGTCCCGGTATTGATTTGTCCCCAGGCCCCTTTTAGTGAAACCTTTAGGCTTATGCAGGAGCAGCTCATTTAACACAACAGTCAAGGGTCCAGGACTTGAGGGGCAAAATTTGGGACTTAGGACTCACTCCAGCACACAAGCCAAGTAGCCCTTGGAGTCATTCTGGTAATCCTGGGTTCAAGCAGCAGGAAAGTCCTCCGAGGGCAAAGCAAGCCTCGGGCAGCAGACAATCCTCTGTTAGCAGCAGGGCAGTCCTCTAAGGTACAAGGTTGGCCACAAGAGGTGATGCTGTCCTTTGGGGGTCCAAGCAGTCCTTCTGAAGTATTCCAGAGGTCCATGTGTGTACTCAAGAAGTGTTCTATGGGTTCAATATTTAAAGCTGGGGCCAGCCTTTGAAGTGAGGGGGGATCCTTCTAGGCTACCCCACGTCTGTTTCTGGAAAGTTCCTCCCTTCCCTTGCCAATGCTCCAAGAAGTCTAGGGTGACAAAAGACTGGTGTCAGGTTCCTTTGTATGTGTGCTGGAGGGAGCACTTTGAAATGTAAGTGGGGAAGGGTATAGTTTCACCTCCAGACATTCAGGCAGGATTGCTCATCCTACCAACATCTAGTCCCCCTTTTTCTCATTGTCTGGAAGGAATACACAAGGACCAAAAGCTAAGATATTCACAGTCATGTGACACAGGACACTGATCAAAGGCATCAAATAGTTAAAACAGGAGAGTGGCAATTTTGTAAAAGTGGCATTTTCAGAATTGTGACTTAAAATCCAGTGTAACCATTGAAGAGGATTTAAAATTACAATTGATTTGAGTCCAACTTTGCATTTCCATCTGTTCCATATCAAAGGTTATCACATATTAAATGTAATAGGGTAACCCCATGTTATCTTATGGGAGAGGTAGGCCTGACAGTAGTGAAAAACAAATTTCAAAATCAAAACATGTCAAACTTAAAAAAACACATATCTTGCTTTTTAAATGCACCTCACCCTCTGGGCTTTTTAGGGCCTATCTTATGGGTGACTTACATATAAAAAAAATGAAGGTTTAGGCCTGGCAAACGGTTTATTTTGTTGGGACAAAATGGCAGTTCAAAATTGCTGTACAGCCTACAGTGGCAGGCCTAAGGCAAGTTTTAAAGTTCTCCTTTAGTGGGTGTCACAATGAGTGCTGCAGGCCCCTAGTAGCATTTAATGTACAGGTCCTGGGCACCATGTAGTACCAAATACTAGAGACTTGTAAGTGAATTGAATGTAGAAATCAGGTGTAGACCAATTTTACCATGTTTTAGGGAGTGAGCATAAGCACTTTAGCACTGGTTTGCAGTGGTAAAGCGCACAGACTCCTAATACCAACAGAAACAAATTCAGAAAAGAGGAAGGATGACAGCAAGAAGTTTTGGGAAACACTACACCAAAGATGTCAGGTCTAACAATCCTGATATCCATATCTTAATTAAGATAAAGGGCACACTGTGCCACTGGGACCAATCAATACCTGGCTGAAGAGCCCTAAGTAGGGTGAAACTGGTTGTAGGCTGCTTGTGTTCCAGTTCAGCGAGGACCTGGGCAGGCAGATCGGGCTGGACTGTTACCATGAAGATCAGGGTCAAGACCAATTTCCATACGTCTGGGTCCAAACTGAGGTGGCATGATGGGCAGAAAACGATTGACTGGGATGCGGCCCGAGCAATTGCCAGTTGCTAAGATATATTCAAGCACTCCATCCATCACCTTGTTGTTTTTGCATATGCCACCCTAAGTGTGCGGGGTATGCCCAGACGTGCGTCCCAGGCTCACTGTAACTAAGGTGTGTAAGGCTAAAGAACCCTAACTAGGGCAAAACCAGTCCATGGTTGCTTGAGTTCTGGTTCAGGGAAGACCTGGCCAAGCAGTTTGGGCTGGACTAATCCCATGAGAAGCAGGAATAAGACTGATTTGCATAAGGCTGGGTCCAAACTGAGGTGGCATGGTGGCCAAAAAACAATGGACTGGGATACGGCCCGAATGATAGCTAATGGCTGAGATTAAATCAAGCATTCCATCCATCATCTTATTGTTTTTGCATTTGCTGCTGTTAGAAATGGGGTTTCTGGTTGGCACGGGTTATGCACCTAAGCCAGGCAGAATCCACCATTCTAGTCAGGGTAAGGGCGTCGCACACTCAAGATAACCCCTGCTCACCCCCTTTGATGCATGGCAGAGCAGTCATGCTTGTCCCAGAGGCAATGTGTAAAGCATTTGCGCAATACACTCGCACACACACACCAGTAACACAATAAATACACCACAAAAGAGACTCCACACAATATCATATCAAAATATCTCATATATTGTATATAACAAATATTCCAAACATGACATAAACCATAAATCACTTTGCCAACTAGGCAATTGTCATAAAATCACAGGTAGTGCAATAAGATAAAGACGTATATTTTGCACACGTCACAAAAACACCATCACTGCACATATAATGTATATCCTAAAATAATACTCATTATCCGGTCATTGTAAGGCATAAGATGACACATATCATAACATCAGGGCTGGAAATGCAGCTGTTAGGTTAGAAGGAGGAAACACAGGAATTATCATGTGTCATAAGAACACAAATTACCAGAAGTACCGACACACCCTCCATATATCATCACCAAGAGTAGGGTCCAGAGCACCAGGGTGCCTATTCCACAGGATACAGTTCTTTTCAACTTTTTTATTCAATGACATGAGGACCTCCATCAAGGACTATCCCAGAATTGCCATCACTGCCAAACAAATGCCATCAACGTAGGAGCTAACACGGGGGCACATCCATACTGGATGATTTTTGGCAATGCTCTTTATCTTGGGGCCCCCAAAGCAGTGGTCATGCGACTCCAGATTGTTCAGAACTCTGCAGCAAGACTGCTTACCGACACCAGCCATCGTTGCTCGGCTAAGCCCGCACTGCGCTCCCTGCACTGGCTCCCGGTCCAGGAGAGGATTCATTTTAAAGCTCCCTGTGTGGCTCACAAGTCTTTGAAAGGGGAGGGACCACCCATCGTCAAAGATCTGATCCATCCGTATAAAGCACCTAGAAATCTCCGCTCTAATATTCTCCACTTAGCGAAAATGCCGAGAATTAAGAAAGCGAGAAGTGGGGGTAGGCTCTTCTCATACAATGCCTCCAGGTTGTGGAATACCCTCCCACTTCATCTCCGAAGTGAATCGAACCATCTCAGTTTCCGCAAACAGCTGAAGACGTGGCTATTCCCATAACCCTTCAGGCTGACCACTCTGACTCCGTCTAGCGCTGGGATGCTCCCGGGTAGCCATGCGCTCTACAAGTCCCTTTTCAATTCAATTCAATACTGTACATATACTAGAGGCCTCTCTGGGTCCTCCTACACGAAAAGTGGTTAAAGGCAGCTGCCCGCGAACGCGCAGTGCAGCTGTTGCAAATGCAGCCTTTCATGGGAACCAAGCCGCTCACCTGGGCAAAGCTGCTCAAGACGGAGGGCAGCACTTCACAGTGCCTATTCCATAGGGGGCAGGGGAAAGCTCCATAGACCCTGGGAACTTCTTGGAGCCATGCAGGAAGCGTTAGTGTATCAGGGTGCCTAAGAGGATGTGGGCCCGAAGTCACGGCGAAAGCTGTTGGTGTCGTGAAGGTGATAATGAGGCCACCTCGCAGGAGCTGCATTGTCAATAATCCCCACCCAGAGCAGAGTCTCTCGAGCAGCGTGGGGCTTTATC
Organism: Calotriton arnoldi; assembly: GCA_963921515.1. Classification (NCBI taxonomy): domain Eukaryota; kingdom Metazoa; phylum Chordata; class Amphibia; order Caudata; family Salamandridae; genus Calotriton; species Calotriton arnoldi. The sequence goes on from CAWUFW010011325.1 coordinate 462,774, forward strand.
GGGAGTCAGCTTTGTGTGTTGCACACGCGCTGACCAGGGTATCCACTACTCCAAGGAACTGCAAGGCACTGGGGCACACGCTGCTCCAGTGCATGATGACAGCACTCGACAAGCCTAACTTTAAGCAGATAGCCACCAATGAAGCATTTTGCACACGCTGACTGCAGGGAAAGTGCTAATCTTGGCAGAAGTAGAGTTATCGAAGGCAGCGCTCACCATGCACTTGCGTAGCAAGAGCCAACATGCCCTTGTAAAGCACTGGGGGCACAAGCAGATGGCATGCAGCAGGCTAGCACATAAGGCAACAAGTGCAAAGTGGCAGTCCCATCTGCAGTCCAACAATCAGTAGTCAGCAGCAAGTTCAACAAGGCAAGCAGTGCAAATGGTGGTTCTTCCTGACAGCACAGCAATTCTCTGGTGCAGTATGAAAGCCTGCAGCGTCTGGTTTCAATTCCCACTCAGTGTGTAAAAGCATGGTGTCAGAGACCCTGTACTTATGCACAAAATGTCTTAGATGTGTAGGTAACTTCAAACAAACTTTAGAAGTCACAACACCTCCATTCAATCCCCAGCCCTGGCTCCAGACACACTACAGGGGGGTGGAGACAGCATTGTGAGAGGACAAGCACAGCCCTATTCAGATGTCAGTGACACCTAATCCCACCACTCTAGCTCAAGAAGGCCCATCAGCTGGGTAAAGGGCCATCAGGATATCCAAGGCACACCTCAACTCCCTCTGTGTGACTGTTTAGAGTGAATGCACAAACAGGCCCCTGCCAGTCTAAACCAGACTTTGTTTGGAGTCAGGCTGCAAAGCACAAAGAGTCATAAGCACACAGAAATGCCCACTTTCTAAAAGTGGCATTTCTAAAATAGTAATGAAAAATCCACTTTCACCAATAAGCAGGATATATCACTACTATCCTAAACATACCAAACATGGCAACGCTACTCCTTCCAGATCAGAAATTAGCACTGAAAAACATATCTGGAATTCACAGTGCACACCTATGAGAGGAGCAGGCCTCATAGCAGTGAGAAACCATATAGGCTGTTTGTCACCACCAGGACATGTCACACAATGAAGGCGCATGTCCTACCTTTCACCCACACAGCACCATTCCCATTAGGCTACCTAGGGACTTCCTTAGGAGTGACCTATATGTAGTAAAAGGGGAGTTCCAGGCTTGGCAAGTAATTATAAATGCAAGTAACTGTGGCAGTAAACTATGAACGCAGGCCCTGCGGTGGCAGAGGCCTAAGACAGGTTTGAAAGGCTACTTCTGTGGGTGGCGCAAGCAGTGCTGCAGGCTAACTAGTAGCATTTAATTTACAGACCCTGGGTATAGAGGATACCACTGAACAAGGGACGTATAGGCAAAATAAATATGCCTAACAGGTGTAGACCAATCATACCAAGATTAAAGGAGAAAGCACATGCAATTTAGTGCTGATCAACAAAATGTTTGGGGGATAATGCTGCAGAAAGGGATAGGTCTAACAACTACCCTATCAATCAGGGGTGTGTGCAGTTACATTGGGGTCATCTAAAGAGCCAGGTCTTGAGGTCTTTCCTGAACTGGAGCATTGTGGGGCTTTGGCAGAGGTGGAGGGGGAGGTCATTCCAGGTCTTGGCTGCGAGGCAGGAGAAGGACCGTCCACCCGCCCTGTTCCTGTAGAAGTGTGGGATGGTGGCCAGGGCGAGGTTGGCTGAATGGAGGGTGTGGAAGGAGAGACAGTTGTTGAGGTATTGTGGTCCGATGTTGTGGAGGGCCTTGTGCATGTGCGTGAGCAGCTTAAAAGTTATCCTTCCTCATACGGGGTGCCAATGCAGATCGTGGAGGTGTTGGGTGATGTGGTTGTGCCTGGGGATGTCAAGGATTAGTCTGGCTGCGGTGTTCTGGACGGTCTAGAGTTAGCGCAGGAGTTTTTTCTTGATTCCAGCGTAGAGGGCGTCGCCGTAGTCTAGTCTTCTGTTGATGAGTGCATGCATGACCGTTTTTCTGGATTCGGAGGGGATCCATTTGAAAGTTTTACAGAGTATGGGGAGGGTGTTGAAACAGGCCGAGGAGACGGCTTTGATCTGGTGGTTCATAGTGAGCGATGAGTCCAGTATGATGCTGAGGTTATGTGCACGCTCTGTCAGGGTGGGTGGGTTTCCGAGGGCGGGGGGCCAACAGGTGTCGTCGCAAGCTGAGGGGGTGGAGCCGAGGATGATAACCTCTGTTTTCTCTGAGTTGAGTGTCAGGCAGCTGTTCTTCATCCAGGTTGCGACAGCTTTCATCCCTTCTTGGAAGTTGTGCCTGGTGATGTTGGGTTCTTTGGTGAGGGAGAGGATGAGCTGGGTGTCATCGGCATAGAAGATGATGCTGAGCCCGTGGTTTCTGACAATGGTGGCGAGGGGGGCCATGTAGATGTTGAAGAGGGTGGGGCTGAGAGAGGATCCTTAGGGTACTCTGCATCTGGTCTCTGTCAGTTTTGAGAGCTAGGATGGGAGTCTGACTCTCTGTGTTCTGCCTGTGAGGAATGAGCATATCCAGCCTAGGTCCTTTCCTTGGATCCCGGTGTCATGGAGTCTGGTGGCTAGTGTGCAGTGGGAGACAGTGTCAAAGGCTGCTAATAGGTCCAGGAGGATGAGGGCTGCTGTTTTGCCCTGGTCGAGGAGGGTGCGGATGTTGTCAGAGGTGGCGAAGAGGGCAGTCTCTGTGCTGTGGTTGCTGCAGAATCTGGACTGGGAGATGTTTAGGACCTTATTGGTTTGAATGAAGTATGCTAGCTGGGTGTTGACGGCCTTTTCGATGACTTTGGCTGCGAATGGAAGCAGCGAGATGGGCCTGAAGTTCTTGAGGTACGTTGGGTCTGTGGAGGGTTTCTTGAGGAGGGGGTTGACTTCGGCGTGCTTCCAGTCATCGGGGAATGTGGCAGTCTCGAGGGAGCAGTTGATCATTCAACATAGCTCGGGTGCGATGGCTGTGGCAGCCCTGTGGAAGATGTGGGGCAGACAAGGGTCTGAGCGTGCTCTGGAGTGGATGCTCTTCATGGTCTTTACGGTGTGTTCTGTCGTGAGTGGGGTCCTATGGGTGGCGTCACTGGGGGTGGGAGTTGAGGTGGTGCAGAGGTCTTGGTCATCGAAGTTGTTGTAGAGTGTCTTGATCTTGAGCTGAGTCTGTTGCAGAGGTCTTGGGAGGGTGGGACGTCTGTTGTTTCGCTGTCTGGTTTGGAAAATTCCTGTATGATGAAGAAGAGCTCCTTGGAGTTGTGGGTGTTGGAGAGTATTCCTAAGTGCACAAGGTATGACCAGACATGGGTCCCAAGCTCACTGTGCCATTGGAACCAGACTGTACCTGGCTGTAGAGCCCTAACTAGGGTGAAACTGGTCCTAGGTTGCTTGTGTTCTGGTTCAGGGAGGACCTTGCCTGGCATTTTGGGCTGGACTATTCCCATGTGAAGCAGGACCAAGTCTGATTTGCATATGGCTGGATCCAAATGGAGGTGGCATGGTGGACAAAACATGATGGACTGGGATGCAGCCCGAGCGATTGACAGTGATTGAGATTGATTCAAGCATTCTATCCATCAACTTCTTGTTTTTGCATTTGCTGCCCTAAGTGCACCTGGTATGCCTAGACATGGGTATGACGGGCTCAGTGTGCCACTGGAACCAAGTTATACCTGGCTGAAGAGCCCTAGCAAGGACGAAACCTGTCCTAGGTTGCTTGTGTTCCGGTTCACGGAGGACCTGGTCTAGCAGTTTGGGCAGGACCTTTCCCATGAGGAGCAGCCTCAAGACTGATTTGCATATGGCTGGGTCCAAACTGAGGTGGAATTTTGGGCAAAAAACGATGGACTGGGATGTGGACCGAGCAATTGCCAGTGGCTGAGATTAATTCAAGCATTCCATCCACACCATGTTCTTTTTGCATTTTCCACCCTAAGTTCACGGGGTATACCCAGATGTAGGTTCCGGGCTCAGCAGTTGATCATTCAACATAGCTCGGGTGCGATGGCTGTGGCGGCCCTGTGGAAGATGTGGGGCAGACAGGGGTCTGAGCGTGCTCCGGAGTGGATGCTCTTCATGGTCTTTAAGGTATCTTCTGTCATGAGTTGGGTCCTATGGGTGGCGTCGCTGGGGGTGGGAGTTGAGGTGGTGCAGAGGTCTTGGTCATCGAAGTTGTTGTAGAGTGTCTTGATCTTGATGAAAAAGAAGGAGCTGAGTCTGTTGCAGAGGTCTTGGGAGGGTGGGACGTCTGTTGTTTCGCTGTTTGGTTTGGAAAATTCCTGTATGATGGAGAAGAGCTCCTTGGAGTTGTGGGTGTTGGAGAGTATTCCTAAGTGCACAAGGTATGACCAGACATGGGTCCCAAGCTCACTGTTCCATTGGAACCAAACTGTACATGGCTGTAGAGCCCTAACTAGGGTGAAACTGGTCCTAGGTTGCTTGTGTTCTGGTTCAGGGAGGACCTTGCCTGGCATTTTGGGCAGGACTGTTCCCATGTGAAGCAGGACCAAGTCTGATTTGCATATGGCTGGGTCCAAACTGAGGTGGCATTTTGGGCAAAAAACGATGGACTGGGATGTGGACCGAGCAATTGCCAGTGGCTGAGATTAATTCAAGCATTCCATCCACACCATGTTCTTTTCCACCCTAAGTGCACTGGGTATACCCAGATGTGGGTTCCGGGCTCAGCAGTTGATCATTCAACATAGCTCGGGTACGATGGCTGTGGCGGCCCTTTGGAAGATGTGGGGCAGACAGGGGTCTGAGCATGCTCAGGAGTGGATGCTCTTCATGGTCTTTAAGGTGTCTTCTGTCGTGAGTGGGGTCCTATGGGTGGCGTCGCTGGGGGTGGGAGTTGAGGTGGTGCAGAGGTCTTGGTCATCGAAGTTGTTGTAGAGTGTCTTGATCTTGATGAAAAAGAAGGAGCTGAGTCTGTTGCAGAGGTCTTGGGAGGGTGGGATGTCTGTTGTTTCGCTGTCTGGTTTGGAAAATTCCTGTATGATGAAGAAGAGCTCCTTGGAGTTGTGGGTGTTGGAGAGTATTCCTAAGTGCACAAGGTATGACCAGACATGGGTCCCAAGCCATTGGAACCAAACTGTACCTGGCTGTAGAGCCCTAACTAGGGCGAAACTGGTCCTAGGTTGCTTGTGTTCTGGTTCAGGGAGGACCTGGCTTGGCATTTTGGGCTGGACTGTTCCCATGTGAAGCAGGACCAAGTCTGATTTAGTGAAAGCCACCCCACCAGGATTTCTATGCCACACTCTAAATAGACCCCTCAGGAAGGGGGGAGGTCTGGCAGTGATCTACCACAGCTCGATTAGGGCAGCATTTCAGCCTGCCACATCTGTAGCATGTGAGGCCTTATCTTTTAATCTCACCCTATCTCACCATCACACCTTTAAAGGCTTGCTCTTATATAGACCACCGGGAGCTAGAAATACCTTTTTAAACTCACTTGGAGGCCTATTGGAAGAAGGCCTCTGCAATGACGCTTACACAATTATGGGAGATTTTAACTTCTATCTGGAGGCTTCTACAGTGATACAGTGGCACTGACAGATATGATGAATAGCGCAGACCTGAGGCAGCAGGTACTCGGTCCAACCCATGCGGCAGGACATACCCTGGATGGTATTTTTTCTAACCATCCCGGCTTACAGTTCACGGGCCTATTACCTCTCATATGGTCAGATCACGCTGCCGCACAATTTGAGTTGACTCTAACGGGGCAACGCGCAAATGGACCCCTCCCGAAAGGCCGAATAGTAACCAGAGCCTGGAATAAAATTGAGGGGACTGCTCTGCAGGAGCTTCTCACCTCCAAAGCCGACAAGGTAACAGTGGGAGTGGAAGAGGCCACCACGGTATACACAAATTGGCTGGAGAAAGCCTGCGAAAAATTAGCACCCGAAAAAATTCTCTTTCCTAAAAGAGCACAACCATCTGCCCCATGGTTTACACAAGACCTGAGGAATCACAAGCTCACGTGTAAACGGCTAGAGCGGAGCTGGAGGAAAGGTTATAATGAAACAGATAAAAAACATTATAAAATCGGCCTGCAGAAATATAAACAACTCCTCTTCTCAGCCAAACAAAAGTTCTATGTCGCCCGTATTGATCAAGCGAAAAACTCTGTAAAAGAACTTTTTAGAACGGTCTCTAGCTTGGCTGCGCCCAGCCCAGCCAAAGTTCAATCAAGTCAGGAACTGTGTGATGATATCGCTAAGTTCTTCCTGACTAAAGTGGAGACTATCTTCTCAACTTTTAGTAGCTCCAGTGCTGCCCTGTTGAATACGACAAGGGAAGAATTTAAACCCATAAGGACTTCTACTGTTACGTTTGATAAATTCATGCCAGTATCCCCTGACTTTGTTCATGGGCTTCTTAGGGCAGCCAAATCAGGATCACTCTTTGATCCTTGCCCAGTAGCGGTAGCCAATTTGGCCCCGGGTCCGATTGCGTCCTCACTGGCGTCTATTTTTAACAACATGTTTGAAACAGGGCATTTCCCGACTTGCTGGAAATTGGCCTCCATATTGCCCCTTCTAAAGAAGCCAAGCCTGGACCCTAAGGACCCTAATAATTTTCGCCCAATTTCGCGTCTCCCGCTTCCAGCTAAACTGGTTGAAAAAATCATGAAAACACAACTCAGTGCCTTCTTAGCTGCAACACAAGCCTTGGATCCCTCCCAGTACGGCTTCAGAGGGGGACATAGTACCGAGTCCGCTCTTATTAAAGCCACGGAGGAGATCAGAGAGGCCATGGATCAGGGCGGAAAGGCGGCCCTGATCCTACTGGATCTGTCCGCGGCCTTTATACGGTCCATCATGACATCTTGATGGACCGTTTAAAGGAATGTGGGATCCAGTTCAAAGCCTGGGATCTGTTAAGATCCTTTCTATCCAACAGAGGTCAAATTGTTGCTCTGGGTGACTACCAGTCCAAACCTCTGTCATTACCTTGTGGGGTCCCACAGGGGTCCTCTCTGAGTCCGACCCTTTTTAATGTGTACGTCTCATCCTTGGCCCCCATTATCAGAGCATTTGGGTTTGGACTCACCTCGTATGCTGATGACACCCAAATTGTGGTGTCTCTGTTACCTGGCCAGGAGATGGGTACGGCTAAACGTTTCCTAGCCTGTATGGAATCAATTGGTAGATGGATGACAGAGAACTGTCTAAAGCTTAATTCAGGCAAAACTGAAGTTTTATTGTTTGGAAAAGACACCAACTTTTGGACACCGAGTTGGTGGCCTGACTCGATGGGCTCTCTCCCGCAACCTTCTAAGAAGGTAAAAAATTTGGGAGTAATAGTCGATGAGAGACTTACCTTTGGGGAGCAAGTAAATGCAGTGGCATCAACAACAGCCTATGTGCTCAGAACCGTCAGGAAACTACTGCCATTCCTTCCCTCGGGTAGCCGGCAAACAGTGGTCACAGCACTGGTACTATCAAGGCTGGACTATTGCAATAGCCTTTATTTGAATATCCAAGAAAAATGTATGAATAAACTCCAGCTGCTACAAAATGCTGCTGCCAGACTCCTCACTGGTACATCCAAATTCTCTCCCATCTCCAAAGAAATAAAGAAACTGCACTGGCTCCCGGTAAGGAGTCGTGTGCGTTTTAAATCGCTCTATGTGGTTTTTAAATCTCTTCAAGGCACAGGCCCAGACTTTTTAAAATGGCTGTTCCAGTGGTATACACCGAAAAGGACACTTCGCTCACTAGGAGCCAAGCAGATCTCAGTGCCGCGCACAAAAAAAGCTCTGTGGGGTGGCATAAGCTTTGCCGTTGGTGCGGCGAAAGCATGAAATGCCCTTCCGTTCCACCTAAGGAATGCCACGGATCTTCTAGCCTTTAGGAAGGGCTTAAAGACCTGGCTGTTTGCTGAATAAACCTCTTCTCCTCCATGTTCTTGCCTTCAGGATAAATGATTAGCGCCAGGACACCCACGGGTAACTGCTGCGCTTTAGAAATACGATTAACATAACATAACATAACTGTGCCACTGGAACCAAACTATACCTGGCTGAAGAGCCCTAAGTAGAGTGAAACTGGGCGTAGATTGCTTATGTTCGGGTTCAGGGAGGACCTGGCCTGGCAATTTGGGCTGGACTGTTCCCATGAGGCACAGGATCAAGACTGATTTGCATATGGCTGGGTCCAACCCTGGGTGGCATGGTGGGCAAAACACGATGGACTGGGATACAGCAAAGACAATTGCCAGTGGCTGAGATTAATTCAATCATTTCATCCATCACTTTGTTGTTTTTGTCATTTATACTATGGCATCTTTTTTCACAGATAATAATGTCATTGATTAATATTGCGTTTCTTTTTTTTTATATATATAATTCTTTTTATTGAAAATATTGCGTTTCTAAATATTATTGTACATAATATATATTACAGTTTATGTTTTAAGTCATTTAATGAGTATGTTTAAAAAAATATATATTTATCTAAATTATTTTGATTGTAAATGGTTGAGGAGCTTGTTGTATTATATGGGGAATTGGGTTGTAGGTGTTTAAATATATATTTATTTTCATAAAATGTGACATTTTATGTATTTTATTAATAATCTAAAAAAATTGACTCTATTTTTTAGTTTTAAGAAGTAATTTATATTGTTTAGTGTTTAATAATTCAGTAGTTTTCTTAAACTAATTAGTACATATTTTTGAAACATAATGTGGAATTTTGTTTTGAAAGTGATTGTTAATTTTGAATTCGGTTTTTAGAATAAGTTCTTAAAATATTTTTGTTGGTTTTAACTTTGACATTTTAAAATTGTTTAGAAAAATTGTTATTTTGGTAATAATTTTTATTTGTAATTAAAGTTTTAGTAATGTTCTTGGCGATTGGTACTTTTTAATGTAAATTTTTATATTTTCGATTTTTTGTAATGCAATGTTTATGTAAGTATTGGTATGTTTTTTTAAATTTATATGGATGCAGCATAGTCCAATCAATTGATATATAAATATTCGTGCATGGTATACATAGTTAAAAAAAGACGCGAATAACCCCCAATAATCAATCAATCAGGGATTTGTAAAGCGCGCTACTCGCCCGAGAGGGTCTCAAGGCACAAGGGGGGAGGGGGGGTTTCGGGCAGCTCCGGCTCATCTGAAGAGCCAGGTCTTGAGGCTCTTCCTGAATGCTTGCAGTGTGGGGGTACGTCTGATGCTGAGGGGGAGTTCGTTCCAGGTCTTGGCTGCGATGTAGGAGAAAGATCTTCCTCCCCTTCTGGTTCTGAGCATGCGTGGGATTTCGGCCAGGGCAAGGTCAATGGAGTGGAGGTTCCTCTTGGGGAAGTAGAAGGATATTCTTTTGTTGAGGTTTTGGGGTCCGGTGTTGTGGAGGGCTTTGTAGGTGTGTGTGAGTAGCTTGAAAGTCACTCTTTTGTTGATGGGGAGCCAGTGGAGGTCTCATAGGTGCTGGCTCATGTGTTCTTGTCGTGGGATGCTGAGGACGAGTCTGGGAGTGACAAATGCAAAAAGAACAATTGATGGACAGAATGCAGAACAATGTCATACATTCAACCCAGTACAGAGATCTGGGCCTAAATCCATAGTTTTTTTGCTCACCATGCCATTCCAGTTTGGACCCAGCCATATGCAAATCAGTCTTGACCCTGCTGCGGCGTTCTGGACGGTCTGGAGTTTGTGGAGTAGAGATTTGTTGATTCCGGCTTAGAGGGCGTTCCTGTAGTCCAGTCTGCTGGTCATGAGTGCGTGGGTGACGGCCTTTCTGGATTCAGGGGGGATCCATTTGAAGGTCTTGCAGAGTATGCGTAGGGTGTCGAAGCATGTTGAAGATACGGAGTTGATCTGTCGGTTCATGGTGAGGAAGGAGTCGAGTATGATGCCGAGGTTGATGGCATGGGACACGGGTGTGGGCGGGTTGCTGGAGGCGGGGGGCCACCAGGTGTTGTCCCAAGTGGAGGGAGTGGATCTGAGGATGAGGACTTCTGTCTTCTCCGAGTTGAGCTTCAGGCAGCTGCTTTTCATCCATGATGCGACATCCTTCATTCCTTCCTGGAAGCTGTGTCTGGTGAGGTCGGGTTCCTTGGTGAGGGAGAGGATGAGCTGGTTGTCGTCGGCATAGAAAACTATGCTGTGTCTGTGTCTTCTGATGATGGCTGCGAAAGGGTCCATGTAGATGTTGAAGTGGGGCTGAGGGAGGATCCCTGGGGTACTCCGCATCTGATCTCTGTGGGTTTGGAGAGGAAGGGCGGGAGTCTGATTCTTTGAGTTCGGCTGGCGAGGAAGGAGCAGATCCAGTCTAGGGCGGGTCCCTGTATGCCGGCGTCGTGCGGTGTCGAAGGCTGCTGAAAGGTCTAGTAGGATGAGGGTTGCTGTGTGGCCTTGGTCGAGGAGGGTACGGATGTCGTCCGTGGCAGCTGGGAGGGCGGTCTCAGTGCTGTGGTTAGGCGGAATCCGGATTGAGAAGTGTCGAGGATCGAGTTGGATTCTATAAAGTTTGTGAGCTGGTTGTTGACGATCTTCTCGGTGACTTTGGTGGCGATGGGGAGGAGAGAGATGGGTCTGCAGTTCTTGAGGTCCATCAGTCTGCGGAGGGCTACTTGAGGAGGGGGTTGATTTCTGCTTGCTTCCAGTCGTGGGGAATTTGCCAGTTTCCAGGGTGCAGTTGATTGTGCGTCGTAGTTCAGATGCTACGGCGGAGGTGGCCCTATGGAAGATGTGCGGCGGGCAGCGGAAGGTGGGAGCTCCGGAATGTATGCTCTTCATGGTCTTTGCAATGTCTTCCGTGGCGACAGGGGTCCATGCGGTGATGTTCGGTTGGGTGTAGTTGCTGGTTGCCGGTATTGTGTTGGTGTCTTGGTTCTGTTTGTCGAATTTGTCATAGAGGGTCCTGATCTTGTGGTAGAAGAAGGAGCCAAGTTTGTTGCAGAGGTCCTGGAAGGGAGGGACATCAGAGGTTTCGCTGGGTGGCTTGGTGAATTCTTGTCTGATGTTGAATAGTTCCTTCGAGTTGCGGGAGTTGGAGAAGATTCTGTCCTGGATGAAGTTCCTCTTCATGGATCGGAATGAGTTTGTGGTGTTCTGTCATGGTGGTCCTGTGGGCGTGCTTCCGAGGATTTGCTGTTCCTCCATGCTTTCTCAAGTCGTCCGCACATGCGCTTGGATTCTCAGAGATCTATGGTGAACCAGGTAGTTTTCTTGGTGCGATGTCTGTTGGAGTTCTGGAGGGGGGCAAGCATGCTTGCGCAGTCAGCAATCCATTTGTGGAGTTCGTTGGCTGCTGAGTTAGCATCGGTTGTGGTGGGTGGAGTGCGGTTGAGGGCCGAGTTGAGGTGCTCTTCAGTGACCTTGCTCCAGTATCTTCATGGGGGGCGTGGTGTAGGCTTGTGTGCGGTGGATTTCGAGAAGGAGAAGTGGACGCAGTGGTGGTCCGTCCAGAGGGGCTGCGAGATGTGACTGAAGCAAATGTTGTTTCCTCCTGCAAATATGGGGTCGAGGGTGTGTCCTGCCATGTGGGTAGGGGTGGTGACGATCTGCTTCAGTCCGATTTTGGCGAGGTTGTCCAGGAGGGTGTTGGATTTGGGGTCAGTGAGGTTGTTGAGGTGGAAATTCAGGTCTTCAAGCAGTGCGTAGTCCGTGGAGGCGAGGGCGTGGGGCACGATGAGGTCAGCGATGGTGTTAGAAAACAGGGTGCGGGGTCTGTAGGTGTGAGTTCTGCGTAGTGTTGTTCTGGGGTTGATCTGGATCTGGAAGTGGAGGTGTTCCATGGGGGGGCGAGGAGTCATTCGATATGGTGGTTGTGAGTCGGAGGGACTTTTTGTGTACAATGGTGAGGCCACTTCCGGGGTGGTTGGGGCGGTCTTTCCTTAGGATCTTATACCCGTTGAGGATGGCGGTAGCGATGTCGTGTATGGAGCTGGCGTTGGTCCAGGTCGCTGTGAGGAAGGCGACATCGGGCGAGAGGGTGTTGAGGAGGTCCCAGATTTCTACTGCATGTCCGTGCAGGGAGCGTACATTGAGGAGGATGCAGCTCAGGGGTTTGGGTGTGTTGGCATCCGGTGGGTTGGCGGTAGCTGTAGGGGTCCAGAGGTGGGTGAAGGTGCAGCGGCAGTTTGGGCAGGAGAAGTGGCCTTAGGTGGTGTTCAGCATCGACAGCAGGCAGTTGTTGTTCCTTACGGGGTTGAGTGCGTGGAGGGTTACCTAATCATAGCGGTGGGGGGGTCAGAGGACCAGGGTCCCTGGCGCAGGTCACGGTCGGGTCCTGGATGGGTGCAAACGGGCTTGCCTTTGGCATGCCTTTGGCGCGCCAGCGGCATGCCTACTGTGCACTGCACGGCCGCAGAGCATCCGGCATTAAGTAGGGGTCAGGGGGAGGGAGAGCAGCTGGGAGGTGGGAGCGGCAACACGCAGGGGGGAGGGGCCGCGGGGGCAGCAGCAGCGGGAAAACGGAACAAAAACAGCAAACAAGGATAAAACAGTGAAAAAGGCAACAAAGAGACAAATAGGCAGAGAAAAGGCACAAAGAGACAAATAGTAACAGAAAAGGCACAAGGAGACGAAAAAGGGACAAACTGCACAACGAGGCACAGACAGACAAAGGTAGAAACTACAGAAAAGGCTAGCAGAGCGGACCAGCAGAAGAGCAAGGCTCTCCCACTGGACCACCTGGGATGGGGTGCAGGCAGGGGCCTGCGGGTGGAGGAGGGCCTGGAACACTTACCTGGAACCAAAGAGGTGCTGTGGGCAGCGGCGCAATGACTGAGCTGTGCGAGCAGTATCCCTGACCAAGAGGTCAGAGGTCTTGTCACCCTGTCGCGCAGCGGGCAGCATTAAGAAGGGGTCAGGGGGAGGGAGAGCAGCTTGGATGCGGGAGCAGGAACACGCAGGGGGGAGGGGCGGCCGGGGCAGCAGCGGCGGAAAAACAGAACAAAAACAGCAAACAGGGATAAAACTGTGAAAAAGGCAACAAAGAGGCAAATAGGCAGAGAAAAGCCACAAAGAGACAAATAGTCACAGAAAAGGAATAAGGAGACGAAAAAGGCACAAGCTGCACAAACGAGGCACAGACAGACAAAGGCAGAAACTACAGAATCGGCTGGCAGAGCAGACCAGCAGAAAAGCAAGGTTCTCCCACTGGACCACCAGGGATGAGGCGCAGGCAGGGGCCTGCGGGTGGAGGAGGGCCTCGAACACCTACCTGGAACCAGAGAGGAGCTGGGGGCCGTGGCGCAACGACGGAGCTGCGCGAGGGGAGAGCAGTCTCCCTGACCAGGAGGTCAGAGGTCTTGCTCCCCCTGTTACGCAGTGGCTGGCACTAAAGTAGGAGTCGGGGGAGGGAGAGCAGCTGGGAGGCGGGAGCGGGAACAGGCTGGGGGGAGGGGTCACGGGGGAAGCAGTGGTGAGAAAATGGAACGAAAACAGCATACAGGGATAAAACAGTGAAGAAGGCAACAAAGAGACAAATAGGCAGAGAAAAGGCACAAAGAGACAAATAGTCAGCAGCGCAACAATGGAGCTGAGTGAGGGGAGAGCAGTCTCCCTGACCAGGATGTCAGAGGTCTTGGAACCCTGTTGTGCAGCGGCCGGCATTAAGTAGGGGTCAGGGGGTTGGAGAGCAGCTGGGAGGAGGGAGCAGGAAAACGCAGGGGGGGGAGGGGCGCGGGGGCAGCAGTGGCGGGAAAATGGAACAAAAGCAGCAAACAGGGATAAAACAGTGAAAAAGGCAACACACAGACAAATAGGCAGAGAAAAGGCATAAAGAGATAAATAGTCAGCGGCGCAACAATGGAGTTACGTGAGGGGAGAGCAGTCTCCCTGACCAGGAGGTCAGAGGTCTTGATCTAGCACCACCCTTTCTGCATTCTACTCTCAGCCCTCACTTACTTCGGATGTTGGTACCTCCCATGTCTTCCAGATTACATCTATTTTTTGTATGAATCCTGTACGTTCACCGTACAGCACTTCATAAGTATGTACTTTGTGCATCTTGTTCATCCACTGTAAGGATGTGGGGATCTTATCCAATTTCCAGTTTGTTAAGATCAGTGATCTAGCCACCAGCATTGAAATAATAAAATAACTGTTGGTGTCTAATAGACAGGTCTCCTTCCCGAACTACTAGCACAAAAAGGGTTCCATATGAATTTGGCACGATATTGACCCCTATTTTCGAGCTAGTTTTTGCAAAAATATCTTGCCAATAATCCCTTAAATGGCTGCAGGTGAATATAATGTGGAGCCAGTCACCATTTCTACCATTGCTTCTAAAGCAATTTGGCTCCACCTCGGGATAGAGTTTATGCAGTTTCGCTGGGGTATGATACAGCAGCCATTTGCTATAAAATGACATTCTGCTTAGATTAGTGGCTCGAACCGCCTTAGCACTAATGTGATTTAAAAATTTCCACTGTGAGATATCCACTTTGCACCAGGTAGAGGATTCAATCCAATGTAATTGCTCAGATATCTTACTGTCCTTGCCTTTGAAATGCAGCAATTTGTACCAATTTCCTATGCCTACTAATTTAGATACAAAGTACGCTGAATTGAGAGTTCTGAATTTGGTTTTTAGAACAATTTTTTACAATATTTTTGTTGTTTTCAACTTTTACATTTTAAAATTGTTTAAAAAAACTGATTTTGGTAATAATTTTTATTTGTAATTAAAGTTTTAGTAATGTTCTTGGCGATTGGTACTTTTTAATTTAAATGTTATTTTAGTTTTTATGTAATGCAATGTTTTTGTAAGTATTGGTATGTTAGATGTTTCTAATTGTAATAAATTTGATTAGTTTTAAGTGTAAATATTTTCTAATCTAATTTTTTGTTTTGGTAAAATGTGGTTAAGTTTGAAATGTGAATATATACATTATACCTCTCCCTCAAATTCCAACACTTCCCCAAGAGGTTTATGTATGGAATGGGAATGGTAAATGTAATTCCATTAAAGTCCAACATTTTCCCGATGTGGTTATGTTCAAAACAGGAACAGTAAATCTGGTCACCACAAAGGCCAACACTTTCTCTAATGTGACTACATTTGGGAGAGGAATAGTAAATATAGCTCCTCAAGTCTAAAAACTTCTCCAATATCGTTGCATTTGGTGTGGAAATAGTAAATGTAAAATCTTCAAAGTCCAACACTTTCCCCAATGTGGTTAAGTTTGGAGTGGAAAAGGACAACTGACGCCCCAAAGTCCAACATTTTCCCTAATGTGCTTAAGGTTGGAGTGGGAAAGGTAACTGGAACCACTATATTGTTGAACACTTTCTCCAATGTTGTTAAGTTTGGTAAGTGAATAGTAAATATTGCCCCTCCAAAGCCCAAACCTTTGTTTTTAAGGTTGAAGTGGGAAAGGTAAATGACACCACTCCAAAGTTCAACATCTTCCCCAATGTGGTTATGGTTAGAGTTGGAGTATTAAATCTGCCCCCTCCAAAGTCCAATAGTTTCAACATTGTTGCTAAATATAAAGTGAAAATAGTAAATCTAGCCTCTGCAAAGACTAATTCTTTCGCCAATGTGGTCAAATTTGGACTGGTAATAGTAAAGCTGCTCCAATACACAAAGTCCTACACTTTCCACAATGTGGTTAAGTTTAGAGTAAGAATTATTAATCTGACCAACTCAAAGTCCTACACGTTCATAAATGTGGTTACGTTTTGAGTGGGAATAGTAAATCAATGTCCTCGATCCCCAGGGTCAGTGTAATGCATGATTGGCTCATTTCCAGGCACCACTAATTCTATATGTTGTTATAGCATAGAAGTTTAGTTTGGCCAGGTGTGGGAAAGGGTGTTGGCAAGGGAGCAGTGGGTAGGGAGACTTTAAAGAAAAAAACAGATTGATTACAAGCTTTCTATTAACCTTTCACTATTCTACTTTAGAATAATTTTCAAAGTCATCACCTGGAAGGAAGATGAATGTTCTCCACTCTGTCTAAGAACTGTCCACTTGGGCTTTGGTGAGTTGTTATCAAATAAGCCGAAGGCATGCGGCTCAGTGAGATCATTCACACAAAACACCAATTATGAAAACAATGTTTGATTTATGAATACCTATTATGAAACATACCACAAGTCTCTTAATACAGAATTTCTGATTAAAGCATAGCCTTACCTCTTGGTGTTGTATACACACATGTTAAGTTCAATTTTGGTCAACCTTAATGTTTCTCTTACTGATTACCCTTGAACAGTTTCCATTAGGAGTCTTTTAAAAAATATCCGAGGGCTTGTATTGAAACCAGAAGAGTTTTGTGAAAGTTTTAAATCCAGGAAATGTCAATAACATTAAAATCACACATTTACCCTCAAAGTTTGTTTGTGAATGGTTCTAATTCTCCTGTCAAATGACCATATGCCCTGACAATAGCGTTTGTTTTTTTCATTTAAAATGTTCACCAAGGTTTTAATAGTCTTGCTAGTGCAAAGTTAACTTTTTAGGGAAAAAAACCAGGACTCTAATAGTGCTGCAGGGATCTTACCAGGATAACTTTCTGGTCTTGCATGGGACAATCTATAATCTGGTAATAATTGGAAGCTCACCAAACTGCTGCTTCCTCTGAAGAGTCTTCTGGCTAATTTGTGATTGTCCCAGGTTGGGTCCACCTTTTATAGTGTTGGCCCGCCCAGGATGACAACCAACTAGGGTTTCAAGAATATGTAATTCTAAAATAACAAGACTTGTAAATGAATTGCGCTTTAGGTATCTTGTTGCTCATAATGAATCACACATAACGAGCACAATAACTTGTCTTCCTCAGTGGCAGGACCCAGCAGCAAACTCCCCTAACTAATCCTGGCACTGCTCTTAACAGCATGAGAGCAGCACCAGGATTGGTTGGAGGAGACGAATATAGCACGTTACAACGCGTGCATTCACAACGCGGTCGTTACAACGACCGCGTTGTTACCACGCGTGTCATTACATCGCAAGTCGTGTAGGGGGCGCACTGGACTTAGGAATAGTATTAATTACTATTCCTACTCCAGTTTGTGCAACAGCAGGGAAGGTGTTGGATTTAAAATCCAACACAGTCCCTGGTGCTGCTCGCCCCCTATCGCAAATCTTTGTTACGACTTGCGATGTAATGGCACACGTAGTAACAACGCGGTCATTGTAACGACCGCGTTGTAAACTACTGCGTTGTGTTTACAGCGTTGTAAACGCTGTTTCCCGAGCAGACTCACTCAGCGCTCCTAAGAGCACTGGAGGCCTGCGCTTTCTCTAACCTAGCTGTTAGAGAAGTTTAAAATGTGCATGTCTGCCTGACCATCTCAAGACGGCCGGCCAAAGATACATGCGCATTTTAAAGCACATAGCTCCCTGCTGCTGCCATTCGGCACAGCAGCACTGGCCCCACCCCACCCTGTCACTCAGTTCAGGATGGGTTGGTTGCTGAAAACTCAAACGTTAATAAATAAACTTTATAACCGGTTTATTTTTCGACTCTGGCCTGGGACTTTCTTAGTGGCGTGACGCTCCTCCACTCAAGCGGAGGAGCCACCCCTGGTCTTGCTGCTACCTATGTGCATATCGCACTTGCAGAGCCCATGGTTTCTGAACTCAAAAAAGCCCTGAAAGCACCCAAAGCCACTCCCCACCCCTGAGCCAGACATTTAGTCCCTTCAAAGTCTAATACTTTCCTAAATGTAATTAAGATTGGAATATGAATACTAAATCTGATCTTCCCAAAGGCCAAGACTTTACCCATTGTTGTTAGGTTTGAAAAAGCATAAACTTGCACAAACTTATAAGTTTACCTTTGTGAATTAGACCCATCGTGTTTAGTTTGGTTAAGTTGGTTAGTGTGGATCTAATACAATTTTAATTTATGTTGTAATGACTTACATTCTGTTTACAGAAGGTTTCCTATTGTTGAACCTGTTATCCCCCAAAAAATAACAAACTTTATTGTATTAATTGTTATTGAACATCTTACATGTTTTACTTTTAATACACAGTTTTTTACTCATGATATATATATATATATATATATATATATATATATATATATATATATATATATATATATATATATCATGCAGTATCCGTATAAGCGCGCTCTCAGAAGTAGATAAACCAGCAGTAGTTTATTTTCTCAATATTTACGCGTTTCGAAAGTTTGCACTCTCTTGATCACATATATGTGATCAAGAGAGTGCAAACTTTCGAAACGCGTAAATATTGAGAAAATAAACTACTGCTGGTTTATCTACTTCTGAGAGCGCGCTTATTACGGATACTACATGAAATTTATGCCGGCTGTGGCTCTATCGGCACGACGCGCCACCAGGCAATGGGCGAATTTCCCAGGAGGAGCTGTTTAAACTTGGGAATATATATATATATATATATATATTTATAAATATATACATATATATACTTTTTTCGAAACCTTTGAAAAATGTTCTTGGGTATATTTACATGCTTATTGCTGTTAACATTCTTAACAAAAACATTTGAATTTTTAAATGTATATTTTAATTTGTTTCTATTTTTTTATTAATAATGCTATACAATTATTATTCTTTTTTAAATTTTTAACAGTTTTGTTAACATATATTTGCATCTTTTGTAACATGATTTTTTAAACAATATATTACATACATTAGCATTTTTTACATATTTTCTACAATCTTTGTTAGAGAAACACATTATTATGTGCATTTGTTTATTGCAGAATTTTACAGGATTTAATTTCAATTATTCTGCCATTTCTTTTCACTTGCTTTATTTTGTGGTCTGTTTTCTTCGCTAGTGTTTCCTCATTGCTGTTCTCCATTAAAGGTAAGTTTCATTTTAATCCATTCTCCATAAATAAATGTCTGGTTGAGGTGGTATATTATTAGTTATATTAGTATTTGTATGTTTTATGTTTCTTTCTGTAATCACACCAGTGGAGGCGGGAGGAACAACCACCGCAGGTCCTCCTGGGACGATATACTATAACACAAATGGGTACTGTAGCTACAACAAGAAAGGGACTACTTTTCCTTTGTGAAAAGTAAAATGCCTGCCCTATTTAGGCATGACAGGAGTTCTGTCAGGACACTTGGTGAGGCCAATTTTTTGGAAGGGGGAACCTCGCCCACAATTTGCGGCAGGCTTTATCATAGGTCACCTCTCCTCATCCCGGTAGGACAGTGCCACCAGGGCAGACTCGACCTCTAAGTACTAGGAAGAAGGATGGAGTTCTTAGATGAAGTGCAACTTAACATTTGTGGGATCCGGATCAGTTAAAAATACTTTGGGGCACAGGTGTTTCACCTTTAATTCTGGGAACCACTGGTATAAACGCAAGACTCACACCCTACCAACTTAGTGCATGCGGTATTATCACAGTGCTGTGCCCTTGAGACCAGTTAGAATGTCATTTGGGCATTGTGTGGCGACTGTACTTTTGGCATGAATGCAACATTTTGGCGTGCATAAACGTTGCATGGTTTCCCACTGCCATCAATAATTTGCGGGCTTGTAATCCAAACGAATGTGCACACAATAACATGCTATGGTACACACAGAGCATTTTGCCATTTCAAGTCGCTCTATACTCTGATGCTTTTGTGGCTCCCACTACCACCAACGATCCGGTGGCATTACAATCGGCATCAGGGATACTATATCTGCAAATACATATTGAGGTGCATACATAATATCGAAACTATTGAACCTATGAATAGTGTAATATGAGACTACTGAGCATGTTGCTGTAGGGATAATTGTTATTAGTATCATGTAATATATCAACACCTACAACCACACCATTGAGCGTGCCTTTTAAAAGATAATTGTTTTCAAGTCTTGGCTCCCCCAATAGAGCAGATGAGTTCATATCTAACATTAAGAAGGTTGTAAGGATAGGATTTGCGGAATGTGTTTAGAGGACCATAGGTCCATTTGTCTGACAGAGACCCCCCAAACATCACAATGACCCTTTTATTTCATTATGCGAATGTGTGACTACAGAAGACATCATCCCCTCTCAAAGCGAGGAGCTGGTATCACCTAAAGTTAGGGTATGGAACAGTTTAGTATGAATAATAAGTATTTATAATTTGCATGTATGCTGTTTTTGCATGTGCGTTTTCCACATCACACATGTGTCTTTGAGTGGCATGCTGTGTAGTGTGACTTGTGTTTTCACAATGAGACAGTATTTCTCCACATGCTAGTGCTAGGATTTCCAATCAGTGTTTTAAGCTTTTTCCTCTATCTTGTTTTTAAATTTTCAGGTGTGATATACTCATGTTCCAGGTAGGAATCACCTGGGTTTCTTGTATTCACTTAGTATTGTCTTATGGCAAATAGGCCAGTCCACTAGGGATCCTTGGTCCTGAAGAAAGCCCATGACCTGTATAGGCTGGCGATAGAGGCCGAGACATGTTGGCTTAGGGGGATGGATTGAGCTATTGTCCTCATTTTCCATCCCAGTATTGTTTTTAGAGAATTAAAGGTGAAGCACCTGGGTGCCCCAAGGTATTTTTAACTGATCTGGATCCCGCAATTGTCCTGTTGTACTTTATCTAAGAACTCCCTCCTTCTTCCTAGTACTTGGAGGTCAAGTCCGCCCCTGGTGGCACTGTCCTACCAGGGTGGGGAGAGGTTGCCTATGATAAAGCATGCCACAAATTGTGGGTGAGGATTCCCCTCCCAAAAGATTAGTCTTCCCACTAGCCCTGATAGAACTCCTGTGATGCCTAAATAGGGCTGGGAATTTGCTTTTTACAAGTGAGAAGTAGTCCCTTTTGAGTTGTAGCTATCATACCCCGTTTATGTTAGTTTATGGTTTTTTTCGGCATCTCAGCCCAAAACTGTGGCAGGGACTGCGGGCTTTAGCACATAAAGTGAGTAGCGGGAGTGCTAAATTATAACACTGTCTCTGCCACGGTTTTGGGCTGAATGGTGCCTTAAGTAGCTGAAGAGCTGTAGCAATGCTTTTTTATCACCATAAACCATAGTAAATGGTTTCTTGTTACAGGACTGTTCAACACATATGCTCCTTTTGTTTAGAAATCAATCAGCATTTCTTGACGGATCTAAAGAAAACAATATAACATAGAGTAACATCACAAAGTACATCACAAACTATTTGAAACATAACTTAGCACATCATAATAAAAGTCAGAACAGAATGCAACACAACTGCAGAGCTAAATAACAAAATCATATTTCACTAAAAGAGCACAAAAACACAGATGCAAAAAACAACAGGTCACATCTCCGCTGCAACAAAATTCCATCCAGCAAATGTCCACCAGCATCTAGCCACACATTCCGACTTCCAAATCCTGTTTTCATAATACAATGTTTACTGATGTTTACCGCAAGCACTGCCTTAATTTACTACCAAGCACAATAAATAGTGCCAGTCAAAAATGTTTTTTTGATCCTGCCTTTAGTGCCTATGTAATTTTCTCACTTCTGCCTGAGTTGTACTTGTTGGAAATTCTTGTAGTTTCAGTTTAACTCTCACATGAGTCATTTAAATCTCATTGATATCACTGAAATCCAGTGAAGTCTATAAAATGTTCTGCAATGGGGTGACTTTACATAAAATTTCCGCTCAGCAGCATTGCAGCAATTGCTCAAATTACTAAAAGGTTTTTTTGTACAAATTTCTGTGAGAGCTTTTTTTATTCTGGAGAAAAGATGCCGAAATACAATATTCTTCAGTAATCCTCAATATATGTGACCAGTTTCTATTGATGGAGGCCCAATAGTGGGATCAGAAATATCAACATACAAAGGGGCATATTTACAGGGAAGGTGGCAAAGCGTGTCGTTAAGCCTAGAAGGCTAACAACACCCTCCTTCACTTTAGAAATGCAGGGCTGCACCATATTTACAAGAATATGGTACAGCCCTGCGTTTCCCCCTGCGCTGGTGCTAAATTTAGCTGCCTTGCACCAACGCAGGCACCCTTCAACCGTGGTGCAAGGGTTCCCACGTTGAGGGGAGTGATTGTTTATGTGCAGGATGGTCTCCCTTCCTGCACATAAACAATCTTTAAATGGCGTTTTGTAACTTCTATTTGTGCTGCTTAATGCAGCACACATAGAAGTTGCAAAATGTCCTTTTTTAAAAAAAAATGATTGTTTATGTGGAGGAAGGGGCACCTTCCTTCACATAAACAATCATTGGTGTTTTGCTATTTCCATGTGTGCTGCACAACGCAGGCAAACAGGTTTTCCCTGGTCTTAATTTTGGCGCTGCCCCATATTTACGCCACCCTTGTAAATATGGGGCAGCGTCAAAATCAATGGGTGTTGCGTTGGAACGCCCACAGCAACACCCATTGCCCTCCCCTTTCACGCTAAGTATAGCATGAAAGGGTGCCTTATTTACAAGGCAGAGTTAAGCCCCGTTAAGTGGCTTAACACTGCCTTGTAAATAAGGCGCAGCCCAAATAGCCACAGGAACGTCACTAAAAGTGACCTTCCTGTGGCGATAGGGGCTCATAAATATGCCCCAAAATGCTGCTAGTTCGAAAGTCAGGGCCTGCTAAAGGTACTACACCTCACATTAGGCCTCTATTTGTTAAATGAACACTTCCAATATTTATTTTCAAGTGAAGAATTTGACAGATGGCCGAATCCTAATTCAGAAAACGAATTTGAGGAACTTATAAGGTTTCAGATTTTATGAGACACTATAAAGCAGTACTTATAAACTTTGCAATACAAAAATCACAAACAGTATTTTCTTAGTGCCGTCTAAGTTTTATTAAAAACAAAAAAAATGAAATTTAATAATAATAAAAAGTATACAGGCAATGAAGGAACCCACCGATAAGAGCTCTGCAGGCTGAGAAAATGCTAGCTAAGGAAACACTTACATTTTAATGAAATGCATCTACACAGCGTGAATGTCTTACCGTTAAGCTCATATTTTTTAATTTCCTGTGCTTTGAGTGCTATTCACATTCAGGACTTTTCTTGCAAAATTGTGTTCAAACAACCATTGTTTTTATTGAGGTAGCATAACATGAAAGAGACTGGTAAAATTCAAAAATCCAAAATATTTCCATGTTGGGTTGTTATTTTCAGATCACAGATGTACAATTTTATGTGCAAAATTATGTTTTACAATAAACAATAATCTGATTTCCAAACTTCCGGTTCAGTTATAAATGAGTAACTTAAAAATATAATGTCACCTATTATTCAAGCTTTAATGCGTCAAGAGTGTTAGTGTAAATGTAATAAGTTAGAAATCAGACACCCTGCAGCCTGATAGAGTTTAGTATTCAGTAGGGCTACGGAAGACAATGCAGCATTGGCACCAATCGTTGTTCATTTATGCAGAGCAGAATCCGAAGCACACACTAGTCTTACAGTAAGTAGTAAGGAGTGTCAGGAGTGTTAGTGTAAATAGAACAAATTAGAAATCAGACACCTTGCAGCCTGGTAAAGTTAAGTATGCAGTAGGGCTACATAAAAATGCTGCATTGACAGTAAAAGTTGTTCATTTATGCAGAGCAAAATCCGAAGTACACACTAGTCTTACACTTGCATCAAAACTAGATCACTTTCATGAATACCATGAATTACACAATGTGTCATGGAGCCTCAACCAAGTTGGTATAATACTTTGACAAACCTACAGAACAATTTAATATGAGAAGGATGGCATTTAAACCGACATTTTAGTGCTATCTATGCTGAAATGAATGAACAATCTCATTTGTGGTGTTGCAGACATGGAAACCAGAGGAACTGGGTCCCCAAGAAGAGCTGCTGGCTACAGCAGGCACTGTGCTACCTCTAGCTGTTCTCTCCTTACAGTTCATCATTGAGGCACGTGCACGGTGCAGGACCTGCAGGTGCACATGCGAGTTTGTGCCTCGTTGGATCACTAGCCTATGATTAGCTTTTCTAGAGTCAGGGCTTTAAGTGGGCCAGGTCCCTCCAGTTCTCAGTCCAAGTAGGAATTGAAATTGGACATTAAAACTGGTCCGTTATGGGCCCTGTTTTCATGTCCTTAACTTTAAAAAAAAACACTGATCGATTTCTGAACAATGAGTGTAAAAACTTTTCAGGTACTCCATGTCGTTCCAGCCTATATTTCACATGCTTTATTTAACTTTGCATTCCATTTGAGTTTTTGCTTTTTCTATGATGTTGTGTTACATTTTTCTTTTTTTCAGGCAATTTATTATTCTTGTCTAGTACTTAATTTGAATTAAGTCGCATCCAGGAGTTTATAATGGGGCACAATTGAGTTGTGGCTGAGGGTAGTGCAAGTATCTCTCAGTGCTTGTTAGGGGCAAAGGGGTTTTCAGAATAGGTCACCATCCAATCCCTGGCCTCTCTGCAAAACGCACGGAGCAATAGTCACGTATGTTAGTTGCAGTTGTGATTCTATGCAAATGTGTGGGTAGGGAGGCACTCTGTGAACTTTAATGTATAAGTTTAAGCAATGCACTTAATTATATAGGCCAAAGCTCCTTTCAGGGACCCCCATTTTTTTCCAAATTTAAAGTCCAGTCTGGAATGACTAACATAGCCTTCAGTGGCAGAGAAGATTCGATTTCCGTTTGCTCCTGTCGCATAGACAAGCCCTGAGGTATTATTTACTGGACCTATTTTGCCACGATACTGTGATTTTTGCTGTCTCACGCTCATGTTACAACATGTATTTGGTTAATTAAAAGAAGGCCTTACCTGTTTTTTCATGATGCAGCTATTGCAGCGACACCACTAGGTGGCGTCAAATACTGTGTTTTTCTCAGGGTACACATTTCTTTAACTATGAGCCGCTCCTTTGATTGAAAACCAAAAAGGCGCCCCAGAACATTTTTGGCCCTTGATCCAATAAAAGGTTATGACATGCTTAGTTATTTGTTATTATATCCGAATGTACTCTTTTACCCCTTTTTCACACAGCAGAAGGACGTCTGGCTAGTGGGAGAGGTCGATTTAGCTAACAAATACGTTAACCAGTGTAATCTAAAGTCTATACCCATGCCTAACATATATTCATTCTCGCTTGTATTGCTACTCCTGAGACCAGAGTAGAGAAAATGGGGCTGATGTATCAAAGGGATTTACGCATTCTGTACATGTGGGGAAATACCTTAATGCATAAGGACCATAATTACATGTCAGAGTGTGGTGACACGAGGTGGCACTCAACGTAAACCAACTTGCAATATCACCTCATTTGTCAAACCTTGAATGGCTCCTAGTTTCCATGTTAGTTTAAAGTGACAACTTTAAGAGCCCCATTAAGTATTAGCCGGTACAAACGGGCGGTAATACAGGGCACGGTGTAACAATTACAGGTCTCCCACTATATCTTAGAGGCTCAGAAGTGGAAATACCATGCAGGTCCCAGTATTACCTAGCTATTGCTGGATGTTTTCCCTGAATTCTGGGCCATTTTCTTCTCAAAAATGCCATCTGCTCCTAACAGTTGTAAACTGTGGACCAAAAACATGTGGCATTACGAGGTGTGGTTTTACCTGGCAATATAGCACCTAGTGGTACCTGCAACAGTGGAGAATGGTATGGCCACTGAGCGCCATGCGGTAATACCACTCCTTTAACTCCCCCAGATAGCCCCACTCTGGCCATTTGAACTTTATATCACAGTTGTGCCTGGCAGTACTGGCTTGTGCCCTTGTCAACCACTGGCTTTCACTCACACTTTGGGGCAAATTTACAAGCCTCTATCGCCACCACAACGTCAATTTTCTCGACGTTGTGGTGACGATAGGGGCTTCGCTTTATTCACAAGGTGGCGTTAAGCCACTTAACGTGGCTTAACGCTGCCTTGTGAATAAGGCACCCTTTCACGCTATACTTAGCGTGAAAGGGGGGGGCAATGGGTGTTGTGGTAGGCATTTGTAGTGGGCTGGCCCCACGTGTTCAGGAGACATAGTAGACGTAGCTGAGATGTATTTCATGTAGTTTATTAAGTCCATAAGAAGAATAGATACAGAGCCCCACCAGGAGCAGCCTGCTAGCTGCTCAGCCCATCTTCCAACTGACAACACTCACACCAGACACCCAAGCATTCAACCCATGTCAATCACACCAACATTCTACACAGAACACTCACACTGGCTGAGCAGCTAGGGACAAGGTGAGAGGGAACATTACAGCATAACATGAGAATACTACATATCCTCTACCCTTTATATTGAAAAGTAAATAGAACCACATTAAAATGAAAACAACTATACACAGCAATGTACAAATGATGAAAACAGTCCATAAACCCTGGGATGAATGGTAAAACCACATCACGAGAGGGAAAACAGACAAACAAAGGAGGAAAGGAGAATGAAAGGAAAAAACACACTAACACCATCCTCCTCCTTTAAAAGAGAACAAAAAGCAAAAAAACAAGTAGTGTATGAACAGCTCACATATACCAAGTGAGCAACAACCACATTTAAAGTAAAGAGTGAAACATACCCCAAGACTGGCGGACAGCACCCAAGAAAGTACTCCTCATGTAAGGAAACTGTAGGGAAGGGAACCATGACCCAACACGCCACCCCTCATGTGAGGGAAACCTGCTAAAAGCAGTGTAAAAACTAGTGTAGTATTGGACTAACACCCAAGAAGAGTTGCAGCACGAGAAAAAAACACAAGTGCAGCACAGTGTGGCAAACTAACACGTACACAATAGCAAAGTCAGAAAGATGAGGCGATGCGACTTCCACATAAAACGTCAAGGTGAGGCGCGGGGCGGCTTACACACCGAACAGAACAAGGTGAGGCACAGGGCAACTTACACACCAAAAACTACAACAAGACGTTAAAATGTGAAAGTGGGACTAACACCCAAAAACACACACCCAAATGAAAGGATGTACACCAAACCCATATAGTGTAAGGGTTGACGTAAAAAGAAAGTTGTCTAACAACATGGAGTCTAACAACTAGTGTCATATGGGACTAACACCCAAGGACATGTGTAGCACGAGAAAACAACACAAGTGCAGCACAGGGTGAGGCACAGGGCGACTTACACACAACATGACAACATGGCATGACGTGGAAATGGGGCTAAAACCCATACCAAACATAACAAGGGAACAACCCCTTGAGCAACCCCTCATGTAAGGATACAGATGCTTAGCAAATACTGTAACTTGAACGTAAATATGAGACATGGGACTAAGAACCACTCTCATCCCTTAGAGAGGGATACAATATCTGAAAAGTAAACATGTGTAAGCTAACATTGTAGCACAGACGACCACCCTCACGTAAGGATGAGTACACCCAACAAAAAGAAATGGGCTCATCAATGAGCATAATCCAGCAAGACGAGAAAGAGAGAGACATGCCAAAGGAAAATGCAGGCATACAACTATGACATGTCACTAAAAACCATAACTAGTTTTTCCTTGAATGACAACAAACTGGTGTGTAAGCAATAAAACATGCACCATTTCAAAAATGTCATTGGTGTGCCTGTCACCGCGTTAATGAAGGATAGGCGTTCCTAGGACCCAATCAGTACTATGTAAGAATGAAGCGGCTGCACGAAACTTGTGACAAGATAGTACCTTGCAAGAGAGACGACGCCCACAGAAGTTTGAAAGGCAACAGGCCACGTTATGAAATTAGAACTCAACACACGGTTTGACAGCAAGGTTCAATGTGCAAGGTCTGTACCAAAGAAAACTCGAATTCAACACGTAGTGTTGAAACTGACAAATTTTGTGCTTACTTGCGAAGCGATCCACAAATTGAGGCAACAAAATCCATGTGAAGCAACACAAACGTTGCACTGCGACGCCAACGCTGACTTTGAATAGGCGAATAACTTTATTAGAACAATACACCATGGTTGGCGTGTAACAGTTGGAAATACACATCCCGGACCATAACAGGCAACGTTGAGAGTCTGCATCCTCCAACTCCAAGATGGCGGCACGCTGAGCACGCCAGCACAGGGTGGCTCACGGCGTGTGCTTGCACCCACAGTCTTGCGCAAAGAGGCTTGTTCGTGACGAAGACAAGAATGGCAGGTCCATCACAGACGAAGATCACCAGAGGTGCAGAAGGTGAGCACGCGCTGACTTTCAAGTTTTGAAACACCACCTGACAGTTTATACCGGCCTCGCTGTAGGGGAGTCGACACACTTGTAATATCAAAATAAGACTTGAATATTCCTCACCCCGATGGCCTCCTCTTGCAGACTGCAGAGACCAACACAATTCCAAATTGCGTTCAGCTGGCACTCGTTAGAAAAGCCATACATCAAAGTGACAGGACCAAGTAAAGTAAACTTGCACCAGTTGAGCATGACGAGTCTTGCGCTGTCACCTTACAAAACCGCACTTAGACGAGACAGTGGCTAGATGAAAGTCACAATAGTGGAGTTTGCACATGAACAGCATGTCGTTAAACGAAAATACTTCACTCCGCACTGAAGTCACATACCTAGACAGCCACTGTTATTTGACCTCGATGAGCTGTAGACGTTTCATGTAGTGTAAAAAGAAAACTCCAGCTGGATGTGGGCTGCTTTGATGACGCAATGCCAGGTGAAGAAAGTACGAGCATAAGAGCACAGCACGCCTGGACTGAGGCTGTCCGGTGTGATGGACACTGGTCGGGCTGGCTTGGCTGTTGCTCCTATCTTGCTTCTTGTATAAATACTTGTATCCTTTAGTTACTCTTTCTTCTTGTAGTTCCTTGGTTACATGACCATTTGTAGACAGCTTAGAGTTCATATTCCATTTAGTTTCCCTTGTTTCATGAAGACAGCTTTGAATCCTTTTTAACGCTTGAGTTCAAGTCCAATCGTCGCCATAATGTAGTGGACTGGCCCCATGTGTTCAGGAGACATAGTAGATGTAGCCGAGATGTATTTCATGTAGTCTATTAAGTCCATAAGAAGAATAGATAGATACAGAGCCCCACCAGGAGCAGCCTGCTAACTGCTCAGCCCATCTTCCAACTGACAACACTCACACCAGACACCCAAGCATTCCACTCATGTCAATCACACCAACATTCTACACAGAACACTCACACTAGCTGAGCAGCTAGGGACAAGGTGAGAGGGAACATTACAGCATAGCATGAGAATACTACAGCATTCCTCCGCAACATCCATTGATTTTGATGCTGCCCCATAGTTACAAGGGTGCCGCAAATATGGGGCAGCGCCAAAATTAAGACCAGGGAAAACCTGGTCTTACCCTGGTGCAACGAGGAGAAATGTTTAATTTCTCCTCGTTTTTGCTGTTTCCATGTGTGCTGCGTTGTGCAGCACACATAAAAAACAGCAACACGCCATTGATTGTTTATGTGCAGGAAGGGACACCTTCCTGCACATAAACAATCATTCCCTTCAACGTAGGCACCCTTGCACTATGATGCAATGGTGACTGTGTTGACGCTAGGCAGCTAAATTAGCACCAGTGCAGGGGGAAACGCAAGGCTGCACCGTATTCTTGTGAATACCGTGTAGCCCTGCGTTTCAGAAGTGGCGGAGCGTGGTGTTAAGCCAAGGAGGCTAAAGCCGCGCTCCGCCACTTCCTTGTAAATATGCCCCTTTATTTTTTTCACCTCTTGATTCATCAAATACTTCATAGCAAACCTGCATGAACCTCTTTACTGTCCTCCCAGTTTGCAGAAATTCTGCACTCCTCTTGGTAATGTTAACATCATTACTGTGACAATTACAGTGCAGATGGTAGAATTAACACATTTGTATTCCAAAATATCATTGGTGAAGTGGATCAACACTTTTTAATTCAGTTGTGAAACTGTTACGGATGCTTTTAATTTCAAATTTCTAGTAACTAAGTTGCATTTAACCATCACTGTCAAAACATTTCTTAGCATCTCAATTTTTCTGCATCATTTTTCTTCAAGTGACGATTAAAATTTATCAAGAATGGACAAATTCCAGACTCTTTTGTTTGGTTCCTGTCCTGCCTGTTGGTAGAGTTCATGATCTCCACCAAATATCAAGACTGGTGCTAGGCTGTGACCTGAGATGTGTCCACTGACAAAAACATTGTTTGGGCCTGTTTGAGGGATGGGTTACTCAGTCATAAACGTGATGGCTATGCCGTCCGCCTTATTCCATGTGTATTATAATAGACATTTATGATAAGGCCGATGCAGTGCTCAATTTAAGGTGGTGGTTACAGGTGGGCAGCACTCATTTATGGGACTGGCGCTTATTTTTCCTCACTAGAGGTTGATCTAGTGCAAGAGAATAAAAAACACACAAGGAGGAAAGAAGAAGGAAGAGAATGACAGCAAAACTGTGTCAAACTGAGCAAGCAGAAACCTGCAAGAACGAGACGAAGGGGAAGGGAGTGTCTGGTGCTGGACCAAAGAGGCATGAGGTGGAATCAAGACTACACAGCCTTGGTATTTGGCTCACTGACATATAGTAGCACCAGCCAGCGAGGTTCTTCTGAGTGAAACATTGAGCCCCACCACTTATTCTTTTACAAATTGAGACCTGGGGGCAAATCTAAATCAAGCCTTAATTCTTCTCTGTGAAGAGCACATAAGGAAAGTTCTCACATGATGGCAAACACAGTTGATATTTGTTAGACTTGGCATATTTGGCGTGGTTTCCCCTGACCTTTTGCCTCTACCGCCTGTATTTTTGATGCTGTGCTGGATTTAGTTTTTGCTGGCTTAGAGGCTTTGGGCATTTTGCCACTTCTGATCAGTGTCAAAGTGCAAGTGCTCCCTGTGTAAATGGTTATTATAATTGGTTCTCCCTGATTAGCTTTTGATTTACTAGTAAGTCCCTGAGTCTCTGAGTGTGCCAGGACCTGTGAATCAAATGCTACTTGTGGGCCTGCAGCACTGATTGTGCCACTCACATGAGTAGTCCTGCAAAGGTATCTCAAACCTGCCACTGCAGGGTCTGTGCACAGTTTGTTAACTGCTGTGTCAACCTGGCAAGTGCACCCACTTGCCAGGCCTTAACATTCTCTTTTCTTACATGCAAGGCACTTTGTGGTAGGCCCAAGGTACCTCCCTGGGCAGGGTGCAGTGTATATGAAAGGCAGGACATGTACTGGTGTGTGTGACATGTCCTGATAGTGAAATACTGCCAATTTGGTTTTTCACTATTGAAAAGGCTAACTGTCCCATGGGATAGAATGGGAAATACTTTGTAACATCTTACAAGTATAACTTCCCATTGGTACAAGATAGAGAAATAAAGATTAGGCTCTCTGAACTCAGAATTTAATAACACATCTTTTAAAAAAGATGGTTTTTAAATTGTGTGTTTGAAAATGTCACTTTTGGAAAGTACTTGAAAAAAGAATGAGCCTGTACCTTGCGTTCTTTATTTAGTATACAATTTCACTAAATAGTCAAACCCATCGATTTCAGTTTGAGCAGGTATTTTATTTTAACCTTTTATTTTCACTAAATTCTTATTTTTTGCTGCTTTTTGATCAGAAAAAACATGTGTCTGGTCATATTAAAAATTCTAGACATAAATGTGCTATACAACATATATTTACATAAATCAGTGTGTGACTTTTACAAAAAAGAAGAAAATCTAATACATATATCACATCCAATACATATATCACAATTATTATTCTCAATTTTAATCCTGAAACTCTTAAAGCGTCTATATTCAGTATCCCAAATCAATACAGGGGAAACTATTATTTTAGAAATCTTCTCAGATTAAATTTTATTCATTATTCCTCTGTATTTTTATGTGCCGTGTGCCTGTGCCATGTGCCGACGCGTTTTGAGTCCTGGGAGTTGAATACCAGGAATCTCATCAGGGCTTTTGAATTTTAACAGCAATGGTGGTTTCTGTAAGGGTGTGTAACATAAAACGATTATTACAAAGGGCTCCTTTCTGTCTCACCTTAAATTCACCATTCTCATTATTTCTATTCGGGTTCTTTACCTGAGAATTCTTACTAATCTTCATCTTAAGGTATACGCTTCACCAAAGGACATTTAATCTCAATCACTAGGGATTCTGTTAAAAAACAGAGAGCACTGTCAGTATTGTGCATTCTTTACTGTGACATTTTAATATCTCTTTTTCCAGCAGTCGTCTCCTACCTTATCTTTGTCTTTTTATAAGGCAATTGCATCTAGTTTCCTGTAAATAAGGAAAATACTTAATCATACTTTTAAAGGGTACGATATTTTGTAATACTTCATTACCCTATATTGCGGCTTCAGCTTTTTGTACCTTATATGCCGGGCATTTTCGCTATCGGCTTTTCAAATGCTACCTGGATCACCTCCTCTCTTGTAGCGGCGCTCACTGATTTAGATTAACTTGCGTTCTCTGCAAAAATATTACAGAGCGCAATTATACATATCAGCATTTATATATTTAGAGATAACCTTTTCTCTTCTCATTTTAAGCTTACCTATTCTCTGACTTGGTTGAACTGCAATTGCTTTCATCTCCTGATCTTTCTCTGCCTCCGTTTGGTCAGCAATGGAGTTCAGCCATGAGGTTCAAGCTAATATGGTGTCTCCCTAGGTGCCCTGGGAAATGTAGTTTCAGATATTAACCAATAGAAAACGATCTCTTGTTGAGCCTATGTGTTGCATTCTGGATGACATAGTTTAAGTCTTTGATAGCTCTGTCATGCTGTTAAGACCTGTCATTGTGCAATTATATTTAAGTATTAAATAGGCTTCTTTTGAAGTAAAGCACTATCAATATCAATTGGATATTTTGATGCTTTAACCACCGTCAACACAGTCCATTTGAAGTCATTTTCGCCATGAGATTTCTCTATGAAATGCTCTAACATTGGTGCAGTAATCACTTTTTTCTTTATTCGCGATCTATGTTGTGTGATTTGAGTATTAACCTGTTGATTCGTTTTGCCTATGTATATTTTCAAACATGAACAAATTATAGCATATACTGCATTTCTGGTTTTGCAATTAGTGAAATCCAGATGTTTCCATTTGATGTTATTATGGACAAATTCTGTTCCTTCTATTGTAGTGCTGCAAGCAATACAATTGCCGCATTTTCGGTGGCCTTCAATTGGTTTAAGATTCCATTGCGTTAATAGATCACTTTTTCGTCTGGGTAAGGAAATGTCTGCACATACTATTTGCTGGCCAATGCTTTGGCCCTTTTTCATCGCAAATAGTGGTTTTGGAAAAGGACATTCAAGGTTTTCAAGGAGGTGCCAATTCTTCAATACAATTTGTCTAAATTTATTTGTGTCTGGACTAAACGTTGATACACAAACTAGTCTGTCTAGAGGTTTTTTATCTTTTACCTGCAGGAGGCTTTCACGAGGTGTGAATCTTGCTCTTTTTGTAGAGGACCGCCATCTCCAGTGCATAAGGACATCCCATGGCGGTCCCCTTTACCTGCATAAAGAATTGATCATCAAATCTAAAATAGTTCTTTTTGAGGGTTGTGACTCTATTTTAGAGCCAATCTCTAAATATATAGATTTCTTTTTGAAACCGTTCCTTAAGGATGTCCCGTCATACCTCCGAGACACCACAGATTTCATCACTAAGATTGAGGGTACTCCATTTGATGACCAGACACAACTAATGGTTACATTTGATGTTACATCACTTTATACGCAGATACCGCAGGATGAGGCGTTAGAAGTGATGGAGCTGTATTTAGAGAGTAGAGAGCGGCCCCATAGGGTTCCCACGATATTTATACTACAACTAGCAAAGGTCACCCTCAAAAAGAACTATTTTAGATTTGATGATCAATTCTTTATGCAGGTAAAGGGGACCGCCATGGGATGTCCTTATGCACCGGAGATGGCGGTCCTCTACATGGCTCAATATGAAAAAATATATGTTGAACAGAACAATCCCTTTCGAAGTAATATACTGTAGTGGCAACAATATATCGACGACATCTGGTGCCTGTGGCAGGGGAGCCAGGTGGAGTTGAATTTGTTCCATGAATGGCTAAATGCCCAACACCAAGACATCAAATTTTCTGTAGAATCAAGTAAGACCAAAATGACGTTCTTAGATGTAGAGGTAACCCCTATGGATAATCATCTAACAACATCTCTCTAAAAGAAGAAGACAGACAGAAACACTATGTTGCATCATAAAAGTGCACATCCAAGAGGTCTTAAAGAAAATCTTCCTTATGGGCAGTTATTAAGGATCAGGAGGAATTGCACATTGACATCACAATTTGAAAAACACGCCACTACTTTTTGTAATGAGATGACAAAAAGAGGATATCCTAAAAAGCTGTTGAAACACTCTACAAAAAGAGCAAGATTCACACCTCGTGAAAGCCTCCTGCAGGTAAAAGATAAAAAACCTCTAGACAGACTAGTTTGTGTATCAACGTTTAGTCCAGACACAAATAAGTTTAGACAAATTGTATTGAAGAATTGGCACCTCCTTTAAAACCTTGAATGTCCTTTTCCAAAACCACTATTTGCGATGAAAAAGGGCCAAAGCATTGGCCAGCAAATAGTACGTGCAGACATTTCCTTACCCAGACAAAAAAGTGATCTATTAACGCAATGGAATCATAAACCAATTGAAGGCCACCAAAAATGCGGCAATTATATTGCTTGCAGCACTACAATAGAAGGAACAGAATTTGTCCATAATAACATCAAATGGAAACATCTGGATTTCACTAATTGCAAAACCAGAAATGCAGTATATGCTATAATTTGTCCATGTTTGAAAATATACATAGGCAAAACGAATCAACAGGTTAATACTCGAATCACACAACATAGATCGCGAATAAAGAAAAAAGTGATTACTGCACCAATGGTAGAGCATTTCATAGAGAAATCTCATGGCGAAAATGACTTCAAATGGACTGTGTTGACGGTGGTTAAAGCATCAAAATATCCAATTGATATTGATAGTGCTTTACTTCAAAAAGAAGCCTATTTAATACTTAAATATAATTGCACAATGACAGGTCTTAACAGCATGACAGAGCTATCAAAGACTTAAACTATGTCATCCGGAATGCAACACATAGGCTCAACAAGAGATCGTTTTCTATTGGTTAATATCTGAAACTACATTTCCCAGGGTACCTAGGGAGACACCATATTAGCTTGAACCTCATGGCCGAACTCCATTGCTGACCAAACGGAGGCAGAGAAGGATCAGGAGATGAAAGCAATTGCAGTTCAACCAAGTCAGAGAATAGGTAAGCTTAAAATGAGAAGAGAAAAGGTTATCTCTAAATATATAAATGCTGATATGTATAATTGCGTTCTGTAATATTTTTGCAGAGAACGCAAGTTAATCTAAATCAGCGAGCGCCGCTACAAGAGAGGAGGTGATCCAGGTAGCATTTGAAAAGCCGATAGCGAAAATGCCCGGCATATAAGGTACAAAAAGCTGAAGCCGCAATATAGGGTAATGAAGTATTACAAAATATCGTACCCTTTAAAAGTATGATTAAGTATTTTCCTTATTTACAGGAAACTAGATGCAATTGCCTTATAAAAAGACAAAGATAAGGTAGGAGACGACTGCTGGAAAAAGAGATATTAAAATGTCGCAGTAAAGAATGCACAATACTGACAGTGCTCTCTGTTTTTTAACAGAATCCCTAGTGATTGAGATTAAATGTCCTTTGGTGAAGCGTATACCTTAAGGTGAAGATTAGTAAGAATTCTCAGGCAAAGAACCCGAATAGAAATAATGAGAATGGTGAATTTAAGGTGAGACAGAAAGGAGCCCTTTGTAATAATCGTTTTATGTTACACACCCTTACAGAAACCACCAGTGCTGTTAAAATTCAAAAGCCCTGATGAGATTCCTGGTATTCAACTCCCAGGACTCGAAACGCGTCGGCACATGGCACAGGCACACGGCACATAAAAATACAGAGGAATAATGAATAAAATTTAAACTGAGAAGATTTCTAAAATAATAGTTTCCCCTGTATTGATTTGGGATACTGAATATAGACGCTTTAAGAGTTTCAGGATTAAAATTGAGAATAATAATTGTGATATATGTATTGGAT
This sequence comes from Calotriton arnoldi, assembly GCA_963921515.1. NCBI lineage: Eukaryota > Metazoa > Chordata > Amphibia > Caudata > Salamandridae > Calotriton > Calotriton arnoldi. The sequence goes on from CAWUFW010011325.1 coordinate 498,727, forward strand.
GTGATATATGTATTAGATTTTCTTCTTTTTGTAAAAGTCACACACTGATTTATGTAAATATATGTTGTATAGCACATTTATGTCTAGAATTTTTGATATGACCAGACACATGTTTTTTTCTGATCAAAAAAGCAGCAAAAAATAAGAATTTAGTGAAAATAAAAAGGTTAAAATAAAATACCTGCTCAAACTGAAATCGATGGGTTTGACTATTTAGTGAAATTGTATACTAAATAAAGAACGCAAGGTACAGGCTCATTCTTTTTTCAAGTATATATAAACGGCCCTGCCTGTGCCTTGCCCCATGGGCCTAACTCCCCTTTTTTTCTGACTTTTGGAAAGTAGGCATTTTCTTGTTTAACCATTCTGTGTGCCTCTGCCTGTTTGTGTAGTGACTGTCTGGTTTTGTATTGACAAGGGCTAGGAATGTGCCTTCACTGTAGACAGTTACTGGGGGGGGGTGAGGTGTGCCTGGCCCTTCCTGGATGACTCAGAGCTGAGCTGAATAGACCATGGCTGAATTTAGAGTAGTGGGAGGAGTTTTCCTTGCACCTGAATAGGGCCTGTCTCCCTTGCACAATGCTGTCTCCACCCCCTGTAGTCATACTGCACCAGTGCGGACAGAGCTGGTTTGGAATGGGCTCAGAGACCCTTGCACAAAGAGAACAAAGACATGTTGGGGTATAAGTATTACACCTGAAACCCCAGAACTTTAGATTACTTCTGGACTCAAGAGAAACCTTTGCCAAGGAGAAGAACTGAAGAGCTGTGAGGAGGAGTACTGCCCCTTTGCTGTGTGCAATGTGGGGTTGGCCTGCAGTTACTGTTTCTGCCAAGGAAAGGACAAAGACTGGAACTTTGCTGTGAACCTCCTTGAAGAAGATTTCCAAGGGCCTGTGTGTGCTGGCCTCCTGTTCTGAAGTCTCAGGGGCACAAAGACTTCACCCCCTAGTTCCCCTGAACTCTTCTGCTGATAGTTCTGACCTGCCAGGAGGTGCCTGATCCAGTTCTGGGCCTCTGGATGTTGGTCCTGATATTGGGAGCTGGAAGAAAGGAAGAACTGAAAAAATCGACGCATCGTTCTTTTTCGGGCTGTTTTTCCATACGCAGCACTGCCGTGTGAGAAGAATCTCCACGCATTGCCGCACCGCTGCCGAAACCGCCACAGCTCCTGTCGCGCCTGCATGAACCGATGCATCAAGGGATCATGGCTGAAGAAACTGATGAAGCACAATTCGACGCCGTCGCATCGATCGCCGACGCATCCCGGATTTCCACGCATCGCACCTGTGCAGCAAGTTTTCCTGACGCATCACTTTCCACTACAGACCGGATTCGACACATCACGACTCCTGCATGCAGCAGAACTGTTGCATCGCCTCTCCAAGGTCTCAGGAACTGGCGTATCTCTTTGTTTTTAATGCTTCCCATCTCTGCGGCTATTTGGCCTTGTGAATTTTGACACATCTACAGGTACTTTGTGTAGAATCACGCATCCATAGTTTTCTATGGAGACAGTTGCTTGAAACCTTTTTTAAATCATATTCTTATTACCTGTATGTTGGATTTTTGTCGTTTTGGTCTTGTTGAGTTTAGATAAAAATACTTTATTTTTCTAAACTGTTGTGGTGTTCATGTGTGGTGTTATCACTGTATTACTGTGTGTTTTGAGTACTACACATTGCCTTTGGGATAAGTCTGTCTACTCGCGCCAAACTACCAGAGGGTGAGCAGGGGTTACCTAAAGTGTGTATCCCCCTTATCCTGACTAGAAGCAAGGATCCCTATTCGGACAAAGGTACCTACCTCTACCAACTAGAGACCCCCATTTCTAACAATATTGTTTATAAATGCTGAGCGCCCAGCAAATGACTACCTATCTATTATTAAATTATGTTTTAAAGATAAGTTACTATAAGTTTAATTTTCAATAAGGGAATAGTTATTAGACCTTTTAGTTCACATATACCAAAATAAAACAATAATAATCATAAAAAGACATAAAACGTTAAAAAACCAGCTACAAACTTTGAACCAGACAAATAAGAAAAGATTTACGACCTATAATACATAAAACAATAGTATTCCTATGGTCACCAATTACATTTCAGTCATATTTTAAAATGTCGTCAAGAAAATCCATAAGTGAAGTTGTTTCAGGGCTTTCAAGAGAGAACAACGAGGCCATTGTTGCATCTAACGTGCTAGCCCCATCCCTCTAATTATGAGGTTCTCAGATCATTTCTTTAAATGCCCTATTTTGACATAGTGAGACGACGTTATGTACTGTTTACATATTACCGTTGCATTTCAACCTAATTAAGTTCTAAGCCCCCAATTTACGTGTTTGTCAGTGTAAGGCCTAGTCTTATTTTTGGGGAAAAATACTTGAAATTGGAATGTGAACTAAATAGAAGGTACTTATGAAAAAAATACTTTTTAAGGTCGACTTACTGCCATAGGATTTTAAGTCTTGATTTATTTAGTCTGACAAGGAGGAGCTGAATCCTGAGTCGCAGGCAATATAAAAATTGAACAAGATGGTATAAACAGCATTAAAACTAGAATGGGACCTTTGATATTGGCCCTGATTATGAATGGAGCAATTTCAGCCACAGTGATAACTCCGAGGACAGATTTATTGACAATTTGCTCCAGGTCTTCCTCACAAAAGTGACTAAACACGTACAAATTTATATTTGGGTTTTACTTTATTTGCGCTGGAAAGTCACCCTAAGTAACATAAAGTAGCACAAGTGCCGCTTTGAGTTGCTTTGCGTCATGGGTGCGTACCATAGCTGGTACATGGACATTCTCATGCAACCACCCAAGGCTTTCACGCAAAGCCCTCTCTACTAACATTTGTAGACAGGGCTTTGCGCAAAACCTTAATGCCCCTTTGAACCTTTTGTAGTTTCTCCAAACTTTTCCGCAATTGTGCTTCACTGTACAGCAAATATCCAAAGTGGAAAAGGTTTTCAAGTTTGTCCAGGCATAGAATACTTGGAAGATATTCCCCTAGTATAAAACATATGCTAGACATTACTCTGACACCTTTGCACTATAGTGTAGGATAGACAGCCTGCTTGTGCACCAGTGCTAAGAGAGTAGGATCACCATATTTTTACTAGATACGGTGCTGTCCTGCTCTCTCCCTCTCAGACAACAAAAATCACCTTCTTTGCGGAGTTTCATGGCAACTTTCTAAATCTGCCCCTGGGTGTAATTACACCACCTGTAAATACAATCGTCGAATGGCCTGGAATAAATCAATTCTGGCTCCAATAATTTCGAGCCTATGGGCAGCAGACCTTTTTTTGATATTACAGGATTAAGGGTTGTGGGTGGCTGCATAATGCAGCTAGCAATTGACCCCTATAGTAGTACTGGGGAGCAGAAAATCCATTCTCAGATAGGATAAAACCCACCCCATCCCACAACTACATTCCACGCTGGCATTTTCCAGATGCTTTTTGTTTTCACAGAGAAGGTGAAAAAAGGCCGCATTTTTCTCCCGGAAATTGGGGAACACTAATAAAGGACCTCGTATATCCCTGTCTGTGTGGTTATCCTACATTCTGAGGAGAAAATTGTAATTGATAGATTATGGTGCAGGAATACCGTAATGAATTGGGAATTATGGCCCTCCCGTATTTACGCACCAATATTCACCAAACTTGTAACAAAGGCCTAAGCGTTTTGCAGTTTCCAAAACCAAGCTTCTGTCAAAAAATGAAGCCCAATAAGGTCAGTTTAGTCATTAAGTGACCTGTTAGAAATGGGGGTCTCTAGTTGGCAAGGGTTTGCATCTTTGTCCAAGTAGGGACCCTTCTTCCTAGTCAGGGTAAGGGAGTTACACTCCTAAAATAACCCCTGCTCACCTCCTTGGTAGCTTGGCACGAGCAGTCAGGGTTATCTAAGACGATACAAAAGGGGATGATGGACGGAACGTTTGAGCCAATCAAACACTCACCCCCAGTCAACTGATCTGGGTTTAATCCATCATCATTCTTTAGCTCACTCCACCACCCCAGTTCAGACATGGCCATATGCAAATCAGTCTGACCCTGTGCCTCATGGGAACAGTCCAGCCCGAACTGCCAAGCCATGTCTTCCCTGGACCGGAAACAAGCATCCTAGGACCGGTTTCTGGCATTCCAGCCGTCATCAGCCAGGCTTGCTTGAATCCAGTGGCAAAGTGAGCAAGGGACCCACGTCTGGGCATACCCCGCCAACTTAGGGCGAACAAAGCGATACAAAAGGGGATGATGGACGGAACGTTTGAGCCAATCAAACACTCACCCCCAGTCAACTGATCTGGGTTTAATCCATCATCATTCTTTAGCTCACTCCACCACCCCAGTTCAGACATGGCCATATGCAAATCAGTCTGACCCTGTGCCTCATGGGAACAGTCCAGCCCGAACTGCCAAGCCATGTCTTCCCTGGACCGGAAACAAGCATCCTAGGACCGGTTTCTGGCATTCCAGCCGTCATCAGCCAGGCTTGCTTGAATCCAGTGGCAAAGTGAGCAAGGGACCCACGTCTGGGCATACCCCCGCCAACTTAGGGCGAACAAAGCGATACAAAAGGGGATGATGGACGGAACGTTTGAGCCAATCAAACACTCACCCCCAGTCAACTGATCTGGGTTTAATCCATCATCATTCTTTAGCTCACTCCACCACCCCAGTTCAGACATGGCCATATGCAAATCAGTCTGACCCTGTGCCTCATGGGAACAGTCCAGCCCGAACTGCCAAGCCATGTCTTCCCTGGACCGGAAACAAGCATCCTAGGACCGGTTTCTGGCATTCCAGCCGTCATCAGCCAGGCTTGCTTGAATCCAGTGGCAAAGTGAGCAAGGGACCCACGTCTGGGCATACCCCCGCCAACTTAGGGTGAACAAAGCGATACAAAAGGGGATGATGGACGGAACGTTTGAGCTAATCAAACACTCACCCCCAGTCAACTGATCTGGGTTTAATCCATCATCATTCTTTAGCTCACTCCACCACCCCAGTTCAGACATGGCCATATGCAAATCAGTCTGACCCTGTGCCTCATGGGAACAGTCCAGCCCGAACTGCCAAGCCATGTCTTCCCTGGACCGGAAACAAGCATCCTAGGACCGGTTTCTGGCATTCCAGCCGTCATCAGCCAGGCTTGCTTGAATCCAGTGGCAAAGTGAGCAAGGGACCCACGTCTGGGCATACCCCCGCCAACTTAGGGCGAACAAAGCGATACAAAAGGGGATGATGGACGGAACGTTTGAGCCAATCAAACACTCACCCCCAGTCAACTGATCTGGGTTTAATCCATCATCATTCTTTAGCTCACTCCACCACCCCAGTTCAGACATGGCCATATGCAAATCAGTCTGACCCTGTGCCTCATGGGAACAGTCCAGCCCGAACTGCCAAGCCATGTCTTCCCTGGACCGGAAACAAGCATCCTAGGACCGGTTTCTGGCATTCCAGCCGTCATCAGCCAGGCTTGCTTGAATCCAGTGGCAAAGTGAGCAAGGGACCCACGTCTGGGCATACCCCCGCCAACTTAGGGTGAACAAAGCGATACAAAAGGGGATGATGGACGGAACGCTTGAGCCAATCAAACACTCACCCCCAGTCAACTGATCTGGGTTTAATCCATCATCATTCTTTAGCTCACTCCACCACCCCAGTTCAGACATGGCCATATGCAAATCAGTCTGACCCTGTGCCTCATGGGAACAGTCCAGCCCGAACTGCCAAGCCATGTCTTCCCTGGACCGGAAACAAGCATCCTAGGACCGGTTTCTGGCATTCCAGCCGTCATCAGCCAGGCTTGCTTGAATCCAGTGGCAAAGTGAGCAAGGGACCCACGTCTGGGCATACCCCCGCCAACTTAGGGCGAACAAAGCGATACAAAAGGGGATGATGGACGGAACGTTTGAGCCAATCAAACACTCACCCCCAGTCAACTGATCTGGGTTTAATCCATCATCATTCTTTAGCTCACTCCACCACCCCAGTTCAGACATGGCCATATGCAAATCAGTCTGACCCTGTGCCTCATGGGAACAGTCCAGCCCGAACTGCCAAGCCATGTCTTCCCTGGACCGGAAACAAGCATCCTAGGACCGGTTTCTGGCATTCCAGCCGTCATCAGCCAGGCTTGCTTGAATCCAGTGGCAAAGTGAGCAAGGGACCCACGTCTGGGCATACCCCCGCCAACTTAGGGCGAACAAAGCGATACAAAAGGGGATGATGGACGGAACGTTTGAGCCAATCAAACACTCACCCCCAGTCAACTGATCTGGGTTTAATCCATCATCATTCTTTAGCTCACTCCACCACCCCAGTTCAGACATGGCCATATGCAAATCAGTCTGACCCTGTGCCTCATGGGAACAGTCCAGCCCGAACTGCCAAGCCATGTCTTCCCTGGACCGGAAACAAGCATCCTAGGACCGGTTTCTGGCATTCCAGCCGTCATCAGCCAGGCTTGCTTGAATCCAGTGGCAAAGTGAGCAAGGGACCCACGTCTGGGCATACCCCCGCCAACTTAGGGCGAACAAAGCGATACAAAAGGGGATGATGGACGGAACGTTTGAGCCAATCAAACACTCACCCCCAGTCAACTGATCTGGGTTTAATCCATCATCATTGTTTAGCTCACTCCACCACCCCAGTTCAGACATGGCCATATGCAAATCAGTCTGACCCTGTGCCTCATGGGAACAGTCCAGCCCGAACTGCCAAGCCATGTCTTCCCTGGACCGGAAACAAGCATCCTAGGACCGGTTTCTGGCATTCCAGCCGTCATCAGCCAGGCTTGCTTGAATCCAGTGGCAAAGTGAGCAAGGGACCCACGTCTGGGCATACCCCCGCCAACTTAGGGCGAACAAAGCGATACAAAAGGGGATGATGGACGGAACGTTTGAGCCAATCAAACACTCACCCCCAGTCAACTGATCTGGGTTTAATCCATCATCATTCTTTAGCTCACTCCACCACCCCAGTTCAGACATGGCCATATGCAAATCAGTCTGACCCTGTGCCTCATGGGAACAGTCCAGCCCGAACTGCCAAGCCATGTCTTCCCTGGACCGGAAACAAGCATCCTAGGACCGGTTTCTGGCATTCCAGCCGTCATCAGCCAGGCTTGCTTGAATCCAGTGGCAAAGTGAGCAAGGGACCCACGTCTGGGCATACCCCGCCAACTTAGGGCGAACAAAGCGATACAAAAGGGGATGATGGACGGAACGTTTGAGCCAATCAAACACTCACCCCCAGTCAACTGATCTGGGTTTAATCCATCATCATTCTTTAGCTCACTCCACCACCCCAGTTCAGACATGGCCATATGCAAATCAGTCTGACCCTGTGCCTCATGGGAACAGTCCAGCCCGAACTGCCAAGCCATGTCTTCCCTGGACCGGAAACAAGCATCCTAGGACCGGTTTCTGGCATTCCAGCCGTCATCAGCCAGGCTTGCTTGAATCCAGTGGCAAAGTGAGCAAGGGACCCACGTCTGGGCATACCCCCGCCAACTTAGGGCGAACAAAGCGATACAAAAGGGGATGATGGACGGAACGTTTGAGCCAATCAAACACTCACCCCCAGTCAACTGATCTGGGTTTAATCCATCATCATTCTTTAGCTCACTCCACCACCCCAGTTCAGACATGGCCATATGCAAATCAGTCTGACCCTGTGCCTCATGGGAACAGTCCAGCCCGAACTGCCAAGCCATGTCTTCCCTGGACCGGAAACAAGCATCCTAGGACCGGTTTCTGGCATTCCAGCCGTCATCAGCCAGGCTTGCTTGAATCCAGTGGCAAAGTGAGCAAGGGACCCACGTCTGGGCATACCCCCGCCAACTTAGGGCGAACAAAGCGATACAAAAGGGGATGATGGACGGAACGTTTGAGCCAATCAAACACTCACCCCCAGTCAACTGATCTGGGTTTAATCCATCATCATTCTTTAGCTCACTCCACCACCCCAGTTCAGACATGGCCATATGCAAATCAGTCTGACCCTGTGCCTCATGGGAACAGTCCAGCCCGAACTGCCAAGCCATGTCTTCCCTGGACCGGAAACAAGCATCCTAGGACCGGTTTCTGGCATTCCAGCCGTCATCAGCCAGGCTTGCTTGAATCCAGTGGCAAAGTGAGCAAGGGACCCACGTCTGGGCATACCCCCGCCAACTTAGGGCGAACAAAGCGATACAAAAGGGGATGATGGACGGAACGTTTGAGCCAATCAAACACTCACCCCCAGTCAACTGATCTGGGTTTAATCCATCATCATTCTTTAGCTCACTCCACCACCCCAGTTCAGACATGGCCATATGCAAATCAGTCTGACCCTGTGCCTCATGGGAACAGTCCAGCCCGAACTGCCAAGCCATGTCTTCCCTGGACCGGAAACAAGCATCCTAGGACCGGTTTCTGGCATTCCAGCCGTCATCAGCCAGGCTTGCTTGAATCCAGTGGCAAAGTGAGCAAGGGACCCACGTCTGGGCATACCCCCGCCAACTTAGGGCGAACAAAGCGATACAAAAGGGGATGATGGACGGAACGTTTGAGCCAATCAAACACTCACCCCCAGTCAACTGATCTGGGTTTAATCCATCATCATTCTTTAGCTCACTCCACCACCCCAGTTCAGACATGGCCATATGCAAATCAGTCTGACCCTGTGCCTCATGGGAACAGTCCAGCCCGAACTGCCAAGCCATGTCTTCACTGGACCGGAAACAAGCATCCTAGGACCGGTTTCTGGCATTCCAGCCGTCATCAGCCAGGCTTGCTTGAATCCAGTGGCAAAGTGAGCAAGGGACTCACGTCTGGGCATACCCCCGCCAACTTAGGGCGAACAAAGCGATACAAAAGGGGATGATGGACGGAACGTTTGAGCCAATCAAACACTCACCCCCAGTCAACTGATCTGGGTTTAATCCATCATCATTCTTTAGCTCACTCCACCACCCCAGTTCAGACATGGCCATATGCAAATCAGTCTGACCCTGTGCCTCATGGGAACAGTCCAGCACGAACTGCCAAGCCATGTCTTCCCTAGACCGGAAACAAGCATCCTAGGACCGGTTTCTGGCATTCCAGCCGTCATCAGCCAGGCTTGCTTGAATCCAGTGGCAAAGTGAGCAAGGGACCCACGTCTGGGCATACCCCCGCCAACTTAGGGCGAACAAAGCGATACAAAAGGGGATGATGGACGGAACGTTTGAGCCAATCAAACACTCACCCCCAGTCAACTGATCTGGGTTTAATCCATCATCATTCTTTAGCTCACTCCACCACCCCAGTTCAGACATGGCCATATGCAAATCAGTCTGACCCTGTGCCTCATGGGAACAGTCCAGCCCGAACTGCCAAGCCATGTCTTCCCTGGACCGGAAACAAGCATCCTAGGACCGGTTTCTGGCATTCCAGCCGTCATCAGCCAGGCTTGCTTGAATCCAGTGGCAAAGTGAGCAAGGGACCCACGTCTGGGCATACCCCCGCCAACTTAGGGCGAACAAAGCGATACAAAAGGGGATGATGGACGGAACGTTTGAGCCAATCAAACACTCACCCCCAGTCAACTGATCTGGGTTTAATCCATCATCATTCTTTAGCTCACTCCACCACCCCAGTTCAGACATGGCCATATGCAAATCAGTCTGACCCTGTGCCTCATGGGAACAGTCCAGCCCGAACTGCCAAGCCATGTCTTCCCTGGACCGGAAACAAGCATCCTAGGACCGGTTTCTGCCATTCCAGCCGTCATCAGCCAGGCTTGCTTGAATCCAGTGGCAAAGTGAGCAAGGGACCCACGTCTGGGCATACCCCCGCCAACTTAGGGCGAACAAAGCGATACAAAAGGGGATGATGGACGGAACGTTTGAGCCAATCAAACACTCACCCCCAGTCAACTGATCTGGGTTTAATCCATCATCATTCTTTAGCTCACTCCACCACCCCAGTTCAGACATGGCCATATGCAAATCAGTCTGACCCTGTGCCTCATGGGAACAGTCCAGCCCGAACTGCCAAGCCATGTCTTCCCTGGACCGGAAACAAGCATCCTAGGACCGGTTTCTGGCATTCCAGCCGTCATCAGCCAGGCTTGCTTGAATCCAGTGGCAAAGTGAGCAAGGGACCCACGTCTGGGCATACCCCGCCAACTTAGGGCGAACAAAGCGATACAAAAGGGGATGATGGACGGAACGTTTGAGCCAATCAAACACTGACCCCCAGTCAACTGATCTGGGTTTAATCCATCATCATTCTTTAGCTCACTCCACCACCCCAGTTCAGACATGGCCATATGCAAATCAGTCTGACCCTGTGCCTCATGGGAACAGTCCAGCCCGAACTGCCAAGCCATGTCTTCCCTGGACCGGAAACAAGCATCCTAGGACCGGTTTCTGGCATTCCAGCCGTCATCAGCCAGGCTTGCTTGAATCCAGTGGCAAAGTGAGCAAGGGACCCACGTCTGGGCATACCCCCGCCAACTTAGGGCGAACAAAGCGATACAAAAGGGGATGATGGACGGAACGTTTGAGCCAATCAAACACTCACCCCCAGTCAACTGATCTGGGTTTAATCCATCATCATTCTTTAGCTCACTCCACCACCCCAGTTCAGACATGGCCATATGCAAATCAGTCTGACCCTGTGCCTCATGGGAACAGTCCAGCCCGAACTGCCAAGCCATGTCTTCCCTGGACCGGAAACAAGCATCCTAGGACCGGTTTCTGGCATTCCAGCCGTCATCAGCCAGGCTTGCTTGAATCCAGTGGCAAAGTGAGCAAGGGACCCACGTCTGGGCATACCCCGCCAACTTAGGGCGAACAAAGCGATACAAAAGGGGATGATGGACGGAACGTTTGAGCCAATCAAACACTCACCCCCAGTCAACTGATCTGGGTTTAATCCATCATCATTCTTTAGCTCACTCCACCACCCCAGTTCAGACATGGCCGTATGCAAATCAGTCTGACCCTGTGCCTCATGGGAACAGTCCAGCCCGAACTGCCAAGCCATGTCTTCCCTGGACCGGAAACAAGCATCCTAGGACCGGTTTCTGGCATTCCAGCCGTCATCAGCCAGGCTTGCTTGAATCCAGTGGCAAAGTGAGCAAGGGACCCACGTCTGGGCATACCCCCGCCAACTTAGGGCGAACAAAGCGATACAAAAGGGGATGATGGACGGAACGTTTGAGCCAATCAAACACTCACCCCCAGTCAACTGATCTGGGTTTAATCCATCATCATTCTTTAGCTCACTCCACCACCCCAGTTCAGACATGGCCATATGCAAATCAGTCTGACCCTGTGCCTCATGGGAACAGTCCAGCCCGAACTGCCAAGCCATGTCTTCCCTGGACCGGAAACAAGCATCCTAGGACCGGTTTCTGGCATTCCAGCCGTCATCAGCCAGGCTTGCTTGAATCCAGTGGCAAAGTGAGCAAGGGACCCACGTCTGGGCATACCCCCGCCAACTTAGGGCGAACAAAGCGATACAAAAGGGGATGATGGACGGAACGCTTGAGCCAATCAAACACTCACCCCCAGTCAACTGATCTGGGTTTAATCCATCATCATTCTTTAGCTCACTCCACCACCCCAGTTCAGACATGGCCATATGCAAATCAGTCTGACCCTGTGCCTCATGGGAACAGTCCAGCCCGAACTGCCAAGCCATGTCTTCCCTGGACCGGAAACAAGCATCCTAGGACCGCTTTCTGGCATTCCAGCCGTCATCAGCCAGGCTTGCTTGAATCCAGTGGCAAAGTGAGCAAGGGACCCACGTCTGGGCATACCCCCGCCAACTTAGGGCGAACAAAGCGATACAAAAGGGGATGATGGACGGAACGTTTGAGCCAATCAAACACTCACCCCCAGTCAACTGATCTGGGTTTAATCCATCATCATTCTTTAGCTCACTCCACCACCCCAGTTCAGACATGGCCATATGCAAATCAGTCTGACCCTGTGCCTCATGGGAACAGTCCAGCCCGAACTGCCAAGCCATGTCTTCCCTGGACCGGAAACAAGCATCCTAGGACCGGTTTCTGGCATTCCAGCCGTCATCAGCCAGGCTTGCTTGAATCCAGTGGCAAAGTGAGCAAGGGACCCACGTCTGGGCATACCCCCGCCAACTTAGGGCGAACAAAGCGATACAAAAGGGGATGATGGACGGAACGTTTGAGCCAATCAAACACTCACCCCCAGTCAACTGATCTGGGTTTAATCCATCATCCTTCTTTAGCTCACTCCACCACCCCAGTTCAGACATGGCCATATGCAAATCAGTCTGACCCTGTGCCTCATGGGAACAGTCCAGCCCGAACTGCCAAGCCATGTCTTCCCTGGACCGGAAACAAGCATCCTAGGACCGGTTTCTGGCATTCCAGCCGTCATCAGCCAGGCTTGCTTGAATCCAGTGGCAAAGTGAGCAAGGGACCCACGTCTGGGCATACCCCCGCCAACTTAGGGCGAACAAAGCGATACAAAGGGGATGATGGACGGAACGTTTGAGCCAATCAAACACTCACCCCCAGTCAACTGATCTGGGTTTAATCCATCATCATTCTTTAGCTCACTCCACCACCCCAGTTCAGACATGGCCATATGCAAATCAGTCTGACCCTGTGCCTCATGGGAACAGTCCAGCCCGAACTGCCAAGCCATGTCTTCCCTGGACCGGAAACAAGCATCCTAGGACCGGTTTCTGGCATTCCAGCCGTCATCAGCCAGGCTTGCTTGAATCCAGTGGCAAAGTGAGCAAGGGACCCACGTCTGGGCATACCCCCGCCAACTTAGGGCGAACAAAGCGATACAAAAGGGGATTCCGTCCATCATCCCCTTTTGTATCGCTTTGTTCGCCCTAAGTTGGCGGGGTATGCCCAGACGTGGGTCCCTTGCTCACTTTGCCACTGGATTCAAGCAAGCCTGGCTGATGACGGCTGGAATGCCAGAAACCGGTCCTAGGATGCTTGTTTCCGGTCCAGGGAAGACATGGCTTGGCAGTTCGGGCTGGACTGTTCCCATGAGGCACAGGGTCAGACTGTTTTGCATATGGCCATGTCTGAACTGGGGTGGTGGAGTGAGCTAAAGAATGATGATGGATTAAACCCAGATCAGTTGACTGGGGGTGAGTGTTTGATTGGCTCAAGCGTTCCGTCCATCATCCCCTTTTGTATCGCAGGGTTATCTAAGAAGCAGTGTGTAAAGCATTTGCACATAATCAACAGTAATACAGTGAAAACACTACAAAAGGACACCACACCAGTTTAGAAAAATTTCCAATATTTCTATATATATCCAAAACAAGACCAAAATGATAAGAATCCAACAGTTCCAGCCAACCGCGTCAGAACGGCCAGCGAAATTGTGGACAGACTCGGTAACAGTGCCTTTCTCGTTGTGGCTGGCATGTTGGTGCGAGCCGGTCATGGCAACCGTCGCGGTAGCATTGCAAAATGGAGGTGGTGCAGGGTGCGGTGCTCTCTTGATGCGGTGCAGGCAGCGGCTTGGTGACGATCGTCCAGACGGCGTCGGTGAGATCAAGGCTTATGGTGCAGGGTGAGGCGGTGCTCGATGCGGTGCTGGCAGGTTGCGGTGCAAGCGACAGAGCCGGTTCGCAGGAGCTGGAATCAGTCGGCCCAGACTGCTGTGAGGGACGAGGCGGTGCGTCGTGAAACTTACGAGCGGTGCCCCCAGCCATGATGCGGTCACGGGTGTCGAAGTCAGCAGCAGCAACGGCGTCGGTGAGACCAGGATGGCGAAGTGAAGCGAGGCGGTGCGGAGTGCGGTGCCCACAGCTCACGGTGCCTTCTGCAGTGCCATCAGGACAGAGAGCCAGCGACGGAGTCGGTGATGGAGTCGGTTGCTTTTCCCTTCTCTGTGGCAACTAAAACAGCGGTTCCAGAAGCGGTGCCCAGAGGTTGGTGAAGTCTTTGCAGTCCCTGAGACTTCAGAACAGGAGGCAAGCTCTACTTCAAGCCATTGGAGATACTCGCACAAGTATAGAAAGTTCAGTCCAGTCCTTTCACTGCCCAAGGCAGAAGCAGCAACTGCAGGCCAACCCAACAAAGAAACAACACAGCAAAAGGGGCGGTACTCCTCCTGGCAGCTCTTCCAGCACTTCTTCTTGGCAGGTTCCTTGATTCCAGCAAGTTCTAAAATTCCGGGGTCTGGGCCCCAATATTTATACCCAAAATCCCTTTGTTCTCTCAGGCAGAGAGTGTCTGCTCTTAGTTCAACCCAGTTCTGTCCTCTCTGGCCCAGCTTCCTGGCAGGAGGTGGAGACAGCATTGTTCAAGGAAGACCAGGCCCATTCAGGTGCTAGGAAATCTCTTCCCACTACCATGAATGCAGCCCAGGTCGTTTCAGCCCAGCTCTGACTCATCCAGAAAAGGCAGGACACTCCTTGAATCCCCCAGTGGCTGTCTGAAGAGAATGCACATCCCCAGATCCTGTCACTCCAAAGCCAGGCCGTCAATCCACAAACCCAGCAGAGGCACACAGGATGGCTATGCAAGAAAAAAATACCTACTTTCTTCTAAAAAGTGGTATTTTCAAACACAGAACATAAAAATCATCTTTACTAAAAGATGTATTTTTACAATCTGAGTCCAGGCATACTAAACTCAATTTCCCTATTTGGTCCCAATGGGAGGTTATGCTTATAAGAGGTTATAAGTCAAACTCCCATTCTTTCCTATGGGACAGATAGCCTTGCAGGGGTGAAAATCTAAATACACTGCAATTCATCACCAGGACATGTCACACACACCGGTACATGTCCCACCTTTAGCATACACAGCACCCTGCCCACAGGGGTACCTTGGGCCTACCTTAGGGGTGACTTATGTGTAAGAAAAGGGAAGATTAGGGCCTGGCAAGTGGGTGCACTTGCCAAGTCGACATGGCAGTTACAAACTGCGCACAGACTCTGCAGTGGCAGGTCTGAGTTACCTTTAGAGGGCTACTTCTGTGGGTGGCACAATCAGTGCTGCAGGTCCAATAGAAGCATTTGATTTACAGGCCCTGGCACTCTCAGTGCACTGTACTAGGGACTTACTAGTGTAGTGTGGATTGTGGCCTCATGGTCAACATTGATAAGTTAGCTTAGGCCTAGCTGCCATGATGCATCCTTTGCACACGTTACTCTGTGACTTTGTTTTTCCAGACTCTGCTCGTGACCGTTCACATTCGAACTGTCTGCATTTCTGCCTTTCACCTTTTCTGATGTTCTCTGTGGTTTTCGTCTGCACACAATGTACAAGGTCGAAAAACAACGTCCCTTGTTGTTGCTGTTCTGGTCAGCCCCTCGCACTTAGACATAACATGAAATACAGCTGCACTGGAGAAATTTGTGTGCTTTTAATATTGTGATCTCCCTGTTGGAGGCACTTGGAGAAAAACCTTTCCAGGGAGAAGAGCTGTGCTTGTCCGATGATGTAAACCTTGCATCTAGTTCTTGAGGTATGGGGGTCCCCCTGACAAAGCCCAGAGGTCTTCTATTTTTATAATAAACTAGTTGCTAGCACGGGGCGGGTGGCAAGGCATTATAGTCCTTCATCCACTGTCTTTATAAAATGCTGTCCCCGTTTGTATTCTATGGAATTGCAACAATACTTACTGTTTTGTCTTTATGCATTATGCTGCTAGTACTGGCATGTGTACTGTGTCTTAGAGCACGATAGTTGAAATAAACATTTTAAACTATACTGTGTCTCTTAATACGCCCGTTGTGGACAAGTATGAGTGAGTAATGAAAGAGTGTTTTTGCTCCCTCGATTCCTGAAAGAGTCCATGTTCTGGGATGTCTAATCATTGGTAGCTTCGCTGTAGTATGGAGAACGAATGAGACACTATAGCTAGTCGGATTGGGATTTTGGGCACTAAGGTGGATGGTTGGTACACCACTATACACCGAGGTCCTGTTTTCCTGTGCATAGTTCTGTATATGTGCAGAATCCCCGCAACATGGCGCCACCAACGTGGGGCTTCTTATCTGCGAGACGCTTGAGTAGTGCTTGTGCTTGTCCACAATTCCCTTCACTTATGTTTCCGGAAACAGATGTGAGGGTGTAACCTCCTATATTGATGTTTTTATAGGTTCTTTCAAGCTTGAAGTTATTAAAAGGTATTCTCTTTATTATTAACCCTATATTGCGCTGCCACACACTAGGTTGTTCTACATTCTTAGTCTTGATGGCTGTGAATGTCAATATCCCGGCACATAGCCGTGCCGCGCTCCGTGCTCATTTAACGGCCTATGGAGTACCCGATGCGGGTGTCGCCCTCATCTTTGTGGTTCAAGCTGATCCGGCTTACCACTTTGAGGTATTTTACTCATGGGTCACTTTTCCGGCGGTGGAAGGAGCTGACAATTTGTTCCACGTTTACGCTCCCACCGCCCTTCCTAATGTTTATCGGCCTTATCAGGCTCTTGAAGTACCGTTCACGGCATGGCAACACTGTGTTTGGTTTAATGGCGCCCTCCCACATCCGGTCACCCCGATTCGTTTAGACCCTTTATCGATAGATGGGGCCGCTTGGCCTGTTTTGGCCAGTTATACCCCACATCCACGTTATTTAGCGGTTACAGTAGATGAACTGCGTGTGCTGCATACGTCTTTGATCCGTGTGCACAGAGCTTTAGTACAATATGTCACAGGCAACGTCCAGATGGCCCCTCCTGGAGTTGCGGCGCATCCAGCTGGACTTGGCGCTGTGACTATAAGTCCGGTCATGGTAAATTCGGTGATGGGCAAACGCCCACAGAATAAGGATGATTTGCCTTATTGGCTTGCTGAAAAATTTGACCAGCTGGAGGCGGTGTTTCCGAATACCTCTCCTGTGGAAAAACACAGGATTTTGACTATAAGTTTGCCAAAAGACTTAGTTCCCGAGTTGACAGAATGCAATATCTGGGGTAAGGTATTTGCGGCAGTGTATTCGAAGTGTTTCGCACTCCATCCATGACGATCCTCCCCACCGTGATTAAGCTTGTACAAGACGAACATGGCCCTGAAGCGGCTTTGGAATTGGGGATGAGACTGGTGGGAGTGTTCGATGTAGTGGCTTCTCTAATCCTTGCGAATGTCAAGGGTGATGCAGTTAATTTTCAAGTCGCTAATGCTTTGGCTTTAGTCCCAGAACTGAACAAGCCTCGCGAATTTCCCGAAAATTATTGCACATGCTCATAAAACCATTGGCCGCAATAGTTTGGGAGTTAAGCCTTTTGCTAAAGCGCAAGCTCAACCACAATCACAACCGACATCTCAGTCTGGTAAAGACGAGAAACCATTCTTTTCTAAAAAGAACTGGAAGTTAAGAAACAGGGAAAGCAACAACCAAAACCAGGGTCGCCTGCTGCGTCACCGGTTTCCATATCTTCTGAACGCACTTATGATTTGCGTGACCGAGCGAGAATTAAGTCTCCTGATAGATTTCAGGTCCCTGACCAGCGTTCTCCTCGTTCTTCACAGGCACCATCGACCTCACAGGCTGGTGGAGGAGATCGCCAGGAAAGAGGCAGGGGTCGTGACGCCCCACTGGGACGAGACCACCCTCGACAACCTGGCAGAGGGAAACAAGAAGAATTTCCCCGTTCTCACCCACAGTTTCAGAAGAAATAAGTTGCAGCTTTAACAGCGAGATATGCCACAGACGGTGAGAATGAGACTCCTGAATTGGACGTGGGCAGTGACGCTACTAGACAGCGCCGCGGAAGTTACCATAGTGGGGGAGGCACTACGTCCTCATGTGGAGGCGACAGCAACTGACACTTTCATTACTGTCGAGACAGCTGACACCCGAGTGGCACCCCCTGACAGACTATTTAATATTGTCCTTCAAATTGAAGGTGACATTGGGCGTGTTATTAAACGGATCTTTTGGGGAAATCTGACCTCTTCTTACGACATTTTATTGGCGGAGGCAGATTGGCCGCCCCCATTTGTTCTTGCTGCTCCTAGAGGGGAGGAAGTAATCCTTCCGAGCTTTTCGCATCATGTTCCCAAGGACAGAGCGGCGGCTTTCGCAGCTGAATGGGCTGTGGCCCAGGCCCTGGCACTGTACCGTAATCACGTGGGCTGGGATGAGGATTCTCCCCCCCATGATATACCATTGCGGTCTATGCCACAACCTCAACCCCAATATCCCCTCCGGCGGGAAGCTAAGGGTCCCGTTTCCGACATTCTGACACAGTTAGAATATCAAGGAGTAATTGAAACAAGCGTGTCACTGATGAATAATCACCTTTTCGCGGTTTCTAAACCCGATGGGTCTTACCGCTTGGTTTTAGACTACCGGCATTTGAACTCTCATTGTCGAACCTTTGCGGTACAGAATACACATAGTTCTGCGCTAGTAGACAGTCTTGTTCGTAAAAAATATAAAATGACACTTGACCTTTTCAATGGTTTTTACACTCCACAATTTGTCCCCTGACTGCAGTCAATGGACCGCGTTCACTTCCGGTGGAAAACAAATAAAATTGCGGCGTTTGCCAATGGGCTACAATCAGCCCGGGGGTCTTCGCCGCCCGTGTTGTCTCTTTATTGGACAGCATAGACCCAGATGCGTATTCGTACGTGGATGATATATATCTGACAGACGACGAACTATGGCCGCATCTTTCCCGAGTAGACCGCATTATTCTCGAGTTCGCGGTCTTAGGTTACAAATTTAATTTTGTCAAATCTCACATCGCAGAATACACTGTGTTGTTTTTGGGCTATGAGCTCAACAATGAAGGTAGGGGCTTAGCTCCCCACTTCCTGGAGAAGTGAGCACTTTTGCGCCCTCCAATGACCCTGAAAAAACTTCAGTCTTTGCTGGGATTTTTAAACTTCGGGCGCTCTTACATTCCCGAATATGCCCAGCGTATCAAGCCTCTCTATGCCTTGATACAACCTACCTTTTCGAAGTCATGCTGGCTTCCGGAACATTCGCTTATTCTGCAATCTTTGCAGTCTGATCTACTTGAATCTAAGTTCTTGTTGACTCGTGATAACCACACGAACCTGGTGATTAGAATTGTGCCAGGGGCAGTAGGTTTCACGTACTTGACGTTTAACGAAGGTGACACAGTACCTATTGCCTACAAGTCGCATCTTTACACTTCGGCCGAGTTGCGCTTTTCAACTGTGGAGAAAGTTTTGACTGCAGTGCAAATGGCGATTCTTAAAGAACGCGCACTGGCACAGGGAAAACGCATCTTGGTTGTCACCCCCTATCCTGCCCTAGAGGCAGTGACAAAGGCAAGTGTACCAAACTCTAAGGCTTTGCACCCCCGTTGGATACAATGGGCTACTTCTTTGACGTCTCTGGATGTCACCTTTATCTTTGATTCCTCTCTTCAGACACAGGAGTTCCTGCAGTATGAATTTGTTCATCCTCCTCCTCCTCTGTCTTTGCTGCCGCTTGAGGAGTACAAATGTATCATTTACACCAATGGTTCAGCGCAACCGGCCACGGGTTCTAAGCATGCATACTCAGCAGCATGTGCTATTGTGGCAGGTACCATGGTGAACGGTGAGTTCAAATCGAGTGTTGTGCACACGCAGGCACTGGGAGACAGTACCGCCCAATTGGCCGAGCTGCGTGCTTTGGTGCTCGCACTTGAGTTTGCAGACCCGGATGTGACTACACTTATTGTATGCGATTCTTACTACTGTGTTCAGTCTTTTAATGACAACTTATTCTTTTGGTCTCAGATCGACTATAGAGATTCTAAAGGCAGCGCAATTAAGCATAAAATGCTTTGGGTTCAAGTAGCAGATCTTAAACAACGTCTGCCTCTCACACAGGTGATTCACACTCTTGGCCACCAGCGTGTGGGCGCACACGCGGTCGGTAACAGTTTGGTGGACGAAGCTGCCAAATCAGCAGTAGCCACGTGCTCAGTAGCAGCCGTTACAAGATCCATGACAAAAATAGATAATGAGATTTTGGCAGCTATTGCTGCAACTAAGAAAGGTTCTAATTACCCACAGGGTTTCCCTTCCAAGTACTCTTATCACTTAACTCCCGACCAGGTTCCTTATGTAAGAATTCCGGACGTTGGTGATCGGCTGATTTCCAACGCGGACCGCAGAGATTCGTTGATAACAGCCGCACACGAAGGCTTTGCTTCGGCACATGCTGGCGTGTCTGCAACTGTTTCAATCTTGCAGCAGCATTACTGGTGGCGTGGTTTATATAAACAGACACGTAATTATGTCCTTTCTTGTGACATCTCTCAGCAAATTAAGCCCTCTACGGTTACACGTCCGCCACAAACACAGCTCTGCATTTCTAATAAACCTTTTGGTTGTGTATACCTTGATCACTGTGGTCCATTTTCTTCTGATACTGCAAATAAATATATCTTAGTTGCAGTTGATTCGTGCACACGTTTCATCTTGGTTTGGCCACAACGCAGTGCTGACGCTCGAAATGTCATCAGGGATTTGCGTGTCTTTGTGGGAATTTTTGCCTGTGGCACCTTCCATTCCGACCAAGGTCCAGCGTTCGCCTCTAAGGCGTACAAGGATGCGATGAGGTCTATGGGGGTGGTGGTGCAATTTTCGTCTCCATACAGACTGAGGGCAACTCAATTGTGGAGCGAATGAACCGTGACTTAAAGCAATCCTTGACAGCTAGAGTCTTAGGTACTGGCAGGAACTGGCTGGCCCACTTGTATGGCGTGCAACGTGCACTTAATAATCTCCCTAGAAGATCTCTGGGTGGGCGGACCCCATACAAAATGCTCTTTGGCATACAGATGTTTGTGCCAGATTTTGATGGTCTAGACATGGCGGCGACTGCCGCAATCTTTGATGTAGATAATCATTCTACTATGTTACAGGACTTACAAGAGACCCGTGACAAACTTGCAAGCGAACATTTACCCTCAGCCGCAGACGCAGCGCTGCAGATTCCGGTTGCCGGCTGGCTTCCAAAGATTGGAGATCTGGTGCGAGAGAAGGTGGAGAACAAAAAAGAATTTGGCCCCTCTTATCGTGCATCGGTTCCAATTCTTGACTTGAAGGGTACTCGCACAGTCATCTTACCACCGCTTCCTGGTCGCAAAGACAACAGATACATCTCAGTAGACAATGTCAAGCTACAACATCTGGCCGATTCTGAACAGTGTAACACCTGCGGTATCATGTCCGGCAATTTCAAGAAATCCTGTTCGTGGCCCTCCAGTCTCCACATGTGCCGATGTTGCCATTGGGATGGTCACTTTGCCAGATCAACTGCTCAACCTCCCGGCTTCCTCCTGCAACAAGGAAACTGAGTATACTTACCCCGCAAGTGAGTCAGTGGCTCATTTGCCTACAACACCACTGAACCCGTCTCGTTTTTCCTTTGATTCGTCGTCCACCTCATCATTTGTCCCAACCAAATTCAGTATTTTTGTATCCTGGTTCAGAAACAATTTTTGGGTCCCTCCATGGACATACATCTGGTTGGTGCTATTTCTGATTTTCCTGTTCATGTCCATTGGCTTTGTGACAGTTTTTTTCTTGCTCATCAATGGTCACTACTTCCCAGAATGCTCTGCTGTGAACTCTGTGGCTGGAACTTTGGCTCCGCATTCTTCTTCACACATCATGAAGCGTGACCACACATTTGTGAACATTTCCGCCTTTCCAGTTGCAGATGGCATCGTATGGGATGCAGTGAATTTCCAAATTCATGGACCCACAGAAATTATTAATGTCCCAAATGTGCTTCGCGTTTCCATGGGTGATGTGGTAAAAAGGAATATTCATTCAGATGATTGGGACGTGCATGCAATTGAATAGTTATTTTCTGATTTGAAATTTTATGCTGCTTTTAATGCTGAGGATTTGTACTTAAATTCTGCTAATTATGCAGATTTGTATTGTTACCAGCATTACGGTAACCATTTTCTGCATAAGCCAAGTACACTTCGAGGTAGTTTCAATTATACCCAGTGGGAACATTGCCCGACCCCTCTGCAAGGTAGCTCCCAAACACTGATAAATAAATTTACTTATTTTACAGACTTTGACAGATCAAACCCAGGCTCCTATTATTTTAAATTGAACATTTCTTCAAATCTGAAGGTGATGTTGACCCACACCAAATTGTTATATTCCAGTTCCTTTATGGACGCTTTAGCTGTTGGTGTCTATGAGCACTGGAAAAACACCATTGACTTGAAATCTATTTGGGGCACTAAATCTTGGCAGGTACGCGGTACAGAAGCCTTACACCGCGCTTGCCTTATCCCCACCCAAATATTATTTTTAAATAGTACTATATATCAAACAACTTGTTTTGGTTTGGCGACTTCCAAACAATTAAATGCTCCTTCCACTCCTGCGTTGTCTTCCTGGCCGAACAGGAGCTTGCATTTAAATTTTTCCCTTGATAGATTGCAAGCTTTGTTTCAAAATAACTCATTTAATGTCTCTACACTAGATTACTCAGCCTGGTTGGTGTGGCCCATAGCTTCTAATGACTGCCAACTTCGTTTTCATAACTCTGCTCCTGGTTACAAACAGGATAGACCAGATCCACGTTTTTCTGATTCACGTTCAATTACAACATATTCGGTTGGTAAATTATGTAAACAGTGGTTGCAGCACTCTACCTTAGATTCCGTAAAACAACATTTATCCCTGCTCTCCAGCAACATCGACCTGGCCGACTTTGTTCTAGGGCCTAGAGGTCCAAGACCTAAAAGATTTGTTTATGCGACTTACAATGAAATCTGGAAGCTTTCACAAATAGAAGCTGCTTCCCGTTTACGGGAAATAGATCAAGCAAATCTAGAAAAAGTGCTTGCTGTTGTCGACAATAGTATTAACACCCTGTCTTCCCGCATTTACACATTAGAGAATATTGTTTCATCTGTTGTTTATATTGTACAGGATGACGTGTCTGTATTATATCATGGTCAGAATCAATTGCGTTCAGTAATGCAGTTTGCATGGACTTTGCAGATGCTGAAAATGGGGAAGGTTCCATGGCATTTTTTAAACACATCTGCCTGGTTCTTGCTGTTTAATTTAACTGAGAAACAGCAGTTCATGTCCATGAAAGATGCAACATACACTCTTCTACATATCGAAAAAATAGATCCTTTACCATTCTCTGTGGCGGAGACTGACTCTGCAGTGTGGCTAGTACACGGGGTTATCACTTTGCCTTTTTCTTTATTTGAATTTAGTTCCTGCATGAAACATTATCCTGTTGGACGTTTCGAGCCTTTGGGTAGTGCCTTTTTGCACGAACTTTGGTCCCTACCTTTCACATACAGATGCCTTAGGGATGAGAAGGAGGTATTTCTCACAGGGGAGTCTTGCGATTCTACAGTGGGTCATTCCCTTGTTTGTAAAAACATTAAATTTGCACTGGGCTTGTAATGTTTCTGCCCCGAATCTTGCATGTGTTTTAAAGGGCATTCCTGTTCCGGTTATATCACCTACTTTCACTATGCTTGCTAATGGTAGCTATCTGCTTTTAAATAATCAGGATTGCTGTGGTTTGCAGGCTGGCATACCCTACATTGTAACAGTTTCGCAACGCGTAGTGTGCTGCAAAAATGTGCTTTTTCCACCCCCGCGTGGGAAGTTAGATAGTTCCATTTGGCCTTACATACCGACTTTGAAGGCGGATTTCAATAAATTGAGCAGAATAAAGGCGCTATTATTAAACCAGGAGGTTATGCTAACTTCCGCATGGGAGACCTTCTTCCTCCAGGTGGCCAGCACCCACAGTGAAATACAGGCCCTTTTGAACACTAACCTCCCCCAACATTTCGGTGAACTGATTCACCGTATATTTAATGCATCTAATACAGAAGGTGTTGTACACTTTTTTAAAGTTGTGGGCTCTGGCCTTTTGACCTCCTTTCAGACTATCTTTGGTGTAATTCCGGCTTTTATTCATTCTATTTTTTCCAGCGTCTTTGGTGGCTTCCCATTGATCCTAGCCTTAGCTGCTGGAATATTGCTTTTACTTTGTCTGTTGCGCAATGGCTGCACCTCTTGTGGCCCTACACAACCCAGGGTGACTGCGGATGCTCCGTGACCGCATGATTGACAGCTTCGGCGTCCTGCCGCTGGCGACACTCAGCGTGGCTTATGGACTATCTTTTCGCTTTGCGTATTTCACTTGCGTGCAACCTGTGATGTCCTGCTTATGATGTCCGTTCTCTTGGTCCTTGGATGTTTGCCTCTCCAATACGTCTTGTTCTGACCCGGATTTCGACCAGTTGATGGGCCCCTTAATGGCCCATGAACGGGAATGTTCCGGTGACGGATTAATGGCGCGTGTGGCTGCACTTGGAGTCTTGGCACACTGGGATATCTGGGCGGCTGCTCAGAATCTCCTACAACAAAGTTATATTGAATATCTCGCAAGTTGTCCCGCAATGCTGAGGAACATGAATGCAGTTTTGATTTGTTGAACTGGATGGCATCTCTTTTTTCACACGATGACAATGATGTCTTTTTGGAAGGTGTTGCGGGCTTTCGTGCATACACTCTGATGGATTAGTTTTGTTGACTCTCAATACACTGCATATCTGGGTTTTTTTATACTCTTTGAGTGACCAGTTTTTTCTTCCCTATTTCGATTTTTTTTCTCTTCCCAAAAACTTGTCCCATGTACAGACGTTTGCATTCTGCTCCATCTATTTGAACTCTGCTTTCGTCCTATGTCTTGTCCTATGGACTGACCAGGGGAGGGTGTAGTGTGGATTGTGGCCTCATGGTCAACATTGCTAAGTTAGCTTAGGCCTAGCTGCCATGATGCCTCCTTTGCACACGTTACTCTGTGACTTTGTTTTTCCAGACTCTGCTCATGACCGTTCACATTCGAACTGACTGCATTTCTGCCTTTCACCTTTTCTGATGTTCTCTGTGGTTTTCGTCTTCACACAATGTACAAGGTCGAAAAACAATCTCCCTTGTTGTTTCTGTTCTGGTCAGCCCCTCGCACTTAGACATAACATGAAATACAGCTGCACTGGAGAAATTCTTGTGCTTTTAATATTGTGATCTCCCTGTTGGAGGCACTTGGAGAAAAACCTTTCCAGGGAGAAGAGCTGTGCTTGTCCGATGATGTAAACCTTGCATCTAGTTCTTGAGGTATGGGGGTCCCCCTGACAAAACCCAGAGGTCTTCTATTTTTATAATAAACTAGTTGCTAGAACGGGGCGGGTGGCAAGGCATTATAGTCCTTCATCCACTGTCTTTATAAAATGCTGTCCCCATTTGTATTCTATGGAATTGTAACAATGCTTACTGTTTTGTCTTTATGCATTTTCTGCTAGTACTGGCACGTGTACTGTGTCTTAGAGCACGATAGTTGAAATAAACATTTTAAACTATACTGTGTCCGTTGTGGACAAGTATGAGTGAGTAATGAAAGAGTGTTCTTGCTCCCTCGATTCCTGAAAGAGTCCGTGTTCTGGGATGTCTAATCATTGGTAGCTTCGCTGTAGTACGGAGAACGAATGAGACACTATAGCTAGTCGGATTGGGATTTTGGGCACTAAGGTGGATGGTTGGTACACCACTATACACCGAGGTCCTGTTTTCCTCCGCATAGTTCTGTATATGTGCAGAATCCCCGCAACACTAGTAAATCAAATATGCCAAACATAGAAACACCAATCCATAGTAACAATTTACAACAGGAGCACTTGCACTTTAACACTGAACAGCAGTGAGAAAGTGCGCAGAGACACTAAACCAGCAAAAACAGAGTCAAAACCGGGAGGTCAGAAAGCAAAAAGATTGGGGCAACACGCCAAAAGATGCCAAGTCTAACATGACCATATACTAAATTTAAGACTCTGGGATTTCAGCACAGAAACCTGTGAGGTAGCAAGTTTTCCAACCTTTTGCCTCTAACTTTGCTAGGTAGAAATGTGACTCTAAGATATATGCTGAGTAAGTACAGAGAACAACTAGTTGCTCTGCCTTTGTAGGGTCTTATGGAAGACTCCACAGAGGAGCCTCTATTAGCTTGAGTTTATCCTGCCAAGCATCCAATGCTGCAAGTATGCCAAGAATGGCCATTACACAATAAGAATTGTTACTTCAAAGGAACAGTCATGTAGTTTAATGTCACACTTTCACAAACCACCACCTGGGTTTTAATAGTGTTGAAATAATCTTAAATTCAGTAGAAACAAAGCAAGGTTACCAATTTAATTTTGGAGAGCTATTAGATTAACACCATGAGGACTATGGCATATGGTAGTTCTTCCTATTACACAGGTTAACTCACTATTAGGTGGTAAGTTATTCATTGATTGATCAATGGAAGTTTACAGTATGTAAGAGCACAGGACTTAGAAATGTTGTTTTTATTTCTGTTTCTCTTACGTGTTGGCCTGGTAGTCAAATGACTAAGTCATAAAGAGACCCTAACAGTCATATGGGGGTCAAAACGTTGACAGACCCTCAATTTTGGTTGTTACGTGTAATTTAACTTCAAGGGATTCCACACAGATATATACAAACCCTGGTATGAATTTGATCAATGAATGCATACAACCATTAGGAATTGTACAATGTTTTTTATCTATGTTCTTTGTAAATATAAATACCATTGGAGCACTGCGTCATCCACATTATGATCACTTATTTTGTTGATTGTTACACTTGATTGGAGCCAAAACATTACAAGATGCAAACTATATCAGTCCTGTGTTTTGTCTTCTTTGTAGTTAATTTTGGTCTGATGAATACATCTGAGTCACTCTGGGTTCCTTCTAAGACACATAAGAAGGTACCACTTTTGAATGAGTCCCACAGGACAATTGTTATATTATACATACCTACCCTGGTCCATGTGGGCAAATAGGGTTGTCCTTGTTATTTAAACACTGTGCACCAATTCGAGGCATGCATGGAGGTTGTGGAGGGGTGGTTGAGGTGACACAATCTCTGTATCATTGGAATCCTTCAAGGCTTGGAGGGCTCCACCCTAACTCAATTTGTTATGAATCGGCTGAAATCCTTGGTGCCGGCAGAGAATGCCTCAGAATTCTTCTTATTGGAATGAGCCCATAAATGCTTGGTTCCAAATCCGCCACCAGGAGCCCCACCTAGGCTGTTCATTAACCGCATTTTCAATTTCTACAACAGGGATACTGTTGTGAGTGTCTCTTGCCGACTGAATTCCTTGATGTACGGTTCTTCACTGATCATGGTATTCCCTGACTGCACATTGAAGGTCTAACAACAGCATGGCTCCTTTTTCGTGGTCAAACAGAAGATGAGGGCTATGCAAATGAAATATATACTACCGTTTCCTGCTCGCCTCAATGTTTTTTTGTTTAGATAAAATGCTTTCTTTCATTGCTCCTGAGAGGGCATGAAACTGGGTTGAAGAAAAAACAGACTTGTGTGTACAGAGGTATCCCGATTTTGGGTGGCCCTGACAGAGGAGAGGCCCTGGGGCTTGGCGGCAAGTGCCGTGCAGGAGGCAGAGAAACAGGTCCAAGATTGGATCATCAGAAGCTTTCAGGGGCAGTCACAATGGTGGCCGGCTGATGGCAGAGGGCGAACACCGAACTACACACCCCATGAACATTGGGCAGATCTGGGGACAACTCTCAGGGCTCATTGCTGCCTGCATCATTTCACCAGGCTGAGCCTCCTCCTGCATTACTCCTCCTGCATCACTGTGGGTTGTGTTATGGGAGTGTTTAGGGATGTTCTTGTGCAAAAGGAGATTTTCTCTTCACAATTGGCATTTTGGCAATGGTTCCCAGTTCACACCACAACAGCTACTTCCCGTTTTTGAAGTATGCAGAGTGGGGGAGTTACATGTAATTCAGGAAGTCATACTCATTTCACATAGACTAAGTTGCCTACATTTGTCGAGTGGCACACTGGCCCAACCCACAGAACCTAGCTCACGACATGAAATTATTCTTAGATGGCTGAGCGTGGTGCTTCTTGTGACAGGGTGAACTGCAACTGATCACCTAGAACGTTAATGGTTTACTTGACAAAGTGAAAAGGGGACCTGTCACAAAGGCAGCCCATAGGCTGTGCCTGATGTACTCTTTCCTCAAGAAACTTACCTATTAGGGAACAAATGGCCCTTCTAGGTGCATATGGGCTTCATGCAGGTCTTCCATGCTGGTTTTACCAGGGTTTCAAGGAGATGGCTAGTCTTCTTCGGAGTATTGTGCATTTCAAAGAGTCCCAGACTTGATGTGATAAGATGGACAGGTATGCCAAGGTGACAGGCACTCTCCAGGACAACATCTATCCTTGATCAGTGTGCATGCACCTCCATTGTCGGCATAACTTCCCAGAATCTTGGGTGATTTATTATTGAAACTCCCAGTTGGATCCTGGGTTTGGAGGGGGCAATCTTAATGGTGTGGGGGAAACAACTATGAATCACTCCAATGTGTTCCATGGGAAGGGGACAGGTCCAACACCAATGCAGGTTTCTTAAGCTCTATGGGACTTGTAGACACCTGGCGACTACGTCACTCCACTGAGAGATTTTACATATTTTCTTTCAGGGGTGCACAACTCATTCTTTTGACTAGATTATTTCCTGCAAGCCAAATGTTACCACTCAAAGGTAGGGGTGGTGCAGATCCTAGCCCGAGGTCTCTCGGACCATTCACTGGTTGAATTGATGATTCAGATGGGACCTGGCAAGAGCAGGAGTGGCTGGTGCCTGGGTGTCTGCAGACTGATGGTTCCAGAATTCTGGGACTTTCTCCTTGAGACCATAGACTCTCAAATATAATGAGGGTTCAGTTGAGTCTCTGGGGACATTGTGGGAGGCACTCAAAGCTACGATTCGGGGGGATCATCAATTGGAAAATAGAATAACTCTATACCCTGACGATGTTCTCATTTTGCTGGACCAACCTCTATGGTCCGGACCCGGAGCTTTACAAAGCCCATGGCTATTTGGGAGCTTCTCTGTCCTCTAAGTGAATGTATAGAAATCAGCTGTATTCCTGACAATGCACAGGTGAACAGCCTGTGCATTGTCTCTTGACGGGTTTCGTTATTTGGAATTATACATGACCATAGATCGTCAAAAGGCCTGGAACACCAAATTACAACTCCAGTTGGATAAACTGAAAAAACCTTCAGATTCTGGGCCTCACTCCCATTGCTCTTCTTGAGTAGGTCGGCTATCTTTAAGATGGTGATGCTTCCACAATTGCTCTACTAATTGCAGAGCTTTCATTACTCCATCCCAAAGACATTTTGTTTAGCTGCATCAACAAACTTTTATGGGGCTTCTTATGTAGCCACTGACGCCTCAGGATTGCACTGTTCAAATGCTTTAAATCTAGTTTTGCAGGTGGCATTGCAATGCCACATGTTGTGCTTTTATAGGGCCTCACACTTGGCAGTCTTAAATGAATGGTGATTTGGTAGGTTCCGGGACCTGGCCTATGCATCTACAGCATGGGTGCTACATGCCACACAATTATCACACCTTCTTCACAGAGTAACTGTCCCACAGTCACTTCCTCCAGCCACGAGTGGTGTTTATTGTTTGGGGTGATGCATTCAGTTCCATTTGGTTGGTCCCACCACTTGACCCATGAAACTCACTTCTGGACAGGCACGTGGTTATGGCTGATGGCGGAAATGTCAGACTTTGGGTGCTGGGATCTTATTTGTATTTCCAAACTAGGTGAACTTATGCATCAGGCGATGTTTTTTTTTTTTAACATACTTTATTGAAACCATGGCAGCATAATAAAATGACAGTGATTATACAGACGGCATTTTGTCTTTTGTTGGTTTCCAAACTGATACATAACATATGTACTGATACGGTATATCTTCTGGGTATAGATATGATTTGTTTAACCACGGCTTTAGCGGCAATAAAGGCGCATTCATATAAGCATAAAACAATATTACTCCAACATCGATAGTATCAAATATGTTTATGTTCAAACTAATTTTAACATAACTAACCTGTCCCCGCCCGCCTCCCGCCACCCACCCTCCTGGTCTGTGGTTACCGATGTGTAGGATTGCCTATTAGGGTTATTAATATGGTGCTATTAATGCATCAGGCGATGTTAAAGTCATTTTTGGAACTGCAGGAGGAATATGATCTGCATCACAGACAGTTTTATTGCTACCTACAGATCATACATTCAATCAACCCCCATATCTCTGATTTGGACAACATCCCAGCTCACAGCCACTAGAAGCCAAGGTGTTTTTGCAGAAACTCGAAAATCATCAAATCTCTCTCATATATTAATCACTCGTGGTTAACACACCGACTCCTTTGACCAATTGTGAAAGGCCTGGACCTTAGACCAGGGCACACTTGACGAGGATTACTGGAAGGAAGCCGTGGCATCCCCTAGAGAAGCTGCTATTGCTTATCAGTTCTACTCCATCCAATTTGAGTATCTACATCAAGATTATCTCACAAGGGTGAGGCTGCAGTAAATGAGGGCTATATGATGAAAAACTTGTCTGCACTGTTCAGCACTCATTGGTGACTTTCTACACACTGTTTGGCGCTGCATGGCCATTGGGCCTTTCTGGGAGGGGGTGTTGATGAACCTGGGGAGGATCTTGGGCTTGAGACCCCAGAAATCACAGCTTTATTCTGATTGATATTTTTGATAACATTGACGAGAATAAGTATATCAGAACTTTAATATGGCTTGTCCTGGTTATTGTGAAATGGGACAGTGCCAAGGCATGGGGTAACACAGTGGCACCTTCGTTGGGGGGTGGAAGAGAGGATTAGACCACTGCCTCTGCTTGGAACATCCCATCTTAATGGACCAAGACTGTCCTCAAAAACATGGGAAAATATGCGGAGACTGGCTTAGTATGGGGAAATTTACCTTGAGCCATGTAAGGGAAGGCCCTGGACACTAGATATGAACATATGTATGTTGGAGCCCTGCACAGCTTGGAAAGGGGAGAACAAGAGGGAAGGAATCGGGGTGGAGTGTCACACTAAGGATCCCATGCAATTGTGATGATTTGGCACCTCACTGATTGTTCAATGCTTCACAATGTCTGATTGATGATTTATCTTGTATTGTACATAAAACAATAAAAAGTGTTATAAAAAAAAAAAAAGATATCCACAGCGGGTTGTCCCATTCAAAGAGTTTAACTTCTGGCTTAGTCTCTGGCATGGAAGTGAAAATCCTCCGGAGGGACAAGACTGCAGGCTGTATCTGGCAAAGTCCTCTCAAAGTTGGAAAGCCATTGGACAAAGTCCTGCTGAACCTGTTGGTTGGCAGGAAAAGCTCTGAGCTGGATAATTCATAGTTTGTACCTGCTGAAGTCCTCTTGTTGGTCAAAAACGTTTCATGCCTTTGCCCCATCAAGTTTTCTACCTTCAGACTGATTTAGAGTTTGCCGGACGGGTTACTCCGTCACAAACGTGTTGGCTCTCTCTCCCACCTTATTACAAGTTCCATTGGATATAAAGAAATTGTTATATGGCAGAGAGGGTCAGCGTCACATATGTGACAGAGTAACCATGTCTACCAAACTCTAAATCAGGCACTTAGTTTATTTTTTGGAGCTCAAAATCATACACTGGGGCAAACCTGGAAGCTATATCTGATAAAATCCTCTTGAAACCAGACATCTTTGCCACCAGGTCCTGCTGAAGCTTCAGAGGTCTTGGAAGTTCAAGCATTTTCTAAGTTCCAACTTTTCAGATTTTCTGGAAGAGTTCCTCTTAGTCTTCTTTATGGCACCTCCATGATTCCGACGGAGTTTATTCTCCAATTGCTGGAAATTGCCATGATGAAGAATCTTTTCATGTTTCAAGGCGAGTACCATGTACAAACAAAGGGAGTTGCCATGGGCGCAAGCTTTGCCCCGGACCTGGCAATCTTATTCATGGACAACTTCGAGCAGGAGTTCATCTACAACGACCTGAACCCATTCAGCACCAAGGTGACCCATTGGAAAAGGTACATCGACGATGTGCTATTAATATGGACTGGCACTGTGACGGACCTTCAAGAATTCCATGCCTGGATCAATGGCAGATCGGATGATATTAAGTTCACCATGCACTGGGACCAAAAGTCCATTGACTTTTTAGACATCTCCATTAAAGTTGAGGATCAACAACTATACACCACACTATTCAGAAAGCCAGCAGAGAGAAACATGCTTTTGAGATATGGAAGCCACCATCACAAGAACTCAACTTCTCGTAGTGACGTCTGAATTATTTTATGTGTTTGAATTTGGTTCTATGTACTTGGTTTGGAAACATTATTCCACTGTGACTTTTCTTATGTACCATAGTTACACCCGAGTCCAGTGGTCTGATGGGTTACCCCATTTATATAACTCTTTAATGGGCAGGTGTTCCCTGCAAGGGTGTACATTTTCTGATTTTAATTGACTCAGCAATGTCAGAGCACGAAACTTTGTCATACACAGAGGAATACATTAATAGGTTAATTCAGGGTCAATCAAATACCCTGTTTCTCACATCCAACACACCTAATATTGATTTCTCATTAAATGAGAAAATAAGTAAATTGGAAAGGCTAGAAAAGAAGCTAGTCAGGTCAAGACTGCATGGCCATCTCCTCACGAAATATTTGCAGGTGAACATCATACCAATAAATGAAGATCTGCTGTCTAGATTACAGGTTCTGCAAAACACAGCGGCCAGGCTTGTGCTGAATCTGTCGTCTAGATCACCTTCAGCACCCAGCTTAAAACTCCTTCACTGGCTTCCTGTAAGGAAGAGAACCAGATTCAAAACTCTCTGCCTAGCACATAAGATTATGTACGGTAGGTGCCCCAGCTACTTGGCAAAGAGACTCAGCTGGTACCAGCCTCGCAGACTATTAAGGTCCAGTAACAAATTTCTCTTTACCCCTCTTAGAATCCGCACTGCTAAAAATGGCGGGAAATAATTTTCCTTCCTGGCGCCCACCCTCTGGAACAAATTACCCCCCCATCTACGCACTGCAACTGATCACAACTGTTTCCGTAGGGAGCTAAAAACATGGCTGTTCGACCATTAAAACTAGTAAGATCTTCTCTCTAACCGGAACGTCAGAGCTGTCCATCAGCGCCATGAGACCTTTGAGTGATATGTGCGCTCAATAAATATCCCTGCTTTGATTTGATTTGATTTGATACCAGTGGGGCTCCAAGTCAGGAACGAGCCTGCCATTTTCGTGGACGTACCAAAGTTTAAAGAGGGTTTCAGTCATGTGGCAAACAATTGCTCACGCCATTGGATGGTCCTTGGCATAGAAATTGCCTTGGAACAAGTGGAGAAACTACTCAAAGAAATTACCGATCTTAAACGTGAGATTTCCGAGGATTCTGCCTTAACAAACGCCAAAGAAGCCCTTGAACGACTGGAGAAAACAGTGAGGGAATTTGATACCACCACACAAGCCAAGAAACTTGACAAACTCTCAAAAGACATCCGTTTTTATGACAAAAAAGTTACTTATCCTTACTTACAAGAGGACTACTACAAGCAGGACCAACAAGGAAGGTTTGCCAACAGGGGACGGGGAGGGTACAGAGGTAACAGACGGTTCACAACCTTCTCGGAATCCTCTGGATCCAACAGTAGCGGTAGTGAGAGCGACCAACCAGGCCCCATCACTGGGTATCAATACCAGGAAGGATGGTATCAACCACAGGCAGGTCCGTCTTTTTTAGAGGACGCACAGTGGCGACCACCAAGGGGACGCAATTACAATTGGAACAGGGGCCCACCACGTGGCCCTCCTCAGCAAGGTCAGAATTGGGACGGCGGGAGGCAGCGGGCCAGAACCAGAAACAGGTGAGGTTCCCCCCGGAGAACCACGGAGAAATCCAGACGCGACGCCGTGTGTACAGGTGGTAAAAAATCCTATTATCAACCTATCAACACATGAACTGTCAGACAATGAAACCAGAATTTTGAGCAAAGGTCTCTCATATGTACCCACCACCCACCCCAACAAATTTAACATCAAAGCGGAGCTTCATAGATTCTTCAGAAAGATTAGATTGAGATACCATTTCAGGCATTCACCATCGTTACCATCAACGTCCTACACTGGACTCAGGGTTCCTTCAACATTCATGCCACCGAGCCACATGATGTCCCATCGGATTTTGACATACGAAAGCATGGTACTCAAGGAGGCTCTGAAGGCTTGTTCCACCAGACGTTATATCCAACATAATGTCACCACCGGTGAACGAGAGGCACTGACCTCCCTCAAGAACAACAAATCCATTGTCATCAAGTCAGCCGACAAAGGGGGAGCCAATGTCGTGCAGGATACCGAGGACTACAAGAAGGAAATCTACTCCCAACTCAGGGACGGCATCAGCTATACACGTCTTAATGCTGACCCCACCAAGGAAATCATGAAGTTGGTGTCCAGGATTACTAAGTCTGCAAGTGAATCCGGGTTCCTTTCGGATTTAGGATTCAATTACCTCAACCAACGGCAACCACGTCTCCCCACTAGCTATACCTTACCTAAGGTACATAAAAACATGGAGAAACCACCAGGGAGACCTATTGTCTCGGGCTGTGGATCGGTACTAGAACCCTTGTGTAAATTCATCGATTTTTTCCTCACACCTTTGGCTGAAGACACAAGATCATACCTCTGTGATACCATGGAGGTTATCAATTTGGTTGATGAGATGACCTTTGATCCAACAACACAGATTCTGGTCACCATGGATATCGTGTCCTTGTACACGAGCATTCCGCAACGCCCCGCATTATTTAGAGGTGATACGTAAGGCTTTGGACAGAAGGGCACAGCCATCCATGATTCCGATGGAGTTTATTCTCCAATTGCTGGAAATTGCCATGATGAAGAATTTTTTCATGTTTCAAGGCGAGTACCATGTACAAACAAAGGGAGTTGCCATGGGCGCAAGCTTTGTCCCGGACCTGGCACTCTTATTCATGGACAACTTCGAGCAGGAGTTCATCTGCAATGACCTGAACCCATTCAGCATCAAGGTGACCCATTGGAAAAGGTACATCAACGATGTGCTATTAATATGGACTGGCACTGTGACGGACCTTCAAGAATTCCATGCCTGGATCAGTGGCAGATCGGATGATATTAAGTTCACCATGCACTGGGACCAAAAGTCCATTGGCTTTTTAGACATCTCCATTAAAGTTGAGGATCAACAACTATACACCACACTATTCAGAAAGCCAGCAGAGAGAAACACGCTTTTGAGATATGGAAGCCACCATCCTAGAGGACTACGTGATAACCTGCCTTTGGACAGTTCCTGAGGATCAGAAGGAACTGTTCCCATAAGGATGACTATTTCAACGAATCTGATGACCTGATTTTACGGCTGATAGAACATGGCTATCCTAAGAGGCTGGTCAAGAGAGCAAGGAAAAGGGCATGGTTCAACCAGAGGGACACACTACTAACGCCAAAAGACCGCACCATGGATAAGATGGATAGGATGATCTGTGTTACCACGTACAACACATGTAGTAATGCCATCAGACAAGTCGTCAACAAACACTGGGGGATCGTTGCAGATGATCTGGAGATACCGGACCCTCCAATGCACTCCTTCAAGAAGGGTAAGAACATTAAAGACTATGTGGTCAGATCCTTACTTGAAACACCACCCCAACCGACCATCCAAACCCTGTGGCAACTTCCGGCGGTTATTGGCACTATAAATGTGGTAGTTGTAAGGCCTGCAGAAATACCTTGGAAACCAAACAGTTTTGCTACCATCAGCATAAGATTGATTTGAAGGCACACACGAACTGCAATACGTCAGACGTAATTTATGGTATCTTATGTCCTTGCTGGGAAATCTACATTGGCCAAACTAGACAGAAGGTTAAGGCATGCATACTGCAACACTGCAGTAGAATCAGATGCAGCACCATTGGGGCACCTTTGGTCGAACACTTGCAATCAAATAATCACCAACCTGATTCCATAAGATGGGTGGTCCTTGAAAAAATCACGTTGGGTACCAGGGGAGGTGATTTGGACTCAGTACTGAATACACGGGAGTGCAAGTGGATGGACTTCTTTGATTCTGTCCGGAATGGGCTTAATGAGATGGATGCCACATACGCACAACTGTCCTGTCTAGTTAAGGACTAGTACTTATACACTTCATGTAAACTCAGTCGTTGTCCTTTTAGGCATGTCCACCCACCTTCAAGTTTACACTATTGCCATGTCATTTTAGATTAAATGGAATATCTCTTGGGTACACTTAACACACCGCTTTGTGCGCAATAATCAGCAACCATTAAGTTCTATGTGGTATTGGGAACGGTCTGTGCACCCTTGCATAACCTTTAATATGTCTTGCTATCCATATGGTTGGACCCTTTTATTAATTAAACTATGAATGTTTGTTTCACGATTTATTATTTTGACATGACCATAATTTTTTCTTCTGATACGCTTACAAACTGTTGTTTAATGATGCATATCTGTCCACACCCTGTAGTGTAATCTCATCATTCATGTGAAGCATGCGTTCAATGGTTTTTGATTAAGCAAAAGCATGATAACTATATGGTTAGTAATTTGTAAATATCTAGAATGTGCGCCGCCATTATGGACAGCCAACATTCTACCAACTCTGGATTGTCCTTTATCGGGGTGTTAATAATCATGGTTGCACCATTATCATTGCGTGACCTCCAGATAATTATTTATATCCTGTGAATATTTTAGAAACACTCTGGCACCCCACAACTGTATTGTTAGTATTTTTGTAAATATCCAGAATGTGCGCCGCCATCATGGACAGCCATCATTCCACAGACTCTGGATTGTCCTTTATCGGGGTATTAATAATCATTATCATTGCCCAATTATATCCTGTAAATTATTTTATACATTTTTGACACACACCGGCACCCTGGATAGCTTCAATCCCTTAGACACTGTGTTCTATTAAGCCCCGGGTTGCCAGGCAAGTTTTTGAACAGCTAGCATTTAGCGTCTTTGGCGCTGCACCTCCCACGTGCACGCGCCCACGTGAACATAAAAAGGCACCGGTTACGCGGTCGGCTGCTTCTTGGATGCAGACCGGAGCCACGGGCGGGTGAGTACTATGCTGGCATTTTGAGCGATTGGGGAATCCGGAGAGTTACGCTTTCAGGTTTTCATTAGACTTATGGTATTGTGAGTGTGGTGAATGCTTATTGCCACTGGTGCATAGTTGTTGGACCATTGTTTTCAAATAATACGGGTGCGTTTTCATTTGATTGATTTTTATGGATTTGGTACCGGTGGAGTAATATACCGCAGATCTTTGTCACATTAGGATTTCCTTGCGGTCTGTTGATCGGTTAACAATACTGTGTCATACTTTAGATTATGAATTGCCATGAAGGGCTGCTTCATTTTTGAACTATAAAAACAAGGACTTTGGTTTACACGAGCGGGCCACCCCGTTTCTATCCGGAACATACTTGTCATTATCATGTTTTGAATGTTTTGCTTGGTTAAATGGCAGCAGTGGGTCTCTCATTCCTGGCCCTGCTGTTAGAGTCCTTCGATGGTTTTGTTTTAACCCTTTGAATACGTTTAGACCTTTGTGCAGCCTTACAATGTGGTTATGTTAGTTTGTTGAACTTTGAGCGTGTTCTATCAGCCATTTTTGTATGTACATGTCTTTGGCTTGAGTTATGAGCACAGGTTTTCCCTGGCTTCTTCCATTATTGCCGTAACGCAGTGTTTTCAGATAATGGTTACCGTGCATAGACTCAGGACAGACGTGGTTCTTTTCCTTGCTCAAGTAACTTGGTCCTTATTAATTTTTCAGGTTACCAATCAACCTTGTCCTGGATACTCGGGTGCACTTCGGGCACCCACTACTTTCTCTTATTGGATTGTGGTTACTTACCAATTTGCAGTGAGTTTCCCTGTAAATACGCCATTATTGGCAGTTCTTTTCACCTTGTTTTGTTGGATATCCATTCTGATTTCTTTTTCGTCTCTGACTTGTTTTAGGAACTTACGGGCCCTTTCTTTTTAAACACACAGCGAGATTCTTCGTGCTGGAATTAATTGGTAATTACCTTTATTTACCCTACAATTCAACATTGTTTTTTTTATATCCACGTCACCTAATTTTAGCTTAATTTACTCCTAGTGCTCCTACCCCCTCCCCTTCAATAGTTCCTAGAGTCCTGATGAAGACCCCCCAATAAGGATGAAGTCACCTTTATGAATATAGGGGTCGAAACGTCGACATATTTTAAATATGTATCAAACATAGGTGACAGAGACATGTATATCTGTGCCTATCATGTTATGTTTCTGTTTATTTTCTTTTGCCAAATAGAAGGCGGGATAGGTTCTACAATGCTCGGATGTATTTGAAACACATTAGCTTTCCTTTCCTTTACACCATCACGAAACCCTCCCTCAACACTTACCCCTTCCCCCTCTTTTCTGAGCACCAAATCTTATTACTATTGATTTATATCATGTATATTTGTTTGATTAACTCAACGGTTTGTGATGTGAATTAAATCACAAGAACTCAACTTCTCGTAGTGACGTCTGAATTATTTTATGTGTTTGAATTTGGTTCTATGTACTTGGTTTGGAAACATTATTCCACTGTGACTTTTCTTATGTACCATAGTTACACCCGAGTCCAGTGGTCTGACGGGTTACCCCATTTATATAACTCGAACCTGTTGGTTGGCAGGAAAAGCTCTGAGCTGGAAATTCATAGTTTGTACCTGCTGAAGTCCTCTTGTTGGTCAAAAACATTTCATGCCTTTGCCCCATCAAGTTTTCTACCTTCAGACTGATTTAGAGTTTGCGGGACGGGTTACTCCGTCACAAACGTGATGGCTATCCTTTCCACCTTATTACAAGTTCCATTGGATATAAAGAAATTGTAATATGGCATAGAGGGTCAGCGTCACTTATGTGACAGAGTAACCACGTCTACCAAACTCTAAATCAGGCACTTAGTTTATTTTTTGGAGCTCAAAATCATAAACTGGGGCAAACCTGGAAGCTATATCTGATAAAATCCTCTTGAAATCAGGCATCTTTGCCACCAGGTCCTGCTGAAGCTTCAGAGGTCTTGGAAGATCAAACATTTTCTAAGTTCCAACTTTTCAGATTTTCTGGAAGAGTTCCTCTTAGTCTTCTTTATGGCACCTCGGACACCACAGACAGCACTTAGGGGCCAGCACTCTCTCCAGGAGAGACCAGCAGCAGCATCATATCCAGGTACTGGCCAACCGGTCACTCCATGTAAAGGGTTTCTTGCAGTTTGTTCTGCTCCTGTAGCCAAACAGGAGGTCATCCAATTGGCCCTTGGAGTCACTTCTCTGTTCTGGTACAAGCGGGAGCAGATCCATCCCCTTAGGTCTCCACATAGGTCACAAACAGCAGGTCCAGTTCTCTTATGTTCTTCTACAGGTCCAGAAAGTGTTTTAATGAACTGTGGGTGAGGTGCCAGTTTTGTAGGATTCACTAGCCAGTGATTAAGGGGTAACTGCAGGACTCCTGTAACCAATGAGAAAAAAAATTCCCAAGGGGAGCTCTTCCTGGGCCTCATTTATGAAAAGTGACGCATCGCTGCGTGAAAACAGCGATGCGTCACTTTTCATTGTGCCCTCCTTGCGACATGCTGGATGCGTCATATTTATAGAATGACACATCATGTCGCAAGGAGTTACAGATACGTCAGTTTTTCTGACGTATCTGTAGGCGCAAAAATGACGCATTGCTGGACTGTGTCACAAAAGTGACACAACTTCAGCAATGAGTCATTTCACATGGGCAAGTCCCATTACAAATGTGCCTGCGTCAGTCTTACGCCTGCTGTGAGGCAGGCGTAAGATATTGACGCATTTGCTTCCTAGAAGTGGCGCAGTGAAATCTCATAGATTTCACTGCGTCACTTCTACGAGGCCTACTTGCGTCAGAACGCCCACCCTGCATACATTATACCTGGCGCAGGTATAATGTGGCGCAGGGGTTTACAAAGTGACGCATCTACCTAGATGCGTCACTTTGTAAATATGACGCAACATGGCGCATTTTTACTCTGCTGGTGCGTCACAAAAAGTGACGCACCAGTGGCGCAAAAGTGATGCAAGGGCTCATAAATAAGCCCTCCTATTTTTAGCCCCTTGTTATCCTTACTGGAAACTATCCCATGGTGCACTATTCTGAGTAAAATCCACTATGGCAGCATTTCTGCCCTGTGAGGTTTCTGATGGGTGTGTTTAGGAAAATAACAAAACCCCTCCTCCTCAACCCCACCAACCTGGTTCTGGGAACAATTTATGCCAAGCTAGCTACAGATGGACCAGGATACAAATGTTTCTCCTTCCCATGTCTCCCTTCACACTTATCTATGAATGGACATGGCTCACTCTTGTCCCTTTCATGTTAATAAAATTCTTGAACCCTTCCAACTGCCCTTCTGAATCTAAGAAGAAGCGATCACATACCACAGGCCCTGCTCAGCCTAAACTATTGTTTCTGCTATGGGAGCAGTTTTAACACCTCATTAGGGGACTGGATGTCCAGGTCAATTCTAACTTTTTAAAAGTTACATTTTCTAAACACTTATCACAAATCCAACTTCACAAGTCAATTGAACTTTTAAAGGATGAATCATTTCTATATCTTATCCCAAACCAGAGTTATCAGAAAAAGAATTTTATTCTAAACGTTCGTTTCTCACCTAGAAACAGCTACATCACTTTACAGCGAAAAAAGCTTTTGGGGCCTGGACACTGTAGGTACATGCCAACATTAAATTCTTGAATGTACCACCCTACCTTGTGAGCTGCAAAGCCAATTTAAGGGTGCATTTAATATTTAAAAGTTGGGTTCTTTCCTGTCAAAAAACTGCTATTTTGACATGTTCACCTACTGGTTTAAAAGCTGAAGCAGTCATACTACACATGTTGAATCCACGTTTTCTTTATCAGTCCAGTATATGTCACGACATGTGCTACAGTCCACAGGTGACATTTAACTTTCTAAGCCATTGGTTTGTTTTCCTGTACAATAAACTATGGCCTTGCTGGAATGTTAAATATTATAGTCGTGTATAAGCCAACTTTATCATATTCTGTGGACTTGACATCAGTGGCCCAGTGTGCAGTTACAAATTCATCAATACAAGTCAGCAAAAGTACAATGACACAAAAAGAAGGAATTTTCTCACAGAAGTCAAAAGGTTGAACACAATGGTTAAGACAAACGGGCATACAACTTAAATAAAACATACTTATATAATAAAATACTGGAACAATTCATCACATAAAAGGTCATAAAATGAATAGCTCTAAACTCATGTGAGATCCAGTACTGATCAAGTGCATCTACTTCATTAAACTTTACGTTACCATTGACAATAGCTCAAAAGTAATACAGTGAAAACCACACAAAATAATTTCCTGTCTAAAATATGTACAGAACTGCCTTTTCTAATTTGACAAGGCAAAAGGGCTCCAATTAGATAACCCTTTGCTCATAAATGGTAACTATGCAGTCCTAAAGAAAGTACTCGTTTATTGGCTAATGTCTTTCGTATGTACTGTGCAATGTGATGAAACCTGTAGCTATAGTTATGACATTTATCAGCACTGATTTTAATAGAGAGGAGCTGATTATTGACACAAGGAGATCTACCTTCCCGTAGAGCAACAGCCCTAAGACGTATGGGGAGCTCTGTCTGCATAAGGTTGCAGGGACTATTTTTCTTTGAAAAGAACAACTTTTCAAGCATTGGAGTTTATCAGCCACATGGAAGATGGGCAAGATCCTTTGTTGCCCTTATTGAAGGGGCCTGCGGTATCAGAGGAACATTTTGTCTTAGATGGCTCCCTGTTCTTCCTAAACTTTAGATACATCACAATAGAAAAGGCATGTTATTTATAGCAGCATCAGTGGCTGTGTGTTTCTAGAAATTGTTGACTAATAAGGGATCTATAGAAGTTAAATTAAATGAATATTAGTGGTGCTTGTGGCTGCTGACTGTTAAGAAGAAAATAGTGTGGAAGATTGAAGTACATTCAGATATGGCAAATAACTATATTGAGATAAAGATGTGCCTGGTGATTGTGGAGCTTACCTCATATCATCTGACGCCTTTGTTGGGCTAGGTGAACAAGACAGTTTGTGGCACATTTATCAACGTTTTGTGTCACCCTTGTACCACACAAGGTAATGCAAGGGTGACACAAAACTTAGATGAGATTTACTAAGCCATGTGAAGGCCACCTTTCATGGCCCTGCATTGCTTGATAAATGCGAAGTAACGCAGGGCAGTGCAAGTCACTGCATTTTGCTTTACTCTGCCCCAGGGAGACATTCCATGGGTGGAGCGTGGGTGTTTCCACGCATCCACCCATAGATTTTGGCACATTCCCAGATTTACCATGAGTGGTAGACCTGGGAATGAGACAAAATGCTACACTTTCCCAGGGAAGGCATAAACAGAAGAATTTTTTTTCCTTGTTTTTTCCTCTTTCTACGTGTGCTGCATTCTGCAGTATACGTAGAAAGAGGAAAACACCTCAAAGGATTGTTTTTGTGCAGGAAGGTGCGCATTCCTGCACAAAACAATACTGCCTGCAATGCAGGCACTCTTGCAACATGGTGCAAGGGTGCCTGCGTTGGCGCTAGGCAGCCAAAAGTGAGCCAGCGCAAGGAGAGGGAAGGAATGTGCCATATCTTGATAGACATGGTGCAATACTGCCCTCTCCCTTTCATACAGCGCAGCAAGGTGTCTTGCTGCATTGTGTAAAATAATGATAAATATGGTCCTCAATGTTCTCTCCTGCTTACTTGAGGCAAATGTGAGCAACAGTCCAAAATGGGACGGGTTGCATTTCAAAAGTTTGCTTCAAGAATATTGTGGTACCGTAATATCAAGGGGAAAATATCAAGGCAGAAAATATTCAGAAGATAAATGGCTTTAGGTAAGTATAAATGTAATATTCTTAACTCTCCATCTATCTACTATGATAACTATATAAGGTACATATATAAGGAGTTAAGTAAAGTAAATCTGTACTTACCTATACATTCTTACCTAGTCAATATTTTAGTCCTCAATATTGTCCCACGATATTATGAATGCATGATACCTCTGAAATGGTATTTAGGCGGAATGCCATGGGATCTGTGGGGAGAAAATGTGGCCTAACAGCTAGGGCGGTCGACCTTGGAGCTGGGGAACCGGGGAACTGGGGAACCAGGGGACGCTCAACATTCTGTGATTCTGGGCAAATCACTTATTCTCCCCGTGCCTAACAAAAATGAATGCGTCTGTATGTAACATAACTGGTGCTCATGTAAAGCGCTCTGATACTTCCGGGTCTAGTTAGCGCTATATAAAACTCCACAAAAACAAACAAAACAAAAAAAACAGCCTAGGAAGAGCGATCAAGCATCGGGTGCAGCCTTGGATGCTTGTGCAGGGACAAGGTTCTTCAAACATTTTGTAGCACCTAAAATCATGTGACCGCCTTTCATGATAACTTAGGAAATGCTCTAGGCCTCATTTATGAGGCCCCTTACGCCATCGGAACGGAGCAGGAGCCTGCTCCATATTTACGAGGCAGCAATAAGCCACTTTTTTTGGCTTAATGCTGCCTCATAAATATTGTCCCCTTTAACGCAG
The DNA here is from genome assembly GCA_963921515.1 of Calotriton arnoldi. Taxonomy (NCBI): domain Eukaryota; kingdom Metazoa; phylum Chordata; class Amphibia; order Caudata; family Salamandridae; genus Calotriton; species Calotriton arnoldi. The sequence goes on from CAWUFW010011325.1 coordinate 542,388, forward strand.
TTTTCTGCATTAAAAGGGAGTGCAATGGGTGTTGCTGGGGGCGTTCCCAGCAACATCCATGGCATTTTGACACTGCCCCAGATTTATGAAAAATCGTAAATCTGAGGCAGTGCCAAAAACTTACGCCTTCCCAGGGGAGGCGTAAGGGAGGCACAACGAGCAGAAATATCTTTATTTCTCCACGTTTTTCCTTTTTCTATGTGTGCTGCGCTGTAACTCATAAATAGGGCACATTCCTGCCCTTTTCTTTTGCCGCAGGAAGGCCTGCTGTGCTGCCCTACAGCAAAAAATATATAAATGAGGCCCTGAGAGTTCCCACACTCTCTTTGACTCGGCACCATTTTTCTGAAAGGATGTGCATTTCAATCTTCAAGCTTCAAGCTTCAAGCTTCAAACAAAAAGCTGCAAAACTGGCCGGCAAGTGTCCCCATCACATTGCCAGTCTTATCACCCAACAATATCACATCCTGCATAGGCAGCATGGGAGAAGCGTGAGAGGAAGGAGTGATAGCAACAATGAGTGCACGACAGGAAGAACTGAAGGAGAGGTAAGGCTTGTTCTGTGGAAACTGGGAGAAGTGGACAGATGAAAACAGGTAAGGCACCACCATTGCACACATAACTAACCGCCCATGTTCCTAAGAAATTGGATGGATTTCAAACACATCATCAACCATGGTGTGATGTATCCAACAAATGAGGAGAACTTTGACACTGAAGGTGGGCCTCAAACTCAGATCACAACATGGATCTCAGGATGAATCTTCCACAGGGCTCCTAATTCTAAAGGTGATTGGTTTATTGGCATTTATGTTATGAGTGCTATCACCACTTACTTTGAAGCACTACCATTCTAGCATTAAGAAATGTTTTTTTGTAACGCACCTTCTAAAGGCAGTGAGCACTTTAGACGTTGTCTACAAAAGTCCGGAGGAACATATCAACCCCTTCTTCAATCACAGCCCTCAGCTGCTCAAGAAGCCCTCAGCTGACCCCATGGACCTCAAGAACTACTGGCCCATCTCGCTCCTCCCCTTCACGGCCAAAGTTGCGGAGAAAACAGTCAACAGGGAACTAACAAGATTCATCGAAGACAACGCCGTTCTCGACCCGTCCCAATCCGGATTCCGAAGCAACCACAGCACCTAGACCGCCCTACTCGCTGCCACAGACGACATCCACACCCTCCTTGACCAAGGCCCCTCCGCAGCCCTGATCCTACTCGACCTATCAGCAGCCTTCGACACCGTCTCCCACCGCACACTCGTCACGAGACTACACCACGCAGGCATACAAGGAACTGCCCTAGACTGGATCCGATCATTCCTCACCGGAAGAAGCCAAAGGATTAGACTGCCACCCTTCCTCTCCGATCCCATGGAAATCACCTGCGGAGTCCCACAGGGGTCATCACTCAGCCCGACCCTCTTCAACATCTACATGGCCCCCCTCGCCTCCATCGTCCGACAACACAGCCCCAACATCATATCCTACGCTGACGACACCCAGCTCATCCTCTCCCTCACCAAAGACCCCACCACCGCCAGACTCAACTTCCAGAAAGGAATGCAGGATGTCACAGTCTGGATGACCAACAGCTGCCTAAAGCTCAATGCCGAGAAGACAGAAGTTCTCGTCCTCGGAACCACCCCTTCAGCATGGGACAACACCTGGTGACCCACTGCCCACGGCAGCCCACCGACCCCCTCGGACCATGCCAGAAACCTCGGCATCGTACTTGACTCATCCCTCACCATGAACCGACAGGTCAACGCAGTCGCCTCCAGCTGCATAGACACCCTCTGCATCCTCCACAAGACGTTCAAATGGATCCCCCCCCGAGGCAAGGAAAACAGTCACCCATGCACTCATCACCAGCAGACTGGACTATGGAAATGCACTCTACTCCGGCATAAACAAGTCCCTACTCCGCAAACTCCAGACGATACAGAACACCGCCGCCAGACTCATCCTCGATATCCCTCGACACGAGCACATCAGCCAACACCTACGAAAGCTCCACTGGCTCCCCGTGGAGAAAAGAGTCAGTTTCAAAATCCTCACCCATGCCTACAAATGCCTACACAACACCGGACCCAAATACCTCAACTACAGAATCACCTTCCACGTACCCAAAAGAAACCTCCGATCAGCCAACCTCGCACTGGCCGAAACCCCACACATCCACAGAGCCAGAGCAGATGGAAGATCCTTCTCTTACATCGCGGCCAAGACCTGGAACGAGCTCCTGGCAGACATCAGACGTGCCCCCTCCCTGAACACCTTCAGGAAGACTCTCAAGACCTGGCTCTTCGGCTAAAGAGTTCTGCTGACCCCCCCCCCCACCCTCAGCACCTTGAGACCCTCACGGGTGAGTAGCGCGCTTACAATTCCCCTGATTGATTGGAACAAAGCACTTTAATAACCACAGCACATTAATTAGAGCTACGTGTCCTCCTCATATTTATATTTCCTAGCATCGATCCTCCAATCACATTATTATATCGGAAACAAAACATTTATTTTTTCATAGTGCTAGACTACAATCATAATAACTGAAATACACTGCCCTTGTCAAGACACTTATGCCAGTTTGAATGTTGGTCTTCCTTTTGTTTGAAGGACTGAAACACTAAATCCAAGATCTAAGTTGTGTTCATACTTTATTTTTTCTATTGGTGCCAGTGCGAGCCTTTTGTTGGGGATTTACCATACCTTCTAGACGCAGGGCAGTGGAAAACGTTTTTTTTTGGGCTTGATTAGTGCAAGCTATCTCATTTTGCAACGTATGCATTTATTTCTTTTGGAAACGGCAACGCCCACTCCAATCATAGATCAAGTAAGAATAACATTTTGCATTTTGACTGATTTACAACATACACAGTCAACCGCAGCACCATGGAATAGACAGGCCCATGTCTAGCAGTATTATCACCTGGTACATAATCTGTTCCCCCAAGTGTAATCTGATGCACATGGGAAAGGGCAACAAAGACAGGGCAAACAAGTCCATTCTCAAAATGTAAACCCCCATGCTCATGACTAAAAGGAGCAGAGGACAATTCTATGGCCTTTGCGCCCATAAATTCTAAATAGACCCAATTTGGAATCTGGTACATGGAACAAATGGCCCTAGCGGACATAGTATATTAAGGCAAATATCTTAACATCACCCATAGAATGAATCCAAAAGCAATTGAAGATAAATTCAGTACATTTATTCAAATAGAACACGGATTCTCATGTCCATTGAGGGAGCAGCTCACATCCGTCTCGCTGTCATTACAGCGAGACGGATATGAGCTGCTCCTTCCGAAATTTGGGATATTAGATTCATTCAAACCCAGGATAATTAATATACTGCACCAACAACCATAATTCAACATCCTTTCCTGACATCGGAGCCTGAGGGCCCATCTACTCACCACCATACACCCCTGGTGGTTTTTGGGTGTCCCCATAGATGGTCCTGATGAAGAACCGTCCGTAAGATCTTCAGCTATCTACATTCTCCCCCCAGGGTAGAAACGTCGACTGCTATACATTGCATTCACCATTGTGGACAACAGTGATAGGCTTCTCATGTGTCCCCATACTATGGTTTTGTAAATAGTTTGGCCATGTACTTTAGGCCGGATTGGCACTCTATATGATTTAGATGTATATATTGCTCACTGCCCTCCCTCTCCCACTTACCTTCACTTTCGCACCACGCTGCACTTACCTTTCCTCTCCCAATGGGGCACCACTTTCGAATTCTGTGATAATTATTTGAATATGTACTTTTGTTGTATTCTCAATGGACTTTGAGAATCCGTGTTCTATTTGAATAAATGTACTGAATTTATCTTTAATTGCTTTTGGATTAATTCTATGGGTGATGTTAAGATATTTGCCTTAATATACTATATCCGCTAGGACCATTTGTTCCATGTACCGCACTTTACCCAGGTCCTGGTGATTTGTCTGGGTTTACCCCCTTGCGTTATAAACAATTTGGAATCTGAGCATTCTGCATGACTAGGTTTGTAAGGAAATGCCTCTTTTTTGCTTGGTCACCCCAAAAGGTTTGGCCAGATGCTGCTGGTTTTTCAACTCTGAGAGTGCACTGATGCCTACTAACCAGATCTCAGTGCCAGCGCCCTGACCCTTAAATGCGTATTTTTGTTTGGCCAACACCCAATTGTCAAGGGCTACCTTACTTCTATGTCCCTAGAATATGATACCAGGAGTAACCAGGACCTGTATGTTAGAGTGTCCTCCCAGTTGCTGCAGCACTTGCTGTGCAACCTTGGGGGAAAACTTGACTCCCAGTGTGCCACTGCAGACTGGAAGGGCAGTTTAAATTTGCTAACTCGACTTTTCCATTTTTAGCAATGGCAAAGCCCAAACTCGTTTTTTAATTTGTGTAAGTCACCCCTGTACCAGAGTCCTAAGGCATGTTGTAATGTATTAAAATGTAAAACATGTGTTTAAAATGCAAAAACCCAAAATTGTATTTTTTGATGCAAGAGAGATCTGTAGCCCCACTGGTTAGAACATAGTAGCACCCTGACATCTCAGCTGTGCTAACTTCTAAATGGGACTGCCAAAGTTGGTACTTGAAGGTATCAAACAACTTGTTACATTAAGCCTGACTTGAAATTAATGTAACTTGTTGCTACATGCAACTTTTAGAAAGTTGTTACTCTGTTGCCCAAGTTTTCCTTTCCAGGAGCCATTGACTGAAACTGGCCACAAGACAGCCTTCTGCCCTCCTGGGGAGACATACACCAGTCTCCCAGGATAGGTAACAACAGAGGCCTGCCGTTGGAGAAGATGTTACCTCGTCCTAGAAGGCGAGCTTCAAAGGGGAAGTCCCCATTGATGGGCTGTTCTTTTGTTCAGGTAGATAGGTTGGCATCGAGGACAGAGAGAGGAAGTACTGGCCAAACCATTTTTTCCGTGGGCATGTAGCTAACAAGTCGACACAGCTCTAGTGTGGGCTATTGAGTTCTTGAGGATAAGAGAGTGCCTCTGCCATCTTGAGAAGAGGCAGAATGGAGCCTTTTGGGCTAGCTACCTGCCACACTTTACAGGAAGTTGTCATCATGAGGGGGGGACCTAGTAGCACATTGGATAGTAACTATAACCTCCCCGGAGGCCATTTTCAAGGCATAAAAAAGGCACCCCTGGCACCTAAAACTCAGATCTTGTTTGACTAGAAGAAGAGGACCGAAGTAGGACTACCTTGCTGACATTGGAACTGGCAAAAAAAAGGCTGCACAGAAGTTAGACTGCACCTGCTGTGTCCTGCTCATGGAGAAGTCACCTCCTGAGCCCAGTTTGAAGCAAAGACACCAGGAGTCAGTTGTCTGACTTTCTATTAGCAGCACCAGGCCAAAAAAGTTGAAAAAGCTTGCTGGCGCGAGATGGTAGCCCAGATCGTTGGATTGCCGCTCCTCACCAACAGTGACAAGAGACCAGGCCTCAATGCTTAAAAGTTGCACCCGAGTCTGCTGGACTCAAAAGAGTCATCAGAGCGCAGCTTGGTTGCTCAAAAGGAGAGTTATCGCCAAAAGAAGGAAAACACTGTAACCGCTGTGCGAGGCGACTGGTAGCTCAAGTGCAACTGGCCTTCTGCTGACCTGGAAAAGACTTCATGGGACATCGATCCCTGTGGCCAGAATCTCCTCACCAGGACTGCAGACCAAGGAGTAGCCCCAGAAAGACCCCTGTCAACTGCACAGCATCTTTAGCATCCTTGAACATCTTCAGCATCCTGTATCCCTTGCAGCCGCACCACTCTCTAGAAATCAATGGCAAGAAGCCACAAATACTGGAATTGGACTGAAGACTTCTCTCCTTAAGGAGGTAACTGTTCTGTTGGACCTTACTGGTCCCATTAACAGGCTCCCTGCAGAAGCTGGTTGTACAAAATTATTCTAAGTAACTGCAAGTAACTGCAAGCCAACTTGCCAAAGTGCATCTTCAAATGTTTCTAAGTGTCAAATTTTTGAATTTGCCAGTGCTTGTACACGGATCGGAAAACAGCCCTGATTTATTATTTCTTGTAAGTTCTGTATCTCTGGAACCCTCCAGTGGATCTTTTTCATTTTGGTACACATAGTTCATAAAATATACTTTATTTTTCCAAACTGGTGTCATATTTCTTGAGTGCCGAATTTCTTTCTTCTTCAAGTGTTTTGGTGCTTTAAATGGTTTACACCTTTTCCTTTGTGTAAGCCTCACTGCTCAGAACCATAGCTAGCTAGGGTCCACCTAAGGTTTAACAAACAAAACCTGACTGGTACTAAAGGGGGTGGTAGAGTATTAGACAGTAAGGTCACACAACCACACCATATAATACACCCAGGGGCATATTCACAAGAACATGTGATAACCACCGCAATTTTAGCTCAACGCAACTTCTCACATCGCAGTCAATCGCGGGAAAACAACGCCATGTTAACATAGCATTCTCAACCTGGCGTCACCATGCGATAGTCCCACGATAACGCATCAAATGACCGCGTTAAAAAGAACGCGACGCTGAAAAAATGCGAAACACCAATACGAATAAAGTTGCGATGAGGCCAACCACGAAAACAAAACCAGCGACAACCAGCGATAGGTCTGCAATTCCCACGCGTCTGCAAAAACACACCATAAACAAATCAAACTGCGCAGAAACATGGATGCACCCAGAACGAGTGCCCAGGTCAACGCGAACCCCACAAGCCCCACAGACCACCAGCAATGAACCTCGGGGTCAGGGAAGGCCAAGGAGAAGAGGAAGAGGAAGACGGGGTACAGTCTGCAGGAAAACCAGATCGTCGTCACGGAGGTGACAGAGCACCAACAACATCTGTCCGTCACCACCACCGTGTCATTGGCAATACAGACGGAAAAATGGCATCCCATCGTGAATGCAGTCGGAGTGCCGAGGAGGCCAAGATGCGCTGGGCACGATGTGAAAAGCCAAACCAAGCAGAAACCCGCTGCCAACAGGAAGGCAGCAACGGCAAATGGAGGTGGGAGTCCTGCACCACAGGAGGAGCTGGAGCAAATGGCGCCCACAGTCATCAGTGTGGAGACGGTGCAAGGAGTCGGGAGTCCGGACACTGCTCGACATGACCTGACACAACAGCAACAGGGTGAGTAACGAACAGGGACTGAGGGGACGGGGGACGGGCACAATGGCACACATGCACAATGACGTGTAGCACACCGCACACCCACAATAACCTTGGTTCAAGTCCCTGATCCCCGTGGCACACTGCAGCACACATACAAACATCAAGTAGGCCCCCGTTCACCATGTGCCCAAAGGGGTCCCACCCCACACATCACCAATTCCACAACACACACATGCACCCGTGCGAAACACAGCAAAGATGCGTATGTGAGAGCCACACTGACAATGCAAGTGACACCACATGACCAGCAGCATGGCTGGAGTACAATCACCATGTCACTGTGCACGCCACGAGACTGAGGTGACTGAGTGTGGACCACATCCGGAAAGGAGCAGGTCACACTCTGACACATCCACCTGCTCAAACAACCACTGACGTCAACAACACATCTGCAGACAAACAATGCACTAGAGTACAAAAAACGTCCAAGAGCACAAATGACCCAAGTCGCCAACATCACAGCACCTCTAAAGCACAAAAGCCAAAGGCACACCGCCTCCAAGGGATAAGGGGCAGCAAAATCACAGCTGTAGGTGCAACTCCCACACAAAGCAGCACACACACATAGCAATGACAGCACACCCACATGGACGACAATGTGGTACACAGTCCAACACCTACACTGCAGAACAGAGGACATAACTGGGTCCGCCTGTGCATAGAAAATGGCCAATCACATCTGACATAGCAGGAAACTGTGAGATGCAAATGTGCGTGTACAGCCTCACCTACGTCATGTATTCCAAATGTCCACTGACCCGCATCAAATAGTCCGCCCCTCCCAAACAGTCACAATGTACATTGTCATGAAGTCTGAATGTAAACCTGAACACTGCGGCAACATACATGCTAACACAATGTCAACAAGCATCTCCCCTTCACATTGCAGAGGGACAAACAACACCTCCAGCAGAGCAGACCAGACAACTCTACAGTGAAGCTGAAGAGGACCACCACACTTCCAACACCTATGCCCCACAACAGTCCATGACATCTTAGGCAATCGACCTCCAGGAGCAGGGCAGCACCGCTGCATCGATGATACCCCACCCCCTGCACAGACAACACAGCTGGACGCACCCACCACCCCGGCTGGCTCCCAGCAGCCCACCAAAGCACACATCGCATTCCAAGGCCAGGTGTCAGACTGCCAGAAGGGGGTGGCCAAACATGTGCGGGTGGGGTACTACCTCATGGAAGCCGAACCAGAGCACATACGTGGGTGTCTAAGTCCCATCAGGGCCCACCTACACTCCCCAATGGAGACCCACACTGCGAGAGAGACACATGCCTTTGCACATTTCCAGTACTGAACCACACCCAGAGCCACAGGATGATCATCCACACCCCCACGCTGGACTGGCGTATGCTGGCCCAGTTCACTCCTCTTACGTATTGAGTGGGGGACGACAAAGCTACATGTGCAAGGTCCCACCCGCTGCCTGCGGGGACAAATGCATACATCATGAGCACACGGACACACTCAGATAGTTCGTTGAACTGGCCACGGACACGTGCGCTCGAGACCTTTATTGGCATGGTCACATGTACAGTGACGCATGTGCTGGATGTGTGTGGGGTGAGTGTAAGCCAGCCCTCATGGAGTCGTTGGTGCTGGCAACAACTTGAACAGTGATCACAATTAAAGTCGAAACAGAAAACACCAGCATAACAGAAACAACTGTGAAGCATCATGGTGGTAGCCGGAGAAAGTACAGTGTTCACCCAACATGCAAGCAGAATGGTCCATGATTTGTGGTGCACTGAGTTAGTGGCACCTGAAGAGCTGAGCAGGGAACAAGCTGATGATGGCACCCACGACTGGTGTGAGCAACTCTGATAGTCTGGCAGTAAGACACTAACGACTCTGGCACCTGTTGTTTGGAGTTGGTGGTGGCGGTGGTGGCGTGTGCATCCTGCGGTGATGGCATGTCCCGGCATGCCAGGACTCGATTTGATGTGTGAGCCCAGGTTGACCGCAGTTGAGGCCGGAGGCAGCGGACAGCGCAGGGCCACAGACACATGGCGTTGATGACCCCCAGTCCATCGACCCAGAGGCCATCCAATATGCTATCAGACAGGGGCCATGACTTGAGCTGCACAGAGTTAGTGGCCCCGGATGCACTGCGGCCGGCACAGGCACACCGCCACAGGACGGTGACTATCGGTGCAGTGAGATAGGGCCACGCGAGGTGAGCGGGTCCTCGTCGATGTTGAAGGTGAATGTAGCGGAGGTTTGCGGGGGACAGTGGAAGGTGTCCTCCAGGGCATATCTTAGGGGTGGGCGGAATTTGCGTAGTCGCGCTACGCAAAGCTCCGCGAAATGGTAAAAAATCTCCGCGAGCACGCAAAAGTTCCGCGAACACGCAGAATTGCTTGTTCCGCCCGTTCGCGATGCTTTTTTCCTGTTCGCGAACGCTGTTTGCATGCTCGGGGAGAAATATCTTGCGAACACGCATTTTGAAAGCGCGAACAAGCAAAAAATTCCACGAAGCCGCGTATCGCGGAATTTTTGGTAATTCCGCGTTCTCCGCGGAACGCGAAATTACCCAAATTCCGCAAATTCCGCGAGCGGAACGGAATTATTGCCCAGGCCTAGGCATGATGCAGAGGGCAGTAGCCGGCCAGAAGCAGCAAATGGAGGAGTGGAATGCCACAGCCTCGTTTTTGCCACAAAGTCAGTATCACCGACATGATGATGAAGACAAGCCCCAGTCCATAGACTCAGTCGCCACCAAAGTTCAACCAGAAAGTGGCCATGGATGTCGGGGAACAGACTTAGTGGCACCGGACCTGAAAGGGGATGCAGTCTGCGATGAGGCCAGTACAATGATGTCAAGTCTGCCATAAATGACTCATGACTGAATTCCCAATGTGTGACCTACTCGACCACAGTGTAGGCCGAATGCGTTGTCATCAAGGGCCCACAGACATGTGTGGGTGGGATGCCATGCACATACTTTGTGTCACCACATCGAAGGGAGTATAGTGATATGAACTCCGCCATAAAGTGTGTACTCGGCCATAGCATAATCAAGACTCAGTTCCAAATGTGTGACCTACTTGAGCGCAGTGTAGGCCCGAGGCAGCGGTGGAGTACGTCAACAAAAAAGGAGTAAAGCGGGCCTGTGTCGCAGAGGCCGTGATGGTCTGAGGAGGCTGCGAAGGTCACGGGCCTCGGGCTTGGAGCTTGCGCCGGCACGTGGTGGGCCCTCTTTGACACACGCCGGTGTCGGCAGGTGAACAGTGAGGCCTGGCTGCGAAGGGCGGGTATGACGGGTCCGGGGACCAGCGGCCCGGGGTGCAGCAGGCGCACAGGATCGCAGGCCACACCGCTCACGGCGATGGCGTTGTCCTCGTGGCGGGGTGGGAGGCGCCGCCCTGGCAGACACGTTGGGCATTCCGGAAGAGAACCACGCCCGGAGGTACATGCTTTTTATTCACACCCCTGCGCTGGCCTGTCGTACGCCGGGCCAGCCCACTCCGCACACGCTTACAGGAAGGACATCATAAGCTACATTTCCGCGATCTTCCCCACTGGCTGGGGTGACATGGTTGTGTCCACTGTCCACTACACTCCAAACACCAGCAGTGCATGTAGACATGGCTATGTCTGTGGTCTGCATACTGCAGTCTGTCCAGCACATCTCCGCCACACTTGGCATTGTGTACATACTCATTCATGGGTCACTTGCCTCCTTCGCACATGCATGGTTCCCACCTCTCCCCATATTCTGGTATTGTGTGGCTGAGGTGCCATGCCGTTGATGGCTCATGTACATGGCTGACCAAGGTTGCCACAGTGAGTTGTGCTGTCGTGTCTGGTGGGGGGGCATGTTGTTTGGCATGTTGTATGTGATTTTGTGACGTGTGCAGTGCCAGAGTTGTGAGTTGCATGATTGTGGGGTTGAGGTGTGTGGTGTGTTCATTTGGTACTTGCCAACGAGCAGTGCATTCCCATGGGTGCCATCCTGGAAGCGCTGGTTGATGTTGGACTGTCGGAAGATGAAGGGTTCATGCACACTGCCTGGGTAGTTGGCTATGACATTGATGAGGAGTCCCCTGTGGTCCACTATTGCCTGCACGTTGATGGGATGCGTGTGCTTTCTGTTGCGGTACTTCGGTGCGGTGTTGGCAGGGGGCACAAGTGGGACAAGTGTGCAGTCGATTGCCGCCGACACGTGCGGGGATCCAGCTATGGCGTATAGTCCTTGCTTGGTCTCCAGCTGTTCCTGCGCATTGTGGGGGACGTATGGGTCCTGGGGTCCCTAGCTGGTGAGGGCATCCAGGACAGGTGTGAGGAACTTGGATGGGGCTGGCTGTGAGACTCCTCCGACTCGGGCGGTTGCTGTTTGGGAGGATACCAGAGGCCAACAGGTGCAGCACGGCCAGCAGCTTTGTCTGCGGAGGGATGTTGGTTGTCCGCTGTGTTGGTACCGTCAGCCTGTGGGCAATGATGTTCAGGATGCGGAGGATGGTTGTCCTTTTGGGCCTGTAGTGGGCATTGGCATTGTCTGGTGTTAGGTCTGTGGGTCTGGTGCATTTCCTGAAGGTGGTCCGGGAGGGGGTCCGTTGGGGGTTGGTGGTGGCGGTGGGTGTTGTTGCCCTCTCGGGCTCCGGGGTGAATGGTGAGTGGCTCCATGGCATCTGTTGTTCTTCAGGTGTGGCTGTGGGCTGAGCTCCTTTTTCTTTTGCAGGTTGACGTCCGACTTTGCACCAGGTCAGAGCAGGTGTTAATTTCCTGCTGGTAACGCGCCGTATCGCCTGTTTTGTGTTCCTATCGCGGATGTGGCTGGTCGTTGAGAATGTTGCATTGTAGTGTTGTCGCGGCTTTTTGCTCGGGAACGCCTACTCTGCATCTCATTAGCGTTAGTTGCCGAGGTCATCTGTGGCGATGTTTTTTGCGACTGCTTTCGCAGGAAAACTGGTGTTATGGGCTGTTAGCACCAGCTTGTGAATGGGGCGATAAATTTAGCGCGACTTTGGATGCGTTAAAGTGCCGATAACTCAGCGATAGCTCCTTGAGAATATGCCCCCCCATTTTCCCACAAGATTGAAAACCCAAACACCCATAATACATTTCAGGAGCTTTGTAAAGGTAGGAAGAGCAGTTTAGTTGCTTCTGTACTGGTAAACTATTACAGAATGTGCCTACCATTGCAGTTTAGGAACAAAGACCTACTTGAGAAAATTGAAATTATATTTCATTTTTTATCATAAGGATGAGGATATCATGTACTAAATATCGTCTGATTAAAAGATTGTATCCTAAATATTGTGTACAAAAAATGGCCTCAATGGAGTTAATAACATAAAATCAATGAGATGATGGGCCTTATTCACGAAGGTTCAGTTACACTTTTGGTGTAAGTTTAGTACTTTGTTCTATTCACAACCTACGATTGAACCTTTATGTGTAGCATTTTCACAACTGCGGAGACTGTCCTATCTTTTAATGTGCAAAGTTCCTTCCAGTCATAAAGATATTACATGTAAAACCATACTCTTACTTTGTGAATAGCAAAAAAATAGTAAACTTACACCAAAAGTTTAAGTTTACCTCTCTGATTAAGGCCTGATGTTTTTATATATTTTTGTCAACGATATTCTGACATACATCTGATTACAAGCATTCTCCTGCTATGTTAAAACGATCTAAAACTACATTGCCTTTCATATGCAAAAAGCTTCTTCCTGTAGGACACCACATAAGACAACATTCTTTAATATACTACTATTCCTAATGTAACATCCCTGGCTATTGGAGCAGCCGTTGAAGATCTTCCAACCGTGTCCCCTTTGCATTCCGCCTATGCGTTCCTTTATAATCTGTCTGCCAGAATATCGAAGACAAAAATACTGTATGACAAAAATATTGTGGCAAAAATGTTGATGACAAGGGTTAGACCTGACCCCTTTGGGTGGTAGTCCGCCATACATTTTGCCTTCACCCCTCCTGTTTTGCTGAATTGTTTTTGCTGCCTTTAGGGCTCTGTGCACTTTACTACTGCTAACCAGTGCTAAAGTGCTTTTGTCTTCTCCTTAAACATGGTAAAATTGGCTTATACCCAATTGACACATATAATTTACTTATAAATCTTGAATAACGTAGTACTACATACACTCAGGGTGTATATATTAAATGCTACTAGTGGGCCTGTAGCACGCATTGTGGCACCCACTTAAGTAGCTCCTTTAAACATGTCTCAGGTCTGCCATTGCAGCTATGCAATATTAAACTGCCATTTCTACCTAGCAAAGTAAACCCCTTGCCAAGCCCAAAACTCCCTTTATAATACATATATGTCACCACTACGGTAGACCCTAAACAGCTCATAGGACAGGGTGAATTGTACTTAAAAACGTTGTACATGAACATTTAGGTTTTACGGGCCTGATTCACAAAGGCAATCTGAGATAAAAGTCTAACTTCACGACTTTTGGTATTCACAGAGGTCATTTACGAGTCGTATCTTTAAGTCCGCAGTCGGGACGGAATCTCCGACTGAAGTCGTACTCTCTGGCTGCAGCCTTGCTCTCCGCACCCCGGCTAGAATCTCCAGGTCGGGACGGATGAGGTGTAATCAATGGGCAATGTGCAATTTTTACAAAAAGAAACATTAGGAACTTGAAATAAATGGTAGAGGAGGTCATGAAAATCAGTTTGGGCAGGGAAAAGGGTGTGGCCAGACACTGCAACACATCCCAGAAAAGTTTGCTCATTGCATCATAGTACATGCAGTCCACAATTTGCGCTCCCCTCAGTGTTGACTGTAATGTTACACCATACTCAGTGTTGACTGTAATGTTACACCACACTCAGTGTTGACTGTAGTGTTAAACCAAACTTTGGCTGAGTGCGGAGATTACGGCCTGAGCCGGTGGGTACGGCTTCAGTCGGAGAGTGAGGCTTGAGCCGGAGATTCCAGCCCAACTGTGAACGTAAAGATATGACTCATAAATGACCTCTATGAATACCAAAAGTAGTAAAGTTAGACTTTGGTCTCAGATTGCCTTTGTGAATCGAGCCCTACATGTCCTGGTAGTGAAAAACTCACTACATCCTTTTTCACTGCTTTGAGGTTTACCTCTCCCATAGGAAAACATTGGATTACCTTTTTACATTTAGTAAGTGATAACCTTTGACTGGGAGCTGGTAGAAATGTCATTTTGGGTGCCTAGGCAATTGTAACTTAAAATTCTATTTAATGGAAAAGTTGGATTTTATGTCTGAATTATGAAAATGCCATTTTTAGAAAGTTTACAAAAAAGTGATGATGGAATGCTTGAATTAATCTCTGTTACTGGTAATTACTTAGGGGCGCATACTAATCCATCCTTATTTTGCACACCATGTCCCCTCAGTATGTATCCAGCTATGTGCATATCAGTCGTGACCCTGCTCGAATCAGAATAGTCCAGCCTGAACTGCCAAGCCAGGTCCTCCCTGAATCGGAACACAAGTAATGCAGGACCTTTTTTTCCCTAGTAATGGGCTCATCAGTCGGGTACAGCTTGGTTCCAGTGACACAGTGTGCACTAGACCCACGTCTGGGCATATCTATCCAACTTAGGGAGACACACTAAAGTATACAAAAAGTGATGGATGCAATGCTTGAATTAGTCTCAACCACTTGCAATTATTCGGGCCGCATCTCAATCCAATGTTATTTTGCACACCATGTCAGCTCAGTTTGGACTCAGCTATATGCGAATTAGTTTTGACCATACTCCATTCTGAACAATCTAGCCGAAATGCCAAGCTAGGTACTCCATGAACCGGAACACAAGCAACCCAGGACCGGTTTCGCCTTAGTTATGGACTCATCAGTTGGGTACAGCTTGGTTCCAGTGACACAGTGCAAAGGACCCATGTCTGGGCATAGCCATCCCACTTATACTTTAATGTGTCGCCGTAAGTGGGATGAGTTACCAGACATGAGTCCCGTGCACACTGTGTCCCTGGAACCAAACTGTACCCAGCTGATGAGCCCATAACTAGGGTGAGAACAGTCCTAGGTTGCTCATGTTCTGGTTTAGGGAGGATCTGACTTGGCCATTCGGGCTGGATTGTTCCGATTAAAGCAGGGTCAAGACTGATTTGGATATAGCTGGGTCCAAACTAAGTTGACATGGTGTGCAAAGTAACGATGAACTGGGATGCGCCCGAGTAATTACCAGTATATGAAGCTAATTCAAGCCTTTCACCCATCGCTTTTTGAATACTTTACTTTTAGAAAGTTGGCATTTTCTTGTCCTAACCATTTGTTCCCTACAGCTTGTTTCCTGGGTCACATGACAAGGTATAGTTGGCAATTGGCCCAGACAGCCACACAATAGCGGGACTGAGTGTTGGCAGGATAGGCCATCCAAGCAGGATGGAGATCCGGAGCTGTGCACAGCCTCACTTGCACTTCAAAGACACGGAATCAGCACATGCACAAAGAACTTCACACTAGCCTATTGAGCCCCCAGATATCCTGGGACCAGGGCAGGGAGTTAGGAAATTCCAGACACTTCAGTGGGGAGAAAAGTTCAGCAGTTTCTTCCACTTCAAACACCAGGAATAAAACTAGGACCCTCAGGCCCACTCTTCAGCACACTCCTAGGCCTGTGGAAACTACACAAGTAGAACTGCCCTAGCGCCAGAGGATTACCCAGCTGGTGAAGGACTGCCCTGCTGTCTGAACAGGAAGGCAGGTTCTGCTCCCTTCATCCTGTTGGGTAAACTGAGTCTCTGGCTCAGCTTTACAAGGTTTGTTTTCACACCTACGGATGACACGAGTGAACTTAGTTTAATGCACCAGCGCTGAATGCGAAAAATAGGGTATTGTAACCCCACCCAGTACATAAATGAGGTGGTGTCAGTGCTTTTGGGTTACTAACAGGGAGCAATGGCTATCCAAATGATTGTTCATTAATGATTTACACACTCAAGATCATTAGATATGGAATATGTATTTCAATATATTCATTGTAAAATAGTTGTTTTACAATGCAGAGATCTAGTGCACATAATATTGGTAACATCACAGAAGATAATAAAAAGCAGGTAAGATTTTCAATAACAGGGAAATAATGTCACAATTTATAGTCCTTACACCCTCACTATGCTATCTCTACATGCCATGCTAGTTCTAGCAGATGAATAATTAATATGCTTGAGTTTCGGAGATAGCGTGCATACCTGGACAATAGGTTTTGTTGTCTGTTTGAAATAGCTTGTCAGCTATTTCAAGCACAAGCCCAAGATGTAGGACATTGTGTCTAGAAGAGAACACAATCCTGACACCAATTTGTGATGACAGAATGGAATAATTTGCACAGCCTCGGAGAGTCTTGCTTGAGGCTTCTTCTGTCGAGATGGAATCTGTTGCTGTGCTCATCTGGATATGTGAGCTGCATCTGCAACCTGGGTGAAATTTAACTCCTAACTAAGGGCCCAATGCACAAAGGAAAACTGAGACGAAAGTCTAACTTTACGACTTTCGGTATTCACAAATCACATTTACGAGTAGTAAAGTTAGACTTTTGTCTCAAAAGTCATAAAGTTACACTTTCTTCTCAGTTTGCCTTTGTGATTCGGCCCTAAGTGCTCAAGTGACAGTCCTTATATACTGAGTCTTATCAGAGATTGGAATTTCTGACATAAGTTGAGGAATGTCAGACATAGATTATGTGCATCAAGAAGTGCATCCCTGATGTTTTGTTATGGACATATAAGGTAAGAGGATGTCAATTCAGACAACACTATTTTGGCTATGGATGTTATATGACCTTGAAAAAGGCACCTGCCCCAGACTGATGTTGCACTGAGGGTTTTGTTGATGTCTATATCTGAATGAATTGACATTTTCACAGTTCTTGGAAAGATAGGTATAAATTGCATAGGTGTCAAAGGCAGATATGTTGATGATTCTGCAGAATTTCAGGAAAAATGGCAGCCTCCATTGTCCAAGATGGCAGCCTACTTACCTAGGATGGATTTGGGTTGAAAGGTAAACAAGCTGGACAGACTAACTAAAATGGGAACTATAGCTAATGTGGAACCTGCCCTGCATGTGTTTCAAAAACGAAAGCTAAAAGAAAGAAGCCTAAAACCAAATGATTAAGATAATAGAGCTATGGAGGGAAACATTCATACGATTTATGACATTTCTGGAATTATTTCTATGTTAAATAGTTACTAAATTATCATTGAAGGTGTTTTTGATTGATCTTGCTTATCTGAGGTCTTCATTATACATTTAAAGAATATAAATAACATGCTAGAAACATGCATGTGATGAGATAGCAATTCATCACTTGTTACATGTTCAATAACACGTCTTCAAATTGAAATTAGAAAGGGGTCTTTGCACTGGAAGACATGATCCATACAGCAATATCAGGCTACCTGAGTGACCGCAAGGGCTAGTTAGCTGACCTCCTGTTCTGAGCTATAGGGACACAACAAGCTCCAGATGCCTGTCTGCAACTGCCTAGTCAACATGCTGCACAGGACCTTCTGGACCTGCAACTAGACCTGTCTGACCCTTGCTGGCCTCTACTTAGTGAGTTCTTGATCCCTAAGAGGTTCCTACCAGGACCTATACCCTTGGTGAGGCATCAGTTGAGCACCTCCTGGAAGAAAAGCAGAATTCCTGACATTTTGGGCTCTTAGCGACACCAAACGGGGCCGTTCACGTCAAGACCTTGCCGCCTGCACTGTCGCCAATGTGAAACTCTGGTGAACCTGACCCTTCTCACCACAGCAAAGACAGCGATGACCAGCAATTGGAGATTTGCATTCCACGCTATAGCATCAATGGCTTACAGTGAACAGAAACGCGAAGCTCTAGCAACAACCATACACAATGCCTGACAGGATCCTTGCACTATAGTGACGAATGTCCACAATGCCCAGCCTGCTCCTCGCAGCCTCTTCCACCACAAACTGGACTTTTTGCGCCTGACTTTGTGAAGGTAACCTTTTCAGCAGGACTAACCTGGTCCTTGTATCCAGCCCGCACTCCATTGAGGTCAGCCTGAACTTGTGTCTTTCACCTGGTCTCGCACAACCAGATAACCGCAAGTGGAGCTTTATGCTTTTAGGCGCTATGCTTACCTTAAATCTTTGAAAATGCATTTCTCCTGTTCTACTGATTGGATTTTTGTCAGTTTGGTGTCAAATTAAGTAGTAGAATATTATTTTATTTTTCTAAATTGGGTGGGATTTTTGTTCTGTTGTGATATTACTTTATTACTGTTTAAGTGGACATTGCCTCTATGTTAGGCCTGACTGCTTTTGTACCAAGCTACCAGAGGGTTAAGCACTGGCTAATTTAGCGACTGTTGTGGTTCACACTGACAAGGATTGTGGCTTTTGCTTGAGACGGGCTCACACTTCCCCCTCAACTACCAACCCAATTTCTCACATCAAAAATATAGAGACGGTAAGTGAAAATAGGTAAGTATAGATTTACTATTCTCAATTCCACACATATATATATATATACATATATATATATACATATATATATATATGACAACAGACCTCTCTTCAACGAAAGGAGTGAGCCGCACACATTAGGTGAGATGAAAAGGATTTTAATACAATTTGAAAGCGCTGGCGCTGGCATTCTTAGTCCTGATGTATTTCGGTCTACCTAGACCTTTTTCAAAGGAAGCCAGAAGCATCTGTGAAGGCAAAAAGCAAACTGTTACAATAGCTCGTTTTTAAATGTTTGCCCCCTGGTGGGCGTCACGATGGACTTGAGATAGAGCATGTTGGTCTTAGTAGTTTGCTTTCAGTCTCCCAATTCATTCCCTCCAGTGGGTGATGCTTGTAAAATTCAAACAGTTAGCGCAAACACCTAATCCCCACCTAATATATATATTAAGCTCAGTGGGGTAGGTCCAACAATCGAGCCGCACTCGGATACAGGTATGCTTTTCCCCATAAAGCTTTTATTTCAGGTACAGGCAGTCCCTCTTTCCAAATATTAAAAGCATCTAACCGCAGCCCAACGCGTTTCGAGTTACCCTCTTCTTCCAAGGGTCATGCAGTTAACAAGCGCATTGCCATCTTCACCTGCCAATTAAGCGATATCGTACACCATGATTGGTCGACTCTGAATGAGATTACGTTGCTGGCTGGGAGGTGAAGTCCGTAATATGTCCACAAATGGATGCGCTTTTAATTCTCTGCTATATCAAGGCTCTCCATGAGCCCCCGGAAAGCGTTACTGCCATTAATCCTTTGCCTGCAGCCAACGTAAAGAGCCCCTCAATCTAGGAACTCCGTTGCCCCCTCGCCTAGGGGTGGTGCATGCTCAGCGGCAGGATGGCCGCTAAATATTAAGCTCAGTGGGGTAGGTCCAACAATCGAGCCGCACTCGGATACAGGTATGCTTTTCCCCATAAAGCTTTTATTTCAGGTACAGGCAGTCCCTCTTTCCAAATATTAAAAGCATCTAAGCGCAGCCCAACGAGTTTCGAGTTACCCTCTTCTTCCAAGGGTCATGCAGTTAACAAGCGCATTGCCGTCTTCACCTGCCAATTAAGCGATATCGTACACCATGATTGGTCGACTCTGAATGAGATTACGTCCTTAAAAAATAAAACAAATCAATCCTGCGTAAAATTTAAGTTCATCGATGGACAAAAGGACAGACCTAATGAAAGAAGATCCGTTTCTTCCAAAGTAAGCGACCACTGGGATAGGTTGACAACATTCATGGTTTCCCCTTTCTGCCCCTTGTCATCATTCCCACTGGCATTTTTTCGTCGCCTTTTGCTTCTTTCTTTTGCTTGTTTGTTCCTCGCGTTTTTCCTCTGCTTCCGCGTCCTCTCCCTCTTTGCGCATTCTGCTCCTGAAAATGTTGTGTCCTTCCTTGATTCATCATCTGAAATTGCCGTAATTTTTTTAAATTTCTTTTGTGTTGATCTTGATTCATTTCTTGGTTTATTGCTGTTACTGATACATCTGACATGCTTCCATCTGATACATCACTTTCACTGATCTCCTGGATTGGCGTAGGTACTGCTGTTTTCACCACTGCACTCCCTCTTTGTTATCAAATAAATGATCATATTTTCTGTGAAATGTCAGGGTACGACCCGCCTGGTAATCCTTAAAGTCTCTGAGGAATTTCCGTTGTTTTTTGGCGGTTATTTCCTCCTCTAATTTTCCCATGCGGGTCATTAAGTTTTTCATAAATTCTTCCACCACCTCACTTGATACCAGTTTTTCCAATTCGGCAAGGACTCCATCAATCTCAGCAAGGAGTTTACTTCTATCTTTCAGGGCATATTTCACCAGAATGCGCATCATTGTGAGTGAACATGCTGCAGAGTTATTAGACCATTCATCCAGCATGTCTGGGTCCGGATCTTCATAAGTTGGAATAGTGAATATCCGCAACCCTCGGGGCAACCGCCCCACAGCCACATGAATTATAAAACAGTGATAATACATAGATTACTATAGAAATCACGGATGATTAACAATGTTAAAATGGCCGCCATACTTCGCACTGCTTTAATCACTAGATGTGGGTGAAGTCCGTTGTTGATGTTAACAATGTGGAGCATTTAAAATGGCAAAATGTAAAGTGTGTCTATTGTGGCCGTGAGCAAGGCATAAAGCCGAAACTCGTCGTTTGATGCCATTAAAACTTTATTGAAGCATGTCAGAGTGTTCGAGTACTTTCTACTAAATTGGAGAAGGAGCTGCGTAAAATATATATATATATATATATATATATATATATATATATAAATAAATAAATAAATTAAACAATAAGGTACATATATGGAATTGTGCATAGTAAAACTTTGCATACCTATTGAGACTTACCTTCAGGAGATTCTTGTCCACAGCTATCTGACCAGGATATTTTGCTTACACCATATGTTATTTTTGATATCTTGGTCAGTCACCTCTATGGATCTTTAATCCCTTACTGGAATTCTGCACCATATTCTCTATAAGGCAGGCAGCATCTTAACCTCTTCCCCCCCCTTGAATTTTACAATAATATGTTGCAATAAAGCTAGGTTTACGCCATATATACCCAGATTATGAACATTTACACACACAGGGGGCACTAACAGATATTTGGCCCTAGAATGAAACACTTTTGCTGGATTGTAGGTCATTAATCTGTTTTTGAAACAGTCATGGACTGAACCATGATTCTTTTTTTTAACTATGGTTTGTGAAAGTAAATTAAATTTGGCTCAGACCTGTCCAAGAGGCAGTGCAGTCTCCTGAACATATACTTTTGCTGAAGCTAAGGAACTTTGATTTGTGTGGAGATGCATTTCTAAAAAGTGTAGCCATGAGTATGGAGAGATCCATAATTTAACAACTATCCATCCAATTTTTTTTACCTTGATTTTTTTTTTTTTAAACAGTGTTTATAAATTTGTTCCTGTAACACTAGTGGCCTGTTAGGCAGTGGAAGGTATACATAATATGCCACGACAGCTTAGACAGTTTTACATTTTCCACATGTGTTACATATATGAAGCTGTTGACAGTTCCATAGCATTCTATTGTAACACTATTAAACATTGCAAACTTTACAAACTTGAGTTCGAAGTTGCTTACAGTCATTATGTGCCATGTGAGTTTGTTGAACGGACCTATGGGGCAGGTTACGTCTAACCCTGGGCAAAGCACTACGCTACGCTCGTGTAGTTTGCGAAGTTTGCGCTACGCGAATTGCACGTAGCACAGTGCAAACACGTGTAGCGTAGCATAGTGCAGCGGTAATTTTTCGCTTGCTCGCGGTCCTCAACGTCAAGTTGGCGACCGCGAGCAAGCAAAATGACATCCCGGCGAGACTTTTTCCTCGTTCGCGATCAGCAACATCAAGTTGCCGGTCGCGAGCGTGGAAAATAAACCTCCCGGCGAGATTCTCAACGCGGGGAGGTCAGGTTTCTCATTGCGAGTGGTCGCGTATGCTCGCGACCACTCGCGATGAGAAACTACCAGTCCGCATTGAGAAAGCTGCCGCTCGAGTAAAAATCTACTCGAGCGGCAGTAAAAGACAGCTCGCACTGTGCAAGATGCCGTTTTTAATGATTGCACAGTGCGGACAAGCATCCGGCACTGTGCAATCATCGCGAACAGCGCACTACGCAGTTCACGTAGTGCTACGCGTAGCTCGCGTAGTGCGAAGTGCACTTCGCGTAGCTTCGCGTAGCGCTACTTCGCGAACTACGCCCACAGTTAGTTACGTCTACGTATTCAGCGTGTTGTGGTTTTTCGGGAGTGGGCTCTGTATCCGAGTCATTGATATTCATGCATGGGAGAGTTTAGTCGACTGTGTAGTCATTTCGGTGCACGGCTATATCAAGACTGTGCTTTTTGCCGTGTTTTGGAGGGGGAGTGGCATGAGGGTGAAGCGCAGGAAGAAGTAAAGTGCCAAACCGGGTCAGCCCCAGTTATGGGTCACCTGGGGGGCGAGATAGCGGCAGGTTTGAGGAGTTGAGTTATTCTTGTATGGGGTTGGTGCTGTGTTTGTCATGGTAAAGTTTTTATTCTATTTATGTTAAATACTTTTGCCAGTCTGGAGAATTACTACTTTTGAGGTTCTTTTGTGTGTCGTTTTGCAGCAGCACATGTTCCGCGATCAGTGCCCTATTGAGATCTGCGATCCATATGTGCGTTTGTGGCGGTAAATTCGATTTCCATGACATGGCAAGCCTGCGTTTGGCTAGGACAAGTGCCAGGTCCAAGAACTTATTGATGTTTTTCCGTCTAGTGTTGCACTTGGTTATGCCCAACAGGAAGTGTGGTCCTTGCACTACAACTAAGGTCTCTGTGGCCTCCGAAAGGATGGTTGCCACCTCATTTCAATATGATGTTATTTGTGGGAAGTCCCAAACCATATGAATAAACATGGCTTCAGGGTTGTGGCAACGGGGGCAGATGTCAAGGGAGCCCTTGTACATTTGTGCTAGTCTGTGTGGGGTTAGATATGTATGATGTAGGTATTTAAAGTGTGTATATTTAATTCTAGCATTTGTAGCTATTATTTTTGGGTAGCTTATACCTTGTGCCCATTGTTTATCTGTTAGTGTAGTTACAAGTGCCTCGTCCCAGTATTCTGTAAGCGGTGCCATGGGGGTTGTGGTGTCCGGTCTTAGAGAGTTGTATAGTATAGTAATTGCCCTCCTGGCCCAATCCATATGTTAGTAGCATTTGGAGTGTGTCAGAGGTTTTATATTCGTCCTGCTTGGCGCCCCATGTCCTAAATAACTGGTGTGTGAGCGATGAGTATAGTAGGAATGATCCAGGAGAGATTCCATAGTCATCCACAAGTGTTGTAAATTCACAGAGCGTGGATTCGACGAATAAGTTGCCCCATGTCGGTAGGTCAGCGGAGGACCATTCCGCCATCTCCGGGCGTCACTTACCCACTTTTGAAGCGGGAAATACCCCTAGAGTCAGATCTGGGGCTTAAGGAGGAGGTGAATGTCTAGTACGTCTACACTGGATCCAGCAGCTACTAGCCGTGGACATTAGTATGTTTTATGGGTTCTTCAGGATCACCTCATCTGAACCATTCAGCCATTCCAGAATTGTCGCTTGAGGATGGTGGGATGCCCAATGTCCCAGTTCGGAGTTTTTACGGCTTGCTAGCCATCTCATCGGCCATTGTAGTTGTGCGGCTGCATAATAATTTTCATAGTTAGTAGCGCCAGTCTCCCCTCTGTGATTGGAGCATAGAGTTTCGTGAGGGCAACCCTAACTCTTGACTTGCCCCATATTAGGGATATTAGGATTGATTTCAGGTATTGAAACATTTTGCTCGGCAATGGGAATGGGAGAGCAGCAGAATAATACAACAGCCTCAGGAGTAGTAGCATTTTAGATTTGGCTATACATCCCATTGGGGAGAGTGGTAGTTCCTTCCAGAATGCCATGGAGGAGCGAGCCTTAGACATCGCTCTTCCCAGATTGCCATCTATTATATCCGCTTGCGAGTGGTATATTTGGATCCCTAGATATTTAAAGGAGTCGTATGTCAAAGTGAGGGGGGCCTGTGTTAAGGCCGCTCTTTGTTCTGGTGATTGGGGGGGTCATCAGAAATAGGAGAGATTTTTTCCAGTTTACTTTGAGGCTGGAGATAAGCCCAAAGCGTTCTAGCAGTACCATCAGGTCAGCTAATACTGTCCGTTGTCCTCGGAGATAATTCAGAGCGTCGTCTGCTTAAAGTGATATGATATGCCATTGGTTGTGTACCTTGATACCCCAGTACACTGCTCGTTACGCATTGCGCATGCTAGGGGCTCCTTGGCCAGGGCTAAAATAATAGGCGATAGGGGGCACACCTGTCTGGTGCCGCGTTCAATAATAAATGAATCCAAGATAAATCGGCCTGTCTTGACCCTTGCCTGTGGTGCATTGTATAATAATCTGATCCATTTAGAAAACTTAGGGCCTATGCCGTATCTTGTCAGTGTCATGCATAAGTATTCCCAACCTAGTGTGTCAAATGCCTTCTCTATATCTAGTGAGGCTATCCATGCTGATTCCTCCATTGTGCATGCCCAGTCTAAAACCTAGAAGAGTCGCCTCAAGTTTAGGTCAGTGTTTCTACCAGGGATGAAACCGTTTTGGTCAGAGTACAGTAGTAGCTGTATTACCTCCGTCACTCTATTGGTCAAAACCTTTCCCAATATCTTATAATCTGTGATTAAAAGAGACAGGAGGTGGTAGGATCTCATTCTCTATGGGTCCCTGTTCGGCTTTGGAAGCACCACCAGTACGGCCTCTCGTAATGAGGCCGGTAGTGTGCCCCGATCGTATGCATCTGTGTATACTCGGTAGAGGCGTGGAACCAGTTGTGTACCAAATGAAGCATAGAATTCTAGGGGCCAGCCATCTGCCCCCAGAGTTTTCCCCCTTGCCAGATGCTGTATAGCCTCTGTTATCTCCGATTCTGAAATGGGAGATTCTAACATTTTTTAATGGCTGAGTGGAATCTGAAGGAGAGCTATTTGTTCTAAAAAGGATGGTAGCTCTGTCCCAACTTGAGTCGAGGGGGCACTGTATAGGGATGCGTAATACTGCCATAAAGCTAGATTGATTGCGGTTTGTGTGTTGACCAAATGTCCCTCTAAGTTATGTATGGCGATGATAGGTGTGTGAGATGAGTCTGTCTTTAGTAGCCAGGCTAGCGTCCTAAAGGCCTTGTCCTCTTCCGCATGTTTCGTGGCTAGATATCTTTTGTAGTCTAAGGCACATAATCTGTCTACTGTCTCCTTGTGTGACAGTCAGATTTGAGCTAACTTAGGCGCTGTCTGTGGGTTAGTTGGTAGTTGACGTTCGTGTCGCTGCATCTCGTCCTTCAGGCCTTCTGATACCCCGGTAAGTATCATATGTGCTCCATATACCGCTTTCATCATATGCCCCTGCATGACCACTTTAAAAGCATCCCATTCTAGGCCGACATTGGATGCTGTATCCTCATTATCCAGAAAGTATGTTGTGATAGATTGTGTTAGTGAGGCACGCAGTGGGGCATCTTTAAGCGCTTCCAAGGGAAGGCGTCAGGTCGGGATGCTGGATCTAATTGGACCCAATGACAGCCTCTTTTGAAGGGGGTTGTTATCCGATAGTGTGCAGGGGAGGTATTCGGCACAGGATACTGCTGAGAGGGCCTCGTGGGAGCAGTGCACCAGATCTATTCTTGTGTGTAGATCGTGAATCCCAGAATAGTGGGAGTACTTTCCATGAGTAGGATGTAGGTTGCGCCATGCATCCCGTAGGTGTGACATAGTAGCCAATGTCTGTAGGTGTTGTGAGAGGGTAATAGACTGAGCACCCTGTATTGGTGGGCATGAGCGATCCAGAGCTATGTCCAGAATGCAATTACAGTCCCCTCCCAAGTATGTTGGTGCTGAGGGATCATGTAGTAATGCTGGTGTCAATGATTGCAGGAACTGGGCTTGGCCAAAATTAGGGGCATATAATGAGATCAGTGCTATTGGAGGGCAGTCCAGTATCCCCTCTAGTATCGCGTAGCGTCCGTTTGGGTCAGTGCAGGTGTGTTGTACCTCAATTGGTGTTCCCGGTGCCACCCATGTCATGGCCCCTCTTGCTTATCCGGAGTATGTGGTCCCCACAATCGTACCCCTCCATCTCTTGTGCATGGAAGTGAGTGTCTGTATGGTCAGATGGGTTTCCTGCAGTAATGCAATAGTAATCCCTCTCCTCCGTAGGTACTGGTTACCCGATGGTGCTTAGTACATCCCATTAGCCCACGTACATTTCATGTCAATAGTGTGATAGGGGCGTTCTGTGCATCCATTTAAGTAGGTTTGGTGTGGAGTAAGGGTCAGCGTCCCTCTGCATCAATGTTGTGCCCACCGTCCACTGATGAGTGTGTGTGCCCTGCCTAATGTAGGGGTGATAGTGTCCTTTCGTAGTAATAGGCATCATATCATGGCACAGATAAAGCGTCACAACTGATGTCATTCCACACTCCCAGGCCTTAGCACCAATGAGCAGCCGGCCATCTGCACTTATCTGCAACACAGTTAAACTTTAGCTTGAGTGAATATAAGAAATACAGGGAGAAATACAGTGAAAAACTTCAGATAACAGTTTTATAACAGTCACACAGTGTGAGTGGGGGGGCAAGGACTGCGAGGTAGTCTTGGTGTACCCGCCTGTATAGATGATTGTTCGTGGCCCTGGTCTGATATATATGATAGCGTTCAGGCAGGGGCGGTGTGTCTGCCCTGGGTGGCGCTCATGTGGCTGCATGCACCATGTAGCATTCTTGTATAGAGCATGTCACAGCAGGTCGTCAGACGTCTGAGGGGTGACATCCGAGCCTGCATCCCCCACTGCTGCCTGCTGGGAGTCCGTCAGAGGAGGGGTGTCTTCTGCCAGGTTTTCGACTTCGGACCCCGGAGAGTGAGGCATTGCGTGTCTTTCGGCATTCCTCACCGTATGGGCTCTTTCCATTGCCGCTTGGGCCTTGGTAGGTTCTAGCAGTTGCTGTTTGTTCAGTTGCACTTGGCATCTCTGCGTTTGCCACTGTTGTTGCGGTACAGACACCGATTCCCTGCTGGTGACCAGGCCGTTTTGTTCTATCCAGTCCCATGCGGCCTCCGGAGTGGTGCAGAAGTTAGTTTTTCCGATGTGCTGAATCCTTTACTGTGAGGAAGGAGGACCTGCGTTGTTGTACCGCTAAGGTATAGTCTGGATATTTGTGGATTTTGGCATTTTTAATTGTCCATGGGCCACGTGCTCTCATGACTTGCAGTATGTGGTCCCTGTCGTGGTAGTTGAAGAATCATGCCACCACCGGCCTCTGCAGAGCGCCCTGGCCGGGGGGACCCCCGGGTACTCTATGGGCCTTTTCCACCGAGAAGAACTTGGATTGCTTGCCTTGCAGGACCTTGTCGGCAAACCATGTCTCCAGATGTAGTTCCATGCTTTGGCCCTCTGCACGTTCCGGTAGACCCACTATGCGAACGTTATTCCTCTGGGATCTATCTTCCTGGTCTTCCACTCGATCCCGTAGATATTCAACTTCTTTTTGTAGGATCCTGAGTTGTTCACCCATCTCCTTTACTGTGGGCCTCAGGGCCGCTAGGGTTGATTCTGAGCTCTCCATCCTGTCTTTTAGGCGCTTATGATCTTCATGCAGGAGGCTCATCTCTATGCAGAGTGAGTCAATTTTGTGTCCTATGGTAGATTTGATGTCAAGGATGGCTGCCATAAGTTTGTCAGAGCAGTGTGTGTGATCAAGTGCTGCTTCCGGCTGGTGTCCTGCTGTTTGGGCTGGGTCTGCTGACCTGTCTGTGAGGTCGGACGTACCCCCTGTTTGCGCCTGTGGTCTCTCCAATTTATTTCTGCCCATCTTGGCGGAGGGTGGGGGGAGCGGTTCATTTTGCGTCCGTTGAGGACAGTGGTCACAATGGTGTGTACTTAGGTTAAGATACCGGTTGTCTGGGCGTGATCCCCTTTTTAAAAATGTCCTCCCCTGTGGTGTCCGGCTGGATTAGATGGGTGATTCTACCTCTTCCAGAGTGTGGAGAGGGCACATCCTACACACTGAGTTAGCGGCATTTTATCACAGCCAAAGTGGCGATTGATATATCACACCATTCACAAGCTGGTGCTAGCATCCAACATCGCCAGTTTTCCCGCGATAGCAGCCGCAAAAAACATCGCCACGGATGACACTGGCACCTAACGCTAATGAGATGCAGAGTAGGTGTTCCCGTGCAAAAACACGCGACAACACCACTTCGCAACATTCTCAACGACCAGCCAGATCGGCGATAAGATCACAAAACATGCGATAAGGCGCGTTAGCAGCAGGGAATTAACACCTGCTGTTACCTGGTATTAAGTCGGACGATAACCTGCACCAGAAATAGGAGCCCAGCCCACAGCCACACCAGAAGAACAACAAATGCCATGGAGCTACTGATCATGCAGCCGGACACCCAAGAGGGCCGCAACCCCCACCGCCACCCCCCCAGGAACCACCCTGGGGCCCTACCCCGGACAAAGATATTTTACATCAACTTTACGAAATCATGAACAAAACAATTCGCCTGATGTCGCACAAGTACAACAATTAACATTCATGTGTGGTCCGAAAAAGGAGAATCATTCATTCATCTTGAAATTTCCAAACAAATTATTTTATTCAAATTTAACTCAAAACAACTATTCGGTAGAGTCATGGTGGGTCTTCTCTGGACAATCTGTAAGACACAGCCTGCAAGACAAAATACAAGCTAAGAAGGTGTGCCATGCGCTCAACAAAGGACAGAGAGAGAGAGAAAGAAAGGGAGAGAGAGAGAGTGAAAGAGAGGGAGAGAGAGAAAGGGGGAGAGAGGGAGAGGGAGAGAGAGAAACAGAGGAAGAGAGCGAGACAGTGAAAGGAAGATAGGGAGAAGGAGAGAGAGAGTAACAGAGGAAGAGAGAGAGACAGTGAAAGGAAGAGAGGGAGAGGGAGAGAGAGTGCCGACACTGCGGACCCAGGCCTCACTGCTCACCTGCTGCCACCGGTGTGTCTCCAACCACGTGCCGGTATACACTGCAGTCCACCAGGTCCCTTATCTGAAACAGAGTCCAGATTTATGAATGGCAGAGTACATATCATTGCACACGCCATCATCGCTTGACCGCCCCTGCGCACACAGGCTGCTGCACCCCAGCCCCTCCCACTGCCCAGCGGTGTTTGCCCGCCCCTGTGCACCCAGGCCTCACTGCTCACCTTCCGCCACCAGCGTGTCTCCAAGAGGGCCCACCATGTGCCGGTGCAAGCTCCGAGCCCGGGGTCCGCGACCTTGGCAGCCTCCACATCATGCAGCCCCGACCGCGGGCCACTAGGTCACACATGTGATTCTGGGTCTTGATTTCGCAATGGCAGAGATCATATCAGTGCACACGGCATCATCGCAGGCTGCACACCCGCTTAGCTCTATAGGTGCCACTAACTCTGTGAACTGCGAGGCAACGCCACGTGGCGGTAGGCCCATGCTGCTCGCTGGCTCAGGCCTACACTGTGGTCCAGCAGGGCTCACACAAATCCTTACCAGTCCGGACCGCCGGGACGGCTCATCATCGCAGGCTGCACACCCGCTCAGCACCTAAGGTGCCCCTACCTCAGTGCACCGAAAGTCACCGTCCCGTGGCGGTAGGCCCATGCCGGCCGCAGTGTGTCCGGTGCCACCAACTCTGTGCAACGTAAGTCATGGACCCTTTCTGATTGAGTCTCGTGATATGCCAGGCGGAAGCAGCCATGTCACCTCCGGCAGTGGGGAAGAACTGGGACACGTAGTGTCGTCGTCCCCCCTTTATACGTAAGCCGAGTGGGCTGGCTAGGCGTATGCCAGGCCAGCGTAGGGGTGTGAATAATTATCCTTGGGCTCTGGGTGTGGTTCATTTCTGGGCTGGATAGGAAACCAACTGATGCGTGGATCTCTGTTGCAGTGTCTGCGCCACACGGCCCGCAATCGACAATGTTGCAATGTTGCATGCACCCGGAGGGTGGCCGCGCACGAAGGGATTGTACAAGGAGCGCAAGGCCGCTCGGGCTCTTGGCTCATGCATGCCAACTGTTGTGTGTGTATCGCTATTGGTGCACCATAAGCCTAAGGCCTAGCCGCAATTGCAGCGCGAAAGCCACATCACATTTCCAGAATACAAGCAGTAGTCAGACTAACATTAGGGATGAAAGCTCCTTTGTCTCAATACATGAGGCGGAAGGACACCTGCACCTCCGACCTTGGTCTTGCATGCGCCAGGCACCCCCTGAGAGAGTTACCATAGCAGATGATGACGACACCCACACTACGCACAGCGCTAATGAAGGACCAACGTATCCACACCCCACACACAGAAGTTCTTGCTTGAGGTACTCTTGCATGGAATTCCCTTGACACTTACGCACACAACAACCCATACGTCCAAACGTTGCACACACATACGACTCATTGCTCTGAGCTGTGGCATGTCATCCACATAACTGCCGCAGGTCAGAAGAGTGGCAGTTCTACGAGAGCCACCAACGCAATGGCAGAACATCCTGGGCGCATGCACAACGCCTGTCACGTGGAACTGTACCGTGACCGAATGCTGCCTGTTAGTGTCTGATGCATGGGTCTGCATGTTGTGGCCCTTGTCTTGCCTGTACTGACATGCACATTGCAATAAAGTCCACGCAACTTCACTAGTGTTCAACTGTGATGAGTGTTGATTAGAATGACAAATCGTGTGCCTCAATGAGCATTGTCCGTACACAGGGAGGGACTGACTGACGCATTTCACTTAGGGGTGAGTCCCTATTGCCAGCTCCACCTCTGTGAGCCAGACATAGTGGTTGGGATAGTTGCTGATAGACCTGTGCTCTTACGTGTCTTCAGCAATGTGAGTATGGTGCCCATATTCCTGCCATGTGGATCAATGTGATCCATCACTACAGGTTGTGTCCACCCAGTTGAGTGTGAGTAGGTATGCGAAGAGATGTTCTGTTGTCAAATGTGATGGGGGACTGCCCACGACTTTGACATTTCATACCCAGCCCTATTTCTAACATTGCGTGGGGCAAAGTTGAGGAATTGCGCGATTATTGTTTCAGAGCAATGAGGCCATAACTAGTGCACACATTCCCAGCCATCCCACTTCCCATGTGTGTCACGGTCAAACATGCGCATTGCTTTCATTTCCCAGGGTGTACCTTTTTGGGCAATCAATGTCCTTACATCCATCCATACTGTCATACTTGATCGATTATGGACATGACACATCTGTGTGAATTTGAATGATTTATACACATTCGGTGGAGTGTCAGAGCTGGAGCAGTACATGGCCATGCAAACCCCACATTACATTGTAGCCCAGTGGAGGGCCAGCCAGAGTCATTTAGGGATTGACAAGTACATCGGAAGAGGAAGAGTACAGTCCGCAGTCTGATGGCTGTGTCATTGGTAAGCAAACAGAATATGGCAGTCCATGTCGAGGTCCAAGGTGAGTGTCGCAGAGTGTTTCGGGGGACAGTGGGAGGTGTTGTTACAGGGCATGATGCAGAAGGCAGAACCAAGCTGAAACAGGGCATATGGCGGAGAAGAATGCTACTGGCTCCTTCTTACTAGAAAGGTGGACTCACCCGCATCTTCGTCCTCTATGTCATCTGTCTGACATGTGGGTGCTGATGTTTGGTCTGCAGCACTGTGTGCCACTGACACATCAGGGGCCGGAGATGTGTGTGTAGAAGTACCAGCAGCATTCATCAGCAACTGCCTTAGTGGCAGCAATGCGATGATGAGGATCTGCAGGACATGGAAGTTCCAACAACTTTTCGCTGGTGTGCATCCGTGGCAGCCATTCTTTCCGCATGCATCCGCTCCATGTTCTCCATTATCCTCAGCATCTGTGCCAACTCTCGGCTGACATCGCTGAGGCCACTCTGACTAGACAGTTGTTCTCCTCTCAGAGTCATGACTCCAGCGATGTCAGGCATGGATTGTTGGACATCATGGAACGAACTGTGGGTGTCCGTTAGGGAGTGTAAGTGGTCCCTGATGGGACTTAGACACCCACGTATGTCATCTAGTTTGGCTGCCATGAGGTCGAACCCCACCCGCACCTGTTCAGCCACCTCCTTCTGGCAGTCTAACACCTGGCCTTGGAATGCGATGTGTTCTTCGGTGAGGTGCTGGGAGCCAGCCATGGTGGTGGGTGCTTCCTGCTGTGTGGTCTGTGCAGGGGGTGGGGGTCTCCTCGATGCAGATGGGCTGCCCTGCTCCTGGAGGTGGGTTGCCATAGCTGTCCATGAGCTGTTGTAGGGCGTCGGTGTCGAAGGTGTGGAGGTCCTCTTCATCATCACTGATGAGTTGTCTGGTCTGCTCTGCAGGAGGTGTTGAGTTTCCCTCTGCAATGTGAAGGGGAGATGCATTTTAACATTGTGTTGACATGTATGTTGACGCATTGTTCAAGTTTACATACAGACTGCATGACAATGTACATTGTGACTGTTTGGGAGGAGCTGACTATTTGATGCGTGACAGCGGACATTTGAACTACATCACGGATGTGAGGTTGTACACGTACATTATCATCTCACAGTTTCCTGCTATGCCAGATGTGATTGGCCAGTTTCTACGCACAAGCGGAACCAGTTGTGTCCTCTGTTCTGTAGTGAGAGTGTTGTACTTTGTACCACCTTGTCGTCAATGATGTTGTGCTGTTATTGCTATGTGTGTGTGCTGCATTGTGGGAGAGTCGCCCCTGCAGCTGTGATTTTGCTGCCCCTTATCCCTTTGAGGCAGTGTGCCTTTGACTTCTGTGCTTCTACAGTGCTGAGATGTTGCAGACTTGGCTAATTTTGGCTCTAGTTCGGATTTTGGACTCTTGGACATGGTTTATCCGCAGATGTGTTGTTGACGTCAGGAGTTGTTTGTGCACATGGATGTGTCAGAGTGTGACCTGCTCCTTTCCAGATGTGTTCCACACTCAGCCACCTCAGTGTCATGGCGTGCACCATGTCATGATAATTGGACTGCAGCCATGCTGTTCGTCATGCAGTGTCACTTGCATTGTCAGTGTGGCTCACAGACACGCAGCTTTGCTGGTTTTAACACGTGTGCATGGGTTGGTTGTGAGATTGGTGCTGTGTGGGGAGGGACCCCTTAGTGCCCATAGTGGACGGGGGCCTACTTGCTGTTTGTATGTGTGCTGCAGTGTGCCAAGGGGATCAGGAACATGATCCAGAGTCATTGTGGGTGTGCAGTGTGCTGTACTTAATTGTGCATGTGTGCCATTGTGCCCATCTCCCCCGTCCCCCAGTCCCTGTTCAGTACTCACCCTGGTGCTGTTGTTTCAGGTCATGTCGAGCAGTGTCCGGACCCCCAACTCCTGCCACCGTCTCCCCACTGATGACTGTGGTCACCATTTCCTCCATCTCATCCAGCTCCTGGTGTTCCGCTGGACTGCCACCTCCAGTCTGCATTGCTGCCTGATGGTTGTCAGCGAGTTTCTTCTTGGTTTTGCGCTTCGCATCATTCCAGCGCCTCTTGACCTCTCCAATTGTCCTCCTCCCCACTCCGACTGCATTCACCTTGTCCAGGATGGACTGTCATGTTGCATTTTTATTTGCCACTGACACGTTGGAGGTGATGAACAGTTGTTGGTGGTGTTCTATCACCTCCGTGATGATGATCCTGTTTTCCTGCGGACTGAACCTCATCTTCCTCGTCTTCTTCTCCTTGCCCTTCCGTGACCCCGAGGACCCAGGCTGTTCCTCCTGGGGGCTTGTGGAGTTCTGGTCGTCCTCTGTACTTGCTCCGGCTTCCTCCATGGTGCTACGCAGTTTGAATTATTTTGTTTGTGTTTTTCGGTGCTTTTATAGTGCATTTTCCCGCATGACGCGTGGGAATTGCAGGCTTGCCGCTGGTTATTGCAGATTTTTTTATCGCGGTTGGCCACATTGCAACTTTTTTCGCGTTTTTTGGCTGTCACGGTAATTTTATCGCGGTCATTTGACGCGTTGGCGTGAGACTATCGCATGGTACCGCCGTGTTGAGAATACAACGTTAACAAGGCATTATTTTCCCGCGATAGACTGCGATGTGCAAAGTTGCGTTAAGCTAATTTTGCGATAATTATCACACGTTCTTGAGAATATCCCCCATAGTGTGCTGGGGATAAGGAGGGAATTTGTTGGTTTCTCTCCTGATTGCGCAGTTGTTTCTCAAATCGGGTGTAGTCCAAGTGTCGCCCCCCTCGGTTAGGGCGGCTGTCTCACAGTATGGAAGGTGAGGGGGGATTAGGCAGTGTTGCCGGGGCCTGGGCCTATTCCGGTATTCTGGTGGGCCCCGCCCGAGGCTGTCTCCCTGCTTACCAGGGGTGTGCAGTGTTTTCGCTTTAGGAGGGGCTGTGTTGTAGAGCCCCCGTTCCTGGAATTCAGTTCCTTGTCCCTCCAGTGAAGGCAGCCGCAGACGCCCGAGTCCCAGGTCCCAGCGCAAGGCACCTCCCAGCCAGGCCCTGCTGCTGGATCCGGACGCTGCAGCTCAGGACAATCCTCTCCGCCTCGGCCGTCGGCGACCTCAGAACACTTTGAGCAGGGTCTAAGCGTCCCCAAAAATGATTATGGGGCTGTTTCTGGAGAGAGTCGCTCCTGTGTGGGCTTGAAATTTTAGGATCTTGTGGTGGGCATCGACGGAACAGTTTAATGCACGTCTACTCTGGTCGCATTCTTGGCCACGGCCCCCATTTTTAACCCTGAACTTGATGTGCCTCAGGCATCTATTTGGCACTAACATGGATGGGAGAAGAAATGATGACCCAACATAAAAGAACTGATGCGCTCCCCACTGAGCCATAACTTTGAAAATTCTAGGAAAACCCCTGACTCCCAATCTTACTCCAACTTACTCAAACCCCCTCAATAAGCACACATAGCCACTGATTTATTATTTGGTGGGCCAATTGTACTTCATCAGGGTGGAGTAAATTACTCCATCGCTCTGCTGGAGTACCCACCTGTTATATTTAGGAACGTCCATCAGGCTGACAGACATTTCTTCCATTCACAGGAACCACTGTCAAGACGGTTCCTGTGAGTGTACTGGAAATTTGCTATATGGCTCCGTCAAACATGACGTAGCCTTATGGTAAAGTTTCAAAACTTCTTTCAGTTTCAAAAACAAAATCCATAAGTGGGTTTTTGTTTTTTTTTAAATAAAAAAGCAATGCCCTCCTTGCCATGGTAGCTATCTTCCAGGCGAGGGGAGCATTATAATTTATTTACTGCCCCTTACTGAAAGGATTTTGATGGGCAGTAGAAAATGGCTAAATGACCACCAATCTAAATTGGGCTGATTGACATAAAGCCATATCTATGACTGCCCTTACTCCGTTAGACCATTGGAGAGGTTTGGCCACTGCAGAGATTAGTTTCCGTTGTTGCCAAACTATGGTCCACCCTCATATAAATTCGGCGGGCGGACCATTATCTTAGCGGTAAGGATACTCCTTCACCATTGCAATAGAGTATGCTTACGACCACTATATAAATCGGGCTGATAATTCTGACAGGAATCAAGAGCTTCTTAGCCCCAGAAACAGTGGGAAATGTGACTAGTTGACTCCGGTTGTACTCAAGCATCCTTAACCATCTTTCCATTATCACTATTGTGATCCCATTCTGACTATTGTGACGTTTCTTCCTACCTCTCAGAAAAATGTACATGTTATCCCCTTTAATATGGAGCCCATCTGTCCTGCTCTGTTCCTTTAAGGTTTGCTGAAACATTCTCAATTTCTCTGCCCCTCTAAACTTTGAGGCCTCCCTCCACCTATCAATTCTGTGTTAGTTATTTTGTTATCTCATACAACTCCTACCGCATTCCACCACCTCAGCTATTCTGTATCTTCTGCAGTGGCCCCTCATGGTCAGCAATATTTCTGCACTATATCCCTGACATATCCCTGAATTTATCAATGCAATAATTATTGCATATTTCAAGTTTTTGGGAAATAATATGCAGATTTTGGTTCTTACCGCAACAAAATATGCATGCTACAATCATTAATGTACACTTTTCCCCATAAAATTTCTGGCAGGCTGACTTTGCAAAATGTAACAAAATATTTTGCTCCTGAAAATTACTGGATGTGGAAAACACCACACAGATTAAAATTTGGAACCTAGCACAAACAAGAGTTTGCACAGGGTCTGGAAATTCCGACCCACCTACTAATCAGGCAGCAAAGTATTTACATTCTCCTTTACTGTTTGTTCTTCAGCCTGGGAGTCTCTATGGTCACCAAGTGTCAAGACTGCTTCAGATTCGCTTAAGAAAAATGGCCTCATGAGTGCTACCCCAAATTACTGGCTGGCGTTTTCTTCTAATTTTTCTCTTTTCATTCTGTCTTCCTTAATCCGTGTTCTACCAGAGTTCATTCATGTAGTGTCGCGGTCTAGTCCTTGCCACCCACGTGACCGCCGCAAGGCATCGCGGGAGTGACGCGGCGGCCGGATTACGATCGCGGCACGGAGTGGGTAATGGTGGCGCTCTCCCTCTCACATATATGAATAAAGTGCACAGTACAAGCACCCTGCGTCCCTCATCATCTTTACCGGCGGGGGGGCCATCCTACAGTGGCGACGAGGCGGAAGAACCGGCGCGGCTTGCACCGCACAGCTTCACGGAGAGGGAGAGCGGGCACACCTCGTCCTTACCGGCTGAGGGACCTCAGTACCGACACCACTCACAGTGGGCAGCCATCCCACGTGGCAGACCCTCGGTGCGCACGTCAGCGGACAGCGACCCCTGCACCTTCAAGCACCTTCCCGACCACGAAGGTCCAGGAGCTAATCGTCTGCTTTCTAGTGCCACGCCAGACCTTCGGCGAGAACACCGACGTGCAGGCGTCCACCCCGGTGAGCGGCCCATTCAGTCAAAGGGGAGGGTGGCCACGCAGTAGAGAGCACGTGCCTTTACGCCATCACCACCCGGTGCCAGCTTCCGCGCCCATCTGGGGAGCCATCCCCAGCCAGCACCTTGCCGAACAGTCCTTGCCCTACAGTAGTGTCACCACAAGGGCCACAATGACCAAGGAAGCTCCGGGTGCCACCAGGAATCCACCGTTACAGCCACCATGTGTGCGCAGACCTTCTCGCTGACGAACTCCGTTCCCTTTCTGCCCAAACCAGGGGAGCCGGCCATGAAGTGGGCCGACTGGAAGGAGTACTTCCTGAACTACTTATCGGCACTCGAGGAGGAAGGTGAGGAAGCGTTCTCAAGAAAGCGCAGGAAGAAGATCCTGCTACATAACCTGGGACCAGAAGGACTGCGAGTCTACGGAAACATAGTGAAGAAACTCAGGCCCGACGATGACGAAGATGTCGTCCAACATGCCTTGGAAGACTTAGACAGCCATTACCAACCCGTCATTTGCACAGCCATCGATCGGTACAATTTTCTCCAAAAGAAACAGACTGACTCCGAAACAGTGGAAGACTATGTAGCAGCCCTCAAGAAGCTAGCCATAAACTGCAAATTTGGGACCCTGCACGACGACCTCATACGTGATCAGATCATAATGCACACCACCCACACCAGCGTCCAGGAAAAGCTGTGGGTCAGTGGTGAAGCGCCCCTCCACGAAATCATCGCAATCGTCAAGAAAGCGGAACTGTCGAAAAGGTGCGCGCTCGCCACCAAGAAAGAAAGCAAACAAAAACACACTGTGTGCAAGATTACGGACCGGAAAGTCCCGAATGCAAAACCCACTGCAGGCTCGAGCTCGGCCCACACCAGACAGTCTACGCCACGGGCTCCGGGGCCCAACCCCAACATCACGAACAAACGCGGAACCTGTTACAGGTGAAGCAGCCAATCCCACATGGCCGACGATAAAAAATGCCCTGCGTTCCATGTCAAATGTTCCTTCTGTGGGGTTATTGGACATTTCGGCAAAGTCTGCAGAAGCAAACCCAGAAGGACCACAGTCAAATACGTCCAGTACGAGTCAGACGAACAGGATGAAGCAGAAGAAACGGACCAGGAGTGCGTCCTGTGTATCGAGGACCAAGTCCTGGGCATTGAAAGCAAGACCTCCAGGAAGCCGTCCTGCATGCTGACCATCGGGGGTGTACAAATAGCCATGTTTGCGGACTCCGGTTCGCCATATACGATCATCCAGCAACACCTATGGGACAGGCACTTTGCCCATGTAGTAGGCGACCACCTCCACCCCACAGATGTCCATCCCGTCACCTTCACGGGAGAAAAAATACCTATGGTTGGATTCCGGAGGCTACGCTTCGAGTTCAAAGGGCGAGACACCACTGGGAAATTATACGTTGCACGCAAAGGGCCATTGGTCCTTGGATGGACCGACCAAGGGGCTCTGGGCATACAACTCAACCCCGGCGGTGACACTCAAGTCCTCCTGACAGATGACCCGACCCTGCTGGACTCGTTGAAGGCCGAGTTTCCGGATGTATTCGACGGCAACATTGGGAAGATGTCAAAATTCACCCATAAAATCATGCTCAAGGAAGGTGCAGTGCCAGTCTCCCACAAGGTCAGGAATATCCCCTTCAATTGCAGGGAGGCAGTTCAACTAGAGCTCCAGCGGCTAGAGGACAACGACATCATTGAACCGATAGAGTGCGCAGAGTGGCTGGCGCCCTTGGTCGTGGCGCGGAAACAGAGTGGGAAGATACGCCTTTGCATAGACCTTCGCGAACTCAACAAAAACATCATCGTCGACAAATTCCCGCTGCCAAAGATCACGAACTGTTAGCCCAGACCAAGGGAGTAAAATGGTTCTCAGCTATCGACCTCACAGCCGCATACCATCAAGTGTCGCTCCACCCTTCGTGCAGGAAGCTCACGTCCTTCATCACCCCGCTTGGCTGCTACAGGTTCCGGTGTCTCCCATTCGGCCTGGCATCCGCTGCAGCCGTTTTTCAAAAACTCATGCACAAATTATTCAGAGATGTCAACGGAGTCCTACACTTCCAGGACGACATCCTCGTAATGGGGAAGACCAAAGGAGAACATGATGCCACACTGCGTACAGTGCTGTGCACATTGTCAGAAAACGGACTCACAGCGGAATGGGACAATTGCAGGTTTGGTCTACGCAAGGTGACATATCTGGGGCACGAAATTAGCGACACAGGCATCTCCCTGAAGACAGCCAACGTGGAGGCCATCAGGTCCGCACCCACCCCACAGAACAGAGACGACATCCGCTCATTCCTCGGGCTCGCAGAGTTCTACAGTAAGTTTGTCCACAACTTTGCCACCAAAACGCACAGTCTGCGCCAACTGTTGAAAGACAAGACGGCCTTTTCGTGGACCGAGGACTCGGCAACCGAATTTGAAGCCATCAAACGGGACATCTGCGAGGCCATTCCCCTGCACGGCTTTGACAGCTCCGTGCCCAGCATCCTCACCACAGACGCCAGCGGTAAAGGATTGGGGGCAGTCCTGTCCCAGAGAGCGGCGGACGGCACAGAAACCACCATCGGGTTCGCGTCGCGACCCCTCGCCCCCAATGAAGAATAATTCAGTGTGATCAAGAAGGAGATGCTTGCGTCCATATGGGCAATGGAAAAAAGGTCACCAATACCTGTGGGGGTCAAGGTTCACACTACGAATGGACCACAAACCACTGATCAAAGTCCTCACTTCCAGCGGCAACGTAACGGCCACCCCACGCATAGCAAAAATGACACTTCGATTACTGGACTTCGTGTACGATGTCGAACACATACCAGGCACGAAGAACAAAGTAGCGGATTTTCTAAGTAGATCGGCGGCCATGGAAGGAGCTGTCACACAGTCGGACTGGGACGAATACCAAGTAGCCTTCACAACAGACCACGAGAGCAGCATCAGCGCTCAAGACTGGGAGACGGCATACGCTCAGGATTCAGAACTCTCGCTCATCAGGGAGTTTGTCACACAAGGATGGCCGGAAAAGAGGCACACGAGCGACGCCCTCAGGAAGTACTGGGAAGTCTGGGACGAACTCTCCATCAGCGACGAGCATGTGTTCCTGTTACGTGGCGCCAGAGTAGTGCCCCCAAGAGGGCTAAGGGACCGCATACTCACAATAGCCCATGAAGGTCATTTGGGCATTGTGAAAGCGAAAAGTCTAATGAAACTGTCGTACTGGTGGCCTGCCATGGACAAACAAATAGAGAGATTCGTCCGAGCTTGTGAGCATTGCGCCAGCGCAGACAAGACCCTCATCACACTGAGACCACCCATGGGAGAGTTCCACACCCCCAACAACCTGTGGGAAGAACTATCCGTAGACATTGTGGGCCCGATTTTGGACTCGTGGGGTGTAACTAAGCACCTTATTGTGTTAGTAGACAGATACTCGAAATGGCCAGAAGTAGAGATCTGTGAGACAGTGGACTCGGATGCAGTCATCAAATTCCTCACCAACACCTTTCTGAGAGAAGGGATCCCGAAAATCCTCACCAGCGACAATGGGCCCCAGTTCACGTCGGAGAAATGGACATCCTTCATCACCAGGAACGGGATCCAAGCTAAACACACCCCGGTGTACCACCCAGCCGGCAATGGCCTGGTCGAACGGTTCAACCGAGTGATCATGGGCTCTATTCAGGCAGCCATCAGTGCGGGCAAGAACTGGGAGACGGAAGTCAAAAACACAGTCTGGGCGTATCACATCACACCCACCCTCACGGGATACAGCCCATTCAAAATCCTGAGAGGCAGGGAACCGTTCACCAGAGACAACACAGCCTGGATGATCATGGGACTCCAAAGCAAGTGGTCCCCAACATAGTAAAGGCCCAACAAATCTACAAAGCCCACTACGACAACAGGCACAAAGTGCAGGACGTCACGTTATCCGAGGGCGATTGGGTCAGGGTGAAACGTGGCCATCTGGGCAAAAAAGGAGACAGCAAATTCAGCAAGCCTCTACAAGTGATGGAGCTCTACACACGCTCTGCCCTGCTGAGCGATGGAAAGGTGTGGTCACAAGCCAGAATGGTGAAATGCAACAAAGGCCTGGACTGGGGCAAGGAAAGCACCACCACAACCACCAGCTGGGATGAACCGACGACAGGCTGCGACAATGAAGAAAACACCCAGGAAATGGAAGTAAGGAGGACTGACGAAGGAGGTGCACCGACCTATACAGCCAATGCCTCCGCAGATGGGAGTGGGGAAGGCACCCCGCAACAAAGGCCGCGCCCACACAGTCAAGGCACTGACAAAGCCAGTGCCATGCAAGGACCTCCCTCTCCGTCCGGCGATGGCCTGGAAGAGAGCATGGAAGAGACTGAACCCATCATAAGGGGAACTCAGGAGGTCCGAACACCACCCAGATGCACTTGCAGAGGCCAGACAGTGGTGTTACCCAAACGGTTTGGTGAATTCCAGATGTAACTCACCACCTATCTCTCTCTCTCTCTCTCTCTCTCTCTCTCTCCCTTTCCTTCTCCCCTACTCTTGTAGGACCTGCATTGTGCCTCCCTGAGGCTCTCATGAAGTTCTATTAGTTTATTGTGTTGCTGTTAAGGGGGAAGATGTGTAGTGTCGTGGTCTAGTCCTTGCCGCCCATGTGACCGCCGCAAGGCATCGCGGGAGTGACGCGGCGGCCGGATTACGATCGCGTCACGAAGTGGGTAATGGTGGCGCTCTCCCTCTCACATATATGAATAAAGTGCACAGTACAAGCACCCTGCGTCCCGCATCATCTTTACCGGCGGGGGGGGGCCATCCTACAATTCAGCAGCCTATTTGTCGCACACTCTTTTATTCTGACGCCTCTGAGGGATCATACCCAAGTGCTGTCTGCATTCAGTCAAATTGTGCATTTACCTTTGGAGCTGTATTCGTTTGCCCAGTTGCGATGTTTCTTTTTGTCTATCGCAAAAAAGCACACCTGTTCTGAATGGAAAATAACCTTCAAACCTACTTTTAGCAGAAAAAGTAAATAGAGGTTGTATTGCTGCAAAATCCCACAGATGTCTCCGCTCATCATTTCGCATTCAAAGTTGGTGCAATGGAAGCCAACTGGGATATGATCTTTGGCACACGATTATGAATGCAAAATGAATATGGAAAATGTGGATTCTGGTGAAGCAACCATTTTAAGATCTTTGCTATGTTGAATTCTGAGGTGCGGAAAAGATCAACAAACCTCTCTCTGTTTTCACAAGCAGTTTTCCCAATAATTCTCTTTATAAGGTCAAGTCTTTACACGTTGTATTTATTTCAAAGATTGATGTATGTCTTTTATAGTCTACATCAAATAAATAGCATCTTAGAAAACATATTCGAAACTTGCTTGCCAGGTTTACAGCACTATGTGATATTTATTTTGCAAGCCATTTCATCAGATGGTTTAGCTTATGGCTCGTCACAAGTCCAATAAGTGAGAGTAAGACATTGTGCTATTTCATTTTTAAATGCTGTCATAAATACATCTAATTGATTTTGTAGAGTTGTTTTTTTAGGTGTTATGATCAACAACTGTTGTCTCTATGTTTTCAAAAATAGCACAGGAAAATATGAAATTGTGCCAGGTTATAGGTTACTTTTCAGTTAAGATTAATCCATCTTTTAGCATCTGCTCAAAACGTCTCAGACCTGATCAAAATGCAAAAGGTCTAGCTAATTTAACAGTTTCACTTTGTCAGCTCTGTGGTTAAATGACATTGAGGTTTGTCTAGGCCTGCCTATAAAGGTAGAAATTTAATCCATTCAAATGCCCATGTATGAGAGCAGTCTCTGTACAATGCAGTCTAGAGGCCTATCTATCAAAGTTTTGCATTGCCCTTGTGCCACACAAGGTAATGCAAGGTTGACGTAAAACCTAGGTGAGATTTACCAAGCCACACAAGGCCACCTTCCGTGGCCCTGCGGTGCATGATAAATCTGGAGTAACACAAGGCAGCACAAGTCCTTGATTGCGTTACACTCTGCCCCAGGGAGGGATTCCATGGGGAGCGTGGCTGTTCCCACGCATCCACTCATGGATTTTGGCGCATTCCCAGATTTACCATGAGTGATAGTCCTGGGAATGCGTAAAAAATGCTAGGCTTTCCCAAGCAAGGCATAACAAGGGGAGATATCTTTATTTTTTCTTGTTTTCCCTCTTTCAGAATGCAGCACACATAGAAAGAGGAAACAAAACTTAAAAGGATTGTTTTGTGCAAGAAGTTGTCCCTACCTGCTCACAAACAACCCTGCTTGCAGCGCAGTCACCCTTGACCACTTCCCCAACCACTGGCATTAGAAACTTGCACCTGAAGGCTTCCTAGTGAACTTGGTGCAAGCGTGACAGCGTTGGTGCTAAGCAGCCAAAAGTGGGCCCGCGCAAGGAGAGAACAGGAATGTGCCATACCATGATATATATGGCACATTTCTGCCCTCTAACTTTCATGCAGAGCAGTGCAGCAGAGTGTCTTACTGCATTGTGTTGCATGAAATTAAATCATAAATATGGCCCCTAATGTTTATCCCTTTTGTGAAATAATCATCTCTGAAAACCATGCTTCTGCTCCATCTTTTTGTTCATGGTCAGTTTCTTAAAATCACAGTTTCATTATCATGATCCAAGTAATAGGTTATATTTTCTTATGTAACTTAACTTCCTTGCACCTTTTGGGGAGCAGGGAACTGCACTGGGTTCCAGGTTTGACCCCTCTTACGCAGACCTATTCATGGGTTGGTTTGAGAGGGGGCATGCCTGTTTCTTTGAAGCCTTGGAATGGACCCAATATATTAATTTCTGGGGCAGATATATAGATGACATTATTGTCATCTGGACTGAAACACACAAACAAATGATAGAGTATCACAAATATTTGAATAGGAATAGTTACATTGTTACACTGACGATGACCTTCCACAAAACACAGATTTAATTTCTGAACTTAGGCTTCTATATCTCTGATCACAAAATCCAGAGCACCTTATATTGAAAACTGACTGCTGGTAATAGTAGAGTACTGGCTACAAGTGCACACCCTTGGAGTACTATTAAGGCCATCCCCTATGGGGAGTTGCTCCGTATTAGGAGGAATTGTAGTGAGGAGACTGATTGTGAACATAATCTTGATCTGACTATTAACAGGATGACGCAGAGAGGATATAGTCCTAAGGTCTTGGAGAGGACAAAGGGTTAAGATAATTCCAAGACAGGAACTTATTAAAACTAAGAAGGAAAAAAAAGAA
This sequence comes from Calotriton arnoldi, assembly GCA_963921515.1. NCBI lineage: Eukaryota > Metazoa > Chordata > Amphibia > Caudata > Salamandridae > Calotriton > Calotriton arnoldi. Next base: position 586,784 of record CAWUFW010011325.1, read on the forward strand.
ATGGTCGTATAGCATTCATCACTTCCTACAACACAACTAGCTAACAGATATGGCAAATTCTCAATAAACATTGGGATCTTCTTTTCACGGTATCGGGGTTAGCAACTACTCTCACTAAAAAACCTTTGGTGACCTATAGAAGAGGCCATACCATTAAAGAGATAGTTAGTCCCAGCTATATTGTTCTTTGCAATAAGAAGAAGACAACCCGGATACCAGATCAGCCATTAGGTTTCAATACATGCACAACATGTTCTATGTGTAAGTTGGGTATGACCAAGATCATTTTCTTTAAGTACAACACAAACTATAACCACAACATAATGAAGTTTATAAACTGTCAAACCAAATTTGTAGTATATGTTATTTGCGGTTCTGATAAAATCTATTGTGGGATTACTAACAGGGAGCAGAGGTTTCGGATAGCGGAACATGTGAGAGAGGGTCATAACAAGGATTCCTCCTACCCATTAACATTCCGTGATCGCACAGTAAGGGATAGGGACATATTTTCCTTTCATGGGATGGATGCAGTAGCGGCCCGTGGTGGGAGTGCTGCCGGGGGGTGACGTGGGGCGGGGGAGGGGCAGGGTGGGTGGTAGTAAAGTACAGAATACGGCCGAATAGAGGTAAGTAAACATATAAATAAATAAAACGAATTTCATTGCACGCGCTGCATCGCATTTGGCAATGCAGCGCGCGCAACGAAATTCGTTTTATTTATTTATATGTTTACTTACCTCTATTCGGCCGTATTCCATACTTTACTACCCCCCACCCTGCCCCTCCCCCGCCCCACGTCACCCCCCGGCAGCACTCCCACCACGGGCCGCTACTGGATGGATGTAATTTCCAGTGATATATGAGGTGGAGATCGAGAGCGTCTGCATGGACAATGTGATGCTAAGTGAATTTGCCAGCAATATTTGCTTGGAATAATATCTATTTTTAAGATGATATAAGAATGTGTGTAAAACAAATACCAGTTCATTATGAATATATACTCCTTAAGTGATAAAATAAACACACTGGTCTTTCAGGTCTTTATTGCGAAATATTATGCCCTTGGACGTATGAGATAGTTCTCCTTTCCAAAATTGCTGCCGATGTATCTGGATTTGGAATTTTGTCAGCAATGTGTGCTTGGAATAATATTTACTTGCGAGATGATATATGTGTGTGTGTGTGCAACAAATATTAGGTCAATATATACTCTGTAGGTTAGCAGTGGTGTAACGAAAGTTTAAGGGGCCCCCCTGCAATGTGCATGGAGGGTCCCCCGCTCCAGATTTAATCCGGAGCACTCAGGCCTGAGTACTGTGCTGAGGGGGCCCCCTGCAGCTCGGGGCCCCCCCGCACCATGGGGTATGCGGGGACTTGTGTTACACCCCTGTGTAAGTGACAAAATAAAGACACTGGTCTCTTAGTTTAAATTCACGATAAGCGAGGATGAGTGTACTACCTTTTTAACAAGGCCACTGCCGTACTATGAGTGGGTACTTGCTTAACCCTGTCATAGAACAACTTCCGGGCTATTTCCTATAAATTTGAAAGGTACACAATATAGCACCCATTTGACAAGCGACCAAGAATGTTCATGTTACATGAGGTTACAAGGTAATGGGGCCAGAAAGAAAATAATGTACCTCACATAATTTTCAATATGTCTTCGGTATTTGTTATATCTTCTTGGCAGTATGTTTGATTGAAAAGTACCACAGGAATGAAATAGCCGTCAATACAACCAACTGTTTGGGGGAGGATGAATCAATAGGAGGCTTTTGTGACCCTTTCCAAGACGGCTAATCAAATGTTTCGGCCCGCGAGTGTTATTTTTATAATGTTTGTCTTTTGGTTTGTTGGTTAATTTATTGATTATATCACAATTGGTTCGTTGGTTGTACACACGAGCGTGAATGAAGGGGTTGCTAGTGCAGTTGAAGGGATGTTGGAATAATTCTGTAGTTATATTATTAATTATGTTTTGGGAATCTGTTCAAGATAGCCAGCCATTTCCTGGTCCTCCTAACACACTATACATATTTTCCCGATATATCCTCAGAGATACCAATTTTCTCTTTCCACTTCACTGACCAATGCTACAGATTATCTTTCATCAATGAGTTGAAGAGGTTATAGATAACCTGTATTAACAAGTCCCTATTCTCTACCAATTTCTCCACTTTAGCATTTCCGGAGAATCCTATTGGTCCGCGTCCTTTCTTGGCTAATTTCAAGGTATTTGAAGAAATCCCTCCGATCTATCTCAAACATCTCTTTAAGATCCTCAAAGGAGACAAAGTCCTCCAAAGAATAGAAGGATCCTAGTTTAGTCAAACCTGCTTACCCCCATTTTTTAGTCATTTGGTCCTTAAAAATTCCTGGTAGATTTGGGTTATTTGTTAGTGTGTGTAAACATTTAACCTGCTAATACCAATTACTCTTCGGACTGTTTTCCACACTTTAACAACCCCCAGTAGTGTCTTAAAGCAAACTTTTTTATAATGATTATCGTTTAGATATCGCCATAGCCATCCCCAGGCGTCTTCCCCAATACAAGTTCAAGGGCAGGAGCCCTGCTTAGTTTTCAATGCCAGGCGCATCTATCCAGCATGTGGAGGAGGGCACATATTGCAATGTACCATGTGTCACTGCCAACACCAAAGAAATTGTTTCTTCTTAGACAGTGGTTCTTAACCTTTTGATGTCTGTGGACGCCCGCTTAAATATTACTGGAAGTCTTACACTGAATCATTATTTGAATTACTGAACAACTACAGAAGGCCCGATATACAAAGGTAAACTTAGACCTGAAGTCTAAGTTTAGACCTGAAGTCTAACTTTAGACCTAAAGTTTCAGGGCACGATTCACAAAGGTAAACTTAGTCCTGAAGTCTAAGTTTAGACCTAAGGTCAAAGTTTAGACCTGAAGTCTAAGTTTAGACCTAAAGTCTAAGGGCCTCATTTACTACAAAATGAAGCAGTGCGGTGCCACAGGCCATTATGCTGTGCTGAGCTGCATCATTTTAAGAGCACAGGGATGCATCGTATTAACAACAATACAACCCATCTGTGTGCTTACCGCTGCGCTGGTGCACAATTGGCGGCCATGCGCCTGTGCAGGCACCCTTGCGTCATGATGCAGGATTGCCTGCGTTGTGGGGATAATTGCTTTTGTGCAGGAAGGGAAACCTTCCTGCACAAAACAATAATTGATGGCATTTTTCTCTTTCTATGCATGCTGCAGAATGCAGCACACATAGAAAGAGGAAAAAACAAGGAAAAATTAAAGTATTTCTCCTCATTGTACCACTCCTACTCCTCCCCTGGGGGGCGTAGGATTCTGCCGCATTCCCAGCTTTACAAAACGTTGTAAATCTGGGAATGTGTCAGCTTCCATGGATGTTGCATTGGAACACCCACAGCAACACCCATGGAACGCCCCTTTCACGCAGAGTAATGCGTGAAAGAAGCCCATATTTACAAGGCCATGAAAAGTCATGCAGGGTTACTTTACGTGGCCTTGTAAATATGGACAAGTCCATTGTGCCGTCAGTGCGTCAAAAAAAGCGACGCACCGGCGGCGCAATGGGCTTGTAAATGAGGCCCTAAGTTTAAGACCAGGTATCGTATTATAGAAGTACGCCGGGGGTGCAACAGGTGTTTGCGCCCGCTTTGCACGCCCCAGGGGCACTTTGGTATTACAGAAGTGGCCACAGACGCTTGTGCATCCCTTTCTGTAATTCCTCAAGAGGGCATTCCCTCATTTGCATGGGGGTGTTGCTCCATGCAAATTAGGGAATCTCTTTGCCTATGCACCCGCACCGTATTACAGACGCGGGTGCAGAGGCAAAAAAGCTCTCAGGAGGCACACTGACAGTGCGCCCCCTGATTGCAGCCCTCTGGTGGGGGGAAAAGGGGGTCCCATGGAAACCCCAGTCATTCCCTTTCATGCGGGTGCAGTCACTCACTGCACCCGCCTGCATGGGGATCTCTAATCTCTTCTAAAAGTCTAAAAGTGTGAAGTCTGTCAGGAGGCGGGACTCAGGGCAGAGGTCAGGAGGCGGAGCCACTGCTTACTTTAGTCGCATGGCAGCGCGGACGCGCAGCGGCGAGCAAGCACCCTGAACAGCAACGCTGCAACGGTAACAAAGAGCCCACGCTCTATCTAGCACACAGCACTTTACTTTACAGTGTGTTCTCATAAAGTTTTAATCAGCGGTATCGGCTGACTGCATTTTTTTAAACATTGTACGTGATTTAGTTGGGGGTGTTTTTAGAAGTAATTTTTTTAACTTAACTCACCAAAACCACACCTGCGCCGCTCACCTGCACCCCCGCTAATTTCGCCAAATCCCCGGTCCACCACGGAGTGTTCCGTTTGTGTGGAGGGAAACGGCGTCAGGAGGTGGGACTCAGGGCAGAGGTCAGGAGGCGGAGCCACTGCTAACTTTAGTCGCATGGCAGCACGGACGCGCAGCGGGCATACCGCTGGCGCGCTAAAGGCGCGCCTAAGACAAGCCCGTCTGCGCCCGTCCACGCCCTTCCGGGACGCCCGACAATGAGAAATGCAAACACTGTGTCAGCCTTATATCGGGCAGCAGAGAATGCCCTAACTGCACTTTTAAAGTGAGTTACTTAGTGCGGCAACCTACTAGTAAAGAGAAGATCACAGAGATAAAGCTACTCCTGATGAACTGCAGGTCCCTCCCAAAGCATTTCTCCGAAATCTATATCCTACTCAGTGAACAACAGCCGGAGGAGCTGTTCCTGACAGAAAGTTGGCTGCACAAAGATGCAGAACCAGACGTGGTACAAGCACTACCCCCAGGATATCACATACTTAGGAAGGACAGGGAGTTCCGGAAGGGCGGGGGGATTGCCATCATTCTTAAAGACCACGTAAAGGGAAGCATTGAACCTGATATTATTCAGGACTGCGAGAGTATGGGATTCGCACTCACCTTCACCCCCACATGCTCACTATCAGGAATTTTAATATACCGACCTCCGGGCCCATGTGGGTCGTTCATCGATTCCCTTACAGATACGGCGGCAACGAGGGCAAACTCGGCCGCTAATTTTATGATTTTAGGTGACCTCAATTTTCATTTGGAGGACTCCAATAAATGCGAGGTCCTTAGCCTTATACAAAACCTGCAGGCCTTACAACTTATCCAGAAAGTCACCAGCCCAACCCACGACAAAGGTCACTTACTAGACCCAGTTTTTTCAAATGAAGCCAATCTTTCTGTAGATAACCCTTCTCCAGTCCCTTGGTCAGACCACTTCTTAATCCTGATCATTTGGAAGGCATCAAGGGCTGCACCCAACGACCGGCCAACAAAGAGTTGGGAACGATCTTAGGCAAAACTAGACCCTGAAATCTGGTCTAACACACTGTCAATCGCCACCCCCAAAGGTGACCCCGATCCCAGTAAAGCTTACAATAACTTCAATGAATGGATCGAAACATCCTTGGACTTCATCATCCCATACAAATGGAGCTCAAAAAGACCCACAGAAAAACGATTCCCATGGTATACTCCCAAAATACGAGAAGTTAAGCAAAAATGTAAAAAACTAGAGAGGGCATGGAGGAAGGATTACTGCCCAGAGAAAAAACAAAAATACAGAGAGGTGATTAAAACTTACCAGATAGAAACTAAGAGAGCTCAGGCTCAATACTATGAGGAGAAAATTAACCAGGCAGCCAATGCCCCCAGGGAAATTGCCAGAATAGCAAAAAAGTTGTCACTCTGCCCCCAGCCAGAAAGGTCCGCAGAATTAGCACCTCAGCCCTGTAAGGAGCTGGCAGAATATTTTAATAAAAAAATCCTAGACATATATAACGCCTTTCCACCAAGCCCAGAGATGGAGAATCCTAGCACTAAATTGGAAAGTAATATAGAGGGATCGGATCCTCTGGCCGACCTCCCAACCCTAGACCTTAATACTCTCTCCAAACTTTTCACAACAGTCAAATCGGGAGCTCCCTGTGATCCAGCACCAGCGCATCTGTTACATAAAGTAAAGGAGATTATATTACCGGTATTACTGGAAGTTCTCAACTCATCCATAACTACCGCGATAGTACCAACGAGCTGGAAACACGCCATGGTTAAAGCACTTATAAAAAAAGCCCAACATCAACCCAGAAGCCTGGAGCAACTACCGTCCAGTTTCGCTACTCCCCTTGACCAGTAAAATCTTAGAAAAATATGTAAATAAGATCCTTACTAGCTACCTTGAATCCCACAAGATTTTACATACCTCCCAGACAGGATTCAGACCTAACCATGGCACAGAAACAGCCCTACTAACAGTCATGGAGGAATCACGAAATGTCCTTGATCTGGGAGACACAGTGGCAATCATCTTGCTTGATCTAAGTGCCGCATTTGACACTGTAAATCATGATATTCTACTAGATAGACTTAAGGAGGTGGGAGTGGCAGGCAACGCTCTTTCATGGTTCAAGTCCTTTTTAACAGATAGATTCCAGGTATTCGAAGGCAGGCATACCTCAAAAAAGATACCACTAACTTGTGGGGTCCCACAGGGTTCATTGTTGAGCCCCACTCTTTTAATGTGTACTTGAGACCTCTGGCTGAGTTAGTCCTCCCTTATGGGGTCCAGATAGTGACCTATGTGGACGACACTCAGCTGGTGGTAACCCTCAACCACCCTAAGAAGAGCGCAGTCGACCTTGAAGCGTGACTTGGAAAGGTGGCAACCTGGATGGACCAATCATACCTCAAGCTTAATGGGGATACGACTGAGCTAATGATTCTTGGCAATATCACAAATAGGCCCTCAGATGTGAAATGGCCAAACTGCTTGGGTCCAGCCCCAATACCCAAAGAAAGGATTAAAAGCCTAGGAATATGGCTGGACAGGTCACTTAAACTTGACCACCAAGCGATACAAGTAGCGGCTATATGCTTTGGAATCCTAAGGCAATTGAGGAAAATATTGCCTTTGCTCCCGGAAACAGCACGCAGAACTATGGTACAAGCATTAGTACTCCCCCGGTTGGACTATTCCAATTCACTATACCTTGGCACCCTGAATTCCACAACAAGGAAACTTCAGGTGGTGCAGAATTGCCCAGCCAGGCTGCTACACAACATTCCCAGAAAACACTTGGCTAAACCAGCACTGAAGGCATTACACTGGCTACCCATTTCAGAACGCATAATGTTCAAATCACTCTCCATTGCACACAAGATCCTCTGGGGTACAGGTCCTAAAATTAACCGCTCTCTAATATCCTTTCACCGACCCTCTCGCAGCCTGAGATCAGCCAACCTATTTCAAGCAAAGGTTCCAAGAATCCTGAGAGCACGTTCAGGAGGTCGTATGTTCGCATACAATGCATCCATTCTATGGAACACACTTCCAATCCAGATTAGATCAACGACCCACCATTTTACATTCAGGAAGCAACTAAAGACGTGTCTCTTCCAGAACTTGCAGTAAGATCGTTAACTGCTTGTGGGTGCAACTAGCGCTGGGATGGCTAAGGGTAGCCATGCGCTCTATCAAGAATGAATTAATAATAATAATAATAATAAAAACACAGGGAGGCTTCAAAGCAGCCACTCCATTTTTCACCTGAATGCGCTGTCCTGGGGGAAGCACGAGTTTGCGGCTGCCCTGGTGGCAGCACATTCACCCTAATACAGCGCATTTTCCTTGATTGTGCTGGGCGCACCTTTTTAAAAGGTGCAGCCGGCGCAATCAAGGAAAATGCACCTTATGTATATTATGGCCCCTGAAGTCTCTAAGTTTAGACCTAAAGTCTAAAATTAAACTTCAAGTCTAAAGTTAGACTTTAGGTCCAAACTTGGACTTCATATCTAAGTTTACCTTTGTGAATCGGGCCCTAAGTTTAGATCTAAAGTCTAATATTAGACCTGAAGTCTTAGTTTAGTTCTGAAATCTTAGTTTAGTTCTGAAGTCAAAGAATTCCTCTATAAATAAATACACAGCTAACTTTTGCCAGTTATCATTATTTACTTTTTCACTTTTTAAATACAAGTCAACAATATGTGTTTAAATCTTTTAGTGAGTGCGTCAACAACATATACAGACATACTCTGGTTTTTTAGATTAGACTTCAGATCTAAAGTTAGACTTCAGGTCTAAAGTTAGACTTTAGGTCTAAACTTAAACTTCAGGTCTAAAGTTTTCCTTTGTGAATCAGGGCCTGAGTCAAGACTGGAAGCCGGGGACACCGGTTTAACGTTTTTAATGATTGAACCACAAAACAATACACAAGAAAATACATCAACAAGCATTCATCAAACAGATATACAAATAATGTAATATTTTATTTACTTAACAAACAAATATAAAAAGAAATCACAATTTTAGTTTTAATGGAAGGTTGGAGCTTTTCTACATTGAATAGAGGCCACTCATTGTCCATGTTATATTCTGTTTGGTGCACTTGTACTGCTCCCACGAATCAACTCGAGAATACTGACTTAATTTTTAGCCTCCAGTTTCAAATTCCTTCACAATTACTGAATGATTTAAAATTTTCAATTTCATATTTTGCTTATTTATTTCTATATACTTTGTTAATCTATTAATATTATTTAATATTCTAAGTAGTTGCGGACACCCTGAGTAGGCTTTGTGGACCGCCAGGGGTCTCCGGACAACAGGTTAGGAATCACTGTAAGACATTGATAATGCCTGCAAGATGATTGACAGTAGGATGTATATACTAATTTCAGACATGTTAGCCTGTATTGGCATTATCATGTGTGGTGCAAAACTCTCCCCACACCTCCCGGGCTTCCTATATAGAGGAGGTATACATCTGGTTTAGCTCCTTTCCTTTCCAAACAACCATTTGTAAATGCTTTGTGTACTTCCTGCATGCTGTTGACACTCTTGTGTACCCCATCCCTATGACACATGGCTACTAAGATCCATATCTTCTCTGTGCATTCATGTGCACAAAGAATATTTCTGGTCAGTCTAGCGCCTTGTCCATGCCAGAAAGCCATTCCTTGTGTCAGTGCTTGTGCATATCTTGGCGTTGACTGGTTGGTACATATTGACAAAACGTGCGTCAGTGTATCAGGCAGACTGTACAGTGCAGGAAGTGGTTCGAGTCATAGATCCAAATGAAGAGCACTCCAAGAGGTTGGCAAGCTCCACCTGGCATAACCGGGGAAATCTATAAGTGTTTTACATTAGTGTTGCCCATTGTGAGTCTGTGGAGCTACTATAAAAACAATATGTTGATGAAGCAGGGCTTATCTGTTTCATGTCTCTTTGTGTGTGTGTATAGGTGAATATGAGAAATTGGATTATTGGCAAGGGTGGTGAAACACTTTTTAATCAACAACCACAATCCTCATCATTGTGATCACTAAATTAACCTGTGCTTAACCTTCTGGTAGCTTGGCATAAAAGCAGTCAAACTTAACTCAAGGGCAATGGGCCTAATTTACAAAGTGCCTCCGCACTCGTGGCGGAGGCCCTGCAGTTGTGGGGGAGTCTCCACTCTTACGTCAGAACCCCCTTGTCGTGTAGCTCCTATAGTACCCCTGCAGGACCTGCGCGTTTAGATAACATATACTGTGGGCTTGGTGGCAGACTGACTCCGTGCACCCCCACCGTATATGTTAGCCTAGTTTTGCATTAGCTAGCTCGCAGTGCCACTAGTGTCTCCTCTTACCGGGGAGAGATTCGTTTCTGGCAACCTTAGAACATGACAACCCTGATTCCCTCAGAATCGTGGAAACAATATACTCCCTTTCGCTCAGTCACTCGTGCTCACTTATTCGGTTTGTCTCAGAGAGTTACACAGAATGAACAGTCAGGCGTTTCAATAAGTATTTATTGAACAGTTGTTATTCTAGTGTAAAATATATGTACTGCGGTAACCAGCAGACAATAGCAGAGATATATTATCAGCAGTACGATAAAAGCAATGGGATAGAACAGTTCTACCATATTGCGATAATCATGAGTACATACATGGATATAAAAGCATTATGCAAGTGCGTGTACTCCTACGATGCCTACCTAGATGTACTTGTGTGTACCTAGCATATGTGTGTAGGTCTTAGAAGCTAAGAGCCAAGAATCCTCCTAGGATTTAGTCGAACCCCCATACCTGAATAGAGAGAGTGTGGGACCACGTCCTGGTCTCGAGTTGGACACCCTTTCCGGGTTGTGTCAGACCACTGTCAGCTTGAGCGACTGCATGCAGGAGCCTCAGCGTCTCTGGTCAGTGTGTCAGCATGGAAGTCTCGGTTCCCTCTATCTTACCGGAGCAAGATGTGGTGTATTTATACCCTAAAGAGTCTCGGTCCTCAGTATGGTTTGTATTGGACATGAGGAAGACGTCAGGGGTGAACTTTGTACATACATATTATGCCGGTGGTGTATTCTTAGAAAGCCATGCATAATTAATGAGTACAGTGTGGGCCTGTGTTTGGAAGAACCCTGCTGTATTCAAAACCACAGGATAGATAACGTTCAGCCCTCAGAGCTCTTTGTGTACTAGCTGGGACCAATGTAGGTGAAAGATCATGCCTATATAAGGAGTCATACTATAATAGGACATGTACAGTTGTGACCATAATTGGGCATATGCGGCCATGACCATAATAGGGCAAGTACGAATATGACCATATTAGGGTAAATATGATTACGTCCATTTTAGGTCATGTACGAACGGGTGTACATTAGGGCATCTATGCGGGATATAACACCCACTCCTCTTCCGAACTGTATAAAAATGACCATACTTAAAATCTGGACAATTTAAAAACATTTTTAAAAGGAAGTAAAACATGGTTCTAAAAAATCGTTAAAAAAAATATTGGTGCTTATAAAAAAATGTATAAATCCAGCTTTTCTAGTTGCCACTTAAAAGTCAATATCGTCTCTCTATAGAAGTTGTATCACCATAAGCAGGAGAAGGCCATGCTTTTCTCATGCGAAAGTGTCAATGTAAGAAAATGTTCCAAATTTAGATAGTTTATTTTGAAATGAGTGAAGAAGCCGAATTCTTTCCCAGGACACGATGAGCCAATTCAAGATTACGCGTCCTGGCTGGGAAGCTCAATATTATCGGTGCCAGCTGCTGTAGATGACAAATCCAACGCCTCACAGAGAACGTCAATCGCACATAGATGGAATGTAGTACTGCCAACAGTCGGTGCTGCGGCAGCTTGTACGGCAGTTGTAACCTGGGTGCCTTTGGAAGAATCACCTAACCCAGCAGGAGCAAACGGCACCTGTGGATTCTCCAGGAATGCGTTCATCAGAATTGGAAGCCGCTGAGGACAATGCAGAGCGTGGGTCTTTATGGGGTTCAGCATTGCATCCGTGTCCGGAGGCGCATCCGATGGAAACATTAGACAGAGATCCAACGTGCATTCATCTCCACAGAACAGGCATCGAAGAACAGGTAAGATGCAGTCTACCCAGACTGGTCTAAATGATAGAAACCAGGAGGCATTGAGTTCTCGCAGGCAAGAAATGCCTTGAAGTTGTACCATGCGTTCACGGTATTTCCGCTCCAGGAGCGTGTTCACCATTCCCTCGGGAAGTGGGCCGTCCATTGCGTAGCAGCAATATTACAATCAGGATTCCTGCGATTAGGAACAGGATGAGCGGGAATCCTCCAAATACGCTTCCCAATACGGAGTGTATAAAATTTGGGATTACTCCGAGGACTGTCTGAAAGGTGCTTAACAGTCCGGACCCTATGGTCTTAAATAGGTGTACAATTCTGCTCGTATCAGACATATTGAAGATACGTCCCACCATTTCTGCGAAATGAATGGGGCAGTTTGTACGTATGAGTGCCTGTATCTCTGTCGAGGTCCTTGCAACTTGAAGTTCATAGGTTTCTCGAGCGGAGGTTAAGGGCACGGGTTGCTGTAAAAGCATGGCTTTCAATCTGCTCAGAGTATCAAACTGTATAAAAGAAACATTCAGCGAAGGCCATAATGGCGCCTCCCCGACTGTGTTCAGTGGCGGAAACAATACTTGCATACAGCAAGTAACCCTGGAGTTAACAGTGACTAGATATGCGAAGCCCGGAAGCATCCCACAGCAACCTTGATCATTTAGCATTAAGTAACTCCCATTCGAGAGCAGCTGGAAAACCGGCGTGATCATGGCCACACACTTCTCGATCCCCATTCCGGCATTGGTATCTATATGGTAACTCCCAAGTTTCCTTGATGTATCCCTTACCCATTTTCACATATTTGCCTGCCTGCCTTTGCTCAAGGCAATATTGAAACTGAAACGTAGTGACCGGCAGAGTGATTTGGCCATGAATTAGCCATTCTGTTGATGGTGATTCGGCTACAGTGAATGGTAACCTTTCCAGTTTCTCAATACGCAGCATTGTATATTTGGCTCCCCTCTGTGCCATTTCTGTCTGTTTATCAGTTAGATTGTATTCTGAGAACAGAGACGTGGTGTTTATAAAACGCCATGGCACATAGCCTGCATGCAAAGATTGCAGCGTCCAGCTTAATAACATAATAGAACGTAGCTGAGATTGCCCGTGTTGTAACAAGGCCAGATCTTGTTCTAATATGTCGATTGCCGAGGACACAATGTTGCCAAAGGAGTAAATCCTGGAGGTCAAAGTTGTTAACCCATTATCCACCACAGCTAATGCCTTTTCTAAGTTAATATGGTCTATTTCCCGTATCCTTTCTGCGGCCTCTTGTTGGGATATTTTCCAGTTTTCATTATAGTAGGCATAAAGGCCTGCATATATGAAACGTTTCTGACGTTGTTTCCTGGGACCTTGTAGAAAATCTCTAAGATCCATGTCAGGTGTGAGTAAGGTCATGTGGTGCTTTACTTCTGTCAGTGTTGAGGTCTCTAGCCAATCAAGGCACAACTTCCCAACACTATAGGATGTCACTACCCCTGGGTGTTGTCTTTGTACATAGCGTGGATCTGGCCTATGGATACTAAACCCTTTGGTTGTATTCATAAATCTCTGTTGACATTTGTTTGTGTCAACGGGCCAAACCAGCCATTCTGTCCAATCAGGATCTGATCTGTTGTACTGGAAAATGTCATCTAATCCTACCCCTTGTGTAGTTGAATTCTGCCCCCCACCCATCTGCAATGGTGTTGGAAACCCCGGTGTGTTCATTTCCTTGCCTTTGGCTAAACCAAGACAGGTTGTTTGTTGCACAGTTTCATTCAGAAATAAAATCTGCTGCGGAATGATGCATGCTCTAAAACGTGCTTCTATTCCCTGGACTTGCCAGTCCCTAGAACCCCAGATCGATTTGGAATCTATTGTGTCTTTCCATAGATCGAAACCCTGTTTAGACAACTGGTTCAGAAAGGATGCAGAGTAAATATGTTTGGTGTTTGTCAACATAATTTCCTGAGTTGAACTTTTCGCCACTTTATAATAAAATGACTTCGGGTCGGATGTGTTAAACCCTGAGAAGTATGTGAATTTCTGTGCAAATGCTTGTGAACTACCTTTCGGTGGTGTTGGGCAGTGTTCCCACTGGTGGTACTCAAATACATTTCTAGGTGTTATAGATTTGTGTCAGAAATGATGACCATATTGCTGGTAACAGTACAATGTATCATAGTCTGAAGTTCAAAACCAAAAAAGGGAAAAGAGAGGTAATTAAAGTAGAATCATCCTCCCAAGGAATGTATATAAACAATAAGATTCTACCTAGATCCTAATAATGTGTATTATTATGTTGAGAACAATTCTCGTGAAAGTGATTCAAGGTTCTTGTGTCCCTGTGTGTTGTCACGGGAAACACTCTGGGGCCAATTCCGATCTCGGTCGGAGGCGCACCCAATACCATTCGGTCGGGAAAAAAGCCATGCGAAAGCCTGTTTCCCGACCGATCCGTACAGTACACCGAACGAGCAAGTACGATGCGCACAACAGCAAAAAATCCGGCCGAGCCGTACTCACCCAAACCAGGTCCTGTTCTCCGACCGAGGCGAATCCGGAAACGCCGAATCGAGTCGCACGGAAGGAAAAATGCAGCCCCGTCCGGCCGGACAAGTACGATGCGCTTTCCGTACGCGCCGAACCCGTCGCTACGCACGGCACGTCAAAGCATCCGGGAGAGGCGCACATAAGCTCCGATTCGCGCCACAACACGATCCACGGCTCCGAGACGAACACGCCAGCGACGAGGATGAGGCGAAGCGACGAGGACGACGCGAAGCAACGAGAAGGACGAACGACACGAACCAACCATGAATCCCTTCGTCCCGATCATACCAATATTATACATTTACTACCGGAACAGGCACGGACGCGTACGGCGCAGAAGGTAAGCCAGACACCAACCACAAAACACATACAACACGTACACGACACATCACACACACACACGGGGATGCTGAATATACTTACACCAGCAACAGCAGCACCATAGGGGCGGGATGCCCATCACCAATGCCACATATGCACACAGGGGCCTGAATGCGCACCACCACCCCTACCCAGGGGTGGCATGATGCCTACCACTACTACCACCCTCACCCAGGGGGGGCAGGATGCCTACCACTACTACCACCCTTACCCAGGGGGGGCAGGATGCCCACCACTACTACCACCCTTACCCAGGGGGGGCAGGATGCCCACCACTACTACCACCCTCACCCAGGGGGGGCAGGATGCCTACCACTACTACCACCCTCACCCAGGGGGGGCTGGATGCCTACCACCACCCTTAGCCAGGGGGGCAGGATGCCTACCACTACTACTACCCTTACACAGGGGGGCAGGATGCCTACCACTACTACCACCATCACCCAGGGGGGCAGGATGCCTACCACTACTACCACCCTTACCCAGGGGGGCAGGATGCCTACCACTACTACCACCCTTACCCAGGGGGGGCAGGATGCCCACCACTACTACCACCCTCACCCAGGGGGGGCAGGATGCCTTCCAATACTACCACCCTCACCCAGGGGGGGCAGGATGCCTACCACTACTACCACCCTTAGCCAGGGGGGGCAGGATGCCCACCACTACTACCACCCTCACCCAGGGGGGGCAGGATGCCTACCACTACTACCACCCTTACACAGGGGGGGCAGGATGCCTACCACTACTACCACCATCACCCAGGGGGGGCAGGATGCCTACCACTACTACCACCCTCACCCAGGGGGGGCAGGATGCCTACCACTACTACCACCCTTACACAGGGGGGGCAGGATGCCTACCACTACTACCACCATCACCCAGGAGGGGCAGGATGCCTACCACTACTACCACCCTTACCCAGGGGGGGCAGGATGCCTACCACTACTACCACCCTTACCCAGGGGGGGCAGGATGCCCACCACTGCTACCACCCTCACCCAGGGGGGGCAGGATGCCTACCACTACTACCACCCTCACCCAGGGGCGGCAGGATGCCTACCACTACTACCACCCTTAGCCAGGGGGGCAGGATGCCCACCACTACTACCACCCTCACCCAGGGGGGCAGGATGCCTACCACTACTACCACCCTTACACAGGGGGGCAGGATGCCTACCACTACTACCACCATCACCCAGGGGGGCAGGATGCCTACCACTACTACCACCCTCACCCAGGGGGGGCAGGATGCCTACCACTGCTACCACCCTTACACAGGGGGGGCAGGATGCCTACCACTACTACCACCATCACCCAGGGGGGCAGGATGCCTACCACTACTACCACCCTCACCCAGGGGGGCAGGATGCCTACCACTACTACCACCCTTACCCAGGGGGGCAGGATGCCCACCACTACTACCACCCTCACCCAGGGGGGCAGGATGCCCACCACTACTACCACCCTCACCCAGGGGGGCAGGATGCCTACCACTACTACCACCCTCAGCCAGGGGGGCTGGATGCCTACCACTACTACCACCCTTAGCCAGGGGGCAGGATGCCTACCACTACTACCACCCTTACACAGGGGGGCAGGATGCCTACCACTACTACCACCATCACCCAGGGGGGCAGGATGCCTACCACTACTACCACCCTTACCCAGGGGGCAGGATGCCTACCACTACTACCACCCTTACCCAGGGGGGCAGGATGCCCACCACTACTACCACCCTCACCCAGGGGGGCAGGATGCCTACCACTACTACCACCCTCACCCAGGGGGGCAGGATGCCTACCACTACTACCACCCTCAGCCAGGGGGCAGGATGCCCACCACTACTACCACCCTCACCCAGGGGGGCAGGATGCCTACCACTACTACCACCCTTACACAGGGGGGCAGGATGCCTACCACTACTACCACCATCACCCAGGGGGCAGGATGCCTACCACTACTACCACCCTCACCCAGGGGGGCAGGATGCCTACCACTACTACCACCCTTACACAGGGGGGCAGGATGCCTACCACTACTACCACCATCACCCAGGGGGCAGGATGCCTACCACTACTACCACCCTCACCCAGGGGGGCAGGATGCCTACCACTACTACCACCCTTACCCAGGGGGGCAGGATGCCCACCACTACTACCACCCTTACCCAGGGGGCAGGATGCCCACCACTACTACCACCCTTACCCAGGGGGGCAGGATGCCCACCACTACTACCACCCTCACCCAGGGGGGCAGGATGCCTACCACTACTACCACCCTCACCCAGGGGGGCAGGATGCCTACCACTACTACCACCCTTACCCAGGGGGGCAGGATGCCTACCACTACTACCAACCTTACCCAGGGGGGCAGGATGCCCACCACTACTACCACCCTCACCCAGGGGGGCAGGATGCCTACCACTACTACCACCCTCACCCAGGGGGGCAGGATGCCTACCACTACTACCACCCTTAGCCAGGGGGGCAGGATGCCCACCACTACTACCACCCTCACCCAGGGGGGCAGGATGCCTACCACTACTACCACCCTTACACAGGGGGGCAGGGTGCCTACCACTACTACCACCATCACCCAGGGGGCAGGATGCCTACCACTACTACCACCCTCACCCAGTGGGGGCAGGATGCCTACCACTACTACCACCCTTACACAGGGGGGCAGGATGCCTACCACTACTACCACCATCACCCAGGGGGGCAGGATGCCTACCACTACTACCACCCTCACCCAGGGGGGCAGGATGCCTACCACTACTACCACCCTTACCCAGGGGGGGCAGGATGCCCACCACTACTACCACCCTTACCCAGGGGGGGCAGGATGCCCACCACTACTACCACCCTTACCCAGGGGGGGCAGGATGCCTACCACTACTACCACCCTCACCCATGGGGGCTGGATGCCTACCACCACCCTTAGCCAGGGGGGCAGGATGCCTACCACTACTACCACCCTTACACAGGAGGGGCAGGATGCCTACCACTACTACCACCATCACCCAGGGGGGCAGGATGCCTACCACTACTACCACCCTCACCCGGGGGGCAGGATGCCTACCACTACTACCACCCTCACCCAGGGGGCAGGATGCCCACCACTACTACCACCCTCACCCAGGGGGGCAGGATGCCTACCACTACTACCACCCTCACCCAGGGGGGCAGGATGCCTACCACTACTACCACCCTTAGCCAGGGGGGCAGGATGCCCACCACTACTACCACCCTCACCCAGGGGGGCAGGATGCCTACCACTACTACCACCCTTACACAGGGGGGCAGGATGCCTACCACTACTACCACCATCACCCAGGGGGGCAGGATGCCTACCACTACTACCACCCTCACCCAGGGGGGCAGGATGCCTACCACTACTACCACCCTTACACAGGGGGGCAGGATGCCTACCACTACTACCACCATCACCCAGGGGGGCAGGATGCCTACCACTACTACCACCCTCACCCAGGGGGGCAGGATGCCTACCACTACTACCACCCTCACCCAGGGGGGCAGGATGCCCACCACTACTACCACCCTTACCCAGGGGGGCAGGATGCCCACCACTACTACCACCCTCACCCAGGGGGGCAGGATGCCTACCACTACTACCACCCTCACCCAGGGGGGCTGGATGCCTACCACCACCCTTAGCCAGGGGGCAGGATTCCTACCACTACTACCACCCTCACCCAGGGGGGCTGGATGCCTACCACCACCCTTAGCCAGGGGGGCAGGATGCCTACCACTACTACCACCCTTACACAGGGGGGCAGGATGCCTACCACTACTACCACCCTCACCCAGGGGGGCAGGATGCCTACCACTACTACCACCCTCACCCAGGGGGGCTGGATGCCTACACTACCACCCTTAGCCAGGGGGCAGGATGCCTACCACTACTACCACCCTTACACAGGGGGGCAGGATGCCTACCACTACTACCACCATCACCCAGGGGGGCAGGATGCCTACCACTACTACCACCCTTACCCAGGGGGGCAGGATGCCTACCACTACTACCACCCTTACCCAGGGGGGCGGGATGCCTACCACTACTACCACCCTCACCCAGGGGGGCAGGATGCCTACCACTACTACCACCCTCACCCAGGGGGGCAGGATGCCTACCACTACTACCACCCTTAGCCAGGGGGGGCAGGATGCCCACCACTACTACCACCCTCACCCAGAGGGGGCAGGATGCCTACCACTACTACCACCCTTACACAGGGGGGCAGGATGCCTACCACTACTACCACCATCACCCAGGGGGGCAGGATGCCCACCACTACTACCACCCTCACCCAGGGGGGCAGGATGCCTACCACTACTACCACCCTTACACAGGGGGGCAGGATGCCTACCACTACTACCACCATCACCCAGGGGGGCAGGATGCCTACCACTACTACCACCCTCACCCAGGGGGGCAGGATGCCTACCACTACTACCACCCTTACCCAGGGGGGCAGGATGCCCACCACTACTACCACCCTCACCCAGGGGGGCAGGATGCCCACCACTACTACCACCCTCACCCAGGGGGGCAGGATGCCTACCACTACTACCACCCTCACCCAGGGGGGCAGGATGCCCACCACTACTACCACCCTTAGCCAGGGGGGCAGGATGCCCACCACTACTACCACCCTCACCCAGGGGGGGCAGGATGCCTACCACTACTACCACCCTCACCCAGGGGGGGCTGGATGCCTACCACCACCCTTAGCCAGGGGGGCAGGATGCCTACCACTACTACCACCCCCACTCATAGGATGGACAATGCATGACACAACCAGCACACCACAAACTAGGGAATGCAAGAAGAAGACATCCCCCCAACACCATGACAAGCGTGTGTAGACTGTGTCAAATGCCTACAACACCGAACATGACTTTGAACATACAATGTGACCCCCTAGCACATGTGCCACACATATATGTGTGTGGCACCCACAATGCAAGCAGGCCATGACCATTGTGGCAATGGGGTCCAAACCCCCATCATCACAGTGACCAAAATGTAAGTGTGGGGTCCATAGCTGAAGCACATTTTGAACATTGTGGCAATGGGGTCCAAACCCCCATCATCACAGTGACCAAAAGGCAAGTGTGGGGTCCATAGCTGCAGCACATCTTGAACATTGTGGCAATGGGGTCCAAACCCCCATCATCACAGTGACCAAAAGGCAAGTGTTGACAAAGTAAGAGGTGCAACTGCCAAACTGCATGGATGATTCCTGGTCACAGAACAACAAACACATCAGTGGCAAAGTAGTGTATGTGTCCCATTGCAACATAAATTGGGGGAGCCAAATCCTGCAGTGCAAATAAGACATAACTTTGGCCATGTGCAGACAAACAACACCCATGGGGGCTGACACCGTCAACAATCATCAATGACACAATGACAGAAGTGACCATCCGAATGCAGACCCACATATTTGCACCAATGGGCACACACATGCAGATACCCTGTGGAGACTGCAGATGTGAGGCGAACAGATACCATACCATGGCAGCAATGGGACACACATCACAATCAACAATTAGCAACAAATGAGGGCTCCCGTCCCATCAGCCTGGTCATGGAAGTGCCAACGGAATCATCAGCACAGATCCAACACACTTGTATAGCAATGTTGCACTGACAACACAGATGAGTCCTTCCCCATTGATGCCCAAACCTGCATGTTCACTGGAGATGGCCACACGGTCAGGGAAGTAGACGAATAGAACAATGGCAGGCACAACAGATGTGCAGGGGTGGAAGCCACAGATGTGAAGTTGCCAATCTAAGTAGGAAATCTCATTGCCAAATACTGAACACATGACACCCTCAGATGCTGCTATGGATGACATGGATACACCACAGGATAGGACACATAACCCCTGGACCACATGGGTTCCTGCACAGTAACACTTCATAATCATGAGACCAAATATCACCATCACTGCAGCAAGGGCATTGTTAGCATCATCAACATCATGTACATCAGAAGCAAAAGCACTAGAGAACAGAAAGTTGCTTTATTCAGCATATGTGGCATTAAAAGTAGAAGTCCGGTAGAACATAAACAAAGGCCAATGGCCAGTCCATCAACAAAGTCACAAGTGGGTGACAGTGGCAGATGCCACCCTACACATGCCTGCACAAAACCAGGGACAATCCACTAGGAGGGTCAACCGGGGGGTAGGCCAGGCACCGCAGGGACAGGATCAGGGCTCACCAGGAGGAAGCAGGGAAGGGGTGGTGGGTGCTGGAGAGCCACTGACAACTGCAGTGGAGGTGTCTGACATGGTGTGTGCCGGCACAACTGGGGTGCATGGCTCAGATGTTGTGGGTGCCGGCACGACTGCAGTGGACCCTGCAGATGGAGTGGACAGGTCCGCCACTGCAGTGCCCAAGTCAGACAGGGTGGTAGTGGACTCCACTGCAGTGCCTACCACCAGGGGAGGAGAATGGGGAACAGGCAAGGTGGGCTGGACAGAGGGGGAGGACACCCTCACCACATCAGTGGCACAGACAAGCGCAGCGGGGGGTGTGGTGCCGGGAGAGCAAGTGGCAGGGGGAGAAGGCCGGAGCCTCTTGGGGATGGTATATCTGTGGGTGGGGGAACCTGGGGCAGGGTGTGGCGGGGGCACCTGTGGAGTGGGGGCCTGAGGGATGGAGGAAGGTGACCTGGTGCTTGAGCTGCAGGGCGGCGGCGGGGTCTTGCTCTTACCACTCCGGGGGGACTTGCGGGTGGGGGCCTCAGTCTGTCTGCGCCTGGGGGAGGGTGTCCGGGGGCGAGGGGCACTCTGCTCCGTGTGGGGGCTTCCTCTTCCCCCTGGATGCTGGGGCAGCTGGATCGGAGGGGAAGAGGCCGAGGTCACTGAGGAAGAGGCGCTGGGTCTTTGGGGTTGCAGGTGAGGCAAGGGAGGGTGCTTTGGAGGGAGAGGCAACTGAGGACTGCGCAGTGCCCGTGGATGCGTGTGTGTGTACCAGGGCCCCATCCCCTGTGAGTCTGGTTTCAGTCCCCTGACTGTGCGTGCGTGTGCGTTTAGTTTGTGGCGTGTGTGTCTGTGTGCTGGATGTGTGTGTGCTGGTGTGTGCCTGTGCCGGTGTGTGTGTGCTTGGGACGGGCAAGGTGCTGGGGAGTGTGGACGGAGCAGAGGCAGGAGGGGTGAGGGACTGTCTGAGGAGGGACACTGCTGCCGTCAGGGAGGAGTCCATGGACCTGTTGCCCCTCTGTAGGTCAGACATGCCCGATGAGATGCCCTCCATGAACGACACCAGCTGAGTCAACAGTGCGGTGTGCGCATGGAGGACACTCAGCATGGCTGTCTGCCCTACATGGAGCTGGCGAAGGAGGTACACAGACTCCTCACTCAGGGCAGCAGGGGACACAGGGGCAGGGGGTGCGGTGCCTGGGCCAAAGGAGACACGCTCCCGAACATGGGAGCCTCCACGGACCTGGGGAATGGGAGCCGATGGGAGGGCGGTGGTGGTGCTGGTGGTGGCGGGGACAGCAACACTAGCTGGGGTGTGGTGGCTGCTGACACCCGCCTCCACAAGGGAGTCATCCTCCGAGTTGCTCTGGTCCTCAGCTGAGGTGGATGGTGCTGAGGATTCCTCGGTGTGGCTCCCCTCGCCCTCCGTGCCACTGGGTCCCTCCGACCACTCCTCGGCTGCTGACCCAGTCTGGCTCTCTGGCTCCTCCTGGTCCGTGGAGCTGTCCCCTTCCGTGGCCGTGGATGTATCTGCAAACAATGGGGAAACAGACAGACATCAGTCACCTGCACCAAACGCACACACCACTGTGAGCACAGCACATCACAGAGCAAGGCCTGGCATCATTAGTTGTACATTGCTAAAAGTGCCCTAACTGAACAGGAGAAGCCAATTGTCAGTCTGATGCCAAGCATGGCACTCACATCCCACATGGCCTTGCACCCATCTGTCTGGTGTCTGTTGGATTGCAACACCCCAGTGTGGACACATGCACCAAGTACACAGTAGTTGGACAGTGCAGAGGACACGGTGTGGACACATCACAGCTCTTGCCACTGAGTCAGTACAGGTTTCCGGATGAAAGGGATGCCCAGAGTCAAATAGGAAATGCATGTGATGCATACCAGCGACAGACACCATGATGCACCCATGTCCTGATAGCCAGCGCCACTATGGTGTGCATGTAGCACATGTCACTCCCCTGCAGGACCACAAATAAGTTGACACATGCCATGGCAGAGGCATGACTGTTAAGTCATACATCACTGTCTCAGTGATGTATGACTTGGCAGCCAGACAACAACACTATGCACTGTGTCACAATAGTAGGTCATGGGGAATGCAAGTCCTGGAGCTGCACAAGTGCACATGTACATCCCCCACACAACACATCATCTCAACCCTCATCTGTCCAGGTCACACCTATTGGACATATGGGAGACCTGTGACACTACCCTCTGAACCTGAGCCCCTCACAATTTGCTGTGAATGGGGAACAGCTGCCTGAACATCACATTCGCATACCCCAGTCTGCACGGGCAGCTGATCAAACACCTATGTGACACACAAGTATCGTCTCCTATGGTCACATCTCCAGGGGCATGCTGAGCCCCTACCAAGAAACACCACAGCAGTCCTGGCAACTAATCCACAGCACACTGACACAGAGGCAGACACCGGAGGGGTCAAATCACTGTGCACAATGTGTCAGCTGATACACGGGAGTGGGAGTACAGAGTGCATTGCATGGCCTGGAGTAGGCATGACTGTCCTGCTCCACATGAATGAGGGATGTGCCCTGGACAGTGGATAGCTGGCTATGTATGTGTGACACACGTAATCTGCACACTCCTGGGGCACAAACATTGTTCCCACCCGCTGCATGGGCGTGTGCCACATACCCCAGGCACATGTGGTGGCTCAGCTCAGCAAGTGGACCGCATATCAAAGCAACACGCAGATCACATGTCCAAACCCAGGCGTTGTGTGAACAATGGACCCACCCATGATGCCCACAACAGAGTTAGGGAAACAGATGCTGTCCCCCACCTTTAGTGAAGCAAACTGCAAGGACACAGTCCCAAGTGACACAATTCCCTGACTGTAAGGGCCACACCTGGGTATCAGATGAGCAGTGGGCAGTGCACAATAGAGGGACATGGCTCCTGGACAACATGACTGCTGCACTGTGGCAGTTGAACCAGGCCAGAGGAGGGCACAAAGCATGTAATACAGAGTTCACAGTGCAGTCTTTGACTCACCCCCTCCTTGCTGCTGTCTGGCCTTCAGCTGCCCATCCAGGTCTGGAAAGACCACCGCCAGGATCTGGAGCATGTGGGGGGTCAGGGTCCGTGTTCCGCCCCTCCTGCGAGGAGGCGACAGCTTCAGCTGGACCCGTGCAATCCTCCGGGTCCAGCCCCGAAGGTCCTGCCACCTCTTCTGGCAGTTGCGGATCCGGCGCTTGTAGACCCCCACGGACCGGACAGCCCGGACGATGTCCTTCCAGATTTCCTGCTTCCGATGGGCATTAACCTGTCAGGATGACAAAGTGAAAAGGCCATTACCACACATGCAACATATCCGTACATGACACAGTTGTATATACATGTCTCAATCACAGGGGCACATGATGTACACAGGCAGTGCAAAGCTGACCATGGACAGTTTGCCAGACGTCACTACATGGTATCATTGCATGGGAAGTAAAACCATGTTCAAATGCACTGTCACTGCACCATACCTGTCCAGTGCAAGTCACTACACACTATGGGGGGTGACAACTACTCAGTGAGCCTGCTAGCCAGTGGCGTGCAGACTCTCAGCCTTGCTAGTCAGACAAAATGCACATTCAGAAAGGCAGTGCACAGAACACTCACCTGCTCCCCTGGTGTCCCATACAGCTTGCTGTACTGTGGAAGTAGGCTGTCCAGCAGGGCCTGGTTCTCTTCAAGGCTGAAGGCTGGGGCTCTCTCCACAGTACGTGCCATTGCAGGGTCCAGAGGGGCAGAGACAGCAGCAGTGCAGTGGCAGATGTCGTCTTGGAGCATGTAGTGCAGGCAAGTGGGCTCTCAGGGGAACAGCCAGCAATATATATGTGCTGGAGAGGCAGATACTGTCCCTTGTGTCCAAAGTGATAGGTCCAAGTCGTTTGCATCTTCTGAATCTGGCCAATCCATGGAATAGCAGCACCAAAACACGCCCACAGCATCCTTCAAATCTTCAACTTCATGACATACATGATTTTGCAACATTGTTGTGGGTGACCAACTGATTTTCCAGCAACCGACTCGTTCGAAATTCGAAAACGCGTCCGTTGCCAGGCAAGCCCATTGTCAATGGGTGCGCACCGATCGGTCCATTGCGGTACAACGCGCACAGGGGTACAACGCGTACCCGCACACATTGAAAGCAATGGGCCGGCCGGAGGCACCGATCGGTCCATTGCAGTTCAACGCGCACAGGGGTACAACGCGTACCCGCACACATTGAAAGCAATGGGCCGGCCGGAGGCACCGATCGGTCCATTGCTGTTCAACGCGCACAGGGGTACAACGCGTACCCGCACACATTGAAAGCAATGGGCCGGCCGGAGGCACCGATCGGTCCATTGCAGTTCAACGCGCACAGGGGTACAACGCGTACCCGCACACATTGAAAGCAATGGGCCGGCCGGAGGCACCGATCGGTCCATTGCAGTTCAACGCGCACAGGGGTACAACGCGTACCCGCACACATTGAAAGCAATGGGCCGGCCGGAGGCACCGATCGGTCCATTGCTGTTCAACGCGCACAGGGGTACAACGCGTACCCGCACACATTGAAAGCAATGGGCCGGCCGGAGGCACCGATCGGTCCATTGCTGTTCAACGCGCACAGGGGTACAACGCGTACCCGCACACATTGAAAGCAATGGGCCGGCCGGAGGCACCGATCGGTCCATTGCTGTTCAACGCGCACAGGGGTACAACGCGTACCCGCACACATTGAAAGCAATGGGCCGGCCGGAGGCACCGATCGGTCCATTGCAGTTCAACGCATCACTGTACATGTGACTGGCATATGTCAGCATGCCTGTCTCAGATGGACATATGCCAGCCACAGATAGCTCCCAGGGAGTGAGGGGCACACCTACCACACGACAGCCTGTCCAAACTTTATCATAAGGCATGTAAGGCTGCATTTCCTATTGTGTGTATGTTGGTGTACATGTTGTCCTGTGGGTGTCACCTGTGGGCAGCCACCCCCAGGCTGTGCACGTGTTCATGGGGACAGGATCCTGGGTGTTACGTGTACGTGACCACTGTGATGTGCAACTGTTCATATCTGTGCATGTGCCATGGTCACATTTCACAGTGGTGTATGTGTATGTCATGTCACATACCCCGTGAGTCCCATGTGGGACGGTATGTTTGAGCCAGGGTGTCCCAGTGGCACAATAGTGATGGTCCTCCACAGTCTTTGTGCATGTGGTGTTTACAATGTCTCTGATTTCATGTGCACAATGGGAGACAGTCTCCACATCCACGTTGTGTGTGCATGGACTCTGATGTTGTGCGTGTGTGTCACAGACGTCCATGTCTGTCCTGCCGTGGCAAGTGGGGCCACTACCTGTGGGGGTCATGGTTGTTTTGCTGTGGTGTATACATGATACTCCATGTAATGCCAGTGTCCATGTGGCATTACAGGGTCCCTGGGAATGTACCTGTCGTTGAGCTGTGGTGCCTGGGGCACATCTGTCCTCACATGTCCCTGTGGGGGGTTATTGTGACACGGCAGCAGGAGATGGGAACTGTGACACGGCCTCATGATATCCAATGGGCCAACCTGGGACTAATTGATGCCACCTGTTGGACCGTGTTGACAGATGTTGGCCATGTATGTACCATACATGTCCTTCCGGTACTGCACACTTCATGTAGTTGTGCCTCATAATGATGTATGTTGGGATCTTGAGTGTGTTCAATGCCGCATATGTGGGGTGACTGACAATCTTGCTTACTTCTCCTCTGCACTGCAGGGCTCCTGCTGTCCATCGGCCATTCCCAGACCTGGCAACGATGGTGGAACGGGACAGCATCCGACGGTACCGCTTCACCAGGCAGCTGATTGAGGATTTGGCAGTGCAGTTGTCCCCACATTTGCAGCCTGGCCGGCCGTATCCTACAGCGCTGACCCCCAAGGTGAAGGTGATGGCAGCCCTACACTTCTTTGCCACTGGTACCTTCCAACATACTGTGGCGACTGCTGGTGGGATGTCACAGACCATGTTCAGCCGTGTGCTCCGCGATGTTTTGGCGGCAATGTTGCTCTTCCTGAACCGGTACATCTATTTCCCTAGACTGCGACGACTCACTGACGTGAAGAGTGACTTTTATGCCCTGGGGAGGATGCCGCATGTAATTGGCTCCATTGATGGGACACATGTGGCTTTGGTACCACCACAGGCCCAGGAGCAGGCCTACAGGAACCGCAAGCACTACCACTCGGTCAATGCACTGGTGGTGTGTCTTGCAGACATGACCATCACACACGTGTGTGCCCGTTTCCCTGGTTCAGCACACGATGCCTTTGTGATGAGGAGTAGTCGCATCCCCAGGATGATGGCACAGATGCAGAACCAGCGTGCCTGGCTTGTCGGTGTGTACTGACTTTGTGCCATTGTGTGTGATCTGATCTGTAGTATTCCGCCCACTGTTCCAAGTCAGCTAATGTGCACTTGTCTGTCCGTAGGTGACTCGGGATACCCCAACATGCCGTGGTTGCTGACACCCCTCAGGAACCCTGTGACACCTGCCCAGATGCGCTACAATGAGGCACATGGTCGGACCAGGAGAGTGATTGAGCGGACCTTTGGTCTCCTGAAGAGCCGCTTCCGCTGCCTGGACAAGACCGGAGGGTCCCTCCCATATGCCCCTGCGAAAGTGTGCAAGATTATCATCGTCTGCTGCATGCTCCACAACCTGGCAGTGCGGAAGGAGTTGCCTCTCATCCAGGATGACAATGACCAACATCCGCCACCTGTGGAGGATCCTGGCCTGGACCACGATGCCAGTGACGATGATGATGATGATGATGGTGATGGTGATGTCCGCACACAGCTCATCACCAACTTCTTTAGCTGAATGTGAGTATCCTGAGGTGTCATGTCAATGATGTGAGTTGGCATGATGTGTGGGTGGTGCTCTGGTGCTGTGGGAGTGTGTCCATGGGCCACTTGACTGGATGTGTGTTGCGATGTGTGCTAACAGGTGGGCTGTACTCCCCAACAGTGTTGACATGCTAACTTGGTTCTGGGTGGGTATCTTGTAACATGTATTGTGCATGTGTTTTGCTGTTCTGTCCTGTACTCCATTGCTTTTGACTGTGTGTCATTTCTGTCCTTCACAGGGTACTTTCAGATTCGTTTGGTCAACTGTGTCCACCGACGACGTGATTGCACATCCAGGCTGGTAGCTGTTGTGTCCCTACAGGTGATGTGCGCCACACCCATGGACTTCCTTCCGTCTACAGTTGTTGACTGTGTGCCCGCTGCCAGGTGGGGTTACCTTGCATCTGTAGTGGTTACGGCATGTTGCAACTGTGTAATAAACCTGTGCTTCACTTTGTGATGTGCGTTGTCTGTGGTCACATATTTGACTGCCATTTGCTTACTGCACCTGTGGGCTACTTGACTACAACTGGGAATGGGTGTGGTGTCTGTGCATTGCACCGTCTTCCCTGGCAACATCAGTGTAGGCAATGAGTCAGATGGCCTAGGTGTGTATGTGTCGTGTAGCCCTGGTGGTGTGTCTCCCTCATGTGTGTCACGTTTCCTGTACTCACATGCCTGTGTTGTCCTTGCTGTTGCAGTTCGCATACACAGTGTAATTTTGCAGTTCATCATCCCCATAACAGCACCCACGTTGGAATCACGACAGAGGCAAGTATGGTGTATTAGTGTGTTTATTGTGATACATTTGTGTTAATAGTGCATAGGATGGGTTGTGCTGTACATGAATCTTGCAATCCCAAGTTCCTAGGTGAATTGAAAGTCCGGGTAGACAGGATCCCCAGTATCGGGGCCACAGTTGTCTGACACATTGGTCCAACTTGTACTCCCCATGCAATGTGTGGGAGTAGTGTTGCCGTCAACAGGGTGAACAGTCTGTGCACAAAGGCGAACATCCAGAACAGGTTCAGGCTTCCTGGGAGTTGCGCTTGGCCATCGGCCTCTCACTTTTCCCTCCTCGGACGACCCCTCTTCTTGGGGGGGGCCCTCAAGTGCAGGCTGCTGCGGTGCAGGGGACTCTCCGCCAGAGTCCTCCTCCCTCCCTGTGGCAGTTGCAGTTTGTTCGGCACCAGATGTTGTTGGCACACAGGGAGGTGTGGACTGGTTGCTGTTCATCTGGCGGAGGCATTGTAAAATGTCCCTGTGCACCGCCGTCATCTCATGCAGTGCATCCCACTTGGACTCCACGCGGGACATGTGTGAGTCCACACGGGACATGTGTGACTCCACGTGGGACATGTGGGAGTCCAAGCGGGCATGATGGGCAGCCTGCTGCTGTTTAATGTCTCTGAGGAGCCCCACTACCTGGCTGAGCTCTCCGGTGCTGGACTGGTACGCATCAGCTATGCGTACCAGTTGTGGGTCATCATGCACACCAGCAACGTCTGCAAGCAGCGACCTCTGTCTCCCACCCCTCCCACCACCCCTGCTGACATGTGCAGTGTGTGCAGTGGCACGCACAGATAACCCTGGTCCACCTTGGGGGTTGGTGGTGGTGGTGGTGTCCATGGCCCCAGGTTGGTCCAGGGTCACTGTGCTGGTGTTGCTCCTTATTCTGTCCATGTCGGCAGGGATGGTATTCGTGGTGACAGTCGTTGGAGGGGTGGGTGCAGGGGGTGCAGCTGGTGGTCCTGCTGGTGCTGCAGCTGGTGGTCCTGCTGGTGCTGCATGTTGACTTGCACCGGATGTGCCAGGTTGTTCTTCATCGTCCGAGGAGGACAGAGGCTGTACGACGCCAGTGAGCTCGGCATCCTCTTGAGCCTGGGACTGGGACTCCTCAGCGTCTGCTGCTGTGTCCCCATCATCACCTGTTTTTGGGAGACACAAACAATGTATGTCATGTTTCTGCAGGCATCAATGGTTGACACACATGACAGTTGTGACTGTGCCTCTGGGTGCGGGCCTGTACATTGCATTGTCCTGAGTCGTCACAGTCAGGGGTTGATATTGGTGTGGCACATTGTCCTGCATTATTTGGGCATTTCTATGTATTTTCTGGGGTGTGAACATGGTCTGCATTGGTTGTGTTTGGTTGGCAGCCGGACCTCCTTCCCACCCACCCAGCCAGTCAGTTATCCCACCATGGAACGTGCTTGCGTTGCAGGGAGTGTAAGTTGTCTCTCAGGATGTCAGTCAGTGGTGTCCTGCTGTTTGTTGGTGCACAGTTGCCAGCAGGGCCTTGTGCTCCCCACAGCAGTAGCCAGTGTCCGCCATCTTGTGAGTCCTTCTCCACTCCCTGTGATGTGAGCATGGTTCAGGGTGGTGTTGATGGGACAGTTGTGGGGGTGACCAATATCAGTGACTACGACTCCCATCATGCTATTGCCTCCACCCCCTTCCCAGCATGCCCATGCTTCCTTCCTTTTGACTCTGCTTCCCTGTGGGGTGGGCTGGCTGTGCTGACAGGATGGCTGGGAGTGTTGTCCTGGCAGTTGTTTGGCTAAGAGTCCCAAGAGTGTCCCTGTGCTTCACACAACATAACCCAGGGTGGTGGTTCTTTGTGGGATCTTGTGTTAGGATGGAGGGCATTGCATTCTACCAGGTGGGTACTGTGGAGTTTGTGTTGGGGGGTGTGTGAGGGGAGGTGCTTGTGACTATAGTCAGTGCTGCAAGTCCCCCTTCCCACCCAGCCAGCCAGATATCCCACCATGGAACGTGCTTGCATTGCAGGGAGTGGAAGTTGTCTCTCAGGATGTCAGTCAGTGGTGTCCTGCTGTTTGTTGGTGCACAGTTGCCAGCAGGGCCTTGTGCTCCCCACAGCAGTAGCCAGTGTCAGCCATCTTGTGAGTCCTTCTCCACTCCCTGTGATGTGAGCATGGTTCAGGGTGGTGTTGATGGGACAGTTGTGGGGGTGACCAATATCAGTGACTACGACTCCCATCATGCTATTGCCTCCACCCCCTTCCCAGCATGCCCATGCTTCCTTCCTTTTGACTCTGCTTCCCTGTGGGGTGGGGTGGCTGTGCTGACAGGATGGCTGGGAGTGTTGTCCTGGCAGTTGTTTGGCTAAGAGTCCCAAGAGTGTCCCTGTGCTTCACACAACATAACCCAGGGTGGTGGTTCTTTGTGGGATCTTGTGTTAGGATGGAGGGCATTGCATTCTACCAGGTGGGTACTGTGGAGTTTGTGTTGGGGGTGTGTGTGAGGGGAGGTGCTTGTGACTATAGTCAGTGCTGCAAGTCCCCCTTCCCACCCAGCCAGCCAGATATCCCACCATGGAACGTGCTTGCATTGCAGGGAGTGGAAGTTGTCTCTCAGGATGTCAGTCAGTGGTGTCCTGCTGTTTGTTGGTGCACAGTTGCCAGCAGGGCCTTGTGCTCCCCACAGCAGTAGCCAGTGTCAGCCATCTTGTGAGTCCTTCTCCACTCCCTGTGATGTGCGCATGGTTCATGGTGGTGTTGATGGGACAGTTGTGGGGGGGCAATATGTGTGACTGCGACTCCCATGATGCTATTGGCTACACTGACTTGGCCAGCATACACAGAATTCCTTCCTTTGAGTGGTCTTCACTGTGTGTTGGTGTTGTTGTGGTGGCTACATGTGTGGATGTGTTTGTTAGTTCTATTTGTGCCACTGCCTAGCTGTAGTTGTGGTTGTGTTTGTACATGTGTTGGCACAGTTGGATGTGACTTTTTTGATGGCATGTGTTGTGTTTATCTGACTGACATACACATTTTGGGATGATTCTGTTCTGGTTGCTGTGTAATTGCTATGAGTGCATGGTTTGACTCTCCCCTTGACAGTGATGTGTGTGTGTTTTGTGGCAGTATATTGTGTACATTTGTTGTGTACTCACCAGGCTCTGGGATGTCCTCTAGTCCATATACGCTCACTGGCGGAAGGATGGCCCGCACCTTCTCCTCCCAGGGCCTGAGGTATATTGGCTTGGCAGGAGGGCCACTGCCGGTGTGTTGGCTGTTGATGTAGTCTTGCTTCAGCAGTTTCCGTACCCTCCTGCGCACGTCATACCACCTGTTCTGGATGTCGGTCTTTGTGCGCCGACATGGTGATTGGGCGTTCACCCTGTTGATGATCCTCTCCCACATCTTGGTTTTCTGCGACATGGGGGTCTGTTGGACCAATGTGCCAAACAGCTGTGGCTCTACCCTGAGGATCTCGTCTACCAGGACTTCCAATTCACAATCTAGGAACTTGTGATTCTTCTTGGGGGGCATGGTGATGGGTGGTGATGGTGAGTGATGTGTGTGTTGGTGTGCAGGTGAGGGTGTGTGAGTGTGTGTTTTGCTGGGTGTATGTGAGGTAGGTATTTGTTGGTGTGCTGATGGTGTGTGGCTTGTGTGAGGGATGAGCTGTGGGTGTGTGGTTGCTTTCTCTTGGGTGCTGGCAGTGGAATGGCATTTGCAAAGGCTCATGGTAGTGATTTGTGTCCTTTATATAGGTGGAGTTGTGGGTGTGTCTTTGTTCTCTGTCCCCACCCCCCAGTATTTATTGGCTTGGTAATTGCTTGTTTGGCCTTTTTTTGGGTGATTTTTCCTTTGTGCTGTTTGTGTATGTTGGAAACGTTCTTGTGACCGAGTCGGACCCTGCATTGGTCTCGTACGGTGTTCTCCGTTTCGTTCACGCTGTGTTTGTGCAGTTTTCTATGCTGCATACGCGTCGGTCGCGGTGTATTGTGTTGCTTCGGCTCGGTTTTGTATGCGTGTCGGTCGTACGGCTTGTCCTCCGTCCGACTCGCTCGTGGTTTTCGCGCCTTGCATCGTACTTTGCGGTTTGGAGTTCGCGTGTACGTTTCGGTCGGATTTGTTCCGGGTGCGTGTCGGTCGGTTGGATTCGCGTGTTTTTCCGGCCGGATTGCTGTTTTCCGTGCGGCTCGGTCGGTCGACTTGGTTTCGGTACGTGTCGGTCGGATTTTTCGCGCCTTGCATCGTACTTGGCGTGTCGTGCGCCACGGGTACGTGTCGGTCGGTATTTTTTCCGGATCCGAGTCGGTCGGTGCTTTTTCCGGCCCGAATCGGAATCGACCCCTAAACATATAAAATTACTATTCCCACTCCAGTCAAAATTAAGTCAGGGAAGGTGCTGGATATTAAACATATATAAATTACTATTCCCACTCCAGTAAGTATTAACTCAGGGAAGGTGCTGGACACTAAACATATAAAATTACTATTCCCACTTCAGTCAAAATTAAGTCAGGGAAGGTGCTGGACATTAAACATATATAAATTACTATTCCCACTGCAGTAAGTATTAACTCAAGGAAGGTGCTGGACATTAAACATATATAAATTACTATTTCCACTTCAGTAAATATTAACTCAGGGAAGGTGCTGGACACTAAACATATAAAATTACTATTCCCACTTCATTAAAATTAAGTCAGGGAAGGTGCTGGACATTAAACATATATAAATTACTATTCCCACTCCAGTAAGTATTAACTCAAGGAAAGTGCTGGACATTAAACATATATAAATTACTATTCCCACTTCAGTAAATATTAACTCAGGGAAGATGCTGGACACTAAACATATAAAATTACTATTCCCATTTCAGTAAAATTAAGTCAGGGAAGGTGCTGCACATTAAACATATATAAATTACTATTGCCACTGCAGTAAGTATTAACTCAAGGAAGGTGCTGGACATTAAACATATATAAATTACTATTCCCACTCCAGTAAATATTAACTCAGGGAAGATGCTGGACACTAAACATATAAAATTACTATTCCCACTTCAGTAAAATTAAGTCAGGGAAGGTGCTGGACATTAAACATATATAAATTACTATTCCCACTCCAGTAAGTATTAACTCAAAGATGGTGCTGGACATTAAACATATATAAATTACTATTCCCACTCCAGTAAATATTAACTCAGGGAAGGTGCTGGACACTAAACATATAAAATTACTATTCCCACTCCAGTCAAAATTAAGTCAAGGAAGGTGCTGGACATTAAACATATATAAATTACTATTCCCACTCCAATAAGTATTAACTAAAGGAAGGTGCTGGACATTAAACATATATAAATTACTATTCCCACTCCAGTGAGTATTAAGTCAGGGAAGATGCTGGACACTAAGGGGCCGATTCCGATCTCGGCCGGTAGGGCTCCGAATCGGATTCGGCTTTACCGGATCCGATTCGGAGCCCTGTTTCCCGACCGAATCGTACGCGGGTCCGGCCGAGCGAGTACGATGCGAATTCGCCGACCGACTCGTCCGGGCGTCCCGACCGCTCCGACCGACTCGTTCCCGGCTCGAACCGCACCGACCGACTCGCTCGGACTCGACTCGCACTGCGCAATGGAGACGTTTCCCGGCCGGGTAAGTACGATGCGCGCCGCGAGCAGTCCGACCGAGCCGCGCACTCCGGCTCGAAAGAGCTGTCGGAGCCGTACTTTGGGGGTCCGTGTCGGACCCCCTGTACGCGTAGCCGCGCGAGTCGCACACAGGGGGACCCATGGGTCCCCCTACCTGTGCGTGTACGGCGCGAATCGCTTCGCCGCGTACCCGCTGTAGGGGGCGCACTTGTCCGCCTCGCACCCATTGAGTCAATGGGAGCCCGCGTACGCGTTGTACGACCGGCTCCCATTGACTTCAATGGGAGTCCGACCGACTCGGGTCCGATGGCATACGTGCGCATCGTACTCGTTCGGTCGGACTGCACGGGTCCGATTCGGTCGGAAATCTCTCCGGGTCCGGCTCGGTCGGAGAGATTTCCGGCCCGAATCGGAATCGACCCCTAAATATATATGTTTTACAATATTAACAACTTTACCATTTTCCCCTAATAACCCAGGGGGCACATTACGATACCCGGCGTAAAAAAATCCGCCAGGCATGGAAGCGGCAAAATTCCGCCCGCACACACCGCCTGAACACCGACCACGCCATTATGAGTACACAAACTGAAAACCGCCATCGGCGGAAAAATCATACAAAATACCGCCCGCCATCGTCCGAGTCGGAGTCAAACCGCCCGCCACGGACGGAAACACGCACGACAACACAAAACCGCCCGCCCTCACGGCCGACACACCGCACGTGAAATTACGATCGCACCGCCATGAGCGCGGAAAAACAACAAATATACCGCCCGCCAGCGCAAACAACGCCGATGAGAATCGACACGGCAGAAGCCATGGCGCCCACGTACCTGCACAGAAACCATCCGCACACAAAACCAATAGCACACAACATGGCCAACAAGTCCACACAGCAAGGCACGCACAAATACACAAGCACAGTACACATCCCGAAAACACCCCCCGGACAAACAAAAAATACAAAGGCCAGAACCCCAGACACAACACACCTGAAAACAACAGACCATGAGGACACACCCACATAGGTGAGTACAAAAGCAGCACTCCCACAGACCACAACCCCTTGCTACATTGCAAACCAGAGAGGAGAGGAGAGGACACAGTGACACAGCAAGGACAGCAGCACACCACAGAAACGCACACATCACAACCACCACCACCACCAAACACCGGCACCACAAACCCCCTGCACATTACACAACACACACCGCACCAGCACCACAAACACCATGGCACCACAAAGGATGCCCAAGTTCACGCCCATGGAGCTGACGGTCATGGTCGACGAGATCATCAAGGTGTACCCACAAATCTATGGGAACATGGTCCAGCACACACCACTAGCCACCAGAAACAGAATGTGGACCCGGATCGTAGACCAGGTCAATGCAGTCGGGACCCTGCCCAGGAACAGAACCGAGATAAACAAACGTTGGAATGACGTAAAGAGCCTGGTCAAGAAGAAGGAGGGCAAAAACAGAGAGCTGGCTGCCGTCACTGGCGGAGGGAATCCCGCGCTCTTTAAGACCTTCAAAGCGTGGGAGGAGAAGGTGCGAGTCGTAATCCATCCGGAGATCCTCGCCGGATTAGCAGGGGGAGTGGAGGCTGGTAAGTACAAACTAATGTATACCAGCACACCGCTATGTACACACATGCGCAACCACCATGCCACAGCTCCCAGGGACAAACACCCCCATGTCCAGCACACAATACACAACACATCACACGCACATGCAACAGACACTACCACACACAGGCCAAACCGAACAACTGTAAGATGCGTGGGGACATGTGTACACTAAGCCAGCCACGTAACCACCAACAGGTCCCCAAATATGCCAGAAGCGCCACAACGAGCACCCACCACACCCATGTGTCCGCCACAGCTGCACCAACTGACAAGTAACAGGTAAGTGGCAGGAACACAAAGTGCAGTGGGTCGGAGGGGGACAGCTGAAGTACAACACCCACCAGGCCCCCACTCCCACAGACCAGCAAGGTGGAGCACTCCCCACACCCATGTGTCAGGCACAGCTGCACCAACCGACAAGTAACAGGTAAGTGGCAGGAACACAAAGTGCAGTGGGTGGGATGGTGGACAGCCCAAGTACAACACACACCAGGCCCCAGTCCCACAGCACAGCAAGGAGGAGCATCCCCCACACCCCACACCCACGTGTCAGCCACCGCAGTGCACAACGACAGCCGAAAGGCAGAGATCACGGTCCACAGCAATCGGTGTCAGTGGGTGTACAGCCACCCCACGACCCACTACACCCCCACCCCCACAGACCTGCAACATGGAGCACCCCCCGCTAAGAGCCATGTGGCATCCAGTACAGTGCACGCACGAACAACTTGCAGGTGGGAAACTGGACAGGGCTGGATTACTGGAGGCATGAGGACCATAACACCACCAACACATGGGACATGTCACGTAGCACACGAACACGTAGCACCGCCCACCGTCACGAACAAGTGAACAATGTGCACACGGACATGAACAGCAGACTCACACCCCACATGACCCATCACAGACATAGCAACACCCAAGGAGCCACGTCTGCATGCACAAGCCACACTGAATATAGTCCCACACGGCAGCCACTGTGCAACTCATCACACACAACCGAAACACCATTGAAGTCCTGTCCATGTAGCCCCTACTGCCTGTCAACCACACACCCCACAACTACGCCTATGTAAGACAAACAACACTAGACGCAACAGAGCGGAACAACAGAAATGCACACGAACACCACTGAACCCATCAAACACACAGACACACCATGCACATACAACATACCATCCATCCCATCCGTCAGCCCCAGTCTCATGAAAGGCATGTCATCCGCACAGCTGCCACACATACAGCAGTCACGCTAAGACACATGCCCATGACCAACCATGTGCCAGAAGTCAATTAAGCGCACGACACACTGTGAGCAACAACACACAACATGGGCCACACCCCCCCCGAGCACTGCAGTGATGCACATGGCACAGGGCAGCACGCACACCAAGGAGATGGGACAACTGCAATACGTTGGCTGGCACACAACTATCACTCACTCATAACGATGCGTCCAATGCCATGTCCAGTAA